>CM069435.1:38644462-39894462 GCA_035610365.1 Aquatica leii | reverse complement strand
GTTTGAGTTTTTTGCTCTTCGTAGGTGAGATCGCTGTCAATAAAGATATTTTTGCCTCCTAATTTGTACTTGCTTTTAATTACTTTCATCCTTTGTTCAAAGTTTTTTAGTTTTGCAATTACCATTTTTGGTTCTTGTTTTCCTATCTTGTAAGTCGTTTCTACTTCAATTGTAGCCCCCGTTTTTTTTTTAATTAACTCTTTTACCCATTCTTTTAAGTTATTGTCTTGTGCCGTAGTTCCTTTAATTATTATATTGTTTTTCTTACTATTTTTTTCTTGCGCTTCTAATCTTTTCTTCATTATTTTATTTTCTTGTTATAGTTTATATTATTCAATTTGCCAGCTTTCGTCCCTCTTTTTTAATTCCTCTCTGACAGTTTTTATCTCTTCTTCTTGTTTTTTCATTTGTTCATGTGTACCTCTTATGTCTATTCTAGTACTTTTAACTTCCTCTTTAATATCATTTATTTGTAAGGCCATTTTTTCCATTAACTGTTCTAGCTTTTCCATATTGTATTCAGTTTCACTTACTGATAACTTTTTGTTTTCTGTACTTTTGTTTGGAGGAGTTCTTTGCATTACTTTTCTTTGATTTCTTAGGGCTTCTATTTTCTCGCTATGATTTTTGTTTTCTTCTCATTTCCTTTCAAATAAGTCTACTTCTATAGATCCTGCGCTAAATTTTCTCGTAGTATCGTAGTCTTTACTGTTATTCATTTGCTTCCTCGCAGTCGTATTCTCTTGATTTCTCACTAGTATTATTTTTGATTTTTATTTAGTTTTTAATAAGTTATTTATACTATAATACTTGTTCGATTTAATATACAGTTCTATTTGTATTACGCGATATTTAAGTTGCCTACCGCGCGTTTAAGCAATGTTTTAAGTCAATTTTATTATTTACGTTATTATCCGCACGCTTATAAAATTCCTGACTGATAAGGTTTTGTATATTATCGACTTTGTTTTATATTTACCTTATTTTTTCGTAAAAAAACAACTTTTAAACCATATTTTTTAATTGCACTTATTATCACTATTACTGTCTACTAAATCACTTTCAAATTTTTAGGTTATTTAGTTTTTTACTTTCGCTGTTTTAACACTTTAAACAACGCTTTGGAACGGAGCCGTGTTACGGGTTTCGCGTTGCCAAACTTTAATTCCACTTAACTATCTACTAACATAAAAAAATGCAATAAAACAAAGGTTAAAAAAAACTAAAAAAAGAGCTCCAAAGCTAATAACACCAACAAATCATCTCAAGAATTTTACTAAATGGTAACAAAACTACTAATGTCTAAAAATATTTTAAAAACCTGATTCTCTTTGGAAGATCGCAAAAAATACAAACCGACTTCAATGATATAATCCTCCAATAAGATGACAATAATGACTGTCGATTAAAGATAATGATGCTTTTGCTAATTACCTAGAAAGCGTATTTTATTTAAACTTTTCTGAAACCAACAAGACACCTGTCGGTGACATGACAAGCTCAAAAGTACGCCTCAAAAATCAAAGAAAACTTTAAATTTTATTACACTTATTTTCCATCATATTAACAAAGGTGTTCCCAAGCGCAGAGTTTTTGACTTTCTATTATACTTAATGGATAAGGTCAACTTACCTGCAGCAAGAAATGTTACCACGGCGAATTTTCCGACAACAGGGCAATTTTAGTTGCCCACAATAAAACCCATACTACTTAATACTTACTACAAATAAACCTCCAACCCATCAAAAACGGGTTAAAGAAATGGCGTATCAAAATCAACATAACTAAATCGGCTCATGTTACTTTTACAAACCAAAGAGGTCACTGTACATCTACCATATTAAGTAACTTGTTAATTCCTTAATGTAAAATTCTGGAACGATAAGATAATACAAGTGAATTCCTTAATAGAAGAAGGAGGCTGTGCTTAGACCTGCTATCATGGTATTAAACTGGTCAGCAAAAATAAACCAGAAACAAAAAGTTAGAAGGAAGGTTGTTTACAAATATACATACAATTAAGACAGTCTTGCAAAACTTTTAAATCAGTAAAAAATGCGGCATCGTAAAAATATTTTGTAAAGCTTATAACAGTTATAACAGTTGATCGAAACTTCTGTCACAATCAAATTTTTGAATCCTTTATAATCAATTTATTTAAAACTCCAAAAACAACATATATTCAACTGCTTGCGGGAATCAACGCCGCTGCAGCGATATGTCGATAAAACAATTTTGGAAAATGGTACTTTAGATAGAATAATTAATGACAATAAACTTTAATTGGTTAGAAATATTATATACCAAACAAGATATACAAAGAGAAAGTTTTTGCAGTGAGATATGCAATAATACGTTTTTAAAGGTTGCTCTACGAAGATCAAACTATAATGATTCAGAATAGAAAAATTTAGTGAGTATGCAAATAAAATTGGTGTTTATTAAATAGTGTATTTTTTTATCTGTCGATGTCAGTTCAGTTTGTGAAATTTGGTTGAATAGTATTTGAAAAATAATCTAAAAAAATGAAATTGTCCCGAGAGAACTTCCGGATAATGATTTACTATAATTTTAAAAAAGATTTGAACGTGTATAAGTGTGAGGAATGTTTAAAATAATGCAGCAGTCAGAGATGAAGAGAATAACCGAATTCCCTATGCCATGATAGAGTCCAGACTGAAGATTGTATCTTTGTAAGTAAGATACATTTACGTTTTACTTAACAGATTTACAAAAAACAGAATGTCTTAGAATTTGCCAACAAATCGTATATATGTTGAATACTGGACGCCATCAAATTATTAGTAAAATTGTTACTGGTGGAAAAACTTACATATCGGTTTTTAGTCCTCAAAAAGCTGAATATAAACACGTGAAAATAAAGAATCCTCTACAACGGTAAAAAAACAGTGGGCAATAAAAAGGTTATATACGTAATATTTTTTAGAAATACGGATCTGGTGGTCAGTAACGCTGGCTTTTCAGTATTTTGCTGAAAACAAAATAAAAAATATAGAACATTTTCCTTACTTACCAGATTTGCAATGTGTAACTTTTGGCTATTTGTTGACCTCAGCAAACATTTGCGAAAAAAAAAGGTTCTAGTCAGAATTATTTGCTGTTAACTCTGATTTGATAGTACTCTTAAAGACAGTTGACTGAACTATGTTAAACTATGTAAGGAGGGAATAAATAAGTGTGGTATTGTAAGCAGTAATTACTTCGAACATATTTAAATAAAACATTCTGAAAACTTGTATCCGACATTTTTCTATTTAAAAAAGTTGCAGATAACATATACAATGCATTACAATTGTCAGCTTGTTGACATTAGGCAATGTCAAAAACACGCAGAATGAGTACCAAAAAACGTATTAATTAAAATGAAATATTCGCAAAAGTATGGCAGTTAAAGTAGATTCATATGACCTTGGTGATGTCATTGTTCTCATGTAAGTCAATAAAGTCCTTTATGGATGAATTTGTTCTAAGCTACGACAAAGTAAACTTGATTGATAATGTGCACTTTGGAAATTGTCATGCGTCAACACTTAGACAATTATTAAGGTTTCCAACAAAAATATATAAAAGTTTAAAAGAAAATATATAGTCAACGTTTTATCCACTTTTGTAAGTGGCTTTATCAGGGCGAGAAACAAATCGAAAAACTAAAACAAGTAACCGAAATCTGACTAAAAACCTCTATCATGTTAGGTAATCAACTTATGAACCAAGCCAGATTCAGCGAAACTTAACTTATGAAATTGGAAATGAGTAGATCATAAAGACATAAGAAAAACTAAAGTCAAATCTTTGTCATTGCGAGACCAAATCTGTTCGATGCTAATAAGCAAATCTTTAATGGAAACTTTGGTAAAAAGCTTAATGACATCAAAACTTACATGAAAATTTTGGGGTTTAAGCTTTCAAGGTTTTACAACATTGAATAAAAGAGTTGAGGATGCGAGAAAAGGTTTCTCCTGTAAATTTGCAAATAATGTTGGACAAGAACTGGGTTAACAGGTAGATAAAAGATTAGATAGTGCTGACGATATGTCGAAGAGGTATACCTTGTTTATAAACTTTGCAAAGTCTGTATAGACGAAGTGGTTTTGAATGTAAAAGAGTAAGTCGACGTTTCGTTTCAGGAAGTAAATTAAAAGATCTGATGATTTGGCTGACTTTACGCTTAATCCTCAAAGTGGGACTAGGAGTTAAAAGAACGCTCTTCTGAAAAAATAGAATGGATTTTTGCAGCGTAATCAGTTTATAGTTACCTAACTCTATCCGGTTCTTTGTTAGATTGTCGTTTGCTTTTTCAAGTTCATCGTTTTCATTCTTACGTTTTTAGAATTTAGAATCTGGTTTGGTTTGCAAGTTGATTACTTTTATCTTTAGAAGTTTTAGTCAGATTTTGTTTGCTTAAGTTCCTCAATTTCTTTCTTGTCTTGATGATGCCCTTTGCAAAGGTAGGCAAAACGTTGGCAACATTAGTTACAACAATGACACGGTTCAAGCCCGGAAAACACTTAATCATTTTGATTAAAATGAATTAATATAGCATGTTTCCAGTGGCGTCACTAGCGGACGGAAGACTCCGCAAAGCTAAAACCACCGTTGCAGGTTGTGATTTATTACAGTTTTTGTATAACAAAATACGCGCAATATTTAAATATGAATATAGGACTAAATAACTAATGTTCCGATAAAAGTTAAATAGCACAATGTTTACGTCTAACAGAACAAAAAAGTTTATTAAGTGGTGCTCGTTGCGATAAAAGAACACAGTCAAAAGTCTGTTAGTTTAGTAATTTATTTTGGTGTTTAACTTGATTGAACCTACGATTTTTAATATAAGCATGACAGCTTTATAAGACATTTATTACTTAATGCCATAACTTACCTCCAATAGTGCTATCTGTTCTATAGTAATTTTGTGCGTTTTCTTTTGTGAAAGACCAGATATTGGATTTTGTTTTATTCATTTAGTTTTCTTTAAGTCATTTAGGTCGATTTCATAGTCACACGCTTCAACTACATTTTCTAATTTTTTAGTTCTGTTAGTGTTTGGTTTCATGTTTTCTTTTCGATATACGATATTATGCATTTTTTTTACCAACTTTGTACCCTTTTGCATCTCCGCTAAGGTAAGTTTTCGTAAGGTTTATCTATCGTGTAATCCAACCTAATTGATTTGCATTGTGTGGATAAATAATTAATACACCCAAGTCAATTCGTCATTTCTAGCTCGCTATTACTTGGAATTACCAACTAGCTTCTCGGTCCAGTCATCCGCAACTTCATCAGGATATAAAATTAGTTCAAGTATTTAAATATCTACGTTTAGTGCAAAAGATTTAATTGCAATAATATTCGAGTCAGTGTAAGGGTTTGAATTTACCAAAGTGTATTTTTTTAATTATTATTGCTATTACCTACATAATTTCTTCATTTAAATAAGACAGTTCTTGGAATTATTTGCTGTCTGTAAATAAATTGAATCAATAAACGAGTAGATATTGCTTTGTATATTGTAGCTTAATTTTAAGCTAAGAAAACTTATTTATTAAAAAAATTATTTTTATAACTTTGTTTCAATTACATATGATGCGCGGCCGTCGCATTTTTTTTACGTATTTTTGCTTAAGTAACCACACATTTCTTGTGTTTATTTAAATTTCAACGCTTTTATTTTGTGTTAAGTTTATTTTTTAATTTTGCACAATTTTAACTGTTTTCTTAAATTGACATTTTATTTTATATAATAAATTTGTATATAAATATATAAATGTGTTCAGCGTGCGAGTTGATTCTATGTGAAACTTTCAGATTTGGATGTTACAATCCTCAAGGTACGTTCATAAGGGTTGTAACCAACTTAATGGGCTTCTGGGTGATCAAAGATGCTAATTTCATCTTTGATTGGCGTCCACGCCAATTTTTCGTGTTTTACTTCCGATTTTGTCGTTTACAAAATAATCACGAATTTATATTCTAAGCTTACCTCTGAGCACCGGCAATACCTCATTTATATTACCTTTATTTAAGCAATTTTTATTTAAACTGTTTTTGCATGTAAAAATGTGATTGAAACAACTAAACTATCGCTAGGAAAACTAATGTTCAATTCGTTAATGGTTGTTTCGAAAAAAAAAGAACTTTGCGAGTATTAAAAGTCAGTTTGAATATTTATAAGATTTTTCATAATGGATAAGACATGAAAACCAACAGACCAAACTAATGCGATAAAGATACAAAAATATGGAAAAAGATAATGGTAGTATTAAAATACTCCAAAAGCTTATAACATAACTTATCAGTAATAACTAACATTATTTAAACAAAATTACTTAAACTTGAAGAACAAGTACGTTGAATTCAAGAATGATCAAACATCGTAGTTTATAATATTCCTTTGTTGTGCAGTTGTTTCCTCTGATTTTTAACTGTTGTTTTAATTTACTATAAATTTACAAACATATATTTAATAAAACAATTACATTTACAAATCGTCAATTTACGCTATTTTTAATACTACATTGTGCAATGCTTTAAATGCGAAGGAATCTAACTATTCTTATTTATACAAAATAGAATGTTTTTATTGTATGCCAAAATATTTTTCTTAGAACTACTAATTTATTAGTAGTACCAACATAAGTATTTTAGCATTATTGTTGAAACTTGATATTAATCACCCTGTATAAACATAAAAGTTCATTCTTATTATTAATTATCTCTTTTGTGTAAGCATTTAGTTTAAGTTGTTTTCCTTTTATGAAAGGACTTCGGGCTTTGTGTAGACATAATTGTTGCTTAAAATGTTACAGGAAAATTAAATTTGTTTTTTTATTACCTGAAACTAATAAAAAAAATTAAATAAACTTAAATTGCTGGTTATATCTTACACAACATTCTAATTTTTATTTAAATTGAAGTAATTTATGTATAACGCAAATGTTTTTTTTGCAGTTAATAATTATGTGTTGCATTAGACGTGATTTACAAGAGATTTTTGTAACTTTCATAAAAAATACATACAAACAAAAATAAAATTAAACAGTTAAAAAATTATTAAACTATAAAACAGAAGAAAACTTAACAACCGCCTTAGAAATGGTAGCGGTAATTTAAGTCTCGTTAACTAATAATTTCCCGTGCAGTAAAACAACCGATTAATGCAACGTAAAAGACAACTATGATTTTTTCGAGTCGGTTTTAACGGATTTAGTCATCTGTAAGTTGATTGTATATTTAAAATTAATTATCAATCAATTATTTTGCAGCTGCAAGTTGTCTTTGAATGTTAACGTAATTACAGAGCTGTTATTTACTTGCCCATAAAAGATAAACACAAGATAAGGAATAAAAATTAATTAAAATTAATAACGTGTTTGTCAATAAATCATTTATAGATAGAAGATTAAGAAAGCTTGGGAAGTTTTCGTAAAAGCTTTACTTACGTTTCACTTTGAAAGAATCGATCGTATTTATATTTGAATATGTAAAATATTGAAAAGTTTATTAATAACGATTTAAAAATACACAATTTGGAAAAACGCAAGTCCTACAGGGATTTCCTTTATGAAAGTTACTTCGGTGTAAAGTTAAGCAGAAAATTTAATAAATATATGCTGGATATTTTCAGCGGCTGCACATGGCAGCGTTGACTGAGCATCATTAGTCTGACATGTCGCAGAATCTAGCAAAAAAATCACCGTTAAAATCGCGTTTTCCCGCTTTCCTCCTCGTTTTCTAAACTCTGGCTGCTCCCGCTAAGAAAGATGTCAGTCATTTATCAAACCAGTCTGGAGAATCATTTTCTTCTAAGTGATATTTTTAGGGTGCTAATCAGTCTTATGTAACCACCCTCGATCAATTATGGAATCTATCAGCTGGGTTTGCCAGAAACGCTTTTTCATTGTTATTATAGCTGTAAGAGATTCTCGAGAATGTGCTATAGATTATTTTTTTACATAATTATTTTTTTCCCAAGTGCAGCACCCTGCTGCAAACCACTTCAGTTAATGACGTCGATCTGAAGACGTAAAAATGTAAAAAAATTGCTGAAGAAACTTAAGCAAACAACTAATTTAGCAATTCAAAAGTTAATATTCAGTTTTCAAGTTTAAATTTTCGTTTATATTGTTACATAGAAACATTTTCAAATTTAAAAGTGAATTTAGAATTTGTCGCTCTCAGAGAATTTTAGAATTTTATTCAACAGTCAAGCTCACACCGCTTTTCATCACATCCACCTACATAATCTATACAAGTTTTCTGCTTCCACTTTCGTTTGGCTCAGAAGGGAAAGAATAGAAGTTTACCGCTAGCAGCAGGCTTTAGATCAATATTCACATACTCCCCTGCCACTTCTTGTGTGAGGGTTGAAATCGTAAACCCGGCCATTTCGCATTCTTATACGCTTTAAATAAACCTACATCACAATTTTCTCAAAAACGTTATTTAAAATTACGTTTCATTATTTTGTTATTAGGTCTAATTAGGAACGGAGATTTAGGAATTAACAATGTTAAGCACCTTATAAATTGATCTAAGACAATTGCTTTACAATTTAACTTTTATTAGTTGCATTGATTAATTTCTGTTTCAAAATTTACAATTAGTGCGATGTTTATCAAACAATTTTCGCTCCCTCGTTAAAGTTAATCACGCTACGTCAAAAATATATCAAATAATTATGGCTCTTTGACCAATCATCTCTTTTCTACTTTCATTTACACATATACATAATTTAATGATATTTATAGTAAATTTATAAATACCAATAGTATGAAAAGTAAAATAATCTAACATCAAAATAATAAATCAATTAATATAAGCTGTCTTGTTGAAACTTAATGAACTTGTGTACAATTACGAAGGAAGTTAATTGAATCGTATAAATGTTCTCTGATGTATTGAATAAATTGAGCTGTCACAACGTCACGCTCGATAATGACATTTTTCATTTAAATTTTTAAATCAGTAGGGTGAAAAAGAATTACAATATAGAATTTAGACTAATTTTTCTTAATAAATTTGTAAACAAGATTTTTAATGATTAATTATCACTTACTTTTTCATTGATGTTTTTTTTTAATAAGCTGTCGTTAAAAGTTCGATGTTGTAAAGAGCTGAAAATCGTTTTAATAAAATTTAAAGATTACAGATTTTTTACAATAACTTTAACAATAATTGACTTGTAATATTCTATTACAAACATACTACACAAAATGTATTCTTTTTGCTTCGATTTTATGAACAAATTATTTTATAATTTTAAATTAGTTTGCAAAGTTTTATATAGTAGCCATTTAAATTAAAATGTGTGTTTCTATGTTCAAAATACATCATAAGAAAATTTTATGAGCAATTAACTCTCATTCTGGCTCAACGGTGAGTCGTTATGGGATACGGGACATAGAAAAACACATTGATAATCAACACTTTATTGTAATTGTTATTAAGTTCAAATTATTATAAAAGTTTTGCTTACTTATTAACTTATTTACAAAAGTAATGAGCAAACAATTAGACAATACTATATTTTAGGCTTATTTTATAAACATTATTTTTTGTATACACACACTGAATTAATAACAATAATTAAATTAAAAACTAATTAAATTGTTTTTATTAAGAAATGTTTAACATTAAAATAATTAATGTGTCTAAAAAACAACTCATGTTCTAGTATACGATAAACTAGTTAGGTTTTTATTATTTTTTTATACTAGTTTCCACTTCATCCTAAGATTGTTTCTTTTTCTTTTTTCTGGTTTTTGGTTCTACAACAAAAAATAAATTATTAGTTGTATATATATAACTTATTAAACAATCCACAACAGTATACAACTAAAATATATAAACATTTAATTTATTTAATCTTATTATTTATTATGTTACCCTTTGAATTTACATAATTTGTTTTTGATTTTGGAAATCTTATTTTATAAAATTAAACGTTTTCTAAATATGTTACATTATGTATATTTTTTTACAATAATATAAACAGCTTTTATATTTTACATAGATTTTAGCGTTTATTTAAAATATTAATTTTTTGTTGATATTTGTTCTTTTAATTTCTTATTATAATAAATTATATTATTTTATTTTTTATTTTTTATAAATTCTCAAAACCTTCCCATTATTTTATTTTAATTTTTTATTTTAATATTTTAATAAACGCTACATGTTTCGACTAATTGTCATGTTCAGGCGTATACTATAAAATAAAAAATATAAAATCGAATCTTATTTAAATATAAATCTACTACATTAGAATTGAAAAATTAAGTTTATATTTAAATAAGATTCGATTTTATATTTTTTATTTTATAGTATACGCCTGAAGATGACAATTAGTCAAAACATGTAGCGTTTATTAAAATGTTAGAATAAAAAATTAAAATAAAATAATGGGAAGGTTTTGAGAATTTATAAAAAATAAAAAATAAAATAATATAATATAATAAACCCATTTTGAGTTATTAAAGAATTAATGGAAAAAAATAAACTTTATTATAATAAATAATTTGTGTTGTTAGAATATGCTAAATTCTAAACTGATTATTAAAATGCAACGGTACTAAAAGAACTATTAAGACTAAACTAAATTATATTTTTAAAAAATCAATAGAAATACATAGTTTTTAGCAAAAAAAAAACAAAAAATGTATTTTTTGACTAACAAACAACTTTTGAGTTTGATAAATCGTATAAAACCAATTTTCTTTTATAGAAATTAATTATACAACTACGACGTATTGTAGTTGTAAGTCAAATGAACGCTATTTAAATCTAAGCCAAAAGGTACAGTTTGTTCGTGAGAAGAGTTTACTCAAACATAACATTTTTTTACGCTGTTAAAAAATGCGAGAAACAAATTTAATGAAATTTGGTAAAAGTTCATTTAGAGGATTACCCTACTTTCAGTAATAAAAAAGAAACAAAAATTATTGTAGAAGGATTAAAGCCGCTTTCATCATCTTGTATTTAATAATTTTCTTAAGGATGGTAATTCGACTCTAAGAATTTTTTAATAGAAAACCTTGCTCGTTGTTCATTTTTTAACTCTTACAAAAACTACGTGTTTTACATAGTTTTGAAGAAAGAAAATGTTTTCTCAAACACTGATAACCGATATTCTTAGAACAAGTTTAGTTATAAATTTAGTTATAAAGTTTAGTAGGTCGTGGACACACAAATAAAGTCACGACTTTGACAGGAGACATATTCATAATCGTCTTAGTTTATTGTTGACAGTAAATGTTTTAATAATGTATTTGCTTTTAGTTGCTTTTGTAGTATTTTTTTATCGCAATCGCCCTTATTGGCTTAATTGGTAGTGTTATTACTTTGACAGGGTTCAACTTATGGATTTTTCTTTTAATGAACAGGACGACATGCTATTAGTTCTTTTAAGGCAACTGCCTTGATAGTGGTTACGTGTCTCGAGAGAAGTATTTAAATCGGAGAATTCTAAATCACAAAATTTTAGCCCAAATCGAAAAACAGAAAGTCTGAAGTCAGTCATAAATAACATTGAAAAACCTCGATAAACCCAAACGGCCATTCCAGAAGATGCTGTTCTTCAAAGAATTAATGACAATCTTGAGATTAGTACCAGTACATTGCAACTAGGGACGAGGATTCCAAAAAGCACTGTAAGTCGGATCTTTTGATATTAATTACTTCGTCCATTCCACATCCAGCCAGTGCAAGAATTATTGCCACTTGACCACGGATCACGTTTAAATTTTTTACAAATTGTTTGGAAGCGCAGAGTAGTCGACAACAAATTCCACACTTATATCTTGTTTACTGATGAGTTTTGTTTTACATGTTGTAGAATGACATGTTATCAACGAGAATGTAAAATTAATGTCTGAGTCGAAATTATTGTCAATTTTATGGTTGGGCCGTTTCGATTGCCTAATAGTCTGAATGGCGCTAGTTACCTTCGTTTTCTTTAAGAAAGTTTCATGTTCTTTATGCACGACGGTGCACCACCTCATTTTGCACGTGGCGTAAAAGAATATCTTGATAAATAATTTGCTGGTAAATTGATTAGTAGAGCACAAGAGACAAGACAAGAAAATTATTTTGAGAAAAAAAAATTTCTTTCAAAACTATGACAAACACGGAGTTTTTACAAGAGTCAAAAAATAAAGATGAGCCTTTCCATAAAAAAAGCTTTAGAGCCATATTACCTCTAAGAAATTTATTTAAAAAAAAAATATAAAGGGGCGAGCGCGGTTTTAACCATTCTACAATAATTTATGTTTTTTTAATACTGAAAGTAGGATAATCCTCTAAAATACATTTTTGCCAAATTCTATTAGATTTGATATAAGCATTTGTGAACAGCGTATAGAACTCTCTCACAGACGAACAGTACTTTTTGGTATATACATAGATAAATAAATAAGATCCAATTGACTTATTTTGACCTTTACAATACGTTATAGTTTTATTTTTCAGCAATTTTGGGACACCCTGTATGTATATTTACGTTTTAAAGCATAATTAAATATTTTACAATAGTAGTAGCTTTGGGAAATGTTTCTGTAATTTAGATATGTTTACAATACAATAAGTTATGATGTTGTTAGTAATTATTATTACATAAAAAATTTAAATAACTTTTTGTAATTAACGGTGAATGAGGAAATCACAATGATGTGATAAGAAATGAATAAAAAAGACCATTTTTATTTAAAGTGAAAAAATGTGTATCTGTAACTTGGAACGAGTTTGCCAAACACTACCATAATTTTACAACGGACGGAAACATGTTATTTAGAAAAATTTTGTGAAGTACCTGTAAATGTGACCAAAAAAGTTTGATTTAGCATTTAAACACTGAAAAATAAAAATTAAAAAGATCCAAATAAAACACAAGTGCTAATTACGAAATTGTAAAAACGTTGAAAACTTACTAAACAGTTGTGTACAATGCCAACATATCGTTAGCAAAATCAAAGAATAAGATGTTTTATATTGAAAAATGTATACCAAAGATAATTGTTACATGTCGTTATTTTGCATCCATCGAAAATATTTATTCTAAATTAAAATTAACGGCTGTACTGTCTAAGAACCCTACTGATAGTCATTTCACTTTGCGAGTGAGAATAAACGCGGGACAGGAAACTAACTGCTATTTTTACTTGTTCTTTACCTTTACCATTGGAAACGTTTGAGGACCTGTGTTGTTTTATAACATGTAAGTTTTCTTTCTGTTGAATTTTCCTCGGTAGTGATTTTTATTACGCTTTTAGCGGATGTGCTAAAATAACGTATTCTAAGTACTAGTCGGATCCAGTGTTTGGGGTTCCTCACGTTATCTATTTATCTTTTTTTAGCAAATTTTGGGAGATTGCAATGCTGTCTTTGTACCCGGCTGTTTTCGGAATATGTAATCTATAGAGTCCACCTTGTTCTATGTGATCAGAAAGAACGAGAGAAGACTCACACCTGTATCAGTATCGTATTACTACGTTTAATTACTTTATGCACATTGCTTAGCATAGTGTATACCTTCTCGCATATATGATTAATACCTTAAGTATATATGTTTTGTACGTACTACTTTTTACTAACATATAATTTTGCTTTACGTAATTTGTTTCAATTGTATTTACTAACCATCAGCCTTCAGCCTATTAACTTATCTTATGTAATTATAACGTTAGATGATACTTACTTAATTTTACCTGCAATAGCAAACTTTATATTATCTGAAGCTTTATGTATTGTCGTTGAGTAAGTTGACGTGTCATCCATCATGTTTTTTCAAACATTTGAACGCATTCATAGCCAAAGGCAAAATTCAATTAACTGTCGCGTCGTACATAAGCTGATATACCACGCATATTTTCGTTTTAAATCAGATAAAAAAGAATAGTGGAAGTCAATGCCAAATAATTGTCGGTTTGGTAAGTTTTGTCCTCATATTTTTTTGCGATTCATTATCATTGTCGATTGTTAATTTATTTTGCAACTGCATAGTAGAGGAGGTAGTTTGATTAAGTAGTATTTATATGTAAATTAAAATCATTCACTTATAACATTTGTTATCAATTGAATATAATTAGTTGTAAGGTGGGTTGTCTGAACGAAATGACCTACATTGATATTATAGCTGTGATATCACTATGTTAGTCGACAAATCCATATTTGTTATTGGTCTACCTCTTTCTCTGTAGATTTTAACTAATATTCACTCTTCATGAAATAAATATGTAGTTGTTGGAAGTTGTGTTTTGTCAATTTGTTCCTTTTAGTGATCGACAAGTTTAAACAAGGTCTGCATTCGGTGATATTTACTTGTTTTGGCGCCTTTTGAATTTACTATAAGATTAGCACACCTAGACTTTCGATTCGCTTGCCGATACAACTGAATTAGTCGTTTACAATTAACTTGCAAGAAAATTCTCGTAATATATCCTTAACAAGTCTACAATAAAAAAATGATGTTCCAAAATAATTTATCAGAGCCTTGAGAAAACTAAGACAAAAAGTGGTAAACCATAAAAGTTGGAATACTCTGGATGAAACTTAAGGGCTGATAAAAAATAGTAAACAGTGTTAGTTTAATTTGAAAGTGTTAGATATAGTAAATCATAGTACAATTGCTGCTTGTTTCAATAACAGTTTGTATATTTTGTGACCGAAAGATACTATATACAAAAATGTTTTACTAAATGCTGTGCCAAATACGTACAAAACAATAAAATTAAAACTGTTGTTGCCAAAAACAAAACAAATTGCTTGTTTAGTATAAGGTTTACAATTTTCAGAAACAGTTTGGTTTACTTATGCTAACATAAACAACTTGATATCAAATGTTTAAAAAGTATTTTTGTAAAGGCCAAGTTTTTTCGAACTGCGGCTACAATTTATTGTACAAAATGTTTCAAAATTATTAAGTTACATAATAATAGGAACCCAAAGAAGCACATCAGAGCAATAAAAATGCGCTAATTATCTAAAAAATTGTCTTTCCATAATATGGCTCAACCAAGTATAAAAAATCTCTGAAAAGGCGTAACGGAAGGAGTTGTTTTTGACAATACATTCCACACCAATAGTATTGCAACGGAAAAATTGAAAAAAAATTGTAATATGTACCAATTCTACAATTAAGGTAAATGCAGTCTTGAAAAAACGGTTTTACAGTAATGAAGAAAATTAGTAAAAATAGCAATTTGCAAAATCACTACACTATTGACAAGTTGATCAAATATTATATCACCTTCAATTTCTCAATTGTAATTGTTCGAACGTTTGTACCGGTTCATAAGAGGTTTTTGGTAACTTTGTCGCACTGTACAAAAGTTATTATAAGTTTTGAAACCGAACATAAAGCATGTTTGAAATCTTTTAGATTAAATCAAATATCCAATCAATGATACAATATAAAACATTACTTGTTATTTAAAGTAAATAATTTCGCAGATAATTTTTGCATTTTGGCAACGGAGTAGCTTATCAGTTAACTTCTTACTGCTATCATCATGTTTAGAGTAAACTAAAACAAAATTTATAGATAATTTGTCCCACTAGACTGGCAGTAAATCTTGAACTTCGATTTCAAGTAGTAGCTAACAACTACAATGTTCACTATCTTTAAAGACACATTTACCACCAAAATATAGTTCCATAAAATTTTAAATTTAAATTTTATCTATTAGCTTGTTTAATAAAAACAAAACAACTCTATTTGTAATAGTCGTTAAGTTGATCGGTCCCAAGTTCACAAAAAATGTCTGACTGCTCAAAGAATCATATATTCATCAAAAGAAGGAAGGGACACAAAAACAATTATGACGACATAGCGCGTTTGATATTAGAATTTGATACAAAGGTCGCAAAACTCACAAAATAAGCAATAGCGTAAAGTTTTTATAATACTATCTAATAAACCATAAAAACGAAAATGTTTATATTTGTTTTGAACGCTATATATACTATCTCATTGTTTTTTTTTTAACTTGAAAAATATTTTTTAGGCAAACATCTAATTACTCTGTTTTCTTTCCTCCAAATTGTCAAAATCTTAGCCCACTTAGTTCAATATATTTGTATAATATATAATACAAGTCTTTTATGTCACCTTTAAATTTTGTTATTTGTACAATTTTAAAAATATTTGACTCATTAAATTTTTTATTGAAAATAATGTTTTGGAGATAGCTGGTTCTGTACATTAATACTCACCAAAAGAAGACTTATTACCAGAAGTGTCTAACAAATAAGATAATAAAAACACGTTTAAGATTCAAGCATAAAAATTATTGTTAGATATCAAAAATATACAGAAAATAATATAAAAATATGCATGTCTAAACACGTAACTCTTCGTCGGTTTCCAACTGCGAACACAATTCTTCCAGGTAACTATTATCGAGAGTAGGCTTAACTGCGTTGGCCAATTCAGTAGCCTACATATAAAATTCTAGGTTTTTGTTCGCCATCCAATTAGTCATATAATGAGTCATGATCAAACTAGCTATACTTTTTGCTTTTTTTATCGCTTTGTCGGCCCATATCTAAAATAGCAAGCTGATTAAGAGACGTAAACGTTTGCCCCCTTTTTAGAATTGATTTTGCAGCACCCATATCTGACTTATAAGTTAACTCGTTTTGAACTAAGATGTTTTTAGATTTAGGAAGCATAAACCTTTCTGTTGGATTAAATTGGAAACGCTAATTTTCAAGCTTTTTTATCACTTTAAAGACAGTGTTTTTCCAGTTTTCAGCCATCCAATCTGTAGTGTACAGTTGCATTTTCTTTTATAATTTTGCAGTATCATATTGGATCAGTAATACTTAGGGTTTTCTTTACCGCTCTTTCAAATAATCCAAAGATTCTTTCGGATGGCATGTAACTGTGGCCAACAACTGGAAAAGTCACTTGAATTTTTTATATGTTTTAAAGCGCTTTTTTAAGAAATTAAAAACATAGCATTTTGACCAGCGCATCTATGTGAAAAAATAACTTTCTCGATAGATCAACTAGAATTGAAATGTGTAAGACAGTGAAACATGACTAAGGCGCTGGAATTTTTGGGTAACTCAGTATCAGTCTATACGTGCGCATAAACGTTATTCTTGTTAATTCCGCTTTTGGATGATCCATTGACTACCGAAAAATTGTAGAGGTTAAATTGTTGATTGAAGTATGTAGATTGATCTGGTACTTTTGGTAAAAATACGTTTTTTTGACAATCTCTTGAAAATGTTATTCTATTGTTTTTTTTATTTTTTTTAATAATAGAAAAAAAGCTTTAACTTGAAACTGAGCATATGTCACTTTGGCAGTCCCAAAACCAATATTGTAATTTTTAGTAGAATAAGAACGAAAGTAGCATTTTCTTACTTTTAGTGCATCCTCAATTAAATCGTTATTCGGTTGAGTTCACATGGTACGTAAGCTCTTGTAGCCACTGTATTTCTGCAATAGTGCAACTCAACGCTTCTAATGCTTTCGATGAAACTTGCTATGGTTTTTTCATTTTAAAATATATGTACTTTGATCAATTTTATCTTTTTTATAGTAAAAGTCCGTATGTAGTTTTGATGTCACTCACTCTTAGTTTATTGCACTCAAAGCTTGACATTTTCTTGTGGTTACAGTTTGGTCTTGGAGTGCATACCTGTTACTTTCACTTGCTTTTTTTCTACTCAAATTAGGTAGAGTTTTTTAAATTAAACTTCTACATTCATCCTCTTGACTAAACCAATGCAGCTTATTGACTGTTATGAATATGGCGGAGTTTGCATTTAAACAAGCGGTGGAGATAGCGGGTTTTGCATCTAAAAGCAATGTTTGATATCAGTTTTGTATTGGATTTGGCGGAATATAAATATTATTGAAAATAGAAAGACGTGCAGAATCATGCGCAGAATATACTGATATATACAACATAGAAAACGTCAAAAATGGAGATGGCGAGTTTTCCATCTAAACCACTGAAATAGTTTGAACAATATTCACCATGTATATAAATATAGCATATAAATGTCGGATTATTATTAGTAATATTAAAACAATACATATTAGTATTTGTGCACTAAATATAAATGAATTAAAGCAAGAAACTGGAAAATACCTTCTAAATGACAAAGTTCTCGTTATGGGAAATTTCAACGCCCCAATATCTCAATAAACTCCAATAAACGGCATCGAACAACGTCTCAATGAAGATATATTATAGTATAACATAGAACAAATCTGATAAACTCCGCATCAGTAATACGTTCTTGAAACACAAAGTTCAACATGAATGCACTTGGTTAAATAGTTGAAATCATAACTCTACTATTGATTATATTATTACTAACAAAAGCGTTTATACCTCACAATAACACTATAATTTACAAATGCGAGTATCGACCATAATCTACTTTTTCAAAACAATATGTCATTTAAAATTGAACATAAATCAAGTTGATGTAGATAGTAAATTAAAAACAATAGAACAAACTTTTTAGATAAACAAAGCAATAGAAGACATCTCTACTTTTTACTTGAACATTTTAGACTATGAAAACATCGAGTATATGCTTAAAAATAGAGAAATAATTTTGACAAATGGGGTTGACAAAACTAAATATTTGTGCATTGGAATAGAGACAAATCTACATATAGACAACTCAGAAGTAAAATACTATAAAAACAATGGCCACATAATCGTTGCATGAAATAACTATGGAATAAAAATATAAGTAAAAAAAACAAAATAAAAACTTTTTTGCAGTATCTTTAAAAACATAGTCTTCTAGAGTGCAGTAGAAAGAAGAACAAAAGATATCTAGAAAAGAATGAGAGTAGAACCATTTATCACCAAAACATTACAGAACAACGTATAGGTAAAAAAACAGAACGTTAGGTAAAGAATTGGTAGCTATCAAATGGTTGCCTAAAGACAGAAGAAAAAAAAAGAAAGAAGAAAAACTATATAAAATTGACTAAAACTGAACGAAAAAGAACAAGAAAAGGAAAACTAAAAAACCTAAATAATTGTTGAAAGAATTGTTTGTTAAGCATAATATTAAAATCAATGACAAAATTTCTAACAAAGAAAGTTATTAAACAGGTAAACATAAAACACAAACATCAAAGATTTAGTCAATACACATGTATATTATATGTCATCTTTACTCTCCGACACATCGTAGATCAATAAACCGCTATATTTAGATTTTGTAAATCTTTTACAATCATTTGATAAAATTACGTAACGGTATGTTCTAAGTATATTACAGAAAAACTTTGTCACTATAGTGCGAAAACTAGATAAAGACAATAAAATACGCATTCAAATAAACGCAAAAAATCCACCAATATCTATAAGCATCTATGAAGGTAATAGCCTTAGCTCTCTTTTAATTAATCCCCAGTTAGTAAAGCTCTAAAAAACAATTCTTCAAAATAAGCACATTTCCGTTACAAGTCAAGTGGGAATCTACAAATCTTCTATTAGGTTTATCTGTAAGATCATATAAAATTCCAGTACACGACTAATTTTGTTTTGCAATTTATTTGTCTGTAAGAGTTGCCAAAATGCGTACAGTTTAAAGCTATAACCAAAACCCCACCAGAATAACTGTTGTCCTACCAATTTTGTGCTTTGTATTGCTAATGCAAAAATTTAACTCCCAACACTTTTGACTAACTATTCTTATTGAGCGTCATTAAAGTTAATGGTATCCATTATTTACTTATTTGTCTAACTAACTTAAAAACTAGAAAACTTTGTTATATAGTTATATGCGCGTAACTAGCGGTGTTCCGCGTGTTCCGTAGAACACGGGCCGGGACCCCAAAGAGCCCGGTCCTGCGCGGCCGAATACTGTTTTGTCGCCCTGGTTAAAAAAAATAATTGCAGGACACGGAATTCCAAAATCTGCAGAACCAGCTGTGTGACAAATCTGTCGGCACTGCACTTCGACGAAACACTTGCAGTAGCTAATTTATGCCTTTTATTGTTCTCTTTTCCAATTATTTAGTATTCTGAGAATATTGGGAATGCCTAGAAACTGTTTACAGGATCTCATTTTCCAAAACAACACATTTATTTGCTTTTTTCCAGAGTGCAGTTATAGTTTTATATATAGTTGTGTCTAGTGTTTGTTTTCGAATTTACTACGTTTATTTTGACGGTTCGATCCGAATAGAAACTCAAGCTGTTTGGTAAATCTTATTTAAATCTTTGTTAAACCTCGAAATAAACACTCGAGATAAAGCGCTCAGGCGGCTTGGAAAAATTAATCCAATCCCAACAGTTTGGTGGATTGACTTAAGGCAAGTTACTTCAACTTTACGAAATAAACGCTTAATCTACTTTTAATCGGGATCCAGTTTTGGTGCCTAATTTCACTTGTTTTTAACTGTCATTTTGGACTGTCATAGATGTTAAAATCTGCTGGAAAAATTGTTGGTTTACTGGTTTTTATTGTTTTTTTTAAATCAAAATGAAATTGAATAAAAAGAAGACGTTTTCCATCTAATATGTTCTATATTTTTTTCTTTCAATAATTAAAGAAAAACATAGATTCATTGTTACTCCAGGTATTTCTGTTTTGTTTTTTCACCATAGTTAAATAATAAACTTTTACCAATAGTAAATACTACCTAAATAAATCACAAATGACAAATTATATTAGTAAACTACAAAAAAGTGAGGTAGGTAACGTATTTCTCTTCACTTGATTGAAAATTAATAATTCAAGCCGTTTATTGTTTTGAATTAGATATAATAATTATTATATCACTATATAATTAAGTTTTTTGTTAAGCAATGTTTTTATTTTAAATTTCACGGAAACTGAACTATCGAACTTGCAAAGTAATAAGTACATACATATACAAGTCAGGTGCTCAAAAACGTAAATATCGCGAAGAGATGGAAGAAAAGAAAAAAAGCTGCCAAAAATTACCGAATTTTTTAGTTCGCGGTCTGCACAGTAAAAAGTAAGCTAATTTTAATTCAATATTAATTTGAACAATTCTTAAAAATTATTTGTTTATTTCTTATTTTCTTTTGAGTTTTGACTTTTCAGTTGAAAATATGACTCAATCATTAAATCCGCCAAATCAACCAGCGAAACCAAAGTCTTTGCCATCATGTTCATACATCATTAATGCTCCTGAAAATTCTGAAAATATTGAAGGTCAAGTTGTAGATTCCAATGTAACAAAAACCTCAATTATAGAAGATGCTACTAATTTTATTGATATTAGCATTATTAGCCATGATAAGGATAATACTGATAGTATAATAAAAATGATAAGGGATATTACACTGATAAATCGGTGAACATCGGAACACAAAAAATTCTTAGTTCAAAATAAACCATGTCGACCAATGAGGCCGTTTCCTCGAGATGATAAAGGTAGAAATTTGTCGACTTTCTTTTACAATAAAACAAACAAGTCTGGATTAAAAACGGAACCTTTGTGGCTATGCTGTTCACCAATACTAAATACTGCCAAACTTGCTGGTTATTTGCTCAAATTAAACAAACAATAGTCAATGGTTTTAATGACTGGATTCATCTGCATCAAAAAATTGATAGATATGAAAAAAGCTAAGCCACAATGAGTCTTGTGCTATTTTTAATAGAAGGAGGTTTAACCTTACCGGAACGATTGACCACATACTAGAATCAAAGATTCGGCACAAAGTTTCGATATGGAAACAAATTTTGAAGCGTATTATTGACGTTACTTTAACATTGCTTTTATGCAACATGCCGTTTAAAAAAAAATCAGTTACATGTTTAAGTCCATATATTCAAAATAAGTTAATTGGTCTACTAGGAACTGCTATAAAACAGAAAATAATCAAACAAATAAAAAATACCCCATTTTATTCTATAATAGTTAGACACTACGCAAAATTTGATCAAGTGTTATTGTTCGCTATGTCACAATTGAGTATATTAAAGACAAGGCAATAAATATAATTATTAAAAAATCTTTCTTAAGGTTTGTTCCAGTTGAAAATCAAACTGGCGCCGATTTAAAAAAACAGTGTTTTAGCAATCTTGACAGACAATGGGTTGCCTTTGGAAAAACTTCGTGGTCAAGAATATGACGGCGCCGGAAATATGAGCGGTGTTCAAGCCGAAACATTAAAAATTGTCTCAAATGCACAATATGTACACTGCGCGGCTCATAATCTAAATTCAATTCTTAATGGCTCTGTTAAGAACCTTCAAGAAATTCGGAATTTTTATGATTTAGTTCAAAGTGTCTATGTATTTTTTGAACATAGCATAAAAAAGGGGAATCTTTTTAAAAAAATCTTCGATTTAATCAAAAGAAGAATAAAAAATTAACACCTACTCGATGGTCATCAAGACACGATGCGTTAGAAGCTCTCTGATTTAGATATGTTGACATCAGAAAACAAAAATGATAAAACAGAGATCGATAAAGCCAAGTCATTGAAATCTCATTTGGAAAAGTTCGAGACGGTATTTTTGATTGTTTTTAAAACAAGAATTTTAAAAAAACATCGATACCATATCAAAATTACTGCAAAATAAACAGCAAAATTTTGCACAAGCATCACAAATGTTCAGTAATGCATATCAAAATATAAAAAAATGCGAGATGATTTTTATTTAATAAAAAATGAAACAAATAATTTAGCTAAAAAATAATAGAATATGTAGGCCAAAACGATTTATTGAAGAAACCAATAATCATTTTCAGATACATTCTAGCAAAGGCTGGTTCCAAATAAATGTATTTTTTAAGACGTTGAACATTATTTTAATTCAATTAAAATATCGAAATTCTGAGCTAAATCAGCTGTATGCAACTTTCAAAGTTTTATCTCGAAATGTTTTACCTAGCAATATTTCTGATGAAGAATTATATCCAATGGGCCAGGAGCTATCCGTAAAATATTCAAATGATTTTTGAGACTCGATTTAGTCACCATTATTATCATTTAGGCAGTGTTTTAAACAGATTTTATCCGAAGTTAATTTCATAATGGAATTAACACAATTTATTTTAATACAAAATTCTTCATCGTGTATTAGTTTTAGTGAAATAATAACATCATGTTTAATCTTTCTCACTGTTGCTGTTTTGGTGGCTTTAGCAGAAAGATCATTTTCTAAACTAAAATTATTTAAAAATTATTTAAGAAATACCATGGGTCAACAAAGATTGTCCGCCTTAATAATTATTTCAATGGAAAATGAAGTTGCCAGAACAATTAATATCAACGTTTCCTCAAATTAAAGCAAGGAATAAAGTTTTTAAGCCAAAAGTTCCAATTTGTATGTATTGTGTTTAGTTTATTTTATTTTGATTTTGGAACACAGGCCATAGCCTCAAAGTGAGATCTAATCTAATGTCCCGTTGCTTTAAATTAAGTTTATTTAAACTGTAAAGCATAAACTTCAATCAACCTACAACATGTTCTTTTACTAGTTACGAATGAATTGCACGTCATAATAGATACAACTTTTCACTTAATCTTTGACCAACTATCATTATTACTAAAGTGAAATTTTTGTTTATAAATTTTAGTGTTCATACATTGTAAAAGCTGCTTGATGAATAATTAATTAAAAAAAAAAATAAAAAGTGTTTATAGATAATTTATAAAATATGCAAACACAAGTACGTATATAAACGTTTAACAATTTATTCATCCATAAATAAAAAAAAAGAGATAATCTATAACTTATGTCTATGTGAAAATATCAAATAATAATTAATCATTTTGAATGGTATAGTGGAATCGCTATTCTCACTACAATAAAATATGTATTTATTATAATATGAAACGTTAAGAGGTCTGGGAAATATGTGTTATGTTTGTATAATACTTATACAAGTATGCTAATATTTCAAGCATTATATGCGAAGGTATGTATGGGACGTGCGTTTAACCCCTTTTAATCCCTCCTTATGTTTGGATGACATTCGTTGCGCACCACTGATTTAGACGACACTAACAGATACGACTTGCATACTTACATCGTCATATACAAGAAAATTCTTTAAATGTGCATCAAGAAACGATCGTAACATATGTACAACTTAAAGGAATTTTAATTGATACAGAAGCCATGTTAAATATTTAATTAATAATCTATCGACGATCAACGCTATTTATTGAACTGGTAACTAAGAAAATTACGATTATTATATTGCAATTTATGCAGAATTGCAATTGCATTTCTTATCTAAGTTAAAGATTTATTTCAGAGGAAAAGCAAGGGAACTTTCTTCTAACTTATTCAGTTTAGATGAAATTTTAAATAACATGTCAAATAAATTACGGCTATGCATAAAAATGCTAAATTGTTTTAAACTTTTCTGCATCTAAAGGACGTCATAAACAACCTTTAGCAAAACTTTATATTGCAAATATGTTGTTTAATAACTACATTTTATTAAATTTAATCAAAAACGTATCTTTTTGTTTATATAAAAGTTTAGGCACGTCTCGTTGATTTGTGAAGAAGTTGTGTTACGAGAGCTATTTTGACAGAAATACAACTGCCACTCAAAAAATGTCTTAGATATTTTTGTAGACATAATTTTTGCTCTCATAAAATTATTGGTAAGAAAATAAGTAATTTTTATAACATGCACTTTTTTTATGTTTACGTACAATTATGTAGGCGTTATGTTCATTAATTATATGTTTTTTAATTGACCGGACTAGAGTTTATTAACATTGTCTACACTGTTTAGAACCAAAAATTCAGTTACAGCTGCTACAAATTACTACATAACAATAGAATATCTTTGCAATACTTTGGATAATTATAGAAAAAATAAATGTGAAGCAAAGTTTTAACTGATTTTGCAAACAAATAAAATTTTGTAATATTAATCTACATAAAAATATAAATTTTCTTTACTTCTTGCAGGAAATATTTAAAAAAAATTGTAGTGAAACAAAGGTCTAAAGCATAAGCTTATATCGTTTAGATTTTTCTGAACCTGTTTGGCCATTAAAAAAAAATAACGGCTATGATGCTTGGTGATGGTACAAAATAAAATTTTTTAAAAATGTAAAAACTTTTTGTAAATTTTACATAGATTTGTAATAACCTAGTTGCGAAAATTATATTTATCCAGTAAATTCAACTAAAAACTTGGATACTCATGAAGAAATATTACTTGATATCCAGTTATACTTCAGACTTCTAGAAAAGCATCGGTTACCTAATCATCGATTTGGTTTCCAAAAAAAATCACGCTACAGTTGAACAAGTTTACAAGATTGTAGATTTCTTATTTTGAAAATTATTGAATTTTAAAGAACTTTTCAAAAAATACTAAAAATTCTTAAATTAAATGTATTCTTTCATTCTCAATTTTAGTACGTATTCTTATTTTCCAGAATGTGTCTCTACTCAACTGAGCTTGTTTGTTCTTATTTTTAAGCATGCAGTTCTAAATGCAGTAGACCGTTAATTCTTATTTTTAACTGTCATCTCCTTATTCAGAGAATACCAAGATTATTAGTACTTACTTTGAAAAATTTATTTAGAATTATCGTTCTTATTTTCAGTTGTGAAATTCTTAATTAATTAGATTGAAAGGCAAATTGAAAAAGAACTGGTCCATTTAAAAGGCTCATCATGAACATCTCGCTTATTATATATTATTATATAACCATCCTATTAAAAAGTTTACGAATATTATACACAA
Source organism: Aquatica leii (assembly GCA_035610365.1). Lineage (NCBI taxonomy): Eukaryota > Metazoa > Arthropoda > Insecta > Coleoptera > Lampyridae > Aquatica > Aquatica leii. Next base: position 39,868,751 of record CM069435.1, on the reverse strand, counting down.
TCATTTTTAAGTCTTCTGACCAACGTTATTCTTGCACAAAATTGAGTTACATGCAAAGGTTACATGCATTTTCATATTGTTGCGTTATTAATATTATGTTTCACCACGTTAGTTCTTCCTTTGTTAACACTCTCCAGCACGAACACATCTTAATACTCTTGGATCAACACTTTAACTTTAGCCAGCTGGTCTTGGCTGAGATTTTGGCATTTGGTGGTAAGAATGTCCAATAGATGTTGTGGACACTTCTTCGGCGACGTATCTTCGTTAGACTTCACGCGTTTTACAATTTGAGATACTGGCGTGCATTGGCCTACCACGGTCTTCTTTTTTAACGTTACAGGATCTGAGTTGATGTTTAAGATCCTTATTGGCATCGTGTTTTTACTCGTACTAAAGTTCTGCCAACGAGTAGTCCCTTTTCAAATAAGCCGCTCTCCATTGGTTTAATCGCGCGTATGTAGCCTTCCCGGAGATTTACATCCAGGCTTGCCATCACCACACTTTCAGTCCTTGCAGGCAGAGTTACATCTTCACTCAATTAGACTCGCACGGCTGTTTTCTCTGGCAAATGAAAAGGAATTTCTTCATTGTCGATCTTCAGGACATCGTTCTTCATATCCAAATAGAACCCATACTTTTTTATCACGTCCATTCCCAGGATAACTTTTTCCGGGATGTCGGCTACCAGTTCTTGATGGTCGAGTACTCCATTTCCCAAACCAATGGTTACTTTGGCTTGTCCGTGAGTAGGTGTTTCTTCGCCCGTCGCCGTTCGAAGTCGCACTGTTACTGGTGATGTCTTCTCGTTTTCCAACAACATGTCAGGACGAATAATGGTTTTCGTCGTTCGCGTGTCAACTAGTAACTGAAAAATTCTTCAATTGATCTTGCCATGGAGATAAATGCTATTTAATTGCTCCATCGGCGATCCCATTGGAATTGTAATTTCCGGAGCTTGACTAGACAAGATTACCTTTTGTCTCTTTTGGTCACCTGGTTCTTAGGTTTAGTACGATGCCGTCGTACATGGCATATTTCACCGCAGTTCAAAGTCGTCACTCCTCTTTTCCGAAGTATTCGTCGTGCTATCTTCTCGATGCTTTCCAGTGTCTGCGCGGGTACTTCTGCAGCACAGCAAAGTTTATGACCGTCTCGTTACGATGCTTGTTTTGCTGCTTTAAACTCTAAATCATGCACTAAAGCGTTATCCAATGTATTTGGTCGAGTTAACCGGTGAGTCTGCTGCGTTTCGTTGTCTCGGAGGCCCTCTGCAAAAGTTTGAATAGCCAACTTCTCCAAGAAGGTATCTGGTGTAGGATACGCAAACCGTGTTAATCTGGCGATGTCAGCCTCAAACTCTTGAAAACTTTTAGCAGCTTTCTGAGCCCAAAGCTTGATAAACTTGTTGAAAATGAGCATCTCCATATCTCATTTCTAAACGTGAAATTAAAAGAACGTAATTTTCTTGTAGGTGGTCAGGAACAGTTTGCAAGCTTCCAAGAGCTTTTCCAGGACACAATTAAAAACGTCGCTTTCTGCTTGTTGCTCCAACCATTAGCTGTAGCTGCGGCTTTTAACTACTTGTAGTAAGTTGAACTTTACCATCAAAATTCGGAGGTACAATTATGAACTTGTGAGTGGTGTCTTCCCAATGGTCCATTATTAAATCTTCACTTGTGACGCTTCCTTCACCGTGAGAATTCATTTGGTCATTCTTTCTTCAAGCAGTTGTATTCTTTTTCTCAATTTTTTCTCTAGTTTTCTTCTATGGTTCCTGAATTTTCTTTTAACTTTTATTCTAATTTGTCTTCTACTTCTTCATTTTGTCATTTATAGATTCACAAATTTCTTCTTTTAAATTTAACATATCTGTTTGGGTTTCTTATTGAACAATTTTAATTTGGTTTTCTATAATTGTTTGTATTTCTTTTTTTAAACTTCTAAAATTTTCCAACAATTTTTCTTCTATTTTTCTAGAATTTTCTTCCGTTTTCTGCAAACTTTCGTAAAACTTTTCTTCCATTTTTCTATTCATCGTTTCTTGACCATTTGTTTGCGAACGCGTCACTGGCATAAATTTAACCACGAATAATAATTTAGAAAAAAAGTTTAATAACACTAAATTTTAATAAAGCCCGACACTGGTTTAACAAAATGGACAGCTAAGATTAAATGCTATAAACAAACACGCGAACTAAAGTTTTATTTATTTACACGATTTCCACGGGTTTTAAACCGGACACCTGATACCAATGTTAATGTTACGTTATTAATATTAAAACTAATTTATTTATACTACATATATATGTACACGTTTATAACTAACCGAACTAATTTAAATCTAAAGATATTTAATAAAAAAAAACTTACAGTATGATTTATGTATAGCACTATCACTTACACGAAGATAAAGTCCGCGGATAACTTCTATTTATTTAAACACTAACGCTTGTTTACATTAAAGTCACGTACAAGGTTATACACCGTAGATTTATCTCACACGCGTTAATTACTTATTTATTGAGACTTGAATAATCTTCTTACGGGAAATAACTGACCTCTGATTTGTTTGCACCAAATTTATACATTTTCGCGAAACGTTCGCGAATGTTTCAACAACTTCGAGAAGACTCTTGAATTTGAGAACGTTTCAATATATTCGTGTTAACACGACGTAACAATCTTTGTTTTTGGCTTCATCAATTTGCGCATGAATGCAATACGATTTTGTGCGATAACCGTCAAACGGAAGTTAAAATCGAGTTCTACAATGCTTAATTTTAAGCACAAGTTTTTATAAATTTTTTGATAAATTTTATTTAGAAATAGAATATTTTAAGAACGCCGTAACTTACTATCAAGAACGATTGGCGTAATTATAAGAAAAGACGTACTTTATTAAAGCATAACCTACTTATTAACAGGAAATCTAGTAATTCTAAATGACGAATTATTAACCTATTCCACAAAGATATTTTTTTCAGTGTACATTACTACATTCCTAGATGTCAAACTAGCTTTTGATAAGATTTGGTTTAGAGGTGTGTTATGTAAAATTAAGTAAAATTCACGGATTATTTTGAGCTGCTAAAGTTGTACTTAACCACCCGATATTTTTTGTTAGGTATCGCAACGAGTTTACATGTCTATATTCCATTAATTCGGGTGTATTCCAAGGTAACATGTTAGGTCCAGTTTTCTAATGGGATCTTTACACAACACCCAAAGCTATAGTCGTTACTTTCGCCGACAACACGGCCATCTTTTTGTCGCATACCAATCTCAATATAAAACAAAACAAAATACAAAACAAATCAGTTCACGTAACGTTTACGTTAAAAAGAACCCACTAAGCATGTAACGTAAATATTACGTTTTGGTGACGTTATAAATAAGAAACAAAAATAACGTTAACCTGGAACATTATTGCAACAGAACTTTGATGTTATACGAATACGTTCAATTTGTTTACATTTTAAGGAATTTTTGTGACGTTACAAACAAGAAACAAAAACAACGTTAACCTGGAATATTATTGCAACAAAGCTGCAATGTTATACAAATGCGTTTGATTTGTTCAGGTTTAAGAAAAGTTTTGTGACGTTACAAACAAGAAACAAAAATAACGTTAACCTAAAACATTATTGCAACAGAGCTTCGATGTTATACAGATACGTTCAGTTTGTTTATGTTTAAGAAAAGTTTTGTGACGTTACAAACAAGAAACAAAGATAACGTTATACTGAAACATCATTCTAACGTTATAAACAAGAAACCAAAACAACGTTAAACTAGAACATTATTGCAAAGAAACTTCGATGTTATACAGATTCGTTCAATTTGTTTACGTTTATCAAAAATTTTTGCTACGTAATCAACAGAAATATTTTTTTGTAAACTCGACTAAACACGATAAGTCACGTAATGTTGTATTTTCCAAGAAAGCGTGTTTTGTTTTGTACTGAGATTTATTTTTAGTTTAGACACGTTTCATTACGGAAACTGGGGACCTAAATTCGTATGCACGGGTTAGATCTATGGGTTATACCAACTTTTGTCACAGCCTGTGCTTTAGGTGCAGTTTTGTATTGTAATCAGTGGTTTCTCTAGCATTGTGTACTTACTGCTTTAGTCATAGTTTTTTTTATTTAACTAATAATTAAATACCTACGCGACTACGTACGTTGTTGTGTGTACCGAATTTTATCTGAATGGATACCGAATAGAAGGCCGGCATATTTTTGTTGATTATTCCATATTATGCACATAAAAATTTAATATTTCTAACCGCGTGACCAATGCTATACCTACCCACTATATTTACACTATATAAGCTTTATCACTTTGTCGTTTATTTGATGAATTTTGACTACACAGAATTTACTGTCTCACACTTTTTTTATGTTTGAAGTTGCTTGTAGATTTTTTTTAGTATCTATATGTCACTTACGCGACTAATACAAAATAGCACTTTTGAGCTAAAATATTCCAAAATTACACTGATAACAAAATAAACATTCAAAGAATAAATAGAACAACTTTCTTAACACAATAGTTATTTGAGTTTCTGAATCACTTTCCGCATACTTTTCTCTTTGCAGTCAAGAAAATAACTATTGTATTGATTTTTTAAGTTTTGCAAATAAAGTGTAATGTTTATTTGCATTTTAATTTTAAGACACTATTTATTAATAATTAGATTCAATGTATCAAATGCAGAGAGTTTTCTCTTTTGACTTTGGTGGTTCACAGATCAATTTTAGTGATAGATGTTACTCGTGCGTTTTAACATTATATTTCCTAGTCCTTGTAGCTAATAAGTTTAAAAATAAATTTAAATACCGTGATCCTTGGTTTTTTCTTTATAAATGTATTGCACAGAGCATGGTATATCTTATTTGCATTATCTGTCATTTATTTATGCTTTTAATCTTGCGTTATTCTGAATGTTTACATCTAGATATCTAAGTGTTTGTACTGTAATCTTTATTTCGTTTACTTTTATTTTCAAGTCCGTGTCTACTTTTCTTATCACCATCATTTTTGATTTATCGCCATTTATTTTTAAGTTTGTTGTGGGCAATGCATTCTTCCATACTTCTATCTTATGTTGTAGGTCTTGTGCGATAACTACATCGGCCGCGAATACACTTTCCGATATTTGTATTACTTTCATGTTTTAGTATCCAACATTAATGGTCTTATTCCTTTATTCCCTTCAAACATCATCTACTACTAAATTGAACAATGCAGGGTTAAAAACCCTACCTTGTCTCAGTCCCTCCTTAGTTGTGAACTCTTCCGATTATTGATTACTCGTTCTCACATAGTTTCTTGTGTTGTCGTAGAGGCTCTCATTTTTAGGTTACCTCACATTGTTTTTCTTAGGACAACATCGAATGCGTTTTCTATATCAATAATAGCTATAAATATCTTGTCGAAGGTAAATTTTTCTATTAGTTACTTTATTACTAATATGTGCTCTTCTATTTCTTTCCCTTTTCTAAAGCCACATTGAGTCTTCTTTAATTGGTTTTCTGTTTTATTATTTAATCTTACTTCTATGATATTTTTATATGTCATTGCTATTATCGATAGCATAGTAATTCCCTTATAAGTTATACAGTTCCTTTTATTTCCTTTTTTTGTGTTGGAAGTATGACTCCTAGGTCCCAATCTTTGGCAATATTTTTGTTTTGCCATACTTTATTGAACAGTAATGTTAATACTGCAATACCGTTATATCCTAAATACTTAATTATCTCAGCCCTTAAACCGTTGTGTTCGGCAGATTTATATTTTTTAACTTCTTCAAAACCTCGACTACTTTTTCTACAGCAATTTCTTCGCGTTCTTCTTCATTTTTTCCTGTACTATTTTCTTCTGTCACTTCTGGACTTGCCACTTCCTGTGTCTGATCTATCCTCAACGTTTCTTCAAAGTATTATTTCCACCTCTTCATAATCTTATCTTTGCTTTCTAAAGTTTTTTCATCTTTTGCTTTTATATGTTTACTTGTATGTGCTTGTTCATTATGTTGTGATCTTAGTAGCCTATAGTATAGTTAATGAGTTTCTAATCTGCCCCGTTCCGTCTTCTTACCAAATTTATTACAAGATCTTATTTTTTCTTGTTTTACCATTTTTTTGACTTTATTTTTTTGCCATATTTTTCATCGGTTCTATTTCTTAAACGGTCTTTTCATGGTTTTCTTTAAATTTTTATCTCCGTTTTTAATCCTTCTTTCATTAACTGGTTTGCTTCTGTCCTCTAATGTTTTTTGTAATTCCGCATACTTCTTCTGTTGTCTTTATTAAATTTCTTTAATACTTTTCTATGTTTTTTCCAGTGTTAAATTATCTTTATTATTGTGGATTTTAGACACATCTTCTTTAATTCTTGCATTATATTTTCTTACTGTCTCTTGCTGTTCCAATTTGTATGTTTTGAGTTTTACCTTATTTATTTTTGAACCTTATTCTTCATAGTAAAATTGTTTTGCTATACTGGCTGTATTTTTATTGAATACTACTAAATAGTGATCGAAAAATATTTCTGCTTCTCTTTTCATTCTCGTATCCTTAATTTCTTTTCTAAATGTTCTATTTATTATTATCTAGTCTATAATTACTGTTTCCTATTTATTACTTTCCTTGTATATTGCTCTCAATACAGAAATCTATCAATCTTGTACTATTATTATTTCTAGCGTTCTCTCCGTGTACTTCTATTACTTTACTTGACTCTTCATTCTTCTTTCCTACTCTTTTTATTACGTCTCCTATTTACTATTCTTTTTGATTTCGAAAACTCACTTCTTATATTCCAAGTACCTATTTTCCATATTACCGTTTTTTGCTTATCCTTATTGTTACTTTTATTGTATCTGTTACTTCTTTAACATATTTACTGTGATCTAATTTTATTTATTTAACCAAAATCGTTGATTGGTGATTGATCTCGTATTAGAAAATCGGTTCTCTTATTGTCATAAGTCAAAGATGACGGTCATGCACTTCATTTGTTTGCCTTTGTCCCACAGTTCTTTGTCTACGGCGATTCTGACATTTTCTAATCCATGCTTGATAACAACGCATGATAGTGGATTAGTTTTGGTTAACACTATTTGCAATCTCCTTGTTTGGAAAATCACCTTCGCAGTAATTTTTTACGCTGTCGCACTCTAGGCATAATCACACTCTCACGAAATACACACGATAATAAAGTAATAGAAACGTTAGATATGTGATTACCACTTGATCCAATTGAATAAAATTTTAGGCATTTACTATACTTTTGAGTAACTACACTTTCCTGCCAAGTTTGATCACAAAAGTTCCACCCCTTTTTAGTGTTTTTTTTTAAATTTTAATGTCATAGAGTATACATATTTTACTTCTAGTTTTTTTAATAATTTTTAATAAAACTTATTGATCAAATTAATTAGCAAAATTAAATAAAAAGATTTTTATAGACCAAACGATGCCGGTACTATGTTGAACCATAAAAGTATTTATTTGAGGAAAGTAAAATTGTTAAACCTTGTAAAAAAACTGTGTTAAAAATGGTAAACACAGAATCTACAAAAAAAAATAGAAGAAAAAGTACTTTTTTAACTTACGAAGCAAAGAAACATTGTCTGATTATAATAATAACATGGTCGAGACATTTTTTCTTAAATTAATAATCTCGCTTTATCATTTGTTAGAAAAATAATATTTAATTTCAACAATAATCAGTAATTTGTTTTTAAATTTTGTTGTACAAGCTTTAAAATTAAAACAAATAGTGTTTAATTTTAATTATTATTGTTTTTAAACTGGTATAAAGTAAATTTAAAACACTAACATAAAACGTGATATTATTTAATTTAATTATTGATTAGATATGTTTAAATAGTACATCTTAAATAAACGCACAAAAACTTCATTTTGCTGTTACTTCTACATATAAATAAGACTGATGAGCATCATTAATTTATTTGTTCTACGTATAAATAAAATATTTTTTATTTTAGAAAATCAAATTATTTTTAAGAGACGATAGTTAAAATACATGGAGGTAATGAATATGTATTTACCAAGAAGTAATTCTAAAAGCAATTTAGAAATAACAAGGGAATAATATACAACGTATACCGGTGCGAAGATATAGAGAAATTGAAATAATGATGAAAATAAAGCATCACCATCCGCGTAGACCATTACTCTAATACCAGAATCAAATAAAAACAAAGCACAGCTATATTAAAAATATTACTTGAAAGCGTAGTTATTATTTTCGAGCAATTGCTACAAAACAAATTAGAATTTTGAATACGCAAAAATATTAAATTACCAATTTAGGATAAAAAAAAACCTTTGTTGAAGCGTATTGTGTTCTTTTTTTCGTATAGAAAAACAAAAACGTCATCATTTGCATAAGGTCGCTTTTAAATAACGCTATACCTGAAACATCATTCTTAACCAGTACGTATGCAAATGTCACATCTGCCTTAACAATAACCGTAACTGCCCTTGCAATGGTTTTACGCAGAAATATTTCTCAAACCAACTGAATTTAATGCTACATAAAATTTCATTAACAAATTCCCGTACCCTCTAAAACAACTGGATTTTCTAATTTATTTTAGTGCGTATTTTACCCCTAAATCTTATTACATAATTACGGTCGTATAAGAGATGCTCGTGTCTTTGCAACATCTTCAAACACAAATTTTAATTATTCTGTTAATAACGTCTAAAGGTGTCGGGCAACTATAATTTTTTTAAAATTATTACGTGTTTATCAATAACCATTTTTATTTCCGCTCGTTCGATTCTATTATTAAAGTCAACAGGATTTCTTGCATTCAAAGCGCATCTTCTCTAACACCTTTTCATTGTGATTAAAAAAATATTTTTCTAAACCCCAAAACCCTTTTGCCACTTTAAGCCAAATAAAATATTTAAATATGCACCTTATTTGAATACCTGTGTATTTTCACAAGTAAAAATTTCCCACCCCTTTAATAACAGTTTGCATAAAAACTATGTTTAATAGATCTTTTAGAAATAAAATTAAAGAAAGGTGCAAGTCAAACAAACTACAAACAGAATTTGCGCCATTTCTCTTTCTAGCCATAACTAATGTTGCGTGACCCCTAACATATTCTACTAATTTATTGGTAAAGTTCGACAATCAGCTAGTATAATTAGCCCATTTGCTACTGTTCAGCAGTTTTCCCCCCTTCTTGATTTAACAAGAAACTGCGTAACCGTTTAGATAATAGGTGACTAATGTAAATAAAACAACCTCAAACTTTATTGTAAACGAAATACCGTTGAATTGTGTTTTGATGTGTTTTCGCCCCTAATGAGTTTTGAATAATTCCATTCACGCACATACCAAATCAGCACAGTAATTCGTTCAAAATTGGTAAAATACTTTTATTTCTTTTTAGAAATTATTTGGGGAGAAGTTGTATTGGATCTATTGACAAATTTGCCCCTATGCCAAGTACTTGAAGAGACACGCCTGCGCTGTGTGACTCACATGTTTAACACACGAAGAAAAAACAAAGTCATCAAGCAAAAGCAGCCATGAAAAAATAAGGTGGGGTGAATATCGACATAATGATTAGTCGAAACAAATCTATAACCCTTAAAAGTTCACTAAAAGAATTGATATGTAAGACTGTATTTTGTTTAATGACTTAAATATGAAGTTACTACAATACGTTCATTTAAAATATAGATATGTTATATGATTTTCCATGATAAAGAATTATTTTTGATGTCAAACAATTGCAACAAAAACACAAGCATGTTTTTACGACTTCATATTTCAATACAATATTTAAAGTTCTAAGCATGGAAAAAATTTGTTCGAAAGCACGTCGACATGTTTATACTTTTTAAACAAAAAACGTATAAGCTTTTTCGAAATAGTGTATAAGCAAAGCACAAAACAATAATTCTTGTCATAAACCATAAAAATGTTATTATTATTTTTTTTTTCATGATTATGTGTAGCTATGTTAAAAAAAACAGTATTTCGTTTTGTGTTTGTTTTTTATTAACAAATGTCACGTTAATTTTTTTAACCGCAGGATTCAGTAAATTAAAGTACAATTAACGTAATTTAATATAGCTAATACTGGCACTTTTTTACTATTTTTAATTATAAAAATAAATTGCAGAAGGTTTGTCAAAACTTTTGTTTTTGTAAGTTATACATACAAATGGTAATTACTTAATTTATTTTAATAAACACAAATTAAACGTGAAATAAAAACAATTATTGACAAAATATATTATAAATTAAAAACAAAGTTTTTGCAATTTTAGTAAAAAGGTCTATGTCAATGTTGTAAAGTCTTGATAAATCCTCTTATAGAAGTAGGAAAAACGTTGCTTACTGCGGTTATAACATTCTTATGTTAACAAATATTGAATTTGTTTACAACGTAAAAATTTAAAATTCTGCGTTTTTTAAAATGAAAAAGTTTAAATGACAAAAAAATCAAATTTAATAGTTATGGTACAATAGCGTCAGTTTATTTATTCTAAAATTGCATTTAGTTTATTTTGTATGGGCAGTGCTAGTAAATTTTAAAATGTCTAACAATTGTATGTGTTATTTAAACTTAATTTAACATGATTGGAATAATATGAATCTATTTGGAGAAATTTTACTCTTTTTTATTTATAGGGTATTTGACATTGCTATGCCAAACATTTATACTCAAAAAAAAGCACAACTAAAAGTTTTTTAAACCCAGAGGTTACTTTAATTAACACAATAAACATAAGTGAAATATAAAATCTTAAACTTTCGCGGTTGTTATGTTTATGATTATAAGCGACTTTCGGCTTAGACCGCGTCGTAGTTAAACACCCAGACTTGGAGCTCTAAAGAAGAAACTAGAACCAAGCCTAAGTCTGGGTGTTTAACTACAACGCGGTCTAAGCCAAAAGTCGCTTATAATAAACATAAGTGAAATTTTCAATCAATGTAAAATGTGCATTAAAAAAATTACGAACTAAAGCTTTAAATAGCATTCCAAGCTATATAGGTATATAAAGTTTGTAATAACTTGTTTTGTATCCTTTTTTAATTATTTTTGGTGCTGCCCTCGTTGCAAAGATCAATATTTGTTTGTTAGTATCGTTACGTAACAACGAAAAAATTCTAGTGCCGCAAAGCAATATACTGAAATCTACGTAAAACTTTTTCAAAACTAATTTTAATTTAAATACATTTAGTAAAGTAAAGTAACTTGAAATTTAAACATATCATCAACGTTGACAAATTTTGCTAGTAATAAATGTAGTAGTAACATTACATTTGTCTTGTTTTTAATACAGTCTACGCCGCTTATTAGAATCACGGATAATGTTGTCAGTCAAGTACCTTTTTAATTTTATTAAAGAACGGACCGGACTACATAAAAAATCGTTTATAATAAACATAATTTTGGTTTATGTTATCAATTCTCTTCTTAGATTTATTTTTATACATAAACAATGACATATTTTGCTTCAGTGTTTTAACAAAATTTTCCCAATACGCTTAACAGTGCTCGCACGGCATCTCACAAACGCTAGTAACGGATTCTTTATTCATTATTGTTAAAAAATTTTACCAAATACATTGTGTTGGCGGTTACATGTTACTGTTAAAGAAAAGAGGTTGTTTTTGAATAGGTATGCGCCGCTGGAGTCTAGCAGAAGCCACGCGACCATATTTGGTTCTAAACGTAAGCATTAAAAAATTAATGTTTATAATTTTTATTATCAACATTACTCCTTTGTAATAATTTTTTTATTTCATTGTTACGTCATGGAGAAGAGGCACTACGTATGCTAATAGAGGAATATGTATCAGATTATAAGTTCGATGCTTATAGTAACACAAAAGAAGATAAAGTGGAAACAAGAAAAGAAAACACAGACACTGCGCAGGAAGCAGAATCTTCTGGCTCTGATAGCGGTATAATGATGAGCATAACTGTCGATAAGTATTTCATAAATCAACACAATGGTTCAAAGTTTTCTACCTAAAAATATACGTACTCAACGACAAAATATTATCACTCATTTACTAGGACTGAAAGATATCGCAAATAATGCTCAAACGCCACAGCAAGATTGGGAATGTTTTTTTGGCGACGGGTTGATGTCTAATATAGTTAAATTTACAAATGAAAAGATAACCTTTGTATAGAAAAATTATTCTCGTGAAAAAGATGCGTATTTGACCGACATAGTTGAAATGAATACGCTTCTATCCATAATATATATTAGCGCGTCTAGAACAGATAATAATGCAAACACCATAAACATTTGGGTCTCCGATAACATGAGAATTGAGTTATGCTGCCTGATAATGTCGGAAAAGCAATTTAAGTTTCTTTTATATTATTTGAGATTTGATAATAAGAACACACGTAAAGAAAGAAAGAAAAGTAACAAGTTAGCCCTAATACGCAAAGTGTTAACTTTATTTCACTATAGACAATTGGTTTTCCTTCATAGATTTGGCTAATTTCCTGCTTTACAATAATCTATTAGAAAGAACAAGCGTGAAATTCCCACAAAGTTTACATAAACAAAAAACAGGGAAATAGGAACATCATTGTTTGGATTTCAATAAAAACTTATATCTGGTTTTTTATGTACCAAAAAAAACAAAGTGGTTCTGATTCTCTTCAGAATGCATCATGATGATGCAATTAATATATCAAGTGATATGAGCAAACCTGAGATAATAACCTTTTATAACGCAACTAAATCAGGGGTTGATACTGTTGACCAACTGTGTAACATTTATAATGTCGCTAAGAAAATAAACAAATAGCCTATGGTCAATAAATGCTCAGTTAATATATCATGCAAATAATGCTTCAATCAACTGTAGTCGCATTGAGTTTTTAAAAACTTTTAGACCGTAGTTTAGCTGATAATTACTTGCGACGACGTTTTCAATGTTTGCCGTTACCAACAACTTTCAAACGAGATATTTAGGGCCGTTTTCCAGATGAGGTGACAGCTCAATCTACAGAAGAAGTTTGAGGTGCAAAAAATCAGAAATGCAGTAAGTGTGGTCGTTCCAAAAATAGGTACAAATAAAAATGCCAAAGCTATAAAAAATTTCTATGTTTAGAACATCCTCAGCAAATATGTGCTGATTGTCAATTTTTCTGCTATATTGTAAACAGTGAAGTTTTGTTGTGTATTTTTAATCAAAAATTCCAAATATTTTTCACTTAGTTAACATTTTTGCATTTATTTTGAATCGAGTAAATGTTTCAAAATTTTACTTGGCGTCTCCTAGACGCCGTGCGATCATTAACCTAACAATTTGCCTCGAGAGCACTTCAGGGTTAAGTAAAGTGAGTAAAAGTAAATTGTACCCTAACAAGTTGTTTTGCATATTTATTTTTGCAATGTTATTTGTTTATTCAATTGACAGATCTACGTAACATTATCTTATTTAAAGATCTGTAAATACGTTATCTTTGAGTTACTTTGTATTTTCAGTGTACTTAGAAAAAATATCTAGTTTTTAGAATAAAAAACTTAATTTAGTCTTATGTGATAACATTATTTTGTATTTATTTTTAGTGTCAGCAAATTACGGAGAAAAAATATGTAGTTCTTAGAACAGTCAATTAAACAGCTTAACATTTTTTTTAATTTTTTTTTGTTGACGGTGTCAACAAACTATGTAATGCAACATGTTTGTAATTTATTTGGCTAAAAATTGTTATGTTTTTAAAATTTTTTTTAGTACTTTTATTTTAATATTTTTTAGCTTGTATTATTGATGCTATAATTTCATCTTCAAAGTTAAAAACCTGTTAATCAGATACACGCTGTATGTATTTATTGGTTTCTATCTAATAAATATTTGTTTGTTATTTTTTAAATATTGAATAATGTTATTATTTGTTATTGTTATTAAAAATACACAAAATAATGTCGAAAATCTTATAACACTCTTATCTCGACCTACGACCTCGCGCCGTATTAACGTTTTGTGATGTTTCACTTCACTTTCGATTCTAGTTACATAATTTGCTATTAATGCGCATCTACTACGACAAAAAATTTTGAAACCATACTAGTATATCATCATATTTATCGTAATATTGTTTAAGTATTCTACTAGGTTTTGTGAAGATGTCAAAAACACGGCTGTGTGATGTAAACTTCTCTAATCCTTTTAATAAACTTAACTGTTATACTTTACTTAAAAAGTTATTTGTACTGGTTAGTCAGTATTTATTAAATTTTTCTCAATTTTATTTAAGAGGAAGACAACAGTGTGTGTGAGGTATCCAGGAAAAACATTACGTGTTTACATCAGGACTCAAATATTGAAATTATTTTACGCAAAAGTTATTTTTTGTTTGCATAAATAATTTAAAAATGTAATACCCAATTAACTCATTAGTAAATGTTTGCTAACAGATATTGATAATTTGCTGTTCTGAAGTGTTAAACACAATTTCTCTCTAAATGCTGTAAAATGTCTCTCTACAACATTTTGTTTCCAATTTAGCAACTTTAACTAAAAATTATTGACTATCAGATGGTGATTTCTGGGTTATCTACAATAAGTAACTATCGGTTTTATTGTATATTAAAAAAGATGTAATTAAGGCTATGACTTATATATTTCTTGATTAAAAATAGATAAATATTATTACTAATATATATACTAATGACTAACCAACGCCTATAGTTGCTTTCGCTAACGATTTTATTACGAGATTAAAGTAAAAAGCTTATAAATAAATAAAGTAGAAAAAAAATCTGATTTATATTATTCTACAAGGCTTGTTTAATTGAAACCAATTTTTGTTCGAGTTAGTTTTAGAAACAGTTTTAATCACTCAACCGATCGTTTGCAACGTTAGCAGTGTTTGTAAACGATACACTGATCAGTTATTTTTGTTTATATTTGATAGCGATTTTAAGTATTGTGATTTTGTAATGGAGTTTGTTGTTAATAATTCGTGCAAGTGTGATCAGTACGCAGTAATTCAATGTTAGTGTGCCAAAGCAGTGTATGTAAACCTATATATTGCGTATCCAACTGTCAAGGAGTGGTGCCAAAAATGTTAAAAAACAAGAAAGACATGAAATAGTAATCCGTCGTCAGGTGAATTGTGAGAAGAGCATCAACAAACAATTACATATATAACATGTGTGGAAAGCTTGGTTCAAAAAAATCGTCAAACTTCAGCAATTGCAAAATAGATTTAGTTGATTGTATCGCACACAAACTGGGCTATACCAAAATTTGTGAAAAGCTTGCAGATAAGGTTGTCTTTACAACACCTCACAGAGAAAATACAGCCAAAATAGTAATAGCTTTTTTTTGTTAATAATTGGTGGTAACAATATTTGATATTATTTTAAACCATTCAGTAACTTGTCGTCATTAATGAAAACATTAAAATTTTCCATAACTAAAATAGATATTTGACTCTTTTTTTGACTATGAGGAACGCTTTATAATAGAGTTTAAAAAACTAAGAATGCATATCAATGCAAACTTGTACAATGAACAAGCTCCAGCAAGCAATAAGACAAAAACATCTAGCACAACTTTGACGTGGTGTCATTCTGCCTCACAAGGCTCGGCTTTATGCCGCCAACGATTTGCAACAAAAAAAGAAGAGTTTATAACATTCACTCTATAATCCAGATTTTTATTAATATTTATATTTTTGAGCGACAAAACGTTGTAAAAGAATTCTTTAAGAAACAACCACAAGAATTCTATCAGCAAAGTATACATTGGTTGGTGAAACAATGAGACATATGCCTTAGCTGTGGTTATTTAAAAAAAATAAAAAACGACTAACTAACAAACTTACAAAGTAAAAAGAGTACATTACTACAGGTTAGTGACCTAGTGACAAAACGAGATCAAAACATTAACTTCGTTTCGAATCTCAAAATACCCTAAGTAATTAATCTTCTCTAGAAATTGTATCGACATTATCTCAAACTCGATTTGATAATTTCGATCTCGTCTCAATTTTTTTTATTTACAAAACGAATAAGAGAATAGGCCAAACCATGGTAGAGACAGTGTTATATTACGGTAGTAAAGTATGGACAATAAAAGAAGAAGATAAACGAAACCTGGCTGTGCAAATGGATTATCTAAGAAGAAGTGCGAGAAGGTCAAGAATGGAACATGTACGAAACGACAAAATTAGAAGAACAATGAACGCAACAGAAATGATATCAGATAGGATTAAAAAGAGAAGTTTAAAATGGTTCGGGCACATACTACGGATGGAGGAAAACAAATGGCCGAAACGATTATTTGCATGGAAACTCACGGAAAAAACAAAAAAGGCAGACCACGGCGTTCCTGGAACAATGGGATTAGAAAAGCCATGAGAGATCGCGATTTGGAAGAGGACATAGCCTATAACAGAAAAGCATGGAGACTGGGAGTGGGAAGACAACCTGCGGTTGTACGATTCTAGTATGTATATGATAGAATGAAATATTCGTTGTATTGTGAATGAAACGAAACTCTTATGCGCGAATGATGACAAGCTCGTCATAATTAGACTATTCATGCAATGCAAAGAAATATTGTTTTTGTTTAAATATTTTACCTAACATTCTACACGCTTCTATAATAAAATATTTGTTTAACATTAATGTACCAGATGGCCAGACAAGAATGCAAAGTACTTTATCTCGGAAACTATTTGTCGTAGAGACGGTAAAAAATAATATGACTAAATTGCCAAAAAAAATTAAAAAATTATTTTCATGTTTCTAAGATGGCCACCAGAAAGCATAACCGTTATCTAAAATTTTTAAAGTGATTATTCACTAAAATACATCTACTAAATGTATAAGTTTTATTTTAGTAATTTTTGTTTAACTCTTTTTGACGTATTTATTAAAACGAAATGGTGGGAGGTAGTTTAGTATTTTTTTTTGTAAATAAGCAGCTGTAGCTTCTAAACGACTGAACAAATTTTAACAAACTTAGTCTCGGTAGAAAAAACTTTTATTGCTCCATGAAACTCCTCTTACCTGTGATATGTCTAATTTTTAGTAATTCTGCTGGAGCGCATTTTTTTATAGAACAGAAAATTGGAAACTCTCTAAAAAAATTAAATGCAAGAATACGATTTTTTTCATAAAAATGTAGTAAAATGATACCTTAATGAGCTAGTAAAAACCGAATCCTAATATCTTATTCCTACCTAAAATAATAAAGAAAGAAAAATTAGTTGTCATGAAATTTGAAAAAGACGCTATTACATCGGTATTTATTGTTACTTATTTGTCTTTTTTCAAGAATCAATGATGGAGTTTCCTAAAGTTATAATTTTTTAATAGCATTATTTTTAGTTAAATTTTTTTTTCTAAATGTGCAGAAAAAACTGATTTAAAAAAAATTTAACCCCTCCTTAAATGCTCAAACTATCACACTCAATGAATTGTTGGAACTTCTCGAGTGTAGACATTACAACAGCTTGACAGATTACGTCTTGTATTTGTATTTTCATGTCGTCTCTTGTTGTTGGTGGAATTTGATAAACAATATCTTTAACCGACCTCATAGATAGAAGTCCAAACAGGTTAAGGGGGTCGAGGTGGCCAGAGAAATAAACTTCTTTGTCCAATTTACGTCTGGTGATATATTAGATCTAAATGTTCTTACACATTTGTTGAAAAATGTGCTGAGCAATCGTCTATTTTTTACCGTAATTGCAAGGGCACATATTCTAATAAAATCGTCCGCCCAGGATGACACACCATCAGACATTGAGACTCCAATGGCTTTGATGTTGGACTTCGCGCAACCATTGAAGATTGTTATAAGATCAGTAATGCAAATTAACGTTTCCATTACTTCTAAATGTGACCTCATCCGTCGAAAAATTTCGGATAAAAATTCTCTATTTTCTCTAATCATGCAATGACAATAATCTATCCGTTGATTAAAGTCTTCGTCATTTAAGGCTTGATGTAAAACCATATGATATGGATGCAGTCTAAAAATGTGAAATGACGAACACATTGTGAAACAAGTAAAGTATAATTTCTTGTTGGGAATAAAACCACCGTGTTTGTTTTTTAATTTTTGTAAACTTAACTTGTTGACTTCATCAGTGGTGAACAGGTCAAGATTACAAAAATGTTGCTGATAAAACATTAAAAAACAAACACTGTGATTTTATTCCCAACGAGAAGTTATGCAAGGCTTACGCCAATGACATAAAATATTTAGAAGTTATCTACAAGTAAAGTAGTATTTTTAGTGACAAAAAAGTTACCTATGATCCTTTAAAATTGACTTAGGTTAAAAGCTGCCAGTATTACGCAAATATCGCACTAAACGCGGAAAAATTCTTGCATCGCGTAAGCACCGATTTAGATATTGAGCTCTGTATACTCTTTGAGCCAATGCCGCATCTTAAAGACATTGAAAATATACCGCAATCATATCAACAGCTTCATTATTTGGAAAAGTATATTTATAGTTTTATGGCCTTACTTGTGTATGCAAACAAACACTAAATACACTGTCCCTATATGTATACCGGTATAATAACGTTTTTATAAAAATTTTATAATAACTAAATTTTCTTTCTTCATTATTTTAGGTAGGAATACGATATCAAGATACGATTTTTAAGATGGGTTTCATGGAGCAATAAATGCTTTTTCCAACGAGGCCGAGGTTGTTAAAATCTATTGCCGTTTAGAAGTTACAGCAGTTTATTTCTAACCCCCCACCACTTCATTTTAATAGATACTTCAAAAAATGTTAAACAAAAATTACTAGAATCAGACTTAGCTTTAAAAAGCATATATTTTTTTGGTACATTTAGTAGGTGTATTTTAGTGAAAAATTACTTTAAAGGTTTTAGATAACGGTTACGTCCTCTGGCGGCCATTTTAGAAGCCTAAAAATAATTTCCAGGATTTTCTTTGGGCTATTTTAGTTATATCATTTTTTACTCTCTACGTCTCTACGACGAATAGTTTCCGAGATACAGCACTTTGCATTCTTATCTGGCCACCCGGTACACATACATATATTGAAATAAATAAACTGTTAAAGTGGTAATTTTAATTAATTAATTAATACAAACAAATTTTTGATTATTAAAAAACTGTTTTTTTTTGTGTTTATGAAATTATACCTTTTTTTAGTATTTTATTGTTTCCGCCGGCTGTGTTACATTTGAAGCGCACATTTTTGGCTTAAAACATTTGACAATGACAAGCAAAAGTAATTTTACAAATTGATTTTCAAAATTTAACAAAGCAAAGCTTTATTTCCAATTGGAATCTGAGTTCAGGTGTATTTCGGCATGGTCCAAATGCAAATTTGTAAAAATAAAATTAGTTGGTGGCGATTATAACATAAAATGAAGCGTTGTGCTGATGCCAATTCAGGTACACTGGTAGCTGAATTTGAAATCATTAGGGATTACAGGGATTAATGATAATTAGCAACCGTCTGCATCTAAGCGAAAGCAGACTTCAAAATATTTCGAATTTCAAATTATTGACAGTGTCATCGGAAAGTGTAAATATTATGAATTTTTCTATATTATTACGTGAGTAGTAGAGATAATTCTACAAATACTCCATATTATAAAACTATCAGTAACGTTTTAAATTTTTTTTGTAAAATATCAAGAAGCAAAAAGGAAAGAATTCGAAAATCTCGTATCGATCTCGAATTATGTTTCTGCATCTCGTCAAGTTCTCAATTTTTGAGACGAGATCGAAAATCCATAGTAAGAAGTAGTATAAAAAATTATAATTAATACAAATTCTAAATTCCAAATAACTAACATTTGGCATCTAATTCTGACTTTACTATATTTGACTTTACTGCTAGCACATAGTTATTTGCACATATTTAAAGTATGTTCTTTGTACAAAAACAATTCTTAAAACTATTAAAATTATATACGAAAGTAATAACATATTATTAAAATGAGAGGCCTTAGCTTGAAGCAGAGCTAACTTTGAAGACCATCAAATAACAAACTAAGATGATTGGAAATATATTATAAACAAGAAAAACATTAAAGGTAAAATTGCATAAACAAAAAACAAGAAAAAAAGTCTGAAAAAAATATAAAATTTAAACCAAAATAAACCAACAAAGAGAATAAACAGTTAATTTGAAGAATAATGCTGCGTATATATTATGTTAACGAAACTAATGTAACGAATGTTTTAAACTTTTGTAATACTTTTTAAACATATTAAATACGAATTGTGTAAGATTCAAATAACTTAAATCATCAGACACTTTTTTAAATTATTTTTAAACAATTTATTCTATTATTTGCAGATAAAATTTACGAACTATTCATTTAAAATAAGTATTTTAATTAAAATCTATTTATAACCTAATGGCGTTTCTATAATTTTTGATTTATTAGTGCCTGTAATTAAGTGTTTTAAACATGGTAAAAAGCGCTTCTAATTTATTTCTAAAAATGTTAAATCTTATCTAGTAATTTCATTAGTAGTAACAATAAATAATACTGAACAAAGATTATTGGTTGCAGAATATTTATGAGATGAAAAATACTTCTAGCCACATCATTACGTAATATACCTTACTAAAGAAAAACTCAACTCAAAAACTAATTAAAAAAACAAAAAGGAGTTTTGCTAAAAAAATTCATTATACTATATTTTTATGTAATAGAATCTATGTTGTCAAGAACTATACAACATACAAAACAGTGTATTGTTAGGTCTGTTTCTGATAAATATAATTAATCTTATTAAAGACAAAAATATCAAAGTAAAGCAATAAAATTTGACGTAAATTTAGATAAACTAAAAAATGTTTGGCATAAACTTTCAGGCAAATATACCGTAGAGATATTTAAATGTAAGCAACCGAATTATGTAGTACTTATTCGCTGATAATAATTAGAGCATCATTTCAACCATTATTGAGTATTTATCAAAAACGTAATATTACATTAATTAAAGCTCTGTATACTTAAAATTTCAGACTTTGTGAGCAAATTAATTAGTTAACCAAATAGAATTTGTTAACTTATGAAGTTTGCTGTTAATTACAGCACAGCACAAAATTTAACCAACCGAAAGTTTATAAAGTACCAGACAAAAATATTATCCCGAATGTTATTTAATTGCGTTATTGTTATTAGTCTCTTGATGAATTTGATGCTAGTTGAAGGGTGTTTTGTAAGATTTTAGTTAATAGATAAATTTTATGAAGCGTAAACATTGCATTTTTTGCTTAATATTTTCAGTTCACATGACACACGTCTCTAACGACCTTTCATTGGGTGCGATGGCACGTAGCGCGTGATATGAATACTCTCACATCAGCGACACCTCGCTATCAGTCGCCGTGGCGCCCCCGACGCCCATTAACCAGGACTTGTTACGTTCCTATCTTTTATGCATCTTCAATCATAACTAAATGGAACTTGTTAGAAGACGAACATTTTCGCGCCTTTTCCTTTCGTTGTTTCGTTGTTCATTATACAACAAAAAAATAAAAATGTCAAATGCTACCATTTACAAACAAAAACATTTTACTGTATGTACAAAGGAAATTTGTATTTTCATTGTCTTTGATGTATAAAAGCTCGCTTTAGTTAGTGATAATTTCTTTTATATTCACGCTTCTCGTAATATGAGCTTTGTGAAACAAGGGATGCGACTTTAATTTTCAATTCTGCTGACACTTTGCACAGACAACAATTACTTACAGACTTTTAAACAAAAATTTGTTAGTTATCAGCAATTTATTGTGTAATTCTTCAAATTCCAAACAAAAAATGAGAAATAGTTGTTTTTCGTAATTGCTCCAGTAATCGGTTATGATGCTGGTATACACAGCAGAGAAATTTTGAATAAACACAATTAAAAAAATTCTCGTGTGTCTTGATGCAAACAAATGACGTCCCTTCTACAGGATAATCAATACACACAAGGGCTGAAGAGAAAAGACAAGAAATACTATTCCACCAGTGTTGACTTACAACGGAAAGATGAAACTGAATCAACAATATTTGTTAATGAACCGATAATGGATTTTCAAATTTGAATTTTGAGAAAGTAAAGAAAAATTGATCGTTTTTTGCCTCGCTAATTAATTTAGTAGGTGTTATAAAGATAACCGCGTGCAAAGGTAATACATGAATAATTTAGTGGGTAATTAAAAGTTCTTGACACGGTGACATTGTTAAACTTTATTTGTGGATGTGAGAGAAATTTTTGTGGTGGTTGTGTAGTTACAAAGAGGGGTGGGTGAGGGTGTGCCAGGCAGG
Organism: Aquatica leii; assembly: GCA_035610365.1. Taxonomy (NCBI): domain Eukaryota; kingdom Metazoa; phylum Arthropoda; class Insecta; order Coleoptera; family Lampyridae; genus Aquatica; species Aquatica leii. Next base: position 39,846,427 of record CM069435.1, on the reverse strand, counting down.
GTGCGATCGATGCAAAAGCGTGCAGGGAACATATCTCTGCCAAGATGGTGGAAACAAACAGAACAATACCTATGTGAACTCATGCGTGTAAAAATTAACAATCTCTGAGAACGAAAACGGAATTTCAAATATATAACTACACTTTTCTATATAAAAAAGAGTTCGTTTTATTATTTGAATGTTCGCTTCAGAAATATTCCAAAAGCTTTATCAGATAGCCTAATTTTGTATACGAAATTTAATTACGTCCATTATTTACTTAAATTATTAAATAAATAAAATACGATAAAGTTAAATAAAGTCTTTAAAGTCATAAATTAGTAAAGTTTACTTTGCGTTTTTTTATGTTTGTAAATGTAATGTTGTACAAGTTAAAAAAGCCTTAATTGCTTGACAACATCTTTTCCATTTTTATTTTATTTTCCTTCTTTTAAAAAAGAAAAATTAGTTTTGTTATTACTGTAGTTTACTGAAAATTGTTTTTACAATTATTTTATGAGCATTTTAAAAAATGCTTTATAATAAACAACGACAAATACATTTTATTATTGATAGACAATAGTTGTTACTTTGTTGTCACGTATTCAACTTTAATTTATTTTATAAGAAATTTTATTATAATAATAAAATACTACTAAATTATACTTTTATTTCCTACAAATTCCAACTAGAAGCTGAATGCATTAGCAAATAACTTTTTTATATAAAAAAATTACAACAAAAAATTTACTAAAACTTTTACAACAAAATCAGGAATATAGAAACAATTTAGATATAACTTAACTTTAATAACATCATTAAAAGTTTTAGAAAGGCCAGAGGGCGGTCTTTAATTGTACAAAGCCTTCAATTTTCAAACTTACGCTTAGAATTTGCAAATCTGCAATGAACTCAATAATAACATATACTGTAAAAATTCATCAAAAAAATTAACAATTATAAAAACCAAATAAAATGAAAAAATGTTGAATGGTAAAAAACAAATAAAAAAAATTAAATTAAATTAAACGTTTATCAAACAAATTTGAAAGAATTATAAAAACTGTTTTTAACAAAAAGAATGAACTAATTAAAATCAGAGAAAGATAGAAATTAATTCTAAAAAAACCATAAAACCACACATTTTATTGTATTTTTATTATTTTTTTTAAATAACCCACACAAGACAAATTTGTGCAAACGACTCATAAAAAAATTTTGTTTTTTAGCGTATGAAAATCTTAATAAAGATTTTAGTTGTAGATATACCACATAGCACTTACATGATTTTATTTAATGAAAGCACTGGCAGTTTATAGTCGTCATTAATAGTTACAATTGTACATACAAAACGTTACAACTTAAAGCCACATTAAAATTGTCAATACAAGTTCGTGTTTTTTATTTTTCAATCCACGAAATTGTTAAACAACACAAAAAAACGTATTTAGTTAAACATGTTACAAACGTATAAAAAATTTAATGTTCTTTGATTTTATTTGTTGTTTCTTTTCTATAGAAACGACAACATAGTTTTCTAGTGAGTATAAATGTTTGAATGCACGAGCGAGCGCAGCTTACGAGTGGATCAAATTTCGAAAAATATGTAAATCTTTTGTCAAAAAACCTTAATCAAAAATGAGTCAATCAAACAAGAAATTTTACAATTGGTATCAAAAGCAGAGTCAAGTTTATTATCTAAAAAATCCAAAGCAAAGTACAAAGAAGCTGATTAGCAGTTCTGTGGGTGGAGAAATGAAAAAATGTGCAAAGAGCCATTGAAGATATTCTACTTTCGTACTTTGTTGAAAAGATTTATTTTATCTTTAAAATTTACTGGCATGGACGTTTAAACATTGTTAGGTAAAAACATTTAAAGCTTTAACACTACGGTCAGTATAATCGATGCTGAGTACAAGTACAAATAAATAAAAACGTGAATACTTCTGCATTTCTCCAACAGCAATAGCTGACCTTCGAGTTACTTGCCACTTTTGCCGTTTTTTGTAGTTCTGTGCTTCATCGATTCCAAAATTTTTGGCGTAATTACTGTGTATATTGCCATCTGCACAATTTGTTGATTGCCTCGCTTGCCAAATTCTCTTTGGGTGTTTACTTTAGATAGTCGCCAATTAAACAATGGCCTGGTATTCAGTAACTGAAAGAGAGGAACGATGGGTCGAAAACTAAATACGCATTCCACTTCGGTGTTAATGTGTACGATTTCCATAAACTTCCTTGATGTGGGGTCCACTTAATTTTTCTTGCGGTTAATTTTTTAAAAATCACAGTTTGATTAGCATATTTTTTCAGAAAATCATAATTGTTTTTCATCTTGTTTGAGGCTCCTACGAAGTTGGTCGCATTGTCGCAAAAAGTTTGCTCAAGAGACCGCACCAAGCAATACAACGTTAAAGTGTCCTTACAAAGGATTCGCTATTTCTCTAACAAAGATACAAGCTCTATACGCGCGTTTGCTGGTATCCGCAAATCCGTGCAACTCAAATCGATTATCTTTGTCAAAACTGAAATTTCTAAGTATTGATATTTTAGGCACTTTACGTAACTTCCTACAAAACGTTGATCAATTAGTTTGAAGCTCTAAAGGTACAAATTTGTCCCAACTGTAATTTAATTTCTTAATTAAATTAGCTGTTACAGTAACAGGACCTAGCAAACCGAGCGGGTCAAAGATGTTTAATCTTTTATTAAGAATAATTCTTTTATTTACTCTAACCTTGTGTTATCTGTTTTGACTTGCAAAAGACATTACCCACTTCACAGTTATGAACCTACAATTTGAGTAGTGTTTTGGCGTCTGGAATTGATACCATGAGGCATAAAAACAAAGCTTCTAAAGGTTCTTAAGATGTTATGTCATGTTTGCTAAAATATATTCAGAATTTGCCAAAAACCGTAACGCAAATAAATAATTTCAGTGATAACTACTGAGTTCAAAACAAAAACTTATTGAGAAAGCAAAGAGCCAATTCAATTCAATTACATTTTTACAACCAGACTGGATTAATTTTGTAGTAAGTGTCAGTAGAAAATTTATCGTAGTAAAAAATGCAACATGAGGCCTTTAAGTTCATCTCTCCCATGGATAACATTTTCAAATCTAATCTTAAAGAAGTAAGCAAAATGCAATGACTACATTTTGAGAAGAAGCATTCATACAAATTTTTCTATAAAGAAAAGTATAATATTGATTTCTCTTTTGAAGAGATTCATTGTGCTAAAAAAAACAAGTTTATGTGATAAACATAAAAAGATATCACTACCAATACTTTACAAGAAACACCGAGCATTAAAGTAGAAAAATACGACCAGCTACTGCAACTTCTACCCTATGTGCCACAAATTAATCATGATTTTTAGCAGTCATTGAATTCAGTAAAACAAGCAAATAATGTCGAAGATGATATTTTTGGCAAAATTCTTTAATCAGATCATGATATCGGCACAAAGCAACCAATTAGTATAAACACCTCTTACAATTTGCCGAAGAAAATCGCTGCGTACTTAGAGCTACCGGAGCCAAACAAACAGTTTCACAGGCCATTTTTTTCAAAAAACATTGTCGATTTTTTTACCTACAGTGGAACTGACATCCAGGTTTTAAAGAAACACATAGTAATGTTGTTGTTAGTAAAAATCTCATCATATAGAGAAAATTTGGACTAGAAAACAAAAAAATCTAGTCAAAATTAAATTGATTGAAAGAAAGAATGAACAAACAAAACTAATTATAAAATAAAAAGAAAGGCAACAAATGAACTATACAAAAAAAAAGAATTATTGGATATATAAGAAATTCGAAAAAATTGAGCAAAAAGACAGTAACTTTAACTTACAAAAACTAAACTGCAGCACAACGGCAAAACAACTACAACTACAAAAATAAAATACATAACAAGAAAATTAAAAAATGAAACCGAGATCGAGGCAGAACTGCTAAAATATGAAAGACAGCAGATACAAACACAGATATGTCATTTAATCAAATAAATATGGAAACAAAACAAGTTGTCAAAGAACTGGAACACTAGTATAATAATCTCAATATATAAAAAAGAGGATAAAGAAAACTGCAAAAACTACAGACCAGTAGCTTTGTTAAACACCATTTGTAAAATCTTGGCAAACCTGATGAACAAAAGTTAAAGACACATGCTGAAAATATTCTTAAGGACTACCAGAATCGCTTCAGACCGGGTCGATCGACCATAAATGCCATCCACACTCTAAATCAAATAATTCAAAAACAGTGGGAATACAAGAAAGAAACAAATTTTATTTATCTATTTTAAAACGGGCTTTGATTTAGTGAGCAGAAAGAACTAATAAAAAAAATAGAACATTTACGAATATTTGGAAAACTATTAGCACTGTTAGAAATAATCATAAGAAATACAAACACGCAGGTGAAATTCCAAGGAAAAACATTTTTTTCTAATAAATAAAGGAGTGAGCCAAGAGGATTCCCTATGTCCATCCATATTCAACCTAGTACTAGAAAACATTATACAAAAAACTAAACTAGTTAAGAAAAATATTATGACCAACCAAATATAAATAATATCGTACGCAGATGACATGCAATCATAGAAAATAGTAAAGAAAATATTACAAGAGCTGTACGTTTTTGAGAGAATCAACTGCTCTAATTATTTGGGAGCTACAAAGAGACAAACCAGGGATAACAAAATTAAAGAAACATTGTTGAAAGTAAATCAAAGCAGAAATAAAACTCTACTAAAAAACAAAGCGTTAAGTAAACCAACAAAAATAAAAATTTATAAGAACCTGATACGACCCATCATAACCAACGCGCTGGAAACAATAGCAATAAGCAAAAAAGAAGAAGAAGATCTAAAAATCATACAACAAAAAACTATGAGAACAATATTAGAACCAAACATAACAACAGAAATAACATTGGAAAAAAAATAGAAGAATTTGGAAAAGAAAATATCGATAAATATATAAAAACGCAACGATTAAGATGGCCTGGATATATATGAAGAACAAAACCTAACGAAATAATAAAAAAAACACAGTGTGTACTTTTCGAACCCAGGAAACAAGAACATGAAAGAAAGAAAGATAATTGGTCAACCTCAATAGATGGATAGAAAACGCCTTGGCGTTGCCATAATTCCAGGAATCGCACGGCTCAATAATGACAATAATGAGAGACATTAGCAAAAACATTTTTGAACAAAATTGTTTTTAACATGTATTTTGCAAGACTAAGAAAAAATACATTTGAACTCAAGTTAACATCAAAAAAAGATATGATTCCAACATTCAGAGATTCTAATCTTTAAAAATGACCAAATATAACTTAATAAGCTCTAGACATCATTAACGTTGTTTATATAAACATCGAAATAATAAAATATACTGTCAACACATTACACTTATTGTTGATTAATTAAAAGTTTCGTAATATCTTCAGTGATTTAAATTATACCTCATAAGATGACGCCAATATACCATTACCGACATTTTGCTTTAATTTTGTTCTGCATTGACAATAGTGCAGCTATTGCAGTGAAAAAAAAATGTATACAATAAACTTACTTACAAACAGTATAGTATAAAAAAGTCAAACAATAAAAAAAATCAAAACAAAACACTATATAGTTGATAAAGAAGAAAAATAACATCAGTTTTGCCATTACTTCGGCCTCGGTTTCTAATGCCTTTGTATAAAAGCTGCATGTTTTCAAAATATTTATATATTTTTGTGTTTATACAGAGTGTTTAGTTTTTGCTGGGCAGCATAAAGTATTTTTAAATAGCAACCCACACATTTTTTAGGTTGTTTCATAAAGCATTACCTTAGATTAAAAATATTTAAAAAATTTTTAAAATTGATTGCGGCGTTGCCATTTGAGAGCAATTTCTTTAAAAATGCAGCATCATAAAGAAATGCTCACAAAACTAGTGTTTTTTGAAAATTTGCAATTTGCTGTTGTAAATTCGTAGATGAAAGTCAGGAGTACTTAAAAAGTCTTTATATCGACTGTTTTATTTACCGACGAAGCTTTCCTTTCATAGTAATCGCTGAGTAAAACGTCTTAATTATCATTACTATGATAATATAAATCCTCATATTTTAAGAGTTTTGGATCATCAACATAGATGGACGGTCAATGTATGGGGAGAAATTGTGCATGATTTTATCATAGGTTCTTACTTCTTTGATGGTCATTTAAATGCCGACAGATATTTAGAGTTCTTGCCATAGTTACTAGAAAATGTTTCGGAAAACACAAGAAGGACCATGTGGTATCTGAGTGATGGTGCGCTCTGTTATGTTGCTAGAAATTAGTGTAATTATTTAAACAAACCGTTGGATCGGCCGAAGAAGTCCTGTGCCATGGCCGGCAAAATCTCCGGATCTTACTGTCATGGATTTCTTTTTATGGGAGTTCGTAAAAGACCACGTATTTCAAGAAGATGCTACTGCACAAAAAGGAATAAAAAACATAATAGAAAAAGCATTTTCTAACCTCACATAAAGTGTGAGTATATCTTTACGGCAAATACTTGAGACGTGCCTACAACAAAATAGGCAAAATTTCCCTTTTTATGTTTTTTGTTTAATACAAGCAATTCCTACTTGAATAAACCTGCTTGATTAAAATAATGCTTCTTGTGATTTAATTGAAAATTTATAAATATCTCCATAACTGTAGATGTTAAGAAAGAAAAGTACTAGTGCAAATCGATAGAAAATTAAAGACTACATTAGAAACAGTTGAAAGAAATCAAGGGTGCCATTAAAAAAAATGAGTTTCAGCAATTTAAAAAATTTGTAAATCTCCCATACAAAATCAGTATGGTGAATTAAAAATATCTTTTAGACTTTTTAAGTATTTCTGAATTTCATGTACGAATTTACAAAATCAAATTCTAAAATTTTAAAAAACGCCATTGACCATTTCTTTCTGAAATTGCTGTAAAATGGCAACGCCGCAATCAATTTAAAAAATATAAAAAGTATTTTTATCGAAATTAAGCCTACATCAAACAGTATAAAAAATTGATGGGATGCTATTTAAAAAACTATAACTGTATGCTGCCCAGCGAAAACTAAAGACACGGTGTAGACAAAAATATTTTTAAAAAATGCAGCTTTTCATTAGAAATGAGTGTACTACTAAACATTTTATACTGACATTTATACAAAAGCTCTAGTACCGGAGTAATAACAAATCCTGAATACTGTAACAAAAACATTCAAAGAAACAAAAACATAGAAACTAATAATAACATTAAAAAAAAGAAATTACGTTGCTATTCTTATTTTATTTAGGTGTTGCTTGAACCGTTGGAGTAACGACGTTTTCTAAAATAACTCGATGAGTTTCGAAAACAAGGTTTTCACTTTCTCAATGATTTTAAGACATCTTTTAAAAAATCTTCATGGCATTTAAACTCTAGTTATGTCAAAATATTAGTCAAAAGTATACCCAAAAGATGCCAGACTGTTTTTGACAACAATAACAATTCTACTATTAAATTTACTGATTAAACTTTTAAGACAATGTTTTTTTTTTAATTAAAGACATAAACAACAATTTACTGAATTGGATTATTGCAGCACTCAAATAATCCAAATTTGAATAAAAAATCATCAGTCATGGGGTTTTTAACAAATGGGAGTAAAAAGCATCATTTATTTCGATTTAAATTATTTAAAATTGAAGTAAAAAGATTATTTTAAGAATATTTTGTACTTTCTCTAATTTGTAAATAGAACGGCATTTTTAATGTGTCACTTTTAAGAACATAACATTTATTTTTTTTGTTTTTTTTTGTCGGTCTAAATTGTTCAACGACCGCGTCAATATAAACAAGAATCAATAATATTGGGGTTGGCACGGCATGTGCCTATAGATATCCAATAAATACATACCAACAACAAATAAAGCGTTATTTGTATCCGTCTTTCAATCCATTGTTCGCATGCTTGAATGCCATAAATCGAGAGCGCCACAAAGATAGTAAAATATCAAGGAAGAGACACTAAAATTTTAATTAGATCATGGTTTACCGTAATTTATTTCTTTTCGTGTTTCTCGTATATTATTACTACAATTAAAAAGGATTACTTCTCTGTGCATAAAGATTTGATGCATTTTATATACGACAGGGTCAGTAGCTGGAGGCGACAAGCAAACATCTTCGCATCACCTAACCTATACTTATAAAACTTTATCTGCCATAAACTTCAATATATGATTTTATTATCTACCTTCAGGCAAAATTCTGCAGCGACCGCAAAATACTATTCAGTAGTGCATAAAAATTTCTTCGTTATGTTTATGGCAAACAACCGTAAACTCACCAAATGGGCTCTTAAAAGTTAGTTTAAGGAAACAAATATTTATAGATGACGGCGTTCGATAAACTTGAATAGTTTTATTATATGAAAAATTCAAATTTATTTTGTTTCCGAATATCGAATTATTTGAGTTTATATGAGAGAAACTGCTAATTTTTTTCAAACGCTGTTAGAGAACATCGTAAACATTTATCGTAGTTGGTCTAAAACTGTCATGTTGTATTAAGGTGAGAAATTATGATTATCGCGCAGGTGCGATTTTCTATATTCTTCCACAAGACGCTTTCATACGATGTTAGGGTTGATACAGGTGCAACATTGTCCCAATACCTACGATTTATGTAACCTAGACATTCCATAAAAAATATGAAAACATTTTCTCACGCAGGTGGCCCAAGTATAAATCGTTTTGGTGGCATTTAATTTGATAGAACATTTAGTTATTTTGTAATTTACCTCGCAGGTGTCTTAACCAATCACACCCTCATTTTGCTGATTTTATCTACCGATAATCACTAGTATCAATTGGTTTGATCATTTACATATCTTTTATCTTGATGCCTCCTAATCGCTTTTTAAGTAACTTCTATTTAATAACGAATTTTTAACTGTTCTAGGCAATAAACGTTTCTACATTATTCAAGAAGTCATTATTACACGGTTGATATAAGTAAAATCAATAGAACTTTTTTATTAATCATGCAAGTTCAATTTTAATAATTATAATCAAACACCTGCGCCACGTAAAATTAATACCACTAATTAATTTAACTACTTAAAAATTAATCTTATGTTTTAAAAAAGGTGTTTGTATTACTCTTAAATTGCGTTCTTAGACAATTAATTAAACGTTACTCGTTTATTTATTGTTTTTGAAACCCTTTTTCAGACCCCAAATTAGTGATACAACACATATAAAGTTATAGTTTAGAGATTTTGTTTTAATTATTATAGTTATGGACAAATTAATGACAATAAATCATACAAACCAATAAATTTTAGTGTTTTTATTGATTTTTGTTCTTGTTTATTAAACGATATTTATTGTTATTTAGTTATTATTGTTATTAAACATACGACTATAAAGTTTGTAATTTTTAATTTTTGTTATAAATAATAAAAATCGTACCTTTACAGAACAGGGAACTAATTCATTTTTTACGTTTGCTGAAACAATACGGCTTAAATATGCGTTTTTTCTACATTTACCAAAATATGCTACCGCTGTAATAATAATAAATTAGTACCACCTTATTGATTACTCAAAGTGTTGCAATTATATAGCAATAAAACTTGTTGAAAATTCTAAAGGATAGATGAAGATGACACACAGATATTTTTTTTAGCAAAGATGATATATACAGTAACATTGTGGAGATGTGAACACAAGCTCTATTTGTTATTACGATGAGTATGATAGTACCTGTTTTTATGAAACTTAAAAACTAAAATCACTTGTGGATGATCGCACTAACTATGTGCCAAGTCTAAAAGTGTTTTTCGTTTTAACTTTCTAGTCTGCTGATGTTATCTAACAGATTTATCGCTAATGCGTTTGGATCTATTTCGCGTTCTTGTAAGTGTTTTGCAATACACTTTTTTATCACATCACTTACAAAATCTACTTCAAAACCTTGGTAAATGTCTTTGTTGGCCACAAAGTAGGACGCATCTACTATAGCACAAAAAACTTTCGATTGAAATTTTTCTATAATGGCAATATTGGAATTTGAGACTTTTTCCCAAAGCTGTAACCCGTAGGTCCATTCTGGTTTAAAGACTCTGATTTCTCTTCAATTAGTAAATAAACCATTTACCTTTAGCTAAAGCTTAGGTAATTAATATTTTCTAAATTGTCAGCAAACTGTGATTCCTGTGATCAGACCGCAAGGCAAAGCTCTTTCTAAGATTTTTCTCTCAGACGTTCCATGTAAGCTTTCCCCCAAGCAGTTGAAAGAGGCAATCCTCGAGCAAAATTTTCATGTCGCCTCTGGTGAAATAGTTAAACAAGCTAAAGAACACTTTAAGGTCTTAACAAAAATCTGGCCTAGAGACAAGACAAATACTAATTATGTCAAGTAACTTTGGAAGTACAAAAAGCCAATCGCAAAGTTTATGTAGCTTAGAATTTATGCAGGTTCAATGACCATGTTCGCATCTTAAGATGCTTCAAGTGCCAGAAGGTCGGTCACCAAAAAGGTGACTGTAAGAACGAGTTTCAATGCGGTAATTGTGTTGAAAATCACGGTACGAAAAATTGTCCAAAAACTGTAGAAGATGCTATGTGTGCTAATTCTATTATATATGGCCATAAAGGCGTCGTGGTAAAAGACAATGCGTATTCTAACAACTGCCAGGCGCACAGTGGTTCCAAATCCGAAATAGCTGGCCAAAAATCAAAAAATGAAGTTTATATTGAAGGAATTCTAACTGTTGGGCCAGGTAGAAAGGTATTTGTAGCGTCCCTTCCAAGGGTCGGAAAGTGGCAGATGTTCCATTTAGCCGTTGGAATCTCATTTAAACCGGAACGCTCGAGCAGGTAGGATCGGTCATGTGCTACAGTCTAAAAATTACTCTGTGTTTGAAGTGGCATAACTTTCAACAGAATAGAACGATTTCAAATATCCAAGATGGAATCTTCTCTTGAAAGTGAGTACATTTATAATATCATTGGTATTTTCCATATAAACCACACACCGAGCTACAAAAACTGTAAACAACTATAATAAATTCTCGTACCCACGGCGAAAAAAAGTTATGTATATGTTGTGTAAAAGTTATTTGTTCAACATAATTCCGCAACCGTTCAAGTGTCACCTTTTTCTTTACACCCTTGAGTAATTATACCATAAAAAATTAGCTTCTCCAAACTGCCCCTCTGGTGCTGGTGAACTTTTCCTTAAATTGATGCAGGCGCGGCTGCGATGTTGTGTGATTTGTTTCTCATATAAATAATTTGAGGCTACCGAATTCGACTATTATTTTCATCATGTAATCATTATTGGTTCTTTAAAATTATTCATCATTGTATTACTGTTGAATTGATTTTTTCAGGCTCTCGTATTAACAGTGAAGCGACCGCAGTTATTTGTTTCATTTATTTGAACATCATTTGAATGATACTGAGAATGAAATATATCTAATACTGAAGGTCGCATTGCCCAAAAAAATTCAACGTAGTTATACATTTTCCGCCGATAAAAAACAAAAAACCCGTAAAGTATTATGCGACATTCGAGACACATAGCAGAAAGCTAGAAAGATTAAGGCGAGGTTTTTGGAAAAAATACGGATTGGCTAAGCACAGTCATCGTCTTTAGAAACGATAAAGAAACCTCAACAGAAAACGAGGATGCAGTCGCAGTTGTTGGACGTGGTCGTCGTTCGCAGAGCTTTGACGAATCTAGTGAACGGTCGAAAAGAAGAAAAACTGCAGTAATTTGTAACCAGTCCAGTTCCGCAGAGCTTGCCTTTGCCACCCACATGAGTCTTCGAGCAGCAGGAATATTAGACGCCGCAAAAGTGGTAAAAGCCGTTGCTCTAGGCCAGGGGTTTCCAACTTATGAGTGACCGAGAGCCGCCATTAGATTCATGGAGTAAATAGGGGGCCGCATACGCACAGGTATATATTTATATAGCTACTATTAAATAGGTACTAATGAAAGCCGCGGGCCGCGTGTTGGAAATCCCTGCTCTAGGCAGTCCTACAAGGGCTTCCAAATACCAGAAAGCTTTACGTACTGTTTTAAACGTTCCTCTCGATTGTTATTCGGCCGATGCTGCTCTTTCTCTGATAATTGAATACCGTATATCCAAACATGTATCGTCGGCGTTTATTAGCCACCAAGCGAGGATGTTCGTATTCGTTTACAACATCTAGATAAAGTTTTAGACAAACTAAAAGGCGTTCTAATTATAATAACAGAAGATTTCAACGCAAAATTGCCTCTTTGACATTGCTTGCGAACTGACGAACAAGCCAAAAGTGTGGAAAACCTCGTGAGCAAACGTGAGCTATGTGTTATAAATGAGCCTTTTCATCTTTGCTAGTCACCAAGGTAATACAAACATCAATGTCGATCGCAAACTTTAGCTAGAAAAATTTCTAACTTTAAAGTTATTCCAGAGGTGATTGAAAATAACCACCGACTGATACGTTTTGATTTAACCGTCAAAAATCCTCAATTGGTTCCCATCCACAAGCGCATCCTCGATGTCAAACGGATAGATCCTGTCAAGCTGAACACAGCTGTTAGCGCTCTACTTCCTACTCATCTTTGATGTGGAGCTAAGTGTTACAGAAGGAAGCCGCGTTTCAGCGGTACAAACCGGCAGTAAAAAAACGATAAATTTAGCTAATGGCTAAGGTTTGTAGAGAGAAGTTTGGCAACGAGTCCGTGGAGATTAGTTTATACGATATACGACGATCCTTACCAAGCCCGAATTAGATCCCGATCTTTTGCAAATAATCCCCACATGATCGGGTGGTTATAAAAGAGGATGTAAAGTTGAAGACTAGCAAAATTCCTAAGAATAAAGCTTTCGGGCTTGACCGAGAACACTGTAACGTACACCGTTGTACAAGATTCCCTTTCTTCTACGTTCATTGACTTATTCAACTCTTGTGTTCAATGCAGGTATTTTCCAAATAGTTATAAAACTGGTAGGCTAATAACGATTCTCAAATCTGCTAAGAGAGATCTCACTAACCCCAATTTGTATTGTCTAATTATGCTATTTTTTTTAACTTTAAGTAATCAGTAAAACGTCAATTAATAAGTAAAGAAACATACCATAAATAATGAAAAAAAATGTAATGTCTTCAAAAATACAAATCATATCGTTTAAAACAACATGGGTCGTAGCAGCATACAACTGGCCAACAAACCACCTTACGGGCAAATGCCTAGACAAACTTTTCCGAACAGGACACAAAGTGGTGATGTACGAAAACTTCAACGATTGGCACGTTACGAGAAACTCACACAGGAATAACGCCCATAGAAACTATTTATTCAAATACGTACACGAACACAACGAAATAACGGTCAGCACCCAGACGAGCCAACACGCTATCAGAGCAACAACACAACGCCTAGCAACTTAGTGAAGAGTACTGTTAAAGAAAATACATGACAACATTTTTCCACAAAGACTATTCTATCCCAGCCAGTACGGCTTTGTTCCCAGCAGACGGAAAACAGTTGCCATTCGTAACTGACGAAAATACAAACGAAAGTCTCCAAGTACACGTAGGGTAGCCATCAATAATTGAAGCTCTTGTCGTTAAGAGAATGCTTGCAGACGCCGTGCGCGTCATACGCAGTTATTAATCGAGTCGCTCAATCACTTATTCTACGAATGTTTCTGGTTTTCCTACACAAAATGACTGACGAAAAGCTACCCACAAGATTCGGTGTTTGAGCCAACCTTGTGGAACGTAGTTGTGAAGTCTCTACTAGAACAAGACTTACCCGATAACTGTGACATTTTTTTACGCGGACGATATCACGATCACAGTGTCCAAAGAGAACAGACGCAACCTAGAGGTAAAATCACGACAATGTCCAGATCTGGGCTGTCAAAAACAAGTTGGCTGTCTTAGTTGACAAGACCAAATACATGGTTTTTGGTTTCTCTCTTTCTTCTCGTACTTAGACTTAACGGTATTTCAGTTTGAAAACTTTTTGAGTTTAAATACCTCGGTCTTTTGCTTGATCATAAACTGAGCTTCGTTGAACATTGTTTCTATGTAGTTGATAAGAGCAAGACTGTATTTGCACTTGTTCTACAAGTATTCTCCCCGTAACAGAAATCTACATAGACAATTAATAGTAATCATCCCTATACTTACATATGGTTTAGACATCTAGTATTACAGACAGCGACATTGCCACATTGTCAGGAAACTGGCATCCTTACATTCCTTCGTACGATTCGCAGGGCATATCGTACTGTTCCTATCGATTCCTTATGCGTTGTGGCAAAACATCCCCATTTGCATCTCATATTTCAAGAAATATACGGCTCCAAAGTTGTTATAAGAACTGGCACGCGTACATTCTTAGACCAGCAAGATTTTTCTTCCTTTTCGGCTGTCAAGAGTCATGTCAAGACTTTGATATATAAAAATAAATAAGAGCGGTAGTTGGATACATCCTCCTCTAATTTAAAGATTGATTTGTACTTGAGGAGCCAGTAATGTTTACAAAATTTTGCGCCTAGCTGTTTCCGCTTTTTACATGTGTCACGTCAAACCTTTATTTAAGTTAATACCTAGGTATTTTACATTGTTTGTTGTGGGTACAATTTGATTGCATATCGATACCATAGTTGCTTGTTCATGGCGTTTCCTAAAGACAATGTGTGTTGACTTCGTTTCATTAACTTTAAAGCGTCATTTTTTTTCATAGTTCTATTTAATTTAAGTTGTTTTGTAGTAGCTTATGTGCTTCTACCAGGCCAGAGTTAGTTCCTAATATTGCAGTGTCATCCGCAAATGTTGAAATTGTTACACTGTGTTTGTCGGAAGATTAGCAGTATATAAAAAAGTAGAGCATTGGTTCTAGAATCCTTGAAGCCAGACCTTATTGAATGCTTTGCTGACATCAAAGAATACAGCTGCACAGTGACCTTTAGCTTCATAAGTTTTATGATCATACCAATAATCCGGTGTACTTGTTCTATTGTACATTTTTTTTCAGAACCTGAATTGCTGCTTTGGGATAAAGTTTTTCTCGGTGACAATTTTTGCCAGTAGTTTTTCCAATAGTTTTAACATTAATGGCAAAACACTAATTGAACGAACGAGGTTCCGCTATGTTTCTTTGTCCAGAGAAGCGTTTTAATCTTAGTACTACGTTAAAAAGTTCAGTCAACAGAACTAATCCTTTGTGTGACAGCTCTTTTATTATTTGGCCAGTGATCAGTTCATAACCAAGTTTTTTTGAAGTGAAACTTCTTTATCGGCGTTGGAAAAAAATTTACCGTCACATTTTTGCGTTACGCGCCATCTTTTTTCGTTACGCGCTATCTTTTTCTTGCCCCTACCACGGTTGGTTCAGACGAAGAGTACTTTCAGTTTCTCCAACGCAGTAGGGATAGCATGTCGCTTATTTCGTTACGCGTCACATTTTTAATTAATACGACTGCTAATTTAATGAACATCAATTAATTGGCATAGAGTATAAATTCTGAAATATGTTATTAATTTTTCTAAATCAATTAACTAATTTTTGTAGATTCAATTTCATATTTCAGTTACCATAAGCCATTAATTACAAAAATATATAATAACGATGACAATGATAGTAATAATTCTATTACAATTAATGAAATGCTGTAATAATCTTAGTAGCAAAAAGTTAAAGTGAAATAATTGTATTATTTGTATTCATGTCTATGATAATAAAATCCTTTTGTTTAAACTTTATCTAATTTAACTTTATTTAACCAATTTCTGAAAAGTTGCATGTAGATCATTTTGCGAAAAATAAGGCCATAAAGAAGTTTCACTTCTTACGTGTGTAAACTAGTACACGCCCTCATTTTTTGTATTAATTTTTATTACGTTTCTCAACTTTATCGTAATATGTGTTACCGGTTTGGTAGGTTACTGCGGTTTTTCTAGTTATTTGTTAATTTCTGCGTCCATCTGTTTGTTGCTTAAAGGCAGTGGCTCAAAAACTTTTTTTAAATGTTCCGCAAAGGTTGTGGTTTTACTCAAATCAGTTTTGGTCCTTTTCTTCATTTGGCATTTTTATGGGCATATGCACGTGGTTGCTTGACACGTGCATATGCCCATTTTTTGTACCTTTACATAACACATAATCGGAGAAAGCCGTTAGTGTAATATTTTGCAAGTGTTCTTTTCTGGGCAGTCGTTTTTCGACAATTTTCTCGCGAATGTTTAACGATCAATTTATCTTTTTTTGTTTTAGAATTTGTGTTAGTGTTGCTTCGCGCGCAAATGATAATATGATAATAATTGTATTATATATTATTACATATTATAATTATACCTTGAGGTTGATGTTGTCCTTTACTAGATTTTTTAAGAATTCCAATCCTGTTTTACGGGTATATAATTCTGTCTCTATTACAAGATTACAATTTAATGCAATATCCTCATTTCAATCGATCCGTCAGCAAAAACTCTTGTTACAAAGCAACCCAAGCACTCTGGTAACTTATTTAAATCTGTAATCTTCGTAAAGCACTTTTCCTCTTTCTGAAATTGTGAGTTGTAATCCCCAGCTAGTATGCTTTGCGTTGTAGTCAGCTCCAGCTAGAAACCTATTTTCATTTTATAAGTTTATTAAAATAGTCTACAAACGCTTTTTTATTTTGTTGAATTATTAAATAGGCAGTAAGTTGCAGATGTAATTTATCGAGACCAATCATCTGCAACACTTACTGCTTGAAGGTATTGTTTTCTGATGTTATATAGCATATAATGTTTAATGCTAGGGCGTATAATGATTACTGCTTCAGCTCTAGCTCTTCTTTTAGTATCTAGATGGGCTGTATTATAGACTACGTAGTGTGATATTTTAAAACTACTATTTGAGATTAAATGTGATTGTAATATTAGGGTATCAATTTTGTTGAAGGTTAAGAATATTTTTATTTCATGCTTCTGATTTTGAAAGACTGTAATAGTATCGGTCCTAATTTTAAAGTTTTGGTCTTAATATTGGTAAACTTGCAGAAAAATCAATTGATGCCATATGCTCTTGTTCTTGGTCAGTTTGTGCAAACGTAGTTTTGTAAATACATAAGTGTGGCATTAGTTTTGGTTTTAAAGTTTTACCAACATTGCAAAACTAAGACGAATTTTGTTCATCATTATTGGGTTCTTACGAGAACTCAAGTTGAATGTACATCTATAATCTACATGTAATTTAAACTTTACGTTGTAATCAATTTTGTTATCTTTAAATTAATTAACTGTTTGTCATTTTGTTATTTTACAAAATTTGTCCAAGTGTTTAAAATATAAAACAAAAAGTTAAATCAAATGCGATAGAAGTTTTACAAAAGATTTTTTTTGGATTGCTCTATTTTATAGCGATTTGTTACCAGATAAAAAGTTTATCAAAATAACAAAATGACTAAGTAATTGGAAATTATAGATTAATTTAAAACGTTTTGAAAACAAGACTTAGTGTACAATATGAAATTTGAGACAAAAACTATCTTACTTTTGATCATCACTAGTTTTACAGGTGCTATGTAATCGATATCAGTAAGCTAGTGAGTTAAATTTATGTATAAGATTACGTTTCAAGATAAACCATTGTGTTAAGTCTAATTAGAGAAGAAAATAATATACAACTTACCATAAAACATAAACGATTTTTTAACGATTTAATATTGTATAATAGCAGAAACAAAATAATTACTAAAAAAGCTATAAAATTTGTTAATATATACAATAAATATGTAGAAAACTATAAAAATGTGAGTAAAATTTCAAATTAAACTTCAAAAATAATTTGAATGCAAAAATGTGTCATTGTAATTACGAAAATCATTAGCAAAGACTAGCGAGCAGCTGTTTCGTCTATTAAGGACTCGTTAGCACTGGAAATACTGATGTGGTTTCTATAATTATACTTGAAATCAATTGGTATAGTTATTCTAAACGGTAAACAAAAAATAGTAACAACAGTAGTAATATGCTATGATTTGATTCCTAAAAAAGTTTTTTTTTACAATCTTTTTAATTTTTTTACAAGGATTGTATACGTGTTGTAGGGTGTGAAAATTTTGTTTGAAAGAACGTCTTAAACAAATGTTTTTACATGATGATTTTGTTATGAATAATTTTTGTGAAACTGTAGCATATTCCCAAGTAGCAAAAATCAGTTACAAAACGGTTGTAAAACTCTCCTGCAACTATGGTTTCAGTAAGGTATTTAGTTACAGAATCGTTGCTGAGTCTTTCCTGATACGTTGTCAATACCGGATTTGGTCAGTTGCAAGGCAACTGCAGTAATATTATAACCGTTTTACAACGTGTCTGAAACCGTTGCAATTACTACTTTGTAACTGTTTTGCAGCGTTGCTATAACGGTTTTTTTGCAAATCATGTTTACCTATTCTGAATCGTTTCTGTAATGGTTTATCATCACGGTTTTGTAATTGATTTGTAACATTGTAGTTACCGTTTACAGCAACTGCTATGTAACTGTTTTGAAAACATGCTTATCACCATTATTTGAAACTACTTTATAACCGCTTTGTTAAGCAACTTATCCAAGATTTTAGTTACTAACCGCATCATAAAGATTAAAACAAAAGTAGAGATAAAAATATATTAATAAAAAGATACAGATATGTACAAAGTTATAATAAATTATTTAAATTTTTATAGTTTCTTATAGAACTAAATTCAAACAAAAAAGATATAATAAAAGAATTTTTACATCTGTTGCAGGTAGGTACCAGTAAACAGGTTTTTACGGCAAATTTTCAAGAAAAGCGGATTATGTCTATTATTTATAAATTTTGTAAATAGTAAATGCATAAATTTTGTTAAGAGAAAAATGTCTTTGTGTTAAAAGACCATGGCGGATTAAGATATTCCTCACGTGTTATAGTTTAATGCGTCTACGTAATTCTTAGTTAAATATTTGTATTAGGCTACAAATGCACATGTGCAATTATAATCGGTTCAATGATCATAATCTCGACTGGTTTTTTAAAGATTATATAGGTGTTGTAGCAATGACGATCTAATTTACACGTTCTGATCACTGTATGTAATATTTGTAATGTCCTTGCAATCAAATTCTATTTTATCCTAGAAGAAAATAAAATCAATTTAAAATTTGCTTACTTATAATTGGCAACTAATTCTTCAACGTTGATTAAATTAGAAACAGTAGTTTAAATGCACGATTAAAATTATAGTAATATAATATACCAATAATTGTACTTACGTAGTTTTGAATTAGAAACACTTTCGGTACTGTTTATTCGATAATGATAATGGACTATGTGTCTTATAAAAATCTCGTAAAATGCACTTCTTCTGTTGCTGTTTGAACGTATAGATTAACACTGTAGTGTAGTTTTAGAAATTCACACTTGTAACCATAGTTTCAAGACTGTTACACTCGAAACCGAAATGAAGGTTTTAATGCCACTAAATTGACACTGTAGTTACATAAGGGTTTAAGAAAAACTTAGTTATAACCATAGTTGTAAAATGGTTATTTCTGTAATAGATTTGAAACCTCAGTAAATTACGAAAGTTGCTGCTACGTTGCTGCAACGGTTTATTTACTATGATGCTAATGTTACTAATTTGCAACTGGTTGCAACGTAACCACGGTTACAAAATGTTGCTTGGGTTGTTATTGTGCAAGCGACGTTTAAAGTTTTATCTCGGCGCCAAAACATTTTTTTAAAGATAACTTTAATTAACTAGAAGTAATATTGACTTAAGCATAGACAACAGAAGTTACAAAGTTTCAAAAACTTCTGAAACAAATTAACACTTTTGGCGACTACAGCTTTTTATACGTTTATACTTACCTAAATAGTTATTGTTAACATAACCGTACTTTATTATTACATCCTACTAGTTTTTAAGTTACTATATTATCTACAGTTTCTAACAAAAAATACATTTGGAAATTATTAAATTGTTTTTACGACTAAAGTTTTTATTGATTTAATTTTTTAGCTTCTAAAATTGCATGTAATTTAAAAATAGCAAAATAAGAAATTTTTATTGAAAAATATATTTCCTTTACAGTTTAAACTTAAACATTATTGGTGGAATTTCAATAACTTACGCTCTCTTACTTGTCTCTTTATAATATATTATTTAAACATTATTTCCTGATATGGCGCAATTTACAACTTCGACAATTGATTTATGTCTAACATGTTGGTAATCAATTATTCTATAAGACTTCTTGAGTTGTATGTGTAGCCGTGTTTTGAAACTTTAACTTTTACTATTTGAAAACCAAATAAAATATTTATGCAAGAAGTTAGTAGTATAGATTTTCTATTAACATACAAAGGAGCTGTACTTCCATTATAACTTTTCAGACTGATTTCGTATCCTGCTGGTTTTGCTTGCTTTCAAGTGGAAGACTAATGGAAGTCAATAAGAAACTACTTAAGTAAGTAAGATAAAGGATAACCGCACACTGTGACTATCTGCCGACACAGAAGATGTTATATATGTAATTAATTCAAACAGTAAAAGTTTGTCTTGTATAGTGTTGCAACAAATTCAAAATTTCATTTTATTGTATAAATTCTTGTTTAGTGCTGAATTAAATGAATAAACGCAAAGGTAAATAGCAGAATAAGAGAAAAAAAACTTTTATAACATAAAATTGTAATTTTATTGGCAGAAAAGACGACCGCTAGTCAGTTAGTAACGAAGCGTATAATATAATAATTTGTCAAACCGAAATTTAGTGGCAAAGTGCAAATAGAACAAAAGAAAGAAGAATTTAAATACAATTGAAAATTTAATCAGTTAGGGAATTAATGAATGAAATGGTGCAGAGTTGAGTTTAAACGAACCGACCCTGTTTTTGTCGAGAAAACAAGATTGTTCAATTAACTACCGCATCTCATCTAGACAGTAACCTCCTTCTTTCTTTAGTTATCTTTCACCCTTCTTTTAGCAACTACCACCTGTTGAAGTGGTAATTAATTTAATTTACGAGATCATGGTCTGTGCCGTGGCGTGCGCACAAGCGCAAATAGCGCCCACGTCGTTTCTTAATGAGCCAGTAATAAAGCAATCTGTGCAGGGCGCAACTTCCACCAGAGTTGTGCAAATAAAATTACAGACATCACCGTCTCCGTATTACATTAAAGAAACGGGTACCTAGAGAAACATCGCAATAACGAACTCGTGACCCTTCTATACCAACATTAAAATTGTATTAAGGAGTAGCGGAAAAATCTAGTGGAAATGTACGGTACAGCAACCACGACTTTAGATCAAAGTGCGGGATGAGAGAGGAAACATCATGTGTGCTAGAGAAAAGCGGGCGCCCGGAATTGCGAATGCGAAGATGTTTCGTTTCTAAAGGCAATAAGTCCGGGTTCTCTTGAGAAAAGAAGCAAAACGAGAAGAAATAAAGTCAGGCTGGGGAGAATGCATGAGGAATTATTCCCGAATCAGCTCAAGCGAGCGAGGGAGCTTAAGAAGAGGGGTTCGAGACGTGCACACAAATCACCAGAGGAAATATATTATAATAAAATGAGATGTAGTACAGTCCACACAACATCTACTACCTTTCTTAATATTACGTTTTAAGCTCCTTTTCATATTTAGATGCTACTTACTTCAGTTGCTTTGTTATTAAAATTGGATGTGTATTCTATAACAACATTCGTATTAAAAATACACCGACGACTTTATTTCACGTTTTTATTCAACATAATTAAATTTTACAAAAAAAAATCTTTTATACTTTTAAATTTCAATTTGCTCTACAAGAAATTTAAATTATAGACTTTCCGTATTGTACACTCTGAAATCGTTTCAACGTCTGTGTAGAGATTCTTAGTATCAAATATTATTAACGCAGCGTTTAATTAAATCATTATTAAGTGTTAAATGTTATTGTTTATTGACAATAAACAACAAATTTATTATTTTATCTTTAGAAATCCTAAAGTTTTAAATATTTTTTGTTATAAAACGAATTATTTGCTATAAAAAATCATTTCTTTATATACAGTGTATATGTATAACGATTACGAAAGAAACGTTCATTTTCTGTTGTTATTAGAAAATACTTTTATACAGTGTGGTAAGGAACAAAATTAATAATAGCGTTATTTAATGTTTTTAAACAAAACGCTCGGACAGGTCAATTTTACTTTTTAATTAGCTACCTTATGACATAAAAGTTTTACTTATCACGTCATATATTTTAGCCCAATGACGTCATCATTGCTTTTTTTTCAATGACAATCCCAATTTTGTTTGCTGCTTTTTATTAAATAGTCCAACTACTTAAATTATAGTATAAAAAATTGGTACTTTAGATAACTATTTTTTGAAAAAAATAACACATTTACCGTAAGAAATCAAAATGTAACCATAATGGAAGAAAATCATAATTAAACCTCAAAAACAAACAAACTTTAGAACAAATGTTCAAATTGCGCTCCGTTCACTATTTGGCACTGACCGATGCGAGTGTAAACACTTTGTACTCTCAAAGACTTCAGTAAATAAGCGTTTTTGCAAATTATCGTTATCACATCTGTATCATTTTTGACGGATGAAACAAAAACTACTCGTAAATTTGATATCACTTGATTTAGTGGGAGCGTGAAAAAAGCATTTAGCAAGTTTTTTAAAAGCAAATTTTCTTTGCCGTTAACAAAAAAAGGCACGTTTCACTGAACGGAAAAAAATAGAATTTTTAACAATGGTTGGATATGGTGATAAGCTAAGAGCACATGAGGAAACATGTAAATTATTTAACCAAGAACATTCTAATAGACCACCTATTGCAAAATCCACATTAAGTAAATCGGTTGCCAAATTTATTAAAACGGGATCCGTTTATGATTTGCCTCGACAAGGTCGACTTCGAATAAACGAAAAATCCTCATTAAAAGTGTTACTTGAAGCTAAAAATCCTTACTATTCTACAAAGCAGCTAGCCCTAAATAACGACGTAACCACCCTTTGTCGTAAAGTTGTTCAAGAAAGAGAAATATCATCCTTATAAAGTTCATTTGATTCACGAATTAAAGAAAGATGATTCAGACAATCGCTTGCAGTTTTGCGAAGAACTATAATGTTACGCTGGGATGGGATTCCAATTTTTTGGTCAGTGCCAAATGGTTAATAGAACCCAATTTGAACATTTGCGCTAAATTTTGTTTGTTTTTGAGATTTAATTATGATTATCTTTTATTAAAATTACATTTTTATTTCTTACGGTAAATGTGTTATTTTCTCAAAAAAATAATTATCTAAGGTACCAACTTTTTTACACCATAATTTAGGTTGTTGGACTATCTAAGAAAGAAAGTAAAATTTTTGTCATAAGGTAGCTAATTAAAAAGTGAAATTGACCTATCCGAGAGTTTTGCTTGAAAACATTAGATAACGTAATTATAAATTTTGTTCCTTACTTTATCACCACACTGTATTTTATTCTATAAAATCTTAAGCTTTTGCGATTGTTATGTTTATGATTATAAGCGACATTCGGCTTAGACCGCGTCGTAGTTAAACAGCCAGACTTAGGTTTGGTCCTAGTCTCTTCTTGAAAGCCAAAACAAGAAGTAAAACTTGGCCTTTACCGTATTGTCGTTCGTGAACCGAAACAAACTGACGTTTCGCAAGACATTGCGGTAAATGTCACTGAAAGAAAAACTGTAAATTACGAAATTTATACCAATAGCGATTAGCGTGATTAACGGACCTTATCTTTTCTTTTCTTTACCGCTTGACTGACTTCGTTATTACTCGGAGTAAGTGTTTGTGTTCTTTCCAAGAAGGTTGATCTTTGTCTTAGAGGATATAATACTGATAGCCAAGATTTGCTGAGTCTTAAGCCGTCTTCTAAGTTCATATCACATGGATGTTTTTTTATTTTTACAGCTTTGCGGACTCACTTTAGTTTGGTCAAAGTTCAGCGTGTGTTTGACCAAACTAAAGCGTTGGCTAGAACTCCTTTCTACTTTTCACGTTTGTCAATATTTCTCAAACGCTCTGTACAATGACTAGATTATGCAACAGTTTAAAAAAAACAGTGTTACAAAGTGCAACGTTGTGTAATCAAAAGTAATGATTTTTGTGAGCGTAATATTATATACATACATATAAGGTTAGCAGAAATATTAGCTGATAGAATAACGTTAATATCATCAGAATAATAATACAAATGTCAAGTATTTTCAAGTTTGAAATTAGAAAATTGACAAATGCTGATCACTGTTACCAATCATAATATATACAGACTGATCCAAATGTCTGGAACAAAATTTATAATTTCCAAAATAATTATTTTTGAAAAAATCTCTCGCATAGATTATTTATATATTATTTTTGTTAGGCACATTTTAACATAAAAAACTTTTACCAAACACAAGATGGCGGGTAAGCGCCATTTTGTAAAAAAACATTTAAATGGGAAAAAAGGTTATGTGGCACATCGTTAGAAAGCTCTTAATAATAAGAATTCAAATCCCAAATTTTAAAACAATCGATTAGTTTGCACTCTCCTAAACTATTTTCATTACATTTTTACACTAAATGTTAATTATGACATTAAATGAAGTTAATGACAGTTAATGTTTAAATCTAAATAACACAGAATCATTCATTTTTCATTTCCTTCACTATTAAGACAACAACAGTTAAAAGTGGATTGGAGAAATAGTTTATTTAAGTAAAAAAATAGATAATTCAAATTCTTATCATGGTTGGTTTTAGTGACCGAATGCGTACCCACGCTAAAGTTTGTCAATTGCACGGAAAATCCAAACCAAATTTGATAAAACTGGGAGAATGGGTGACAAGCCTTATCAAGACCGTCCAGCAATTGATAAAGATACTAGGTTGGAATTTGAAGACAACCCTCACATTTCAACAAGAAACATTGCCAAGGATAACGTACCACAGTGAAAAGGTTACTTAAAAAAGAGCGACTTTATATTTACAAAGTACAACTTGTTCCGGACCTGAATCAAGACGACTTTGACCGTCGATTCAAGTTCTGTGAAGAATTAATACAGCAATTCGATACGAATCCATGTTATCTTAACAACGTGCTGTTGTGCTGTTTAGTGACGAAGCAACTTTTACGATCAATGGTGAAGTAAATTGTCATAATTGTAGACACTAGTCAAGCAAAAATCTTCAATGGGTTCAAGAGAATCATACCCAACATCATTAAAAAGTTAATATGTAAAAACCGTGTTCTAGGATTTGTCTTTTTTTTTAAATTTAAATAGTGAAAAAAATTTAAATTTCTTAACATTCGAGCTAGTACCAGCATTGGCTGAGTTGGTTTCGGATGAAAACAGTCCAGACGCACTTCACCCCAGAATCTGGTATCAACAAGATGGTTGTTCCTCACATTTTGCTCAAGATGTTATGAGGTACCTCAACAAAGTTTTTCCTGGCAAATAGATAAGACAAAAAGAAACAATTGAATGACTTGCCCGCTCACCCGACCTTACACTACTCGGACTTTTTCTATAGGTTTATGTAAAGTCAAAAGTTTATTTAAGTAAACCAAATCGGATCCGTGTGGAAATGCGACACATAGACCCGTCCAAAATTGCCAACGAGAAATAGTTTAAACATTTCCAGTGATCATAAGCTGACTTATCATACGTATGATTACTTGCTTACAGAAATAAAATTTGCTTTTTTGAAATTCTAAAGTGTTTTTTTTTTAATTTGTTATGCGTTTTAGAAAAGAAAAAAGTGACGCATTGAAAAAGTTGTCATTTTGTTATACCTTAATCAATTGTTTCAAAATTTGGGGTTCGAATTTCTATTGTTAAGAGCTTTTCCATTTAATTTTTTTTACAAAATAGCGCGTGGCCACTATCGTGAAATTTTGGTAAAATATTTTTATACTAACATGTGCTCAATAAAAAATAAAAATCGACCTGTAGCAGAAGTGTTTCCAAGAATAATTATTTTAGAAATTACGAATTTTGATCCAGACTTTTGAAGCACCCTGTATATAGAAAATTGTAGTTATACATATTATACAGTTTTTGTCAACAAATAATGTAAATTAAAGCATAATAGAGAAAGTGGTATAAAAAACATGTCTTACAATTCTTTTATGTAACGCTCGTATATTGCTCAGTCGCATTCGCATTACAATTGTCGTTATTCTTACACTTGTTTTTTAATATACTATTCAGTTTTACATTAATTTATTATTAAGAACAAACTATGTTTACAATTATATTATATTGAAACTAAATTAGTATTAAATTGTTATCCTTCCAAAAAAAAACTTTACAAACACAATATATTAAGCGCCAAATGGGTTGCATTTTATAAATTATTACTTACAGATGAATAGACCCAAGCTCGGCCCAAAACCCTGGTCATCAAAATCAGAGTCAAACTTTGCATATCTATTGTCAAATTTACTCATAGTTACAATCAGGTTTAAGAACTCAGCTACCGTATTAGAACTGAAATAATAACACGGTTAATTGCTTGAAATACGTGCAGGAAAAGTAATTTAATAGTATATTTGTTGTTAACACTTATAAAAGTATTTACGAATATATTTTTGCAGATTACTTAATTTACATGCATTTTATTAAATACAAAAGTTAAGTTAAACAATTCAAATCTCTGACAAATTCAATGCACGCCGCTTAATAGAATCACGTTAAGACTGATAATATCTAAAATTCAAAAAATAACAAATAAAGGTTTATTGAATAGAAAATAGTAAATACATACAACGTGTGTCTGATTAACAGGTTGTTAATTTAGAAGGTGAAGTCATAGCATCAATACAAGCAAAACAATGTTAAAATAAAAAAATTCATAAAACGTTTAAAAATATTAAAAATTTTGAGTCAAATAGTAAATCAAAAATTACGGACCATTACATTATATAGTTTGTTAACACCATTAATAAAAGGAAATTAAAAATAACGTTATGATGTTTAATTCACTGTTCTAAGAACTATACATTTCTTCTTAGTAATTTGCTGACACTAAAAACAAAAATAAATGCAAAATAGCGTTATTACATAAGACGTAGTTAAATGACATTGTTATTTTAAGAACCAACATGCTTTCCAAGCTAATTCTCGAAAATAATGTGTATACAGATAGATTTAGGTTACAATGACAAAAATTTCCACTCTGAACAAGCGTATTGTGAAAAATTCAATTAAAAAATTCATACAAAACAGATTATTGTTCATGTATAGAAGCAAACCTGAGAAGAAAATTGATATCATAAACCAAAATGATGATTACTATAAACGGCATGATTTCTATGTACTGACATACGTCCGGGACGTTCTTTAATAAAGTGATGACATTACCCGACTGACAACATTGTTCGTGATTCTAATAAACGGCGTCCACTATATTATATATTCAATTTTTAACAAAAAAAAAGTACAATTGTAAAAACAACATGAAAAAAACTGGTAAAGAGCCGTTTTGTTTCTGTGTGATTTATCAGCAATGGAAAAACTTTAACGTGGTTATACGATTATACCCTAAGTGTAATTCTAATTTTTTTATAAAAACATTTGACATCCAATTATAAATTTCAGCTTTGGTCTAGCTTGGTTTAAAGCCTATCTCAATTTCGGGTAACTAAAATTAAGAAAATAATTCTTTTTATATACAAAACGTATATAGCATGTGAGTTGAAAATTGAATGCAATATATTTTTGTACGTGTAGAAATGACTTGGCCATACTGACCAAAAATCTGCAGTTTTACTATGAAAATCATTAAACATGACATAACCAATATTGTAAAATAAAATTTTACACTTTCACTCGGATGCGCTTTGTCAGATTTTTTCAGGTTTTATTATTTAATGTCATCTTTGTAACACGTCATCATTAAGATGTTTGTAACAGACTAGTTGTTTCTATCGTATTTCTTGGATTATTTTTAATTTTTGCTTTTTGTTTTTGTTTCTTTTGTTATACTTCGCAGTCGTATGTTAGTATGATCCACATAACCACTTTAGTAGAATATGCATTTTTGTTTTGTTGTTTTATTGTCAGAGTAATGATTTTGGGAAATAAATTTATAATCATGTAATTGATGCCATTAAAGTAATTGCGTCTCAGTGAAATCATGAGACCATTTAATATTAACTCAATTGTTTTATCTGCCACAATAAATGTTTACTGTGTCAAAAATTCTCCCCAAAATAATTGTCGATCAATACATCATTAAACGTGTTACCTTCTTGTTAGAAAGATTAAAAAGAATTATAAAACGTTACATAACGGGGAGTAACTATCAGTTTGAATTTATGTACATAAGCTTTTTATCTAATGTCCAATGCACACTTACATTGTTTAGATAAGTACAACTGAAATCAATTTTTTTATGTACATTAGTGTAACTGAAAAAGTCTAAATTTAATTTTAAAAAGTATAAAAATTAACAAAGAAACGTAAATTTTAGGTTCGTTTATTTTATACAAAGAGTTGCTGAAACGTTTTTGGTTTATTTTTGAATTGGGTAAAATTCGAATTTATTAATTTGCATTTTAGTTGAATACACTTAAAAACGTTTTAATATGTAGCAAGAGAATTTATTTTCCGATAGTAAGTCTATGCAGAGCATTAACTTTCTATAGATACAAAACGAACTTCTTTGCTGTAAAATAGATTAATCAAATAGGGTACAATGCATTACATTACAATCCGAAGCACTACGTTTCCAGCATGAAAGGCTTACATATTGAAAACACGGTGCCTGTGAATACTGAAAAGCATCGTAAAAGGTTGAACCAAATCCTACGAGATTCAAGAAGTTACAGAAAGAGACACGTATACAGCAAAACAAATTTTTATCACGGAGGCATCCTCATCAATCAATCCTGTTTTTTTTTCTTTTTCTATCTGGTTTACTCCCTTGATGGCTTTCTTTGCCATTTTCCGTAGTGTGAGCGAACGTTCCACCCCCGAGCACATCCGTTTCACCCTCCTGCCTGTCGACCGACGACGCTTTTCGGAGGATGGGGTAGCGCGTGTGGATATTACGAAGCGCTGGGGCGTCACATGTGCTTACCGGCGCCAGCCATTACTTTGGATCAGCTCAAATGGAGACTCATTTTATATGCAAAACTTTTTAAAAAATTTCTTAATACAGTTTTCAGTGCGTAACACATTTATTCTAGAAAAACAATCTTAAAAAAATACGATGCCCGCAAAACCATTAATCACAATCCTTTCTAAAAGAAAATTAATTACGTGACGCTATCATACATCATTTTAAAGTTTGATTGAAAAAGAAATGTTACGATTTGTTTGTGGATTAAAATCAAGCACATGCGGAAACGTGGATGAATTATTCACAGTACTTCATGTTAGAATAAATGTTTTAAATGAGCGAAAAATGGAGTGCGACGAAACCACTTTTGATGTAGAAGTGAAATAAAACAGCGAGGATGCGCTAATGTCTGTGGTTAATAACCCTTGAAAAATATATAAATTATGTGCTTTGCGTTCAAACTTTCGCTACTTTTAGTTAAAATTCCCTGTTTGTTTAAACAGAAAGTCTTAATTCATATTTGCACGATTAAACCAACTTAAACAAAGCGTAAATTATAAATACGATGGTGGTGTTTGTAACGAGGAGTAGAGGAAAGATAAAGAAAGAAAAAAGTAACGTTCCCCACTTTTTAATTTCTTTGCTCTTAATTACGAATGTTAAAAATTTATAAATGGCGCTATAAATGGAACTGAGATGCTCCACTGACCGAATTAATTAGTAAACAGGAGGAGCGAGAAAATTAGGGGAACGCAATGTCAAGGTGAAGAAACACGGAGTGGGGAATTAAAATTCTTTAACTAATGAGAACAGCGTGTAGGAAGGAAAGTAAGGGCATCGTTCTGACACTCGTAATAGAAGGATTTGCATAAGAACTTGTAGGGATAGGTCATGATTCCTCAATCATTTTATTAAAGTCGACCTTTTCGTTTAATTACTCATTTAGAAGTTTTCCAACGATTTTGTTACTAACGACTATTAAATTAATTGTGTAACTACGGTGCAAGATTAAAATTGAGAACTTTTTAATTAACGCGATAAATCAGGAAGTTAACGTTTTAAGTTCATTTACGCTGCATATTTTCCTTTGACATCTATTATAATAATTTACTAAGAGAAAGTGCAATAGAAATTTCCGTTCGAGGTCTATCCGACGGATAAAAACTTGTGTGTTTCCAAAAAACTATTTCTATCGATAAAATCTAATTACTGAAACATTTCTTTAATTGAACTCTATTTTGTTTTATCCTAACGATTTTATTAGTACCACTAGGAAATAACGATATTGTAGTTTGAGTGCTTTATTCAATTAGTGTATGCATCAGAAGTTTGTGCTTCCCCTTCGTGCTTGAAACTACACACCATTATTGAAATGAGACAGAAATGGCTCTAACTGCGCCATTGACTCCTGCTTAAGAAATTAATTTTATACGTTTTTGTAAAAGTGCACACAAAAACTGTACTCATTACATTTTTAGAGCTTTAGTAAGTTTGCTATGTTGACAGTAAAGTTATGGGCGATAAAATCAAAGCTTCACTGTACAATAAAAAAGTATTTTAAATAAGTTCATGAAACTCATAAAACTTGTTTTCTAAAAT
The DNA here is from genome assembly GCA_035610365.1 of Aquatica leii. Lineage (NCBI taxonomy): Eukaryota > Metazoa > Arthropoda > Insecta > Coleoptera > Lampyridae > Aquatica > Aquatica leii. Next base: position 39,815,735 of record CM069435.1, on the reverse strand, counting down.
TTTAAAACTTAATAACTTCTACCTAAATATTTAATACAAACCTGAATTATAAGTTATCTGTATCTTAAAACAAATAAAATATTTAACAATGCTTATAAGTTAATTCATTGTCTATAATAGTGACGTAAAAAGTACACAAAAGCTATAAAATGTGTTTTTCTATTTTGGTACTTTAACAAGTACTTAAAGAACTCGTTTGAGTTGTCTAAACTGACACTTTATAGCACCCGAACTGTGGTTTTTTAGATTGGCAATACTGATATTTGACAATTAAAATACAGCAATCCCAAGGATACTAAATGAATAGGATTGCTCGATTCGTATTCTCGCAATGTAAGCCGCCCCACTCCCGTAAATCTTGACGCGTGACGTCAGCCGGAGACCACATATCGGCTCGCTGATTATAAATAGCGCTTAAATACACTTTAAATCCAACGGTTTTGCGATTTTTTTGATAGTAATTTTTACATTTCTTGGTGTTTTACTCGTTCAAATACGTGCCTACAAGTTGCTTATAAGAATTTCGAATTATTATCAGGTTTAATTTAAAATTTAAACTTATTTACATTATATTAGATACTGAGGTATTTGGTTGCGATAACAACCGGATTGCAACCAAAAATAAAAATCTTAAGATTATATACCACAAGTTCCCAAAAGGCACCGATTTAGTGTCCATTACAATTAAAAATGAATGGATTGTTGTAAAAGGGCTGATAACATGAACCCTAATACTAGCGTAATTTGTTCTACTAATTTTACAGAGGAGAGTTATGAACGAGATTTACAAAATGAATTATTAGGTTTTTTAAATAAAATTGATTAATATAAATTTAGTAAACTTTAAGGTAAAAAATTACATTTAAACATAATTAAGTAAAAATTAATCTGCTGTTTAAATTATTTTCACTTAAACGGAAAGAAACTTTCACGAAAAATTAGTGTTTACTGTTTGATGCATTCACTTTGAACATTTCCACGGTGATTCTTTAAAAAAAAGGCCCACAAGTTGTAAAAAAATTAAGTATTAAAATTAAGAAAAAAGAAAACATTTGGACGTTATTATGGCGTTTTGCAAATTAAGGATCATTATCAGAATGAACTATGAATATATAAAGCTTAGTGAAAAAAGAAGTGGAAAGAAAACAGCGAATACAACAGCTCAAGAAACCGATGAAGAAAGAATAAAACGAAGAAAATTAAATAAAATTTCAAAATAAACTTGTAGTGTGTTGTTATTTTTTATTTTTGTCAACCTTCAATTTAAATACATTTAACCATTAATAGTACACTTTATTTTGTCCATAAATTATAAAATTAATAGCAATTTTTCTATAGTTCAATTTAAAAATGAATGCATCCACGTCTTTTTTCACTAAGCTTTATATTTTTATAGTTCATTCTGATAATGGTCCTTAATTTGCAAAACGCCATAATAATGTCCAGAGAAATGTTTTCTTTTTTCTTAATTTTAGTACTTAATGTTTTTACAACTTGTTGGTTTTTTTTTTAAGAATCACCGTGGAAATGTTCAAAGTGAATGCATCAAACAGGAAATGCTATTAATTTTTTGTGAAAGTTTCTTTCCGTTTAAGTGAAAATAATTTAAACAGCATATTAATTTTAACTTAATTATGTTTAAATGTAATTTTTTACCTTAAAAATTATAAAAAAAAACATCAAAACTAATTAATAAAAAAAAATATTTCGATTATGAACATTATTGCCATTACTTGTTAAATCAAAAGTTGTCAAATTTACTCAAATAAAATATTTAGAAGCCTTTTAAGGTGCATCTTAATACAAATTCTAATAGAAGTATAGAGAGCGAGGTCTCCGCGTGACGTCAGCGCGTCACATGATCTCGGCAGAATAAATCGAGCGATCGAGCAATCCTATTCATTTAGTATCCTTGCAGCAATCCAACTATCCAACATGTCAAATTTAAATGTTGCCAACTTATTATTAAAAAAAATAATTTTCCCTAATCAATCAAGTAAAAGTAAATATGTAATTTAAATTTATTTTTGCATATAATTTCCAAAATAGAAAAAATAGTATAAAGTGTACGTTTCATTAGACATTTTGGCGCATTCGACCATTAGAAAACTAAACTTGGTCTCGTGCGCTAAAATGGACCCTTATGAAACTAGTTCTTTAATATACTATTCTCTATTTTGCATATTCACACAATGACTACTTTGTGCAACTGTTTTTTCAAAAAATAGTGTGCAATCGAAATAGTAATTTTAGTCTGTGTAATGTGTAAGGTTTGTAGCAAATAATGTCCGTCAGATCGACATATTGAGTTTAGTTTCAGAATCATCAGATTAATAATAAAAAAAGTCAAGTACGGTTAGAATTTTCAAGTTTAAAAGTAGGTTAGTACTGATGTCTATTACCAACTAATACATCAAAAATCGCTGGTGCTATGGAACGCCGTTTTGCTTTTTATTACTAAACTTAATTCCGTTGTATTCAAACAAACTTCAAGTTCATTTTTATATTTGTCTATTTAGTTTAGTACATTAAAACTGTTTGTTAAACAAATTTAACACATTTAAATTGTTAGGTGAAAACGTATTTACTGATGCAACATATTTTATTTAAAATTTCCTATTAAAAGTTGAGAAAAAAAGTATATATGAACAAACATTTTAATTCATGTAACACTTTTTATATAACAAACAAAGCAAAATAAGAATCATTTAAATAGTAGAATTAAAATGTATGTTAAATTAAAATGTTACATGAACTAAAACGTTTCTTGATAACTTTAATTCTTAGTTTTAAATAAAAAATTAAACTTACCAACAATCATATTCATTCTGAATTAAAATGTTTGTTAATACTTTTAATTGTTCAATTTTAATTGGCGCTGTAGGTTGTGAGTACTCTAACCAAATGATAGTCCAAGTTTATTACTGAGTAGAGTACTCACAAATTTTGCAACTTACATTTTAAATGAAAGAATTAAAATGTTAGTTGACAATTTTAATTCGTCGCTGTGATCGGTGGTAGCTCTTGAAACTATTTCAGTATAAGGAAATACATGTACATTGTAGTTCGAAATGATGCCACCGATTGAATCGACTAATTAAAATTATCAACTAACAGTTTAATTCTATCATTTAAAATGTTAGTTTCTAAAAGTTATTCTACCATTTTAATTTATTTGTAAAAATTTGAGAATTTAGAATGTTACTTACTTCAATTTTAACATCTATTTTTATTCAAGTAACATTTTAAATCATTTTACAATATACTACCCTAAAGTTTTCACAGCAAAATTTAAATTGTAACAAACATTTTTAATATGGACAAGAAGTTACACATAAAAACGGACTATAAAAAGTAAAACGGCGTTCCATATGATACACATATATTACAATGTTTATCAACAAATAATTTAAATTAACGCAAAATATAAAAAGTAGTATGAAAAACGGGTTACAATTCCTTTTTGTAACGCTTGTTACGCGGCTCGTTAAAGCAAACTTACTCGCATTACTATTGTCATTGTAATACTCGTTTTATAATACTTTATCTATTTTTTTTAATCGTTAATCGCAAGGGGATTTTAATTGACAATATTTTATTTAGTTTAAACTTAGCTTTCGACTATATAACAAAACTTAAATAATTGTAAACTTGGTTCTTTACGATATAAGTTTGGAGTAAAGCAAAAAACGTTTTATAAATTTTGTTGTCTTAGTAACAAAACTCAAATATAAATCTTTATCAATTTGTTGAATTTATTAGAATTCTTAACTCTTAATATATAGACTGAATATTCTATGGTTTATTTAAACCAAAAAATATACATTTACATGTTTTTTTTAAAGAAAACAATGTAAGTTATCTCCATAAAAATTTACCAAAGAAGAAGTACTAAGATTTTTGACAGAAGGCCTGATGACACGTCTAATAATGAAAGTAACGCCTCGGTTTATCTCAAATTTTAGAATTATTATCAGTATTAATTTTTATGCAATAATGGTAAGTTATCGAAATAATATAATAAAAAGACGAAAAGAAAGTATAGTTAAATTTTACTACATTAAACTCAAAATAGTTATTTGTATCACCAGTCCAAAAAGTGCTATTTTGCGACTACGAGCATATTTGTTGGCCGAGGTGAAGCCGTGCAAAATGCAAATACAATACAATAATTAAGTGTAGATAAGATTAGTTGTTAAATGTTTAACTGAAGATGTTAAATTGTATTAAAGTCAAAACAATTGAAGTTCAATTAAATTATATAATATTTGGAGAAGACAAGTTTTTCATTTAAGATTTTGCATGTTGATAAAACTGAAACCTGTAATGACAAAATTCATTTGGTTTTGAAATTAATTTGACAATTACATACTATTATTACAATTTAACTTATATGAAAGTAAAAGTATTGTTGTTTTTAGCATTTGTAAGATGTAAGCAAATTTGTTATATTTGTTTAAAACATTTTTGTTAGTGTTATTCTAAACAATAACACAGATAATGGTGTATGTTAATAAATCTGACAAATTGACAAATGACGTTTAGTTAATTAGTAATTATTATTACTAACTTCTAGTTATAAAATTCTACTACGCTTTACCGGCCTAGACTGGAAATGTAAAATTTCCGATCGATTAAGATGCCTGTAAAATACATCAAAACGGACGGAAGCAGAAAAACAAAATTTCAGAAACGTTTATACAATATAAATACACCCAGCGAAAAGGAGATTTTTTAAAAATAATTTTCAAAATTTATTATTATGTCGTCATAGTGAATCACGTTTTCAAAATTAGAAAATTATGAACTACACACCGGCTACGTATTCAGATTTGCTACTGTTTTTGCAAATGCTTGAGTGAATTATTACGAATAAAATGACATTTTCAGAAAACTCAATGTAAAATAAAGTGCAATTTTCTGAAAAATGTAGCACAACCCTTCTCATTCATGCTGGAAATGACCACAATGCAAGAAACCTAACGCTAAATCTTCAATTATGATGCTTTATGACAAATATTAATGATGAAAAAGTTTTCCTAGAATAAAGAAACAATGATTTTTAATAATTGTACATTCAATATTAATTCTAAATAAATGTTAACTGTTTTTTCTCATGCTTTCTAAAATTTATTTTATATAAAATTTTTAAAAACACAAATTAGCTTTCTAAAAATTGTAAAAGTTTAACTTTAGTGTAGTATTTATTCAATTAAATTTGAAAATAGTAATAATTTATTATAAGTACTTAGTATTATCCAAAACCATTCAGTCAGTGAGTAAATTTAATAAATAGAATTAATGTTCAATTAAAAAAAATATTTAAAATTTTTAACAATCAATTATAAGTAAATAAACAAACAAGTAACACAGATATTTATCTTTAAAAGCAATATTTGATGTACTAACAAGATTAATTAATTTTGTACTTGTTTATATAAAAATTTTAATAAATCGAGAAGCGTAAAATTACACTATTTAATTATTTGGCAAAAGTCAAGGTTGTTTAATTATTTGTAATTTACTACAAAAGCAGTAAATTAGATATAATTATTCCTTAAAGTCAATTATTTAGTTGCTGTTTACTGAGCAAGATAATTAAATTTATCTTTCAAAAAACGATGTATTTCTTTTAAGTCCAATAAAAATAATAAATCAAATTTTATTTATTTTTTTTAATTTAAAGACTAATTATACATACATTACTTCAAAAAATGAAAATTAAAAAAATGCATTTAATCTTTAATACTTAAATTGAAGTGTAATTTTAGATTTGAAAAAAAAATTACTATGAGATAATGTTATTAATGACAATAATAATAATCTTTACAGTGCTGTCCTAATATGTTAAAAATAAAATAATTATATCGTATTTATACAATTAAAATTGTTATAAAAATAGTAATCTCTATTAAAAAATTTTTATGTGTGTTATAATGGAACTAACCGACTAAAAATGTACACCAACAATTAAATATTAATAATAAAACTATTAGAAAAATTACAGTTTTTATTCTACGTTTAGAGCAAAGTTTTAGAAAGCTTCTAGCATTACTTTAATTTACATCTTACTACTACAGGTTTAATGATAAAAATCAGTTTTTTTTGTTAAGTCCTTACCAAAGTCTACTACGCACTAAATCGTACCAATTAGCAGCTGCATGTAATTAAGATCATTCGAGTGCGATTGAAAGAGTCAAGTACTGCGTTTTGTTTTGGTTCACATCACCATTAGTACTCACGGGATGCTGTCAAAATTAAAACTGCAGCAAAAAGTTGAACAGACCTTCGATCTTTTACTAAATCTTATCCGTCACACCTCACCCTAGTGTTTATCCACATTCATATGCATATATTAAAATAACTTACATTACTATAATGCATGCCTGCTTGCGTACCCATCCGTTCTTTGCATATAATTATATATTGGGTCCTGTCTGGGAAAGTGTTATATAACAATTCGGCATTATTAGCATGCAAAGCGACTGAAGAAAGGCTAAAAAGGATTCAACAGAATGTCCCCTTAAAGAATTACTAAATACGCAGGTGAGTTCTTGTATTAAAACTGCGTTCAAAAATAAATTAGAAATCTTATAATTATCACCGTTGGTCGCCCAAAGCGCTAATTTTAATTTGCATATTCAGGTACGCGATTCGTTCGGGAGCAATCTGATGGGATAATACAATAAAGTTATTGTTTCCTTGTATGTTCATTGCCACCTCTGAGCCCCGGAACCAATCTGCATATGCTGTTTGAACAATTGAACCGCAGAAAACGACCCAGGCCGTTATGCAAACGAAACGTTTATGCAAAACAGACATTATTACAATTAAAACAATAGCGGCTACAATACCCGGCTTAATTAAACACTTTACAAATGTTTTACAATTTATTTTGTTGCTTTTTAATGCTGTGTTGTGCTTGTTTCCTCTTTACATTAAATATTCTATTCAAATTAAAATGTACTAAATAATATTTATTCTCAACATTATAACTAAAACGGCAACCATGCATTTTTATAAGCTTACAAATTTTTAATCATATTATTTATCAAAATAAAAAAAATATATTGTAAACCGTAATTTATTTACATTTTAAAAAGGAATAAAAAATTAGTAGTAGTAAAACTCTATATTTGAGTTTTTAGGTGTAATTAACTACTGAATAGTGATGAGTATATAAAGAATATTTGCAAGATAGAATTTTAGGATTTGGATTATTATAGTTTACTTATTAACTAAACATGAAACTATTTTTACACTTAACAAATGTAAACAATAAAAAAAAATTAACACACTGAAAATGTGTTTTTTAACATTTTCATATTGCACAAAATTATGAAAATAACGTTTTTGAATGAAATTTAAGTAAAAGCTATTTAGAAAAATGTTTTTAATTTAATTTTATATATACATAACTTTAAAACGATACATAATTTTTTTCTTTCTTTTTTTATTAAATTTTACAAAAATATAATTTAAAAAAAACACAATCGATGTTGCTTTTGCATTCTCCTTAGTGTTGATATTATTTTTGCTAATTTTTTTTAACACGTTAAATTTGTTTTAATTTATTAACAAAACTTTCAAATCATTTTTTAGAAGAAAATATATTAAATGCACTTGTACAATAAAATAATAATCAAACATTTACATAAATTGAAAAATACTTTTGAACATTGTTTTTTTGTATCCATTAATTAACAGTAAATTACAAACAGAAGATATTTATTTTATATTTACCAGATTTATAAAACCATATTAATGGTATTTTTAAACGATTAAATAAAAACTAAAGATATCAAATTAAAAATTAAATTACTTCAAATTAATTGCGTAGCCTGGCGAAACTGACTTAGACGAGTGCTTGCCATCACCAACTAAGTTCATTATTAAGCTAATGCATCAGCAACAACTGCCTGTTAATAAAATTGATCACATGCTCCACTTTTACTTAGTTTTGTGTTCAATTTAGCAATTAAGTAACATAAAAAATCATTGAATTAATAAAAATGCTCAAGTTTTAAACAAGTTTTACTTGAAAGGCTTATAATAGAATAAAAAACAATAAGTAAACGGAACAAAGCTGTTTCGTATTAAGTAACATTTTTTCACCAAGTGACCACTAACCATATGGAACGGATATGAAAGAAGGGCTATTTATTACAAATAATTATTAAATGTACAAAACGTCGTAGTTAAACACAGCTGTATGAACTTATTTTTTTATATTTCATCTAACATGTGGGAAATGTCCACATCGGAGCTTTAAAAATACATCCGCACGTTCCATTCGGTTGTGCATCTGAATGTAAATGAAAAGCATCAATATTTAAATGGCTTTTTGTGTGTATCTCTTGTATGCAAATAGGGTTTGAGATGGAACAGATCTGGAGAAGAAGAAACCGGAAGTGACGTGAGGGTGAATGATTTTTAAAGGGTTGCTTAACAAAAAAACACGTTCCCATACATTCACCAATTTATAAAAAAAAAATCTTACACGGAAACGTAAAGATAATTCAGTTGTTAATTGCGTACATACATTTTATTCTAATTACAACAAATAATTTCTCTGGATTATTTCTAATATTGATTTATTTGTTTAAATTTATACTACAAAAAATTTAATTTTGTAGTAGATATTATAAAAGAGATACCTTTTGACAATTTGTTTATTTCAAAATTAACATTAAATTGAGTATAACTTAAAAAAAAATTGACTTCACAGAACTAATAAAATTTGTATTTTCCTAAATTTAACAAAACGTTTAAAATAATTTAATTAGTTTTAAATTAATACGTGTTTACAGAGTAATTTTGTTATGAAAGAAGTAATACATAGATAAAAAATCATCCAAGTGATTTATAAAATGAAAAATGAGTAGAAGGAAATTTTTAATTTCGGAAAGATATTGTGGTTTTTTTTTAGTATAAAACGTTATGTGCTTTTCAATTTAGGCGCTTCTAACTTAGCGGTTATAATGTTTTGAAAGCGGACGAAGAAAAATTGAATACCAGGTGAAGAATGCACGAAACATTTCCCGAAATAGACGTAATATTCTTTGCGCGCTGAAAATATTTACATTATTAAAATTTCAATTTATATCGCACACGTTGCCTCTAAATTGTAATTTCAAAAGCTCGCAACTTCTTTTATCGCCTTAAATGAACGAACTACTAGAATGAAAGCAATAAAGCGATGATGAAAATTTATATTACGTTTATATGTTTAAAACCGTCATATTAAATTGTTAATCAAAATTTTAAATTATTTACCGGCGAAATGTTATTGGTTACTTTGTCTTGTTCGGATCGGTAAAATGTTTTGACGGAAAATCCGTCTTAGAGCCGCCATTGTCCCAAAGAGCTTTAGTTTTACTACGACGCGTAGAATAAACGCGCAAATATTCACACACGCGCGTACGACTTTTAGGGGGTTAACTTAAAATCGATTGTAGATGCTTTTTTAGAGTGTGGGGTGATGTACGAGATTCACGATTTTTCAAATAGGTGGCATACAAACACACTCGTGATGAAATTTCGAGCGTGGTCCATAAAAGAAAAAAGCGTTCTGTAACTTTTTTCAAGTACGTTATCAACTCAATTTGTGACGGTTTTGTCTGCACTTAATTAAACCTGAAATAATTTTATTTTTATGATTACATCAAATATTAATTTATTACAGTGCAAATATAAACAATAAACCTTTAAGTAATTTATAATAACTACTTTGTTAAAGAAATAATTAATGAACTTTTAAAGTTTAATTTTTTACAAGCTGAATATATCTATAGTCAATACAATCGCAACAAAAATCTATAGAATTTGGTAGAAATAACATTTCATTCTTGCAAGTTAAGTTATTATTTGCAATATTCAGAAGAAATATTATAGGTTTTGTTTTTAAATTAAAACATTATAGTAATATGTGTACTCATTTTACCGGCTATAGAAACAAGACAAGGCAACTGAAATTGCACTTCAATTTATTCATAAATTCTATGACGAATTATATTAAATAAACAATTTAAAAAAAAAATGTAAAATATCTATTAATTATTATTTAAATAACCTGATAAGAAAGTCAAAAAATTCATTCAAATTTAATTTTTTAATTTTTTGTTCCAATGGTTCACGTTATAGATGAATTCAAACTATAAATAACTTATTTAAAATGTTACTGTAAATAAACCAAAAAAAAAATAAGGAACACCAAAAAATACAAAATAAAAAATATTCAAAAAGTTTATTACAAAGATGTATGTGCTTTAAAGCAGGAAAACATTGAACTCAAACGCGTATTAGTAAAAGTAAATAAAAAATTGGTATTTAGCTGCATGAAAACGTAATTATAAACGTTTGGATAGAAAAAGAAAATCCTATCAGTAATTGGATTAGAGACTAAAGAAAAAGAAAACTAAATCTAAACGTTAAACTAGATACAGTAGCAAAATCAATAAAAAACTTAATTACTACAGCTCAGAATACAAGAAAAAATCGAAATGTTAAAGAATAAAAACAAACTAAATAATATAAAAGAACAAGAGAAGGTATATATAAACAACGACTTTACAGAAACCAGGGAAAATGATTAAAACTGGATATCAAAAATTAATAATAAAGGTTTGAAAGTAGAATAAAAACAAAGATGGATTAATAAAAAATAACATAAAAACACTACAGAAACATCGAGCATAAAAAAATCTTAATAAACAACATAACAAAACAAACAAAATAATGAATTAAAAACGGTGGTTTAAATTGAACTTTAACGTGCTTTATTCGTTTGTAAGTTTTATATACTCGATAGAACTGAAACTTTGAAATGTAAATAAAAGGCTTATGATAAATGTCAGCTAATCTCAATCAACAATAAAATCAATTCAGCTAATTTGTGTTATTTCTGTTGCACTTATAGTTTTCTCATTGAACTGTGATGACGAAGGGATCTTTCTTTGTGGTACAAAAACAAGAACTATGTGATATCAAACATTATAATAGAAGCAAAAGGATATAAAACCAATATAAGACCAAGAGAAGAAAGAGCTCTAAAACCTACATTGTTTATTGTTCTTATGAACAAAATTGTTTAAAAAGCACCAAAACAAATCAAAAAGATGAATGTAATATATAAAATATGATAAATGACTAATTTTAGTTGTTGTATATATTAATAAAAATAAGCTGATGACTAATACGAGTACAAAACGTAAAGTAAAAAATGTAACGACAGAACAAAACAAAACATGGAGTTCGTATATACTAGATTACATCACACATTTTTTAGAGGTTTACAAAAGTTGACAGTGTCACACAACAGCGTTTGGATTGTTTGGTAAACCCATTCATTTTATGAATTCTTTACGTTTAACTTAAGTGAAAAAGTGAAAAAGTGGTTTAGTGAGAACATCAGCTAGTTGACTTCCAGTTTTGATGTATTCCTTTCTTCATTTTTGATTTTATCACGGATGAAATGATATTTGATATCAATATGCTTGGTTCTTCGGTCAATATCTGGGTCTTTGGCATGTTGTTTTTGTAGATAGTGATGGCTTCCATACATGACAAATTCATATCTTGTAAAATAGTTCTGATCCATATTGCTGCACAAAACGCTAAGTACCATGTATTTCGCCTCAGTAGAAGACAGAGCTACGGTCGGTTGTTTTTTTTTGAAGCCCACGACACCGTTAAACAATAAATTTGAAATAAGTATTTCATTATAGTAGAATTCACGTTTTCATGGGTGGCATTCGAAATACAATTTTCCATTCTAGATAATTTCCGTGCTGTCGTTATCACACAAGTTAAGCTTTAGTCACACGTCGCAGTAGAGATCTTCAGAGTCCGGAACAAACTGAATGATTGCGCCGAGAACTCTTGCTTATATAGACCGCAAAATTTTGGTGTTTTCAAACATAATTTGATAGCCCGATTTTAGCACGTGTTCCGCCACCGCTGACTTCGAAAAGATGACTTTTAATGCAAAAAATTTAGATTCGATGTCGCCGACTCCGCTCAGGGGACAGTCGGTTATTCTATTGTGTGCCGCGGACTCCGTGCGGAGCCGACTAGCCACTCCATTGGTTTTGGTTTATCATTTATTGGCGTTGGCGATGATAGCGAAATTGACACTGTGGCATTTGTGTTTTTTGATATATTTTTTAAGCTTGGTTCGTAGTTTGAAAGGTAATTTTCATTTTTTCAGGATTACACCAGCACCTATCCTTGATACTATACCGACAACCGCCAAAGCGCCTACCCTTGTTGGTATACCAACAACTGCCAGGCCCCAACTTACACAAATTGGCACCACCAAATGAACTAAAGAATTTCACCTTCATGAAAAATCGCGAGCTTTTAGTATCAAACCCAGGTGATCGTCTAATTTTTTCCTTTTATTATTTTATCTGGATTTCATGGAAATGCTGTGACAGTTTAATCTCAAAGTACTTTTGAGAAATCTCACGATTGAAGAATTCAGGATATTTCTTGGTTTACTTTGCCACAATTCAGCTAAACAAAATTCAAGGTTATTTGAAGACTGACAGATTTTTTAATTTACAAATATTTAGACACCTCATGAGTAGAAATATATTTCTGTTAATCTGAAGATATCTTCACTTCTACTCTAATGATGATAATGTCGCCAACAAGGATGTTCTCAGGAAAATAAAAAAAGTAATAGAATATTTTAATAGTAAGATGCAAACCATATACTACCCCGAAAAAAAGCTTTCTCTAGATGAGAGTCTCATGTTATAGCGAGGACGATTAGGTTTTCGTCAATATATAAAGAATAAACGCCATTAACATAGAGTGAAACTATATATGCTGACCGTGCCTGATGGAACTATTCTACGGTTTTATGTGTACACAGGCGTCAATAACGCAGTGATTCAGGGTATGCAGCTAAAGTTGTATTAAAATTAATGGAAGATCTTCTAGACAATAGCCAATTCTGTGTACATGGATAATTACTACAATAGTTTGTTTTTATTTCAAAATTTTTTTGAGAGAAGTACTTACTGTACTGGGACTCTATAAGCAAACATGAAAAAAACCCTAAAGAAGTGAGAAATACAAAATCGAAAAAAAACGCTTAAATGTTCAATCGAATACATATCGGAAAATGGAAAGACAAACGGGATGTCATGTATATTACTAATCAATATGAGAATGAAATGAATACCTTTGTAAATAAAAGAGAAGAAGATATTCGGAAGCCTAGAGTCATTTTGAAAAATAATCAATATGTGTCTGAAATTGATCATCAGAACCAACTTCTTTCTTATTATTCGTGTGAGAAAAAAACGATAAGATTGTATAAGTAGCTTTTAATCACGCCGCCCTAAAGTTTTACAACGCATGCTCAGGGAATAGGAAGATGACCCTTTATGACTTTAGACTGACTGTGATAAATAGTCTTCTGCCAATGACTACAGGAATTCAAGATCAGCCAACTATCAAGACCGGTAAGAAGAAGAATGAAATCTCACGCATCATAGACCAATGTCTAGATTAGGGGAGAAACAAAATAATAAAAAGAAAAAGGTGCTGGTCATGCACTAAAGAAAGGCGGGGAAGAAAACAAGCCACATACGAATGTACAGAATGTTAAAGCAAACAGGGCTAGTGTGTTCGGTGTTTTTAAAAATATCACGAGCAATTATGAAAATACATACTTAGGTTTTTTGGTTTTTCGTTCAATATTGTGTTATGGGTAGAGTTTTTTAAAAGATTGATTTTTTTTACATTAGTTTGATACAGGAAAGTTTTATTTCAATATCAAAGATTTATTTTTTGTTTTTTTTTAATATTTGTTTATTTTTCAATATTTTTTTTATGTTTATGCAATATAGCACAACAAAAAAATCAATAAAACTCCAGATAATACGGTGACTCCGAGCGGAGCGGCAGGCACTCCTCATGAATTTTATATCAAAAACAGTTTCTGGTTTTTTTCATAACCAAAATATAAAAAAACATAATTTATCTTTAACTGTAAATAGCTATAAACGACGGAAAACACGTTGAATTAGTTTAACACCCGCGAAATTCAAAATCAGCTTTGAATAATTCGTCGGGATAAAACCACAACGTAAAAGGACATTGGGGGTAAGCAATGTCAATGCAATTGTGCAAACGCCACCAGAGTGAACTACTAGACGGCCGTTTCGCCCTTTTGGGGCTCATCAGTAGTAGGAGATACACTTTAATGTTGTTCTCACAATTGCATTGACGCCCTTTATAGCTTATATTTAAGTACGACGAAGTTACAATTCAAATGTGTTTGATGGCAGAGCCATCTCATAGTATAATTTTACTATGTGTCTATAGTTAACTGTAAATAGCTATAAACGACGGAAAACACGCTGAATTAGTTTAACACCCGCGAAATTCAAAATCAGCTTTGAATAATTCGTCGGGATAAAACTACAACGTAAAAGGACATTGGGGGTAAACAATGTCAATGCAATTGTGCAAACGCCACCAGAGTGAACTATTAGACAGCCGTTTCGCCCTTTTGGGACTCATCAGTAGTAGGAGATACACTCTAATGTTGTTTTCACATATAGTAAAATTATACTATGAGATGGCTATGCCATCAAACACTTTTGAATAATTTACAAACCTAAGAAAATGTCATTTTGTCATTAAATCCAATGACAAATTTTCTACCCTCCGTACTAATTTATAGTTTTCTATATTATCCTATGTGGTATTTTTACCACAAGATGGCATTCTAAAAACATTTTAAATATGTTGGTAATGTCTACACGACATAAAAGAGTACGGTTGTCTGTCAGTATAGTTGTGGAAACACATCGGTGTATTCTAGCGCTGACGAGTTTCTAAAGAACGAAACAGCTGTCCGCTAGTCCTGATGTTGTTTTTCACAATTATACCGACATTGTTCCTAACCTATTTTATAGTTGGGATTTTGACAGCGTCACTTGTCAATACATCATTACCTTTCGCTGTCATTAAATCCAATGACAACTTTTCTACCCTCCGTACTAATTTATAGTTTTCTACACTTTTCTTTCTTTTTCATTTTTTTTAGTTTTCTCTTGATTGTCATTTATAGTAGAGATACTGAAATAATCATCGTTTTCTTCAGTAAACTTACAATTTTCAATATCGAAGACAAGATTTCTTCCTATGATAACTTTTTTATAACAAAGATTTCATAGCTTATATCCATTTACAGAATATCCAACAAAAATAACTTGTTTAGTGTTTAGGAATATGTAAATAAAGAAAAAACGTTCAGTTTTGCAATAATAATTCTATAGGAGTTGTTGTATTTTCAAGAGTTGACTTAGGTTTTCTGTTAATGCTGTACACGGCATTAAGTACACTTTCATTCCACGTGTTTTTTTCCAATTTTGTTCCATGCGTTATTGTTCTTGCAGTGTCTAAGAGAGTTCGGTTCATCCTTTCTGCGACTCAATTTCATTCCGGGGTGTAAAGTGTAGTAAATTCTAAAATTATACTTTTCTTCTTACAAAAAATTTGAATTTCTTTCGATGTAGACTCTTTTCCATTTTCTTATTGAAGTCGAAATATTTTGCGTTCAAAGTGAGCAGTAACCATAGGTTTGTATTTTTTAATACAATGTCTCACTTTTGTTTTTCAAAACATACACTACAGTAAAATGTATATAATCATCGATCGTAGTTAAGAAATACTTTTTTCCATCCCAAAATTCAGGTGTTGGTTCACAGATGTCAGGGTGTTTAAGTTGATGTTAAAGGCTTTTTTTCCGGAATACGGTAGTTTGATTTGTTTTCTTTCAATACAACTCAAGCATAAATGTTTCTCTATTGTGATGTTTTTGTCTAATCCTATAACCATATCTGATTTTATCAATTTTTGTAAATTTTCTGCTGATATATATCCTAATCGTTTATGCTATAGGTCACCATTAACGTTTGTAGTTGTCAAGTAACTTTCATTTATTTTTCCACAATCGAATTTAATTTTGTATAACTTATCTTCTCTATTTTCAAAAACTACCTTTATTTCAGCCATTTCAAGAGTAAATTTAGTTGAAGTTTCTTCACAAACAAAACGTTTTCAATGATGCATTGAATTGTTTCCATCTACTTTAGTCGTTGTTGTTATATTTCCAAAATTTGCTGCACAGATTTTTTTAATCAGACTTGGCCACAGTAATTTCATTACGTTTAGACAGCGTTCTTAGATTAGAAAAATATTTTTTTTCATTAACCATATGCTCAGTTGCTCTTCAGTCTAATACTCATACTATTTCGTTGGATTTTTGCATACATTTATTAGTATATTCTATCCCATTTAACTCTAAAAACAATTGAAACATAATTTTTTTTGACCGATTCTATATTCTTTTTGTGATCTAATTTCACTCTATAATTCACACTTCCTAATTTTCCACATCGATGGCAGTTGTAACTAAATTTCAAAGCAGAAAAAACAACTGGAGTATTCCCATTTTGTTATTTATTTTTTAAAGTAGGTTGTTTAAATGTTTTGGTTTCATTTCCTCACCGAGAAGTTTTTTTTACAAATTCCAAAGTTAACTTCATATCAGAAATCATTTCCAAGGTATTATAACTTTATATGATATCGGTAAAGTAAGAAAAAAATTAGAAATTTTATCTTCTTCTGGCATTTTTGCACCTACTTTGGTTAATTTTCTAATGATTTGGTCAAGTCTTAAGAAATTGGATTCCAATTTTTTTATGTAGTACAATTTTATTATTAGTTATTGTTTTCTTATTACAATTTGGCTAGTAATGCCTTTTCGCTCGAATGTTGTAATTAGAGAATTTCAAATTTCCTAAGGATGCTTTTTGTTTTTTGTTTATTCGTAATTATCGTTTTATCTTTATTTTCAATTTTTTGGCTCTCACTTACGGATGCTGATTTTTCGACAATATATTTTGTACGATTTCTTAGCTGTAAACGTTCTACCAAATTCTAATCCATCGAACAACAGCACTCTGTATTTTTATCTACCCAGTTTGCCATTTTGGTGGTTATGTATATCCCATGCAATTTTATAAATAATTAATTAATTACATACACAAAAAATTAAAGTTATATTTTCTTAGAAAACACTCTGTTTTTTTAGAATTTAGATTTAGAGAAGCAAAAACAAGTTGCAATAGAATTCCCTATACCTAACCCCTTTTTTCAAAAAATAAATAATAATTAAAATTGAAGGCTTAAATTAAAACTTTAATTTTGCTACATTTATCGTGGTTGGAATAAATTCAACTGCTGGCAGTATTTACAGTAAGAATCGACGTGTAAGATTAAAATAAAAATTTTTGATCACACTATAGAGGAGGGTTAAAAACTTACACTTTATTTGAGGTATTTATTATTCCAAATAACTGCGTTATTTTAAATAGAACATTGCGTATTTAATCACATATTCTTTTATAAAATCTGATCACTTATCAAAGATTATTATGGTTTTCTCTACCAAACTCTAACCATTATGAATTTTTATTTTAAATAATTATTGTAAACATTTTTAAATTATTGGACGTTGCTTTGACAAAAAAGCAGGGTGTATCTTTCTATAAAAATTAGTAGCGACCGCATGTTGTGTACATAATGCAACTGGTCTTCGCCTTACAGTTTGCAAAAAAAAATTTTCGAACACGTTATATACAACGACTACTGTCAACTGATTAATATGAGATATGTCTAGTGTCGAATGGACGCTTATTGAGAAATATTTGGCTTCAATAATTTCATTAACAATAGATTTTAAAATCTTACTTCTTAATATTTTAATAAGTTTCTTGTTCCTCCCAAATTGTTGAAGACAAATATGATTGTCTTCTTTTTCCAACATTACCATATTTGACTAAATGCAAACTAAGGAACGGATCGTACTCCGCGAGTAATTTTGAAGTTCCCAAATAGTTGACATTATGTTGAGAACCAAAAATTTCATCATCACCACGAAATGTAATCCACAAGCCGATAAAAATTTTATCACACACAGATCAAACATTTCAAAGGTTTTATTTATCTTAAAATATGCTACGCTAGCTGGTTCTGTTCTGTAAGTATGAATTATTTCATCAACTGACAAAATCTATTGTCATTGAGGATTCCAATTAAATTTTTACTCTATGAAACATTTTCAATTTTTTTAGTGAGCACTCGAGGTAGTTGGCTACTATGACTAATGGTTAATCCGGCACTGTTGGAATGGTATAGAGTTATACACATTTAGTAAAAATTAAAAATAGTAAACTCATCAAAAAACCTTAAGAAAGCAATACACAAAAAAATACAAAAGCGAAAAACAATAAAAGAAATGAATTGACAAAATAACAGCCATATTCATCAAACACCAAATAAATTGGTTGAAAACAAAAAAGCGACAAAGATTTTTTAAATTAATCAAATAATAAAATGCCCACATCAAAATTGATAATTTTTTTAATTCACAATTCTTGGTTGAGAAACCAATAAATTAGCTACGATAGAAATAATTATAAAATAGTTGTATTAGCACTAATTTGAAACAAATCTCCTACTTATCAACTCTATTATTAACAATTTTGTATCTAGAAAAACCATTTCGTATAATTGAATAATTAGCATTTGCAATTGGTTTTAAGTATTAACAATGTTTTCTATCCTTTCAACAAAACAGTATCCTGTATAACTAAATTGCATGTAGTTTAAATAAATTAAAAATTAAAGAACTAGTAGCACAATAATTTATTAAAAGAATCAAGTTGTTTACGTTTTTTTTATTAGACGTTTAGTAGCATTTACTTACCTTAAAATATATTAACTTTTATTATTTAAAAAAATTAAACAACTTAAGGAACATATATCAGCAAAACTATGAACATCTAACCAAGTGAAATTAAGATTGATGACGAAGATAACTCACACACAACAAGCGTAGGAAAATATGTCTGAACTTAATTACGTTTTTAATAAGAATATTAAAGCTTAAATTAGTTGACTTAAAAAAATATTGTAGGCTCTACAGATTAAACACATTCCACAGTAGAAAATTTGATTTTGATTAAATACTTTTAACTGTTTTTTTTTTATTTGATGCGCTTCTGACGTGTGTTGTACGCTTACTACCTGTTTCGAAACCATTTGTAAATATGTTTCCTGTACATCTTCTGTTACACTATCTATGACAGACGTGTGAAATCTTACGTATCTACTAAAGATTAGAGATATTAAAAATAATACATATCTTGATCTATTTAAAATTAAATCAACTTCAAAGAACCAAACAGCAAAAACATTAATCTATCTGTTATACTTACTATTAATTGTCACAATAGAAATTGTTTTCCTAAAAAGTGGAAACTTTTGTTCTTAATAAAACCAAGATACACCTAACAAAAAAATTTTTTTTAGTCAGACTAAATTATTTTAGACTTGGATA
This sequence comes from Aquatica leii, assembly GCA_035610365.1. Taxonomy (NCBI): domain Eukaryota; kingdom Metazoa; phylum Arthropoda; class Insecta; order Coleoptera; family Lampyridae; genus Aquatica; species Aquatica leii. The sequence goes on along the minus strand of CM069435.1, from coordinate 39,796,306 downwards.
ATATGAACACTGAATTTTCCATTGCTTGCTGTTTTTTTTAATTTCAAGTTAGGGAAATAAGTTAACGTTTTTATAACAATTAAAAAAACAATCTGAAGCAATTAATTTGGTATACCAAATTCACACGTGTTCGATTTTTCATAAACAATAGTGTAATAATATTTACATAAACTCTAACATTATTTTAAATGTAAAGATTTTAAAAATTGATGAATTTACTACAAAGCGTGTTCATTATTAATTATATTTTGTTTATCTTTGTTTTTTTAATTTAAACTAATTAAAAATGTTGTAGCATAAAAGAAAATACCTTTCATACGCTGCAAACAAATGATATCCGACTTACTAACATGTACAGTAATTATTTTTTTCTAACTATTACACTTCGTATAATCCAAATTCCATTGTATGCGTGTATGTATTACGTAAAGTAATTAAAAAAGGTAAAATATGTACGGCTGAATATTACAAACCCGGAACTGCTAATGTAGCTTAAATAACGAGCGTATATACTAAAACCTTTATTACTTAGCCTTATATTGACCGACATATGTCGTAAGGTAATTACATATTTTATTTACTTCCTTAAAAATCACATCAAAATTTTGTGCTGCTCGTTGCAATACGTACAACTAAGTAAAAGCAGATGGTAATACTTACAACAATGTACTTAAATTCTGTAATTACTTTACAACAGCAATTTCGCCATAATGTTAATTATCAACTTTGCCAAAAAGAATTTTTTTAATTGGCAATTGCAACTTATAAAAGATTTATAGTAATTACAAGTTTTTATTAACAGTTACTTTCTTTTCTTAATAAAGGAAGTTAAAATTATTTTTATTATTGACACATTGCGTGTGCAAAAAGAACTATAAATTAGAAACATGCACATTCATACAATAAAGAGCATTATTATGTTATTACACATTAATTACCGAATATCTATAAATTAAAAAAAAAACAATTATTTTGACTAATAATTTTAGATAGAAAATTTTTACCATGAAACATAATTAACAGTCTTATGCTTAGAATTCGTTTTTTTGTGCTATTGTTTTTAGCTCAAATAATTAAAAAAAAATTTACTTAAAACAACACGAATTATTAATAGTTTTTTTATGGTTCATATTATAATTTATCGCCTTAACTGACTACGAAAAAGCAATTATTCTAATTCATAAATAATTAATTGGTTTACTTACTTTTTCACAATTTAATTAATTATTTTGTTTCGACTAGTAATTTTATTAAAGTAATATTTTTTACAATTTTCAAAAATGCACTCAAAAACGTGCATTAATTTAACAAAATTTACTTACTGTACGTAGTCATTGTAAAAATTCAATTATAGAAAATTTTGTTGCAACCGTAAAGAACCCGCAAACTTGATGAAAAAAAATTATATGAAATTTGTTAATGTAAGAATGATTGCATCTAGTTCAACTCAATAAAAACATTTAAAAAATATATGTATTAAAAAAATATTAAACAAAAAAATCTAAATTTAGACGTTAGCACAAAAATGTTTAAAATTAGGAAGGAACAAATGGTACTAACAAACATATACGAAAAAAGTTGAAATTAAATGAAAATATATTAGACTTTTGTCTCAAAAATGAATACTAATTGGAAGTTTTTTTAAAACAAGTAGAATTGGAAACTAAGAGTAAAGAAAACAAATTAATATATATAATAATAAGCATAATTCTACATTTTTTATTGCTAATATTTATAAAACAAAAATTATAAACATATTTAACTTAAAAAAATTAACAGTATTTTTGATTACGCTGTAAAGATTTTAGTTTTTTTTTAAATTAAGTTTTACTAATTATTGTATGTATTATATTTTATTTAATTTCATTTTTTATGTCTACAATCCAACAAAAGTTAATATTATAGCATTTCGTTCTTAGCAGCGTATAAAAAAATAAGTTGACTGTAGTACTATACATTGTTTATTTTTAGTAAAAGTACAATAATATCGTTTTCAAAGTGTCGTCGTAATGTAGTAAATTTTTTATTTAAACTTACTACATAAATACTTACTCAACTCAAAATCAGTAAAAATACAATTTTTTTTTCTAATTCATGTAAACTTAATCTAAATTTAAAACTAAGCATACAAATCAAAAAAATAAAAAATATGTTAAATAAAAATAAAGTTTTTGTAAATTAAACAATTTAAAAAATTTCTTAATTTTGCTGTTTAGAACCTTGACAAGTAAAAACAACCAAAAAAAGTGGAAAAAATATAAAATTTTGGGTATAAAACCACAATTAATTCCATCTACTAAGTAATTGTCTTCAGAACTGCACAGTATTTTGATTTATTCATTATAAATATACGCACTTAATAGTGTCGTTTAAACTCACACCGCACCGGTGAATTATTTGCTCTTATTTGTCAAAGAGAAATAATATCTTTGATAAAACATTAGTATAAACAGCAACCACTAATATTCATAAACTATTTAAATATTCAATACAGTAAATTTGGTATTGGAGAACAAGAAAACGATAATCTAACATTTTTTGGTATTAAAATAAAAGAAAAGCTAAGTAGAAGTTTAAAATCTGTATATTGGGAAATTACTTATTACAATACTAATAGTAGCAAAAAACAACTTTTATTTTTCACTTGTTTATAATTAGTTGTTTGTATCTGTGTTAGGAGGTACATAACTCTATTCGCTACGCTCTAGAACAGTGTTTCCCTAAGGGTCTTCGGGATCATTCAGGGAGTCCGTGAAAAATTAAAACTGATTTGGGAGTCTCTGAACAACGTCAAAGTGTCCGCGCAAAGTTTAATATAAAATTAAAAAATTGTGACACATTTTTATTAATATAAAAACTAAAATAAATAACAATGAATAAATTATTAGCAATTTTTACGTCCTGAGTAAAATATAAATATAGACAGGTACATAAAATACAAGTAATAAGAGGCATCACGGTGAGTCAGACCTATCTATACAGGTTTATACAGGAACGCAATAGAGCCGATATCTGCACCAATTAGTCTATAATATGAACTATAAAAGAGTCGTGCATCTAATCAACAATTACATATAAAGTGCATACAACGAATTTTTCTAGTCTTGGACAGAAAATGTATAATCTTTTATATTGTTACGTAGACAGCGTACTCTTGTTTAAATTGATTAAAAAAATTATACACTGTGCAACAAAATTAACGCACAACCAAAAATTTATCTTAAATATAAAGCAATGTGTTTTTGTCAGTTTTTGTTCGATTTTATTTATTTATTTTTTAAATTGTAGCCTGTTTTCTTGAGAATATCACTGCCTTAGTTGTTTCAACTACAAATGTCATTTTCATATAATACCGGGTGTTTTAAAAATACCATTTTTTTTCCAAATTTTGAAGCATCCTGTGGGATATACTGATTACAGCAAGTCATTGCGAATTTAGGCAAATTAAAGCCTCAAGTTTTCTTTACATTTTGTTTTTTTAATCATTTATTTATCTTTGTTACTTCACGAGATATTCAGTGTTATAGAGTAACGTGTTTTTTTATTGAATTTTCCTAGCAATCGTTTTCCAAGTATGCATTGCTGGAAATTTAATAAAATGATGATGATGATCTCCCGTGTCAGCAAATCTGCGAACAATTCTCGAAATGGTTGTGTGATACACACCAAATCTTTGCGCTATACGGTTAAAGCTCCACCCTTCACCATGTAATGTAACGGCCTCAACACATTCCTCACGACTTAAGTTTCTGTTTTGCCGTTCCATTATTTACTGAAGATTGTTGGATTGTCAACAAAAAAACTGATAACACAAGGTGTCACATTATGACGTTTAATTTTTTGTTTCCATAGCCTCCTAAATGTTTAAACTTTCAAGTCAAATGCATTTTACCGTAAAAAAAGCACATGATATTTTAAAAGGGTATATCTCATGAAGAAACAAAGATAAATAAATGATTAAAAAAACAAAATGTAAAGAAAACTTGAGGCTTTAATTTGTCTAAATTCGCAATGACTTGCTGCAATCAGTATATCCCACAGGATGCTTCAAAATTTGAAAAAAAAAATGGTATTTTTAAAACACCTGGTATTATATGAAAATGACATTTGTAGTTGAAACAACTAAGGCAGTGATATTCTCAAGAAAACAGGCTACAATTTAAAAAATAAATAAATAAAATCGAACAAAAACTGACAAAAACACATTGCTTTAAATTTAAGGTAAATTTTTGGTTGTGCGTTAATTTTGTTGCACAGTGTATATCACAGTTATCAGTACAATAACCCTTTAATATTTAGTAAGAATTTCTTTTTTATTAAAAACTTAGAAAGAGATTATAAGTTTTTCTAACGAAAACGTTCTTCTAAAGAATATATTATTTGTTGATGAATCTGTAAAAAAAGTTAGAGCTGTTGTGTTTTATAATTTAATATAATGTACGCTAAAAGTTATAATTTACTATTCTATATTTTTGTTTATTTTGTTTACTTCAGCAATTAGCCAAATCCGCAAGTGTTTGGAATTGCTGTATATTATTGTATTATTATACCTCTAACTAGTTGTAGTTTGCTATGTTTACTTTCTTATCAACTAATAATGTTGACTTCAACATAGAATATTACGCTCACAATGAACTTAGACTAAAGATTTCACACTATAAAAGAAACACAAAATCATTAACACATCATCTTAGTCATAAAACATTCAAGAAACTGACTACAAAAGTAGCAGTACGTACTAGTTCATGCAAATATCACATTGAAACTGTTTCATTGACACTTTTGACAAAATTTTTGTTTTTGCAGTCGTCAAAGTTTTTTTTCATAAAGTAGTCGTGATTTTTTTGGTAGTAATTCTCCGTCAGCTTTTAATATCCGTTTGATAATTGCTTCCAACAATTTTTTTCCCATCAAACACGATGTAACATTTTCTTTAGATAAAGTAATCGTTCAACCGTCATAGATACAAAACAACGTACTTTGTCTAACAATTATATATATTAATGATTGATCTTAAAATGAAATACATCTCTGGCATAAGTAAAAAACAAAACGTTATATGAGCCTCTGGCATAATTCGAGGTCTATTAATCTCTGACAATTTACAATGTCTCGGACCGGAGGTCTTCGGATTTGTAAACTGTTTCCTCCGAATATAAACATCTTTAATATGCTTGTAATAAATAAATAACTATTTGTGCTGCCAACATTTAATACTTTAATATTACGTAACGGTCAAAAAAAGCTCTAGAGCGACAAAATAAACAAGGATGTGACAGGTATAAAAGTCATTAAAAAAAATTTATAATTTAAGTAAAATTGAAAAAAAAACGTTGTTAAAGCCAATGTCAGATTTGATTGTTTTAGTAATAAATGTAGTACCAACATTATATTTTTGATGATTTTAAGATTTTTTTATCTTATCAAAAAAGAATATTATTTTACTAAGACAAAAAATAATGTACGTAACTCTCGTCGTTTCATAGCATTTGATTTATTTTCGAGACTTGTTACGTAAATTACTAATAAAATTAGAAACATTTTAAATTCTATTAAAAACCAAAATTTTGCTATATTTGTCCATGCATGTTTTAAGTTTAAGTAAATTTGAGTAAAATTGAGTCAAGTACATAGAAAGTAAAAATCATGTGTGCACACAAATAGTAAGCTTTTATTCAAAAATTAAAACTAATAGCTCCATATACCAATTATTGTAAGTAAGTACATCAGATTAAGATTATAAGCGACTTTCAGCTTAGACCGCGTCGTAGTTAAACACCCAGACTTAGACTTGGTCCTAGTCTCTTCTTGAGAGCCAAAACAAGAAGTAGATATGGCGTTTGTCGTATTGTCGTTCGTGAACTTAAACAAACTAAGTAGTAAATATCATTGAAAGAAAAAGTGTGATATTTATATTATTAGCGATTAGCGTATGTATGGGTTCGACAGACAAAATAAGCAAGGTGCTAAAGAAGCAGTGTTAAAACTGTCTTTACGACTAAGGATACCCTGAACACCTGGTTTACATCTACTAAAGACAAACAAGGGGCTCTAAAACATGCCGGAGTTTACAAAGTAGTAAAAAAACATATGGCTGACTGCAAACACCGCAGAGTTACTAAATCAGCAGTGGCAGAACACGTGTGAAACCAAAGACACACGCTGAACTTTGACCAAACTAAAGTGTTGGCTAGAACTCCTTTCCACTTTCCCAGACTAATCCTCAAAGCTGTGGAAATAGAAAAACAACTATGTAATATGAACCGAGAAGACGGTTTAAGACTCAGCAAATCTTGGCTACCAGTATTATATCATCTAAGACAAATATCAACCTTCTTGGAAAGGACACAAATACTTACTCCGAGTATAAACAAAGTCAGTCAAACGGTAACGGAAAGATAAGGTCCGTTAATCGCGCTAATCGCTGTTGGTATAAATATCGTCATTTACAATTTTTGCTTCAGTGACATTTACTACTCTAAAGATGCAAGCAGCAATGTCTTGCGAAACGTCAGTTTGTTTAGGTTCACGAACGATAATACGGCAAAGACCAAGTTCGACTTCCTGTTTTTTCCTCAAGAAGAGATTAGGACCAAGCCTAAGTCTGGGTGTTTAACTACGACGCGGTCTAAGCCGAAAGTCGCTTATAATCATAAACAACCGCGAAAGCTTAAGATTTTTTATGAATAAAACATCAGATTAAAAATATATTATGCACAGTTGTTGTATAGTCACGTACAACAGTTTAAACGCATTATATTGTTTAGAAGATGTCTGCAAAAAGATTGGAATTGCTTACATAGTGTGAAAAAATAGTGGCAATGAGGCGAGCTACTACAGCAGTAAACAGTATGTATGATAAATGAGAATGTTGATATCCAAAAAAATTTATTTACATTTGTATTCGTTTATACTTGCTTTATAGATCAACTTGTCGAATATGTATCTGAACGAAGTTTGTCAAAATATAGGCTACAGCTGAGAGTACATCTAATATTTCAAATCAAAATAAAAATTCCACAGATTATACTAGTGGTTTTGAGCCTATTGCAAACTCTAGCAAGCCTTACTTACCTTTAAATTTAATCAGTAAGAATATTAAATTGCTGAAAAAAGTCCAAAAAAATGATTAAGAAAGAAAAAACATAGAAATAAAACTTTGTGGCATAGATCAATCGTAAAGCAAAAAAGGCTTACTGAAACGAAGTATGTAAGCAGAAGTGAACAAGTAATTGCAGAAAAGAAACTTTTACCTGTAAATTGTACTAAGTGTGCTGAAACTATTTGTAACGAACAAAGAAACGTTCTTTGTCAAGAATATTGGCCGATTACGATAACCAGAAGTTTGATTTTAGTTCTTTAATTAGAAATAAACCAATAAAATCGAGAAAAACAGGAAGAGGTGAGGTGAAACTTTCCAGTTTGCAAGATTTTAATGGTTTCAAAGTAAAAGTGTGTTTAAGTTTTTTGCAAAACGTTTTTATATCTCTTCGTGTTATCGATATTCCAAACGAAAAACCTTTTTCTAATAAAATATAAATATGAGCAGTACGGCAATAACTTTTTTGTTATTGATGCTTCTAACAAGAGAAAGTTAAAAGAACGACCGCGTATAAATTGTGTTCACTCAAGTTGGCCAAAAAATATACCAGTCTCGACAAAGAAAAAATCAGTGTTCTTATCACTTATACAGGAGGGAATAATACCTGATACATACGACTAATACATCAATAGTATACCTGAAACCTCCGTTCCACTGCCACCAGAGTATGATGAATAAATTTTATTAACAATTTTTTTAATGATAATTATTTTAAAAATCAGAATCTTTTTTTTTTCAGTTATTTAAGATTTTTTTTCTAATTAATAAACGGAATATTTCATTATTAACCACTGGTTAATAATGAACATATTTGCATTTTCTGTTAATTCGAAGCTGATTCGTTTGATGACTTTTACGAAAAGTATTTGAAAAGTGTGTCCGCTTTTGCGCTAGTTATTGTCATCTTGAACTGAACATTTACTTTCATTGAGTATTCTTATTCCTTGTTTAGAGTTTTGATGTAATGAAAAGATCCAACAACATTTAATAATCATTATGCATTCTAAATGTTGACGTCGCTATTTAATCACTATCATTAGATGGTAAAAACATCTTGCTTTGGGATCTTCACAGTTACGTTTTTTTTTTGCTTTTAATTCACTAACTTAGCATCCGAACAAGTTTTCGATAGCGTAAACACGCTCCAGAAATAAGAGCAAGTGGCTTGTATGCATCAAAAGTATTAAACTTGTAATCTAATTTTTTATATCAGTTGACGTCCATATTTACAATGTTTTTTTTTGGTTTTCTTTTTTTGTCAAATGTCACCATTTATCAAAACTGTATCACACCTATATTAAACCTAGTGCTGTGTATGTAAAATTATTTTCTCTTTTGTCAAGTTTATTTCTTTACTTGTCAAACCTATTTCACATGGTTATTAAGAAATGACGCTGAAAAAAAGCAATAAAACAAAATTGATACGTGTTCTAATAATGACAAATAAACGATGGTAATTTGCCAGTCCGGATAGAACGACAGTTTAATGTTTTGCTGAACACTAAAAAAAATTTACAAATTTGTCGAATTTAGAATACAAATAAATTTGATAAGATCTTCTAAAATTTCACAAAAAAAAGTAGAGCCAACAAAGTAAAAGCCCAAATAAGAAGACAAAATAATTCGATTGTTTTGCATTTATTTACTATTCAAGAGAGATTACAATGTGGAACACTGGAGAATTTTTGAAATTTTTGTTTGACCCACTTTGTCAAATTTCATTTACATGGTGCATATTTTGTCATGGACAACGTCGGATTTCATAGGACAGATAAAATTCAACAACTGATCAGAGCTTATATACATACATGTCTCTGTACAGTCCTTTCTTAACCGTATTGAAGAAATGTTTAACCAATAAAAAACTATCTTAAAAGAAGTCAGCTTACAAGTAAAGAACAACTATATGCCCAAATTCATAATGCTTCTAAATTTATAACACAAGAATATTGCCAAAATTATGTTTGACATAAAAAAACATATTTGGGAGATTGTCAAGAGAAATGAAAATTTGAACAAATTACATATACTCTGTATACACAAAATAATATTTTTACAAGTATTACGTTACATAATATCAATATAATTAGTAAATTGTTGTTATTCTATTCTGTTTCTGATAAAATTGTGTCTTAAACTGTTTTTTTTTATTTAAAATTTAAAAAAAAAAGAAAAGAATTTGTAGCGGGAAAGTGTTTTAACAAATAGTAAATGATATTTAATATATATTAATGTCAAAGCGACGTAGAAAGGAAATAGCTTTGAGAAACAGTAAAATACATTTTACAAAAGAAGAAAACGAAGAAATATAAATGAAAAATATAACAGTTGTAAAATACTAAAATTGTTTGATTCTCAAGTAATGTTTAATGCTTAACTTTTTGCAAAATAATTAATAACAGTACTTTCCACTAGAAGCTGTTGCATGTATGGTATCAAGAAATTCAGTCAAAGTAGCATTGATCCCACACATTCTTGCTTTTCAAAATTGTAAAAGAAAGTATTGTCAATTATACTACAACACAGTAAAATATTACTAATATTCTGTTTCCCAATACAAATTGTTGACGAGTATTTTTTTGAATCCCAATTTTGGTTTTAGAGAGATTGAAACAGAAATTAGTGTAATCTAAATTGTAAGTTTAAGATAACTTATGGAATAATCGAGTTTCGTTACTGTAAGAAAAATAGGATCAACATTTGTTTTCTAGCAAATTTGGCACAATATGTTTTTTATTTAGTAATATGTATACTCTGTGACATTAAAATTGCAACACCAAAAATGGGTGGAAATTTTGTGACAAACTTGACAGGAAGGTTTAGCTACTCAGAGGTACTAAACGATTAAAATGTCAAAGAAAGAAACAAAGATTAACTCAATTTTTATTTAATAATGTGTTGGTCCCCCTTTAATTGGCTTTATACTTCGTAAGTCATGGTGGCATAAATTCCAGCAAGTGGTCTATTCTCTTGAGTTGTATTTATAGCAACTGTTAATTCATGTCGGAAAACTTTCTGTGTCTGTGAAGGATGCGCTAAGAACTTCAGTCTTTTACCTATAATGTCTCACACGTGTTCAATAGACGAAAGGTCGGCAGATCTAGGTAGCTATGGTAAGAGATTAATATTAACTTCCTTGAATCGGCCTATAAATTGTCTTGATATGTGTGAACGGGCATTATCCTGCCTCGCTTAACAAAAAATTAAACATTGTGCCATTCCTCACGTCTTTGTCACACTCTCATACGGCCAGCATGCATATCCAAACAGAATCGTAATTCATCACTGAAGACTATTCTATTCCAGATTTCAGTAAAGTCGCAATTTACGCCACGCCAAACGTTGATGTTGGTGTTAAGCTGTCAGTAGTAGCACAAAATGTGGTCGAAGATGGCAGTCCTGCACTTTACTTGTTTGCTTCTGTGTCCTAGTTCCTCGTCTATGACAATTCTGACTTTTTCTAGTTCATGCTTGATAACAGCGCATGATAGTGGATTGGTTCCGGTTAAAACGATTTGCAATTTCCTTATACGTAAAACCACCTTCAAGTAAGCCAACAATTCAACCTCTGTCGAATTCGCTAAATTGGCCGTAATTTTTATGCTTTCGCACTCTAGGCATCACATTCACAAAACACGTTTAAAATAGAACTACAAGAGATAAAAATGTTAAGATTAACCAAGACTCCTACAAAATACACACTCTAATGAAAGAGTAGAAATAAAAAAAAGTCAGATACCATTACCAGTTGATCCATTTGAATAAAATTTTAATCATTTACTACCTCTGAGTAACTAAACTCTCCTGCCAAATTTGGTTACAAAATTCCGACCTTTTTTTAGTGTTGCAGTTTCAATATCACAAAGTATATGTGTAAAATAAACCTTTCTTGGAGATTCAATCTTTCAACTATGTTAAATATTTTTTTTTTAGTCAAACCAAACTCAATTTTTCTATACAACAAACGCAGTCAGGTAGTGAAGTCTGTTCTTTTGTCATAACTTAAACAATTACTTCTTTGTTTTTTTACATAGTCAACATGAGTATGAGGTATATAACCTTGCTATTGCCATAAGATGACAGCGGCTACTGCTATTATGCATGTTTCATTACGCAGATAATTGCAACCTAATGTTAAAGATTTATGTGGGTGAGTTTGGTCGGATTTTTATAGTTTGTTTCATAAAAACTTTACAATAAATAAATCAACGAAAAAATAAATAAAAACACTTTGACCTTAAGAAAAAAAAACGTGAGCAGAGAGCAAAGATAGCAAGTAACAAGTGTACCTTAAATAGGCAATATTTGTTCAATTTGCTATATAAATAAAAATAGTTAATTCTTTTACACATTGTAATAGCAAAGACTTCCACGACCGCAGTCTATACTAAGATGAGAACGTTTTCCCGTTTGTAACTGAAGTTAAAAACGTTTTACTTACTTTTGTAAGTGGTTTCATCAGAGCGTGAGTGAAATCGAAAAACTCAAACAAGCCACCAGAATTTAACTAAGAATCTTTTCAAAGTTAGGTAATCAACTTATGAACCAAGCCAGATTCTAAACTCTAAAAAGGTAAGAAAGAAAACGATAAACTTGAAAAAGTAAACGACAATCTAACAAAGAACCACTACAGAGTTAGGTAATGAACTTTTAAACCAAGCATGCTTCTAAACTCCATACATGTGACTTAAGAAGAAGTAGTCTCCGTATTTAAAGAAGAAGTATCGTCACAGCTGGTTAGGCTTGACTCTGATTTGATTCAAAAAGAGGCGTATTTTTGATAAAGGAGTAAAGACCTGGAACTATAGAAGGGATAGCTCAAAACCATGATAACTATAACGATGAAAGTTATTGAAGTGTTTGATGATTTTTATGTTCACTTAGATTTTCCTATTGAAGAAGAATGGAGATTTTGAAATCAGCGAAACATTATCAAAATCTATATTGTGGACCTGTAGTAAAATAATGTTCAGCAACCGCAGACTTAAAAATTCGTGTTTTCCTTATATAACGATCATGTTCTGAAACGAGTGTAATGACGGAATGACCGATTTCACCAATGTAGACTAAACCCCATAAACAAAAGATACACCTTGAAATAAAAGTGTAGAAAATTTGTCTATAGGAGAAGAAAGAATCTGAGAGATTTTGACTGCCGAGTTAAACATAGGTTTAATACCATTGTTACAAAAAAGTTTTTCTATTTGATCTGTAACCTTGTGAATGTAAGGTAAAAATGCCAATTTTGGATTGGATTTGGAAGTAGAAATATACTTAGGTAATCGAGCACGACGATTAATAACTGTTTGAATATCTCGCTTCATATAACCATTGTTTCCCAAAGTTCTCGTAAGATGACAGAGTTTCGAGTCTAAACTCTCAGGTTGGCAAGTAGAAAAAGCGCAATGAACCAAAGGTTTAATAACAGAACGTTTCTGTGCAGGATGATTATGAGACGTTGGTTGATAGTTTAGATGATCAAGAAACTTCGAGATAACCATGAGAGCACACAATAAACGTGTCGTCAACATACCTAAACCAAACTTTAGATTTTAAAATTGATGATTCTAAAGCAACAGTTTCAAAAGATTTCATAACAAAGTTAGTTAAAACAGAACATAGAGAAGAACTCATAGCAGCACCAGAAACCTGTTTGCAAAACTTGTTATCAAATTGGAAGTATGTGGATGATAATCACTTATCAATAAAAGGAACCAAACTCAAGTCCTTGCCATGTTAAGCGAACCCTTAATAGAAACTTTGGTAAAAAATGAAGTGACATCACAACTCAAAAGAAGATCTTGGGATTTAAGCTTTATAGTTTCTAAACTTTGAATAAAATGCTGATAGTTGAGGATGCGAAAAGAGGTTTTACTTGTGAATTTGCAAAGAATGTTGGACAAGAACTTAGCTAGCTTGTAGATAAGAGATTTAATAGTACTAATCATAGGCCGAAGGGAAATACCTTGTTTGTGAACTTTGGGAAGTCCGTATAAACAAGATGGTTTTGAATCTGAAGGGGTAAGTCGACGTTTAGTTACTGGAGGTGGATTAGAAGATTTGCTGATTTGGCTGACCTCACGTTCAATCCTCAAAGTGGGATTACAAGTAAGATAAGTGTACGATTCCTCAGACAAAATAGAATGGATTTTTGCAGCATAATTAAAATGGTTCAAAACGACAGTAGCGTTGCCTTTATCGGCTCGAAAAACAATAACATCGGGGTGCTTACGAAGACTTTTTGGGACTGACTCTTCTGACTAAGAAATGTTGGATTTAGGAATGTTAGATAAGTCAAATACTTTGCCAGAGTTAACACGAATGGGATCTGAGATGTGACAAAGAAGATGTCTTATAGAAGACTTGGCAACACATAAAATATCTTCTTTAGGAATATGTTTGGGAGCAACAGCAAAATTCAAACCCTATAAATTGACGACTGTTTTCAAGGAGTTATTAGTGGTGACTGACTGCTAGTAAGTAATGTTATCAAAGAGATTCCAATCCTCCGGGCATATAGTGTTGGCTAACTCACCATGAACATAAAAGATTTGTTTTGAAATGGTGTCTAACTTTCGACTGGTTTGCTTAATCCGTTTGCGTATCAATGCTAGGCTAGCACGGTGTACAATGTTTTTAAAAGAATGTGTCTAAATGGGGAATAAAAAATCTTAAAGTGCACAAAAGTTTGACTACTTTGTGGCAAAGTTTTAATAGCGAAGGCTTTTACGGTCAACGATACTAAGATGAGAACGTCTTCCGGGTGTGGACCATTTCATTGTTGTAAGCGAAGTTGCCAACGTTTGGGCAAAACGTTGTCAATTTCGGTTAGTTTTAGATTCCTTTTGATAAAACTTTATCTTGTGTTTTCATTTTATTGTTATTATTAGATAATATTACCATTTTTTGCAGATTGCATAGTACAATATCTTAGTGATTCCAAAAGATATTTAAGTTTCTACTAAGTACTTTGTGACAGTTTTATCTCTACCATAGAGACATAAAAAGTATTTCATGGTAATACATTAAGAAGTGACTCTTGAATTACTCAGATAATAAAATTTATCTTGGATCTTGCATTTATTGAGTTCTACAAATAATCTCAAATTTTTACAGTAGTTTACAGTTATGCCAAAAAGGTTGCTAAATATTTAGAAATTATTAAACGATGACACAATTTTCTGTCATTGTGCAGCGTTGATTATGGTTTTGTCAAATTCAATTTTTGCTTTATTGTATTTGTTTTTGGTTTATTTAACTTTTTAACTACTCTGTGTGCGTCTACATTTTCGTAAATTTAAACTGCATGTCTAAATCTCAATCACGAGCTCAAAAACACTAAAATCCGGTTGCATAAAACATTGTTAACATTTACGATATAGTTACGTGGTCATGTCGTTACATGTCATTATTGGGCTACAAAGACAAAATCAATTGTTTTGCGGACGACATTATCGAATCAATAGCTACGATTTAGTTAACAACGACTTTAGCTAACAACATAGTTAACTTTGCTCTATGCAACTAGTCAGCAGAGCGTTAACATGCACAGCAGTTAATAGTATATTTCTCTGCAATTATCGATTGTTTATTTTTTTGCATGTATAGTCTTCTTTAAGCGCATACACTGCTAATTATGTTTTATAGTTATTTTAACAGTTGCACTTTATGGTTTCATTATGTCATTACAAAATTTTTGTAGAGACGTCTCTATTTTTGTTCTATATGCATTTAGTTTATCAGAAAACTTTGTGAGTTCCTTTTTTTTCACTCTATGTTAAAATTTACCCTGTTTTATTCTACTATATTATTTTGTTTATCAAACACTTTTGTTTTTGTTTAAATGCTTATTTAAGAGTGCTTGACTCCATTTAAAGATATTTCGTATTTGTTTGTTACATTAAATTTTCTTAGTTTTCAGTTTTTACTTAGACATAAAGGTAATGTCAAGCAAAGTCTAGAGTTAAATTATTTTTTGTTGCAGCAATATTTCTTGTAAATCAAAGCAAATTACTGCAATAACATTTTAAATATAAGTCATAATTAAATCTTTATTAATACAGTGCTCGCCGCTTATTGGAATCACGGATAACGTTATCAATCGTATTATGTTTTCACTCTATATAAAACGAGCCGGACGTATGTTACTACATAAAAAAAAATATTATTTATAATAATAATAATTTTAGTGTTTTCAAGTTTCTTTTCAGGTCTGTTTCTATACATGAGCAATAACTTATTTTGTATTAATTTTTTCAATACTTATGTTTACAGTTAATAATATAATAATTATACCCTAAGGCTTTATTATTACAGTGTTATTTATTTATTCAAGTATTATGAGTGATCTACGTAACATTAGAATTCTCATTTAAACATTAGCAAATTACGTAGAAGAAGGTGTAGTTCTTAAAACATTGAATTAAGCATCATAACATTGTTTTTGATTTCTTTTTATTAACGATGTCAGCCAACTACTTAACGCAGCATTTTCCATTTGTTAGACTCAAAACTTTAATTTTTTTGTTTGTTTTATTAGAACTTTTATTTTGACATTATTTGCTTGTATTGATGCTAAAATTTTACCTTTTAAATTAACAACATGTTAATCATATACACGATGTATGTATTTACTGCTTTCTGATCAATAAACACTTGTTTCCTTTTTTTTAATATTAGATTTTGTAGTCATTTGGTTATTGTTATAAAAGACCACACACCTAATGTGATTTTATAAAGCGGGTGCACTGTAATACGATTACAGTTTTCTTAATTTTTGTTCAATTTTTTAGTGCCAACTCTTTGAATTGTGAGTTGTAACTCCAGATGCTATTTCAGTAATTGAAAGTATTGGTCAATTTTGACTAATTTATGTTATTTAATTAATTAAATAATACTTTTGTGAAACCGGTTAATGTCTTTCTTCTATATTTACAAAAAACCTTTATAAAACGTTTTTATTCATGCATATATTTTTTAATAAAATTTGTATTTCAACAAACCTTACATTATCTTAAAATTACGTTGCTAAGTGTACAATTAGAAATAATTATTAATCTCTTAGATTTAACTAAAATTTAAATTTAATTAAATTAACAAACCCGTGTTTATTGTTTTGTTACGTCAATGTTGAATGTTTTAATAAAATTATTGGGGTATAAACCGTTACTTTGCATACCAGTCGTGATTAAATATTCAAAATATCCTGAGGTAGGTTATATCAGTTAAAATATAATAAGCTTAAGGTGATTGCCATTAATAACGATAATTATGACACGTACCGTATTATTATTTAAGAAGCTTCTGTTTTTTAACCACAATCTTATTCGACCACTCATTAAATATTACATAACATCTTTAAGTCGACTTATAATTAAGTGATCTAATAAAAGTTTTAAAACGCCAACGAATTTATAAATTTTGTTGTTTGTAAACGAATCTTAACGTTAAACATTTAACAGTAAACACAACACTAATTACACTTGAATATTACATTGTTACATACAAACATCAAAGCTTTGTATGCAGAAAGTAAATTACCGCCTCCTGTATGATGCATATGAGCTGCATTAGTGAGGGTACGGATATAATGTAACCTGTCTAACCTTTTGTTAAAAAATCCGCACGTAGATGCAATACTTTACTAAAAAAATTATGCATATTATCTGGAAGTAAGTTTTGATTCAGGTACGTTTTTGCAGGTACCATTAAGACCCTAAAGGTGCTTTGCGTAATAAATTAAAACCCAATTTACAACAGTCAAATTTAAAAATCACGTCTTAAATTTACAATGGGAATAATAATAAAAGGCAAATGACAACAATTACAATAATTACCAAGTCCAGATATAGATGGTAATGTAATTAATCGGTTGACTTACCACAAGTTTCGCTTTTGCCCGACTTTCTCTTTCTAATTAAATTGATTTAAGGGGATTAAGTTTCTTTGTCGCATTTGGGACGTATTCTATTTAATGAAATTTGTGATAAGTAATAATACAACAAAAATTTTGTTCTTCATTGCGTTTTAAATAAATGTCAAATTAAGTAATTGTTTTTTTTATTAGAAAATATGCAAATTAATTATATATATTTTGTTGCGACTATGGAATCTTTACGCCCAAATTATAACCGATTTTTGTTAAACTACAATTTGCATTTTTATTATGGTTTAGGCGTTAACTATCAATTATTGCTAACGTTTTGCAGAATTAATTTTTTGTATAATTAAACGTCTGCGTTAATACTTTTTGTATATTAGAAATAATGAAATGTTTGGAATTTTCTTATTAACTTTTACTTATAAATCACATTGCCTTGTTAATTTGAAATATTAATTTATACTATTTAATTAAATTAGTGATAAACAACTACGTTACTTAAATGATTTGTGTAAATTGCATTTTTAATAAACCAAAACAAATAATGCAATATGTTCTTTTATTTAAAAAATAATTACATTTTTTAATAAAATAATTAAATTGACCATCATAAAATAGCTCGCACGGCAGCTCAAACCCACCCAGTTTTACAAACTACCTCACAAGTTTGGTTGTCTTTCTCCAAACGGATCTTGCGGTTCAGATATTTGTAGGAGTACAATTATTCTATACTTTATTTTATTGCTCAATTTTTGTCTGTCCGTCACTAACTATGTCGACAACAAAATAAAAATGGTTTAGTTTTTTGCGCTTGAAGTTAACTTTAAACTTTTCTATTTAGATTTTAATATTCTTAAACATATGTACGAATCGAATGTTCAAAAATTTCAAAAAAATGACGTCATTTTGTTAAGCACTCTACTCTTTTCCTGCTTATACATTTATTTAATTAATTGAAGGGTTTGGTGCAAAAAGGGTATAAGTGTATAAGTAGACAATTTGAGTTAGTGCTTTTATTATCGTTTTTGCAAAAAACATTGTGAGGTTTTAGTTTAGTGTGTTATGCTACTTCTCTAAAAATGTCACTGCTAAGATCAAAATGCACTTTGTATGTTTTTTGTACTAACAGAGGGTAGGTTTAACTTGATATATATGCGTTTTAATCAAAAATTTAAAAAAATCACTTGTACCCTTTTTGCACCAGACCCTTCAATTAATACAACAATGACATATTCTATTATATTCTATTGTTAATTTTGTCTAAGAAGAAATTGCTAATTTTTTCTAATGGTTTACATCTAATTGACACTTTTATTGTTTTATTAGTCTTTATAACCTTGGTTAGTGTTTGTACTGTGCTGTGTAGTCGTATGTCTTATCTAACAACTTTTGATATTTTTTGTTTAATTTTTTTAATTATGTGGCATTTGTTGAGTGTTTAAAATTATCGCTATTTTTTTTACTTTCTGTCTGTTTTGTGACTGAATTTTTTGATCGTTAGTTTTTTTGATGCTTGCATCTTCTATATATTTGCTAGATCTGTTAGGTTTGCTTCAAATGGTCGTCTGAATTGGTTTATATTTTGGGTAGTTCTTAGTTTCCTTATTGCAGAATTTTTATTAAAACTTGTCTCACGTAATATTAGGAACGTTAATCATTTTTTTGTGCAATTAATGTAGTACCAACATTTTTGTTAACGATGTAACATACGTATCAATATAATATGTATTGGAAACCACAGGTTTGATAAAAATAGTGAACCGCGTTGTAAAAGAAGTTTTAGATGATATGAGACTAAAATTGCATTCGTTAACTTTTATTTCCAAAATAGATCACTTATGAATAGGTTGCAACTCAAAATACATACGTGTGAATAATTCGAGTTTTTTTTATAAAAATATGCTGTTTGTCTAAATAAATTTATGATGATGTACGTGCGTATCTTATCCACTATATATGTGTTGTAATTTAAAGTAATAATTATGGTAGTGGACTGTATATGAGTTTAATAAAACAGTGTCTTTCTAACAACTCCAACTCTAATTTATAAATTACAACAACGGAACATTACTGATTACTATGTACAAAAAGAACAGAATACATCATAATGTACAAAACTGAAACCTGTGCGAGTCGACGCAGGACACGCTTACGCTACTTCTTAAAAAAATTTGTGTATAGAACCGGCTCTAACAATATGCGATATATTTAAAAAAGATACAAATGGCAATTTTGGTTAAAAGATGTTTTGAACAAATTTGTTTACCAATTATTTAAGAATGAACTGTAGTAAAGTGATAATTGAATACAATATACTAATATGTGCAGTTTGTTGAAATTTGTCTTTATGATATGTGTGTAACGGAAATCATATTATGTCTGTAAGTGTGTAAAACAAGCGTAACATGAATACAAGTACAACAGCATATATCTCAACTTTCACCTTACTGCAAATTCATCTTTTAGTAATAAGTAAAACATATATGTAAACTGCAAAAGAAATGTCGGAGAGTGTAGTCAAAGCCATGAGATATAAAACATTTAAACAAAATCTTTAACAATCAAAGTAACTTAAAACATTACAAATATATTTTTTAGAAGTATCTACTAGTTTTTTTTAAACAAACAATTGCACATTAAAAAAGTGGCGTTAAGAAACTGAAACGTATGATCGTACGCTACTGTAGTCTAATTGTGTCCCAAGAGCAGAATTTTTACATAACTGCGTTCTTGCGTCGATCTTCTTTTTAGATAGTAATAATTATAGTTTTGACCTTTTGTGTTTTATGTTCAATGTAGTTGTTTTGACGGCGTTGTAATTACTTTCTATAGAGACCGTATTTAAAACAATGACATCATAAGCAATTCGTTTATTGTGAACCCGTCAGAGCTAATTCACGTTCATTTTCTGTACAATTTTTTTTGCAGAAAGGTGTCCGTTATGTATACGTAATGTTGTACAAAATTAAACAATACTTTTCCTCTTTTGTTTCTCACCCATATTATTGTCTTTTTTTGAATCCAGTTTAGCGTAAAAGTCTTTTCTTATTATAGTATAGCAAGACAACGTTTATTGTATAGTCAAATTAATTATCCACACTCATCTTATTCCTCTTATAATTCAAATTTTACCCATAGTTAGAAAACATCTAAAGAACTCTATTATCCACTAGTATGATAAAATTAAAGTCAAAGAAAACAAGTCTAATTTATTTATTAATATTAACATTTACATTTATGTTATTATACTCTTCGTTTTCCATTTTTTCATATTTTTAGTTGCAACTATTTTCTAAGCAAATTATATATTTGTTCTCTTCTAGGAAACACCTTGAACTGGAAGAATATTGGATTTGCCTTATGGTACCAAGTCTGTTAGATCTGGAGTTTTCAATATATTTGTTCTAGTAATTATGCCGTCTGTTGTAAGATCATTACTTCTATTATTCAATAAAATGCATCTCATACAGTGGTTACTATAAGATTCTACTCTATATTTGTAAACTTTTTTTAAAATGAGGTTCTGTTATCAAAACATCTAAATAAGCGGCAGTGTCCTGTACATAACTGATTTTTAAAATCGTTAATCCGCAGCATATAAAAGCACCAGGTGCCTTCATTATTAGTGCACTCTAAAATTATTTGAACTTTATTGCCTAATCTTTAAAATTTTAAGAATTATTAGTTGGATCATCAAATAATCTTTATTGCAAGCGCTGATCGTAAATTTTTCAATCTTAGTCTATCTATTGTTTGCCTTGTATCATTTCAATTTACTGTTCAAATAACTAGTGAACTTATTATATTTTAATTAAATTAATTAAATATCTACCTTTTTATGACTTTTTCGCATACTTTTTCTTCATTGTTATTAAATATGATAGCATGACTTGTTCATTTATTGTCATTACACTCTGCTAATATATTAATAAAATTTGCCAAACGCTTTTTTACAATGTCTAGAGGATTTTACAAACAATAATTAAACAGGTGTTTCTTAAGCTTTTTCAACAATTAGAGACGGTTTCTTACATTTTTCAAAAACAAAACAGTTTTTGTTGCGAAAACAATTTAAATTGTGCGTCTCTTTATAAGAACACATACCACCTTTCTTCAATTGGATTTTTGTGTGAAGAAAAACAAATCACTGTAGCATTAAAGTTTATGGTTTGCGATGCACCAGCTAGATCTTTCCTTAAAAATATTAAACAACATAATTCTTATTTTTCGTGTGAAAAGTGTAACGTAAAGGGACAAAGAAGTGAAAATAGAATGCTTTACTCAGTGACTTCTATCGAACCTCGAATCGACCATGGGTTTCGATCTCAGATTCATAAAGAACACCACAAAGGCATATCCCCTATAGTAAAAATTGAAAATTTTATTTCGGGTTTATTTTTGACTATATGCATGTCATGTTTAGGTGTTATGCGAATACTTATTCAATACTGGTTTAAACCTACATGGAAATGTAGTGTAGTAAGGTTTAGAACAGAAGTCACTCGCCGCATACTTCCAATTGCTCCCTTGTTTCCGATTGAATTTAATCGAAAACTAAGATCATTTGCCAAGATAAACATGTGGAAAGCTTCCGAACTCCGGAGCTTTTTGTTGTACACTGATCCTGTTGTAATGAAAAATTTATTACCGTTAAATAAATTTAATCATTTTATATGCTTTCATGTTGCAATGAGAATTGTATACCGGGGTGTGTATTCACAAAATCTTGGCCGAATAGCCATTACATTGACACATAAATTTGTCAATGACTCTGCTTTATTGTATCCAAATCTAAAACCGATTTACAATACTCATTGTCTTATTCATCTTACGGAAGAGGCAGTTTTTAATAATTACGGTGTGGATGATTTCAACTGTTTTCCTTTTGAAACATATCTTGGTCAACTTAAAAATTTGTTACGAAATAGAACCCGGCCATTGGCACAAATTTACAAAAGAATAATGGAAAACAGACAAATTTATATTACTACAATTGCCGTAGATAATGTGTCTATGAATTCACACTTCGGTCAACTAACAAAAGTTTACATTCATAACAAATTAATTTCTACAATTCAAAATGTTTTTGGAATGCCATCTTGTGGTAAAAATATCACGTATGATAGTACAGAAAACTATAAATTAGTACGGAAGGTAGAAAAGTTGTCATTGGATTTAATGACAGCAAAAGTCAATGATCTATTGACAAGTGACGCTGTCAAAATCCCAACTATAAAATAGGTTAGGAACAATGTCAGTATAATTGTGAAAGCAACATCAGAACTAGCGGACAGCTGTTTCGTTCTTTAGGAACTCGTCAGCACTAGGATTTCCACAACCATACTGACAGATACAAATTGCTTTAAGGATTCCTATATGATTTTGAAATCGGGTAAAGTTATGCAAATATTGCATGTTTCTCAAAGATCTAATAATAGCTATGAATTTAAAGGGCCGATTTTCTCGATTACTGCAAGTTTGTTCAATTACCCAGTTTCCTCTTCAAGTTTAAATATTTATAAGGTCAAAGGTTTAAACACATATAAATTTAGTGTAGGGTCAAACGAAATTGTTTCAAAATGTCTTGTTTTGTCATGTATTAGTACAGTTGAAAAAGATTTCTTTGTTGCAGTTTCCTTCATTCATCAATCTTAGCAATACAGTTTTTTCTCAAAATTTGACATTTCAGTAACAATGCAGTTTTTTCCTCTTACATGCAACCTATTTATTCGTTCACACCTACTATAGTATTTAGTTTATTGATTTTTTATTAATAAATAAATTAAAGCAATGTAGAATTAGTTATACTTAGATCAAATTTGTACTCTGGCAACTTTATTTCTTTTACTTCATTGGCATGAAGTTTACTATTAACTACATTAGATAAATTCTAATGTACTTTAGTAAATTGTTAATAATAATAAAACTTGTTACAAATGTTAGATTTCTTTTATGTATCTGCTCACTTCTAAAAATCCTGTTATTAGTTCCGATTTAACACATTAGGTCAACATGAGTAGTACAACATTGATCCAATATTGTAACATTTTATCAATGTTGCTCTACAATATTGGTGCAATTTGATTTGTTGTAAATAGCACAATGTTGATAAATATTATTTGACCGCTATTGTTTTTAAACATTGGCCCACTTCTTTTTGTTGAGATAGGCGCAATGTTGGTAATGGTTATATGGCCAATATTAAAATACAATATTTCTCCATTATTGCAAAATGTTAACATCGTTAACTTGGGTCAATATATATAATCCATATTTATTTAACGTTGCTAACATATTGCACCAATATTTGACCAACGTTGATGTTCCACCTGGGAGAGGGTGATAGACAGTGCTGTTTTCTCTTTTAAGCACACACTAAAAAACGCGCACAAGTACAGAGAGGGGAAACGAACAGGTTGCGTTTAGTATAAGTTTTGTATTCATTTGTTTCTATTAAATATTTTCAATTAAATTGTGGTTTATTAAAAACCCTACTGCACAACAGGCTATGGTCTCAGTGTGAAGTGCGATATTGTAAAAATTAACGTGTTGCGTGTGATAAAATGGTATCGTGTCGTGGTTTTGGTTGAGTGTAGTCCAAAAATAACGTCGTATGAAGTTCTACGAGTGCCCGTGTTGACAAAGTCAAAGTATTCCCGATAGAAGTTTAAACTACAAGGTTAAAAAAAAGAAAAAAACCAGTATAAGTCATGGCGTAAAAGAAACGCATAAGCAAAACGCATACTTTCAGGCGGCCTAAATAATGACGATCACTCTAGCATCTGCAATTGCTTAACTTCAAAAGATTTTTAGTTGATGATTAAGTGAATTTATGAGCCTAAAAGTAAAACACGCAAATACGTGGTGATACAAGCCTTGCATTTGCATACATTTGATGATAAGCTGTCAATAATCAGTTACGGTGCAAAAGTTTCAGTGATAGTTGAACGATTGAAAGTAAGCAAACTACGGAACATAGCATCTAAGTTCAGTTTCAAAAATAATATTTTACGCAAGCAGCTCAGAGAGCTGCGTTTAAGAATAACGAATTACGTAAACAGTTGTTGCTGTTGAAGATAAGAAAAAAGACGATCTTTACGTAAAAACGAAATTTACGAAATAGACTAAAAGGCAGAATGATCGTTGCTTTAACTGTAACGAATCAACACATAAATTAATTTCAAAAGGAGCAAATACAAGTAACGGTAGTTTTCTGATATTTGTAAGTCCGCAGTGTTTGACAATTTGTGCTGACAAGTACATTTCGGTTGGTGACAACGTAGTGCATTCTTTGGTCTGCGGTTTTATTTTAGACATAGTATAGGTATTTAAAAATGAGCTTTTTATTTGAATTGATCATCTTAAGGCTGTGTGTCCGGAGCAGAAATCGTTTTTACAATTTTACAAGGCAAAATTACATCGGAAGATTTTCAAAATGGTGCCAAAATTCTTAAAAAAATTATCTTCATCTAGGTACAGAGGCATTTTTCAAATTTTTTTTGGGGCTTTAGATAAAATCAAAAAAAATGCAAATAGAATACAAAACAAAAAAAGGAGAAAAAAAATTTGAAAAAAAGTTTTAAGAAAAATAAAAGAAAGAATGCAACTACTTGAAAAAAGAACATTTAGTTATAGACCATTACGAAGAAACCACTAGCAAGTTTAAAGTGGTATCTTCAAATTTTAATGGTAAAGTTCCATGCTCTACCTACCACAAATAATATGCAGCTATAACTAATGATTGGAGCAACCAACAGAAAACGACGTCTTTAATATTGGTCTTACGTGGAGAAGCGCTTGAAATTTTACAATTTGTTCTTGGCCACCTTCAAAGAAATTGCAAACTCCTAATTTCACGTTTAGAAACAAGATATGGAGCTCATCTTCAACAAGTGTACCAATTCCAAATTAAAAGTCGAGTTTAGAAAGCTGCAAAAAGTCTTTAAGGGTTTGAGGCTGACATTGCCAGATTGACACGGTTTGCGTATCTTACAGCACCAAATACCTTCTTGGAGCAGTTGGCTATTCAAACCTCTACGGTTAGCTCGATCTAAGACGTTGAATGACGTTTTAACCCGTGTTTTGCAGTTTGAGGTAGCAAAACAATCGTTGTACTAAGGCAGCCATAACCTTCGCTGTGTTGCAAAACAACCCGCGCAGACACAAGAAAGAAGCAAAGGAATAGTGTGACGTGTAGTTCAGGAAAGTGAAGTGACGTGTACAACGACGCTGTATTAAGCATAGAAAAGACCAGAAGAGCGTCCGGAAAACTAAATCGCACCAACCGAATAGGGCGAAAGTCGACTTTAACGAACCATGCTCCAAAGATTACAATTTAAATGGCATCGTCCATGGAGCAATTGTACAGTATTTATTTCAATCGCAAGATCAATAAAAAACGTGTTCAGTTACTAGTTGATACGTAAGTAATAAAGACCATCATTCGCAAACGTTTTAGTCAAAGACTTTTTCTGTCGGTTTGGAGTTTGGTTGGAATTACATTCTAAGCAAAACCGCAACTTTAAGTCGGAGCTGTCTTAAGAAGTTTGCCGATTTAAAAAATCTAGAACGATGCCTCTCCATCTTCAATCTAATGGCATGGTTGAACGGATGAATCAAACAATGGGAAAGTACTTAGCTAAATTAGTGTCCAAACACCAAAGAAATTGGGATCAGTATTTGCACTTTTCCTAATGGCACACCGATCGTCCGTTCACGAAAGCATAGACCAAACACCATCTCGTGTTATGCTTGGTTCCAAGATATAATTACTATGCGATTTTCAATTTGGACAAAGACCGGAAGATAAAGTCGCTGGAAAAGACTACGTCAGCAAGTTGATAGAGAAGCTAGACAAATTAGATGTTGCTGTCAGTAAAAACGCACAAATTGCCAGAGACAGAATAAAGGTCAATTGGTTGTCAAAGCTGCAGAAACGAGGGGTCCACATCGATCACCTAGCCCGGTTTGCTGGCAATAACATCATTACCCAAGACCAGGTCCGAACTAAAGTAATAACGAGCAGAACCAGAAATCAAGTCAAAGAAATGGATTTCGATAAGTTTATGAGCATGTACGGGGGTTATGGAAAGGTTAGGTTCGGAGCTACAACCGAAGAACAACGCCATTACGCCATCGCACATTCTGTGAGCGCAGATATTGAGATCTCCAAAGCGGTTGCTGTTGTATTTTAGAAGAAGATTGGACGGCTAGATCTACTACAAATACAGCAACCAGCAGTAAGCAAAGTCTTAAAACTACGTGATGACCGATGCTTCGTTTACTATCTGATCGCTAAGAAGTACTTATGTGCAAAACCGTTATACGAAAACATGTGGCAAACATTATGGTATCTCAAGAAAGAAATAGAGCTTTATAGCATTAAGAAATTGGCATTACTTCAAGCTTGGTTGTGGCTTAGATTAACTGGATTGAGGGACAGGTAGAAATATGTTAAAGGTCGTCTTCCAATAAACACACGATCAAGTGCCGCTATTCTTTTACCGGTGCTGCATCCAGTTTCCTGTTTTAGGACAAGACAGTTTTAAAAAAATAGTTTAAAAAAACTAAAAAAACACGCTTTTATAAATAACCGAACTAAAAAGAAGAAAATAATTTATAATTACAAACAAAATTATTAAATTCAGAGCAATAATATATAATTATAAACAAAATCACTAAATTCAGAGTTAAAAGCGTGGGGTGCATCCGGATACACGGTAGTCTTTCGCGCCAAGTATCTGTTATTTCTTTTTTTTTTGTAATTAATTATATCAATCATTGTTTTAACATGTATTCAGTTCGACTAGTGCTGTCAATTTGTCATTAGACTGATATACATAATACTGTCACTAAACACGACGTTTGAATACATACGTGACGAGATATTCTACAGCTGCACTGTTTTTGTTAAATCTAATAATTTTTTTGTAAAGATCAGAGGTTTTTTTTATATTTTGTGTTCACAGAAATAAATTTATCATTGTTTGTAACAATAGTTTAACGTGTACTTGGCGAGACATTATACAGTAAAACTGTTATTTGTAGGATTTTTCTATATTTTCATAACTCTCCCTTTATTGATAGCTGCCTTTAGAATAATTGTAACAATGATTATAGATGCACCCCACGCTTTTAACTCTGAATTTAGTGATTTTGTTTATAATTATATATTATTGCTCTGAATTTAATAATTTTGTTTGTAATTATAAATTATTTTCTTCTTTTTAGTTACATACATACATACATCCCGAACTAATAAAAGCGTGTTAAAAAGCGCAGAGAAGCGTTCCTGAAGTATTATAAAACTTCGAAACACTCATCGAAAAGAATGGAATATTCTGGATTCCAACAACAGAAAAACATAGTGTCTTTGGAAGAAGTAGGGGTCAGTTTTGTATTTGACTCGGAAGACGTGTTAAGAAGATTTTGTAGGTTTAAATAAATAAGTTATTAACGTGTGTGCTAAGAAAATAAATAAAGTATCCGTGCTAGTAAAAAATAAATACTGCGGTGAAGTGTACGTGCTTTTAATATAAACAAATATATAACGGTCTAAATAAACAAAAGTTATCCGCGGACATTATTTTTCTAGTGACAGTAATATATAAATTAATCAAAGTGTTTTTCTTAAAAACTGTTGCATTTTATTAGCGTTAGTTAAAAGTAGTTTGTTGCCATCGGTCGTGGGTGGTTTAAGTTAAGAGATGTTTCTGCAACTGTGTAATGTAGGTTGGGTTTGGTTAAGGGTATTCAGTGCGTTTGTTACATTTTGATATAAATTCGTTACAATAATCAATTTTATTTTTTATCAACTTATAAACAATTACTTAACTTTCTCTATCATTAGATCAGTTTATACTTATTAGAACCACAGCAAGAAAAAACAATATTAAAAGAAAATGTATAAATTAAAATAAGGATTTCAACAGCTTTATAAATATTTATGTAGAATGATGGTATTTATCAAAAAAGTAGTGTCTTATTGGACAATATTTTAACCCTGCATCGCAACCTTATATAAAAAAAAAACCACTGTTAAAAACTACAAACGTAGTGAAAAGCCGGTATATTTTATTTAGTACTAATTAAACTACAGACGCTAAAGAAAAATGTATTGCAAATTTTATCGTTAGTGTTCTAAATTAGCCCTTCAAGAAGCTTAGATGCTGATAGGTAATTAGATAAAACAGGTAACTTAACAACTTCTAAGTTTGTTAACAAAACAATTTTAATAATTAACAACTTCCTACAGATAACATTTTATATATAATTATCTATAGTGTTGTGTATATAAACTAAACAAAACAAAACAAAATTTTTTAGTTAAAGTTACATACAACTTGCTTAGCTGGTGCTTTACTTGTGTTAAAAGTTTTAGATCATAATTAGCTCTTAAAAATTCATTAATTTGCTGTATATAAGTTTCTGTTTTGTTATACCTTTCAGTTCTTGTGCTTTGTTTTAAATTATTGTTTGCTATTGGATCTGTTGACGCTGTGTTTTATATTGTTTTTATAGGTACCTATTCTGGTTTCCTTTTGTTACTTCGTTACTTTCTCTTATAAATATAATTCTAATGTTAAATTTTTTTTGTAATTTTTTTGTCGATTGTTTTTTCTCAATTTTTTGATAAATTAACTTATTATTTTTTTTCTTTTCCACTCAGTTACGTTTTGTTTCATGTTGATGTTTCTATTAATTGTGCTAGTTCTAGGTAATAAACATTCTTTGTGGAAAAAAGCTTTAATTTCTGTAAATAGAAGAAAAAGTTTCTTCTTTCAATTACCTTGTTATCCAGAAGTAGATCAGCGCTCTCATTATCGATTTCAAGTTAAAAAAATTAAATTAAAGATTATTAAAGGTTTTAACTACAACGGTGTTGATAACCTTAATCACCAATTTTTGTCTGGAAATTTTTAAGCACAAAGCGCTACTTGAATAATGGAATGATAAACTAATATGTCTTTTATTTTAAAGTTTTTGTTTAAAATAGAAATAATACTTTTGTTATAACAGCTACAATTTTTTATGTTAAAAATATTTTGTTGTGGTTTTTGTACTGTCGGAATTTTAATACGTCATTGTACATACCAGAAACCAATAAAGTCACTTCCATTTTGTACGTTAAGAGGATCACAGGTATGTGTTAGTATCAAGCCCGTGAGTTTCCACATCTGTAAGTATCTTAAATTATCCACGCCGATTTTGAATAATAAATTGCGGTTTAGGATGTGGTCGTTGTGAAAAATCAGGTTACTTCTAATTGGCTTTGGAGTGCCACAAGTTGTGTGTTAGGGCTTTTAGTCTACGTTCTATATACTTCGTATCTGTCAGTGACACAAAATGCAACAACAGGAACATTTGTAGACGTACTGCCATTCTTTTCAGTATTGAAAACCCTCAAATAGCAACACATTATAATCAGACTAACTTGTGAAACCTGTAACAATGGCTAGATAAATGGAAAATTAAAGTAAATGAAAACACATCGTTACACGTAACATACACCCTCCGTAAGCAGTTATGTTCAAAAGTTACAATAAATAATGTGCAAATACCACAAATAAAAACGGCGAATTACACCTAGACAACAAGCGAACTTGAAAAGACCATACTAAAAAAGAAGAAACAAATAGTCATAAAAGTAAGAGAGCTAAATTGGTTAATAGAAAAAAATCTAGAGTATTAACAGAAACTAAAATTTTAATTTATAAGACAGTCATCCGACCTATTTGACATATATGGTAGAACTATGGAACTGTGTTTTAAAAAAATGTAACAATCATTTAAAGGAGCCAATCAAAAATACTGCGGCAGATCGTAGGTGTTCCGTGGTATTTAACAAATCATATACTTCATACAGATCTAAAGTTTTGACGGTCTAAGAAGTGATCCAGGAGATATCTGCCAATTATCACAAAACAATAGAATCCCATACAAACTCCTTGCTAAAACAGTTACTGGAACCTAGGATCAACAAAAGACTTATTATATCCTATAAACCTAGTGTGAGTTTGAATGGTTTTTCAAGTCATCTAAACTTAGACTTAAGTTGCTTAGGTTGCATTAATGGATGCTAACCATATCATGTTAATTACTTGCTAGTTAGTACACTTAGCGAACGTTAGTCTATAGAATGTAAGGTAGAAGACTCAAATATTGACCACTTAACACAGATTCATTGTTACATGAATGGAATCCGTATTATTGTTTAAAAAACTATATTGTGACGTATAATTGATAATAAACTTACCTTTTAAATTTACAATTCTAATTGAAATATGCATCATCTTGCCGATACCAACATGTTCATGAAAAAAAAAATTCCAAATATCGCCCATGTCAAAGTGTAAAGCTAACAAGAATTTAATACACTAAAATGAAGTTTAATATTTGATTTATTAAAACAACAGTACCTTAATGCATATATTTTTTAAATTTGTGTCTATTAACAAATATTTATGTACAAAAAACACAAATGTGAGATTTTTGCTTTTTTATTTTTCTGTTGTCACATTTTTTGTGAGACGACTTGAAACACTTTAACCAGAATTTGCCATGGTTGTTTTTATAGTAAAGCACATTACACAATGGACATTCAGCGTCATCACTATAACAACTACTATCATTGGCATCAGTCGAGACGTGAAGTGTCTCTTCATCACACTTACTACTACAAGAATTATTTGTCATCGCCTTCTTTGACTACCTGGACTTTCATTAGGTCTTTTTCCACTTTCCATAAAAGTTGTTTTATTAAAGTTTAAAAGTTTAACCTTTCTTTTTAATAGTGAATCAACAAGAGAATCTTTATATGGTGATCCACTAATGAGCACAGCTGATCCACGTTTTAGCTTTGTTGATGAAGACGGCAGTTTAAAAACAGGCATTAGCTAAATAGGTTGGGCGATAACGTGGTTTGTAGAACCGTTGTTGTAAGTAGTGTTGCAAGTGATTGAGGTATTGAAGATTGTTGAACCTCGGGAATTTCTGTTGTTGTTGAAGCTGTGTCTTCTGAAACCGTTTGTTCATGTTCAAAGAAATAGCTTTCTGTGAAGATCACAGGGTTAAAAAGCATTGTTCCGGTGATTTCAAAATTTTTTATAACCACATGCATTGTTGCAGTTTTAATGTAGGTCTTTTCAACTAGCTCTCCAATTTGGTAGACCGAGATTGCCCGAAACGGGTCAGGTGCTAGCCAGTTTTCAATTTCTTGGGAGTAGTTCGTTTTGAAGGTTTTCGTAAATGTCTTGTCTAAAGGTTGCATTCGATCCGAGGAATGCGGTGGAAGACACACTACGCAAACACCATTGTCTCGGGCAAGGTCTATGACTTCAGTGTTGCGAGTATGTGTAGAGTGGTCATCTAGTACCAAAACTAAATTTTTTTCTTTTGATGGTTTCACATGAGAAATGTAATGAACCATCCATCTAACAAATAAATTCGACTAAATCCAGCCAGAAATGTGACACCCAGCTATACTTCCTGGCGGAGCCCGTTGCTTCATTCTCTTTATCGGAAACACTAGCATCGGTAAAATTTAAGTCCCAGAGGAGAAGATACACGCGACAATTATTACAAGACGATGAATTTATCCTTTACCTTTAAGATATTATTATCTTCCTACACTTGTGCTAGACTGTTCTCACGTCAGTTTCGTCTACATTGAACAATCGCGCAGCAGAATAATTAATACGTTCTAACTCATATTTCAAGACTCTGGCTAAAGACAAAGGTTGTGGTCTCCTCATTGACAAAATAAAGTGTCTTTTGAAAAACAAGCGGAGCCACTTTCTTCTCGCTGCTTTTTCTTCAACAGAAAATGAATGGCGAATATAATTTCGTAAAGCAAACTGCAGCGCCATTCGCTTTATATCTTTTGCTGTAAGTTCATAATAAGATATTTCCATTGTTAAATAATATTCCATTAATTCAGCCTCAATTACAGAGAAAAAATAATTGTTTTTTAAGTTCTTCAACCAGTTTCTTACATAATTTTTAAGTGTAGATCTAGGAACTTGAAGAATTTTGGAAGCCTTTAATAGATCCTACTCCTTGTTTTTTTAGAGACATTATTGTTTATTCTATTTTTAATTTATCCCAGGTTTTTTGCTGCGGCGGCATCTGCCAAGAAAATAGAAATAAATGATTGCGTGCCAAATATCAAACGCCACAATTAGTAAACATGGCTCCATACCATGTCAAACTATAACTAGTTATATACTCTAATTAAAACATATTGAACAAGTAAAAGTTATAATACTCTAGAGCAACGTTATAGTAATTATGTGACGCAAGAATATATTAAAAATGTGCAGAACAAAACCACAATGCACAAAACCCGCCAATGTCTCACAGATGACTGTTGTCAAAGCGGGCTCTGCGCCTAGATTAGTCACAGCGTGTTTCTCATATCTGCAAGCTGAGCAACTCATTCGCGAGAATTGTTATACGCGCAACGTTACTTATTTGATCAAACACGTGCGCGTATAACAATTCAAAGTACGGTAAGTTAAAAATATTATTTTAGTTATAAAATTGCACTTGTAATGTGAATACCTTAATAAACTGTGTCTTAATAACCGCGTCTAATAATGTCTCGAGTGCCAAAGGCCAAAAGGCCAACAGTGCCACCGCACACCTCTGAAGCGGATAATGCTACTAATCGCTCGGATACAACATTGGCAACGAGGATGGGATTCAACATGGCCGTTGGATCAATACCTGCATTTGACGTTGATAGCCCGGGCACATGGTCCGATTACTGTGATGATTTAGATGTCTTCTTTTCTGCAAACCGCATCGATCAAGATTCACAGGTAATTTAAAGATCAACTTTTTGTAGTGTTATCGGTTCCGCTGCATTCAAATTGTTACGTACGATAATCGCACCGTACAAATACACCGAATATACGGTAGAACAATTACGACAGGCACTCACAAACCATTTTGCGACAAAGCAATCAGTTGTGTTATATTCACATCAATTTTTTACGCGATTACAACGTTAAGGAGAAACAGCAAATCAATACTTGGCAGCCTTGCGAGCTTTAGCCGATCATTGTGAGTACGAAGCCATGCTTGATCGTTTAATACGCGATCAGTTCATTTTCGGTGTACGTAATGCGTCGTTTGTTGGAAGACCAAAACATAACTTTACATTAACAATTAGCTATAGAACGTGCTAACGCGTACGAACAGGCGTTAGTATCGTCCGACGAAGTAAAGTCGTCAGCATCACAACTGACCTCGCAACTCGATATTAAGCATACCGCAAGAACGATAAATCGACGCGAATCTGTTTCTCGTAATCGATAATTCCGAAATTCACAGTCAAGTTCGCGATTACAATCTCCGCATGAAAACCGAAGTTGTGCCGGATGTTTAGAATCGCATCTTCGGGCGCAGTGTCCGTTTTTAAAGGCGATATGCCGCACGTGCAAAAAGACAGGACACATATCGACCGCTTGTCGATCACAATCGTTAAACAATGTAAACACAACGTCCGCACTAACAACACTAGATTATGATTCCGACAATCTGTTAGTAGCATCCATTCTTGCACAGAACAACCCGCCGTCGATGGTAACTGTTTGCATTCATGATTATTCACTGCTGATAGAAATCGATACCGGCGCAGCAGTTACTATCGTGTCAAGATCAACTTATTGCCGGATTAATCAAGTGCAAGCGACTCCCTTAGAACCTTTTAAGGGCACAATCCGTGGTGTCAGTGACAACACGATAGGCGTTCTGGGTTGCGCTAACGTAAATGTACAATATCGATCGATCAAATTACCACGTATCGTGTACAACAACGAATCGCTAAACCTACTAGGCAGAAATTGATTTTATCGCTTAATATTCTTTGTCGGAGGCATTAATAACGTCGACTATCGTAATCAAATTTCAACTATATTCACTAGACACGCGCCAGTTTTTGATCCAGATCTGAGCGAATATAGAAGTAAACCAATCTATGTTGAACTGACCCTAATATAAAACCACTTTTCTGCAAGCCACGTTGTGTCCCGTTAGGCATCGTGGATATGGTTAACACAGCTATCCAAGATAGTGTTTACGTTTCCGTTAAACATGCGAAATGGGGAACTCCGCTTGTGCCGGTCATAGAGGCCGACGGTTCGATAAGACTCCGCGCTGTAAAGTTACCATCAACAAAGCGTTAAGGCCGCACCCACATCCAATTCCAGTAATAAGTCATTTGCTGACTAACCTGCGGGGTAGTAATGTCTTCGCTAAACTTGATCTAGCTCAAGCTTCTCTGCAACTAAAGGGGAATTATCAATTATCGCTTTTGCAAACAGTAGTTACGCATCGAGGAGCTTTTCGCGTAACCATGTTGCAATTCGGAGTTAGCGCAGCACCAGGCGAATTTCAAGCCGTAATGGACAAATTATTAACCGGAATTGACGGTATCGCTGCATATTTTGACGACGTAGTCGTAGTCGCAGAAAACGTGACACAGTTATCGCATCGACTCGATCAAGTGCTTAGCCGGTTAAGCACAGTTGGTCTTCACCATCAACTGGACAAATGCGTCCTCTTTACAAACGAAATTAAGTTCTTAAGCTATATCATTTTATCCAAGGGTCTTAAACCTGATCCAGAATTATGTGCCGCTCCAGCTCTCTCTATTTAAAAAAGGTTACAGGCGTTCTTGGGATTACTAAATTTCTTTCATACATTCTTATTAAACAAAGCAACCGTCGCCGAACCGTTACACCGTTTACTTGAAAAACAAAGTAGATGGAAAAGGACAGCAAACCATCAGAACGCCTTTGAGTCATGCAAACGTCTTTTATCGGCAATTCTGTTTTATCGTATTTTAATCCAAGAGTCTCAATTGTGCTTATTTGCGACGCATCTCCAGTCGGAATCAGTGCTTTTTTGTGCCATCGAAAACCTAATGAAAGTGAGTTACCGGTGACTTACTTTAGTCGATCATTGTCTTGAGCCAAACCAAACTATGCACAAATAGATCGAGAGGCGTTAGTGATCATTGCTGGCGTTCGCAAATTTTATCACTTTCTTTTTGGATTTTTATTTGAAATAGTGACCGATCACAAACCGCTTCTCAGGCTGTTTGACTCGTGTCGTCAGACGCCAGAAATTCTATCGCAAAGAATGTTACGATAAAGCGTCATGTTATCCGCATCATTTACCGTCCGGGCAAACAGATTCTTATGCTCTTAGGAAACAGAAATATTTTTGCTTGAACATGATCAAAAACTTCCGATAAATGCAATTGATATTGCTACCGAAACTCGAAAAAACAGCGACTTATCTAAGGTCTACGTATGGGCAGTCACGGGGTGGCCACACACTAACGCAGTGCCATTAAATTTGCGTTGTTACTCGCAACACCAAAACGTTATAAGTACATACAAAGGGTGTATGCTTTACAAGACCCGAACGATTGTTTCTCCATCAAATCAAAAATACATTCTTGATTTGTTACATGTCGCACATCTGGGTATGACTCGAATGAAAGCAATTGCTCAAAATCGCGCATGGTGGCGATATGGAATGCTCGTCTGCACAACTACCCTCTCATTATTTTTGGCCATTACTTTCGTTGTCCGTTTCTTCATCTGCAATCGACGATATTCGTGGTCTATCAGCAGTAAGATAATCATGGAGAAATTGCATTTGATCACAGTATCGCCATTTAGTAATTTTATAAGCGGCTTGGCCACTTATTGTTCTCAATTTCGCAAGATACTTTCTATATTGAGCTCGTAGTGATTCCCATCATGTTTTTACTTCTTTAATAAAATAGATTAAATTAATTGAAAATTTATAAAGTCATAGTACATTATAAAAAATGACGGAAGTTTACAAAATTAAAGCAAAAATTTTTATTATTGTATTTTCTTCTTTCTAGATTTTTGACTACAGGCGATTCTTATAAAACAGTTGCTTTTAGCTACCATCTTGGACATTCGACAGTACAAAATATTGATATCAAAATATGTACGGCAATAAATGAAATTTTAATGGCAAAATTTATTCTAACGCCTTTTCGAGAAAAGTGGTTACAAATAGCTAATGACATGTGGACGATGTGGAATTTTCTCAATTGTTTAGGAGCTCTGTCGTAATAAATGCTCCATCCAATAGTGGATCTTTATATTTTAATTACAAGAAAACATTTTCTATAGTACTGTTGGCATTAGTAGATGCTAATTACAAATTTATAGCCGTAGACATTGGATCTTATGGGAAAAATAGCAATGGAGGTATTTTGGCCAATTCAGCATTTGGAAAAGGATTGGAAAATAAAACATTGAATATTCCTGAAAGTTCTCCACTTCCAGGAACAAACATCTTGGCTCCATATGTAATATTGGAAGATGAAGCTTTTCCTTTAAAAACATATAAGATGCGCCCATACGCAAGATCATGTGTTGAAGACCATAAAAAAAGAATATTTAATTACCGGTTATGTGATGTAATACGACTAGTTAAATGTGAATTCGGCATTTTGTTACGAACTTTCAGAGTATATTGCAAAAGACTAATAGCTAATCCTCAAAATGCAATCTCAATAATATTAACCACATGCATTTTGCATAATATTATTAGAAATGCCAGAATTATCAATACAGAAAGTAATGTAGACAATGTCAATAATAGAAATAACAGTATGCAGAATTTAAGAAGACAAGGAGGAAATGCACAGAGAGAGGCATTTGAAACGAGAGGAGTTTTCAAAGATTTCGTTAATTCTGTGGAAGGCTCAGTGCCATGGCAGAGAAATGAAACAGCCTAACAAAAATTACAAAAAAAATCAAAATTTTTATTATCATAATTTTTAAATAAACTTACCAGTTAGCCCTACTATCACCCCACATCTGTTTTTATAATTATTATCATCATAATGAGATGATTGCAAATCGTATAAACCTGGTTTACTTTCAACCACTTCAATAAGCAGTTCATCTGAAAAAATTAATAGTTATTCCTTTTGCAAAAATAATAATAATTTATTAAATTTGTATCATTCGCAACTGTAATAAAATTCTGTTAATACTAATATTCTTATATTATTTGTAAATTTCATTTTAAAAATCAATTATTTATGCCTAATTACCTTTTTTAAAAGTCCACACTGCTTTAGCCATCGTTAGCACTTACAATTAATTTAAATAATATGTTTTTTAAATTATTCAATAGCAATATCACAAAATATTTCAAATATATTGTTACGAGAAACTCGGGGTCAAAAATAAAATGTCCCACCGGTCTTCTCATAACCAAACAAAGCAACGGCTAGCACAGCTTCTTCGGAGAGGGATCGCAGGCTTTGTTATGTGTGATTATAACGTGAAGCTAAAAAAGGCGCCAAGACAATGAAAAATCAAAGTCGAGGGATACCGTCTAACTCTCCCCGTAGCTACGCGTAGTAAGAAATAATACTACAAAAGTAATAACACCGAATATATATATTTATTATATCACAGAAGTTGAAATAAGCATAGAAATGTAAATTCTTGACAACATTTATAAGTAGGCTGATTAAATTAGAAATTGCCGCCGAGTGGCGAGCAACACACCGTATAAACTGCCCTTGTCGGACTAAATAATTACGTACACATAGCGTCTGAATTTATAGGTACATATATTTAAATTGTAGACAAGTCAAACAAATTAGGCCTTCGAGATTCGATGTGCACAACTGATAAATTCGCAAAGCACAAAAATACAATTAATTGCGATAAGTTAACATGCACGTACGGTCCTAAACGACTTAGTCCCCAAAACACAAATAAAAAATTAAAAGTAGTAATACTTACAGGTCGGCTTTACCTCAGTCGGAAAGTTAGCTAACCTCCGTACTTGATATACCTAAAAAATACTATTAAACCCAGATCGGAACGAGCATATACGTTTAACACAAATAAAAAAGGTTTGTTTGGCATCCAATTATTACGACCGTAAGTGCGCAGCGTTTCCCTGTGACTTAATCAAATAAATTTTCCATGTTTGTCTTCGTAAAAGAAAGGATTGTCCTGGCGGTTCTTAACCTTTGACGGTGGATATGATAAGAACGTATCAATACTTCGACGTCATGGAATATTCCGAATAAGACCACTGTTAGTTATCTTGACTGATAACGCAGAACAATTGGTGGCTACCAAAATCCGCTATAGAAAATTTGTAGGTGTCAATTTAAACCCTCAATAAAGAAAATTGTATACCACTTACCCCGTTTCAACCTTCCACAAATAATCGCATATTAAATTAGCAGCGTAACACAATCTAACGGTGGAGGTGAACTCGGGCGTACAAGTAACAAAACTCGCCAAAAATCTAATGTAAAATGAATTGTGAATATGTTGTCGAAAATGTGACAGTCTGGCGCAAGAGCAGAAAGGTCCTGACAAATTTCATACTAACGAGAAATTTTCCATACTCGCGAATTGAACTACTAATTTCTTTTTTTAACGTTACAATATATTAACTACATTTTATGAAAGTGTCGCTTCAACCTATAATAGTTGACTGAACCGGGAACAAAAGAGCATCCATACTATCGATACATGCCATGACAAGTTCGATCTCGCTCAAACAAAATTTCTTCAAGACTGATCGCGATTGGAAAGGGATGCGACCGGAACTTGACTATTATGGGTAGTATGAATGCATACATTGTTTTTCATTTAATAATATTTTACCATTCCGAGATCGGACCGCGAACGAACCGTGATCAACCTTAAAGTGTGGATCCAGCGTAAGCCCATCTGAATTGTTTTTCCAACGCCGACTACGAACTAGGCTTGACGCAATCAATCCTGTGAACAATCCAGCCTTCGATCGACAAGAATCACCCAATATCAAATGGTCGCGTTCATTCAAAGTTAGTGATGCAGTTTACGCCCGTAACTACGGAACCGGTCCCCGGTGGGTTCCAGCAACAGTTTTAGCGCCAAGAAGTGCAGTTATGTACAATCTTAGCACATCGACACACTGATCAGTTACGACCAATCATCATTAGCGACAAATCAACAAAACAATGAAGATGATCAACCTATATCAACTCCCGATGAAACCGTTCCGTTACCACCGCTGCCAGACCAATCGTCATCATCAGGTTCACCTATGTCAATACAAGGTCCTCTTTGAACGTTACCTGATCGAGAGGCTAAATGTCCGGTTTCCGTCTTCCGATGATTCTCTTGATGCAGCCAACGATGACCTAACGTACTCTCTCAGCAAATAACACCGTGTTCCCAGCTGGCTGGAGGAGTATCATAGCTGCGAGCTGGACAACTCATTCGCGAGAATTGTTATACGCGGAACGTTACTTATCTTATCAAACACGTGCGCGTATAACAATTCAAAGTACGGTAAATTTAAAATAGTGAAACGTTCGAGAAATTATTTACAAATGCAAGAGCCCTCTAGAAGCTGTTATCCATTTTCTAGAAGATATAGCGAAAAGTAGGGAGTGCTCGAGAAAGATTCGCCGATGTCTATAAATACCGAAGAAAGAAAGCCTAGGTCAGTTATTGCCGTAAAGCGAATGCATGCAGTATTAAGAAGATTATTCAAGTGAAGATAAATAAGTGATTAGCACGTGCGAAGTTTTAAATAAATAACAGTGTACACCAAATCGAGTGAACGTGACTTATAGTCTAAACAAACAAGTTAGTGGCTTTATCTTATCGTCGCGTAAGTGATAGCATATTATTGTTTTATATAAATTTTTGTAAGTTTTTATCCTTAGATATTTAAATTTAATTAGTTCGGTTAATTTAAAAGTGTACATATTTCTAGAATAAGTAAACGTATTTTTAGTCGTTTAAATAATTTAGTTTTTAATAAATAAAATACGCAACAATAGTTATAAAATTGCACTTATAATGTGAATACCTTTTAAGAAATTGTATTTTTATTTATTTACGTATTGAACATGTATAAGGTGAACTGTGTCTTAATAACCGCATCTAATAATGTCTCGAGTGCCAAAGACCGAAAGGTCAACAGTGCCACCGCACACCGCTGAAGCGGATAACGCTGCTAATCGCTCGGATGCAACAGTGATGGCTATACTGTTTAAAGAAGTACTGGACTATGTGATATTTGGACCCTCTACCTTAGATATTGTTCTAACTGCTAAATAATTAGTTATACGTATATTAAGAAAAATTGTAAACTTGATTTTTTCTAACATTTATTTCAATTTGGCATCCGAAAAGAACTGATTGCATTACGGCTGCCACCTTCAAAGACACGGATAATGCACTACGAACCAAGGGCGGATACAAGGGGAGGGTGATAGGAATCATGTCCCCCCCCCCCAAAAACCTTTTTAAAACTAAGTTTAATTTTCTAGTTTTGAATATATTTTTTATTTGGAAAGTATATTTTTAAACCCTGGTATTAACGATTTCTTTTTATATGACTCCCCCCAGAGTAAATTCCTGTATCCGCCACTGCTACGAACATCAAAGGTGTCTACAAGGAGTATTGTTACTGGTTTACGTAGTAATAAGTATATACTGGATTTTTAGTATCAAAGTTCTCCCCCTTCATAACAACGTAGTTGACAATCTTTTGAATTAACGGCTATCGATGGTTAAATCAAAAATTAGGGAAAAATATTAAAGTAAATTCGCTAAGTGTATTGACAATTTATTATTACACAAGAGCTATTAGTACCGATTAGTCAAGAAAAAAGGTTTTAGCTAAAGTTCTATTAATGCTTAGCTTTCAATTAAAATTTTTATCAGAAGTATTTAAACAAAGAACCAACAACATAACTACCTGTTGACAGTAAAACAAAAAATAAAATTTAAAAGAATAAAAAAAAATCAAATTGAGGTTGTAACAATATTATTAATATAAAAATAAAAATTTACTTTTATGAGAAACTTCTAAATGTGACAAAGTTGGTAATGACAAAATTCATATTTAATTGCAGGTCTTGGTCGCCATATGGCCTTATACGACAATTTATTACAAAAGTAGTTAACTACAATAATTACGGTTAGTTTGAGTAGATAGAGTTTTGGAATTAAAATTATATTATCAGAGTAATTACACAACCTACCTGAAATATTACGTAAAAGCGGTCACCACTATTATAAAGCACCAGAGAGGTCGATGGTAACAATACTGCTAGTCTTTCTCTATGATTACTTACATCAAATGTCTTCTAATAAATCTTCTAAATGAGTCTGCGATTACCATTACATTTAATGATCTAATGCCGTGTTATAAGGAACGTTCTTCAAGTGTTTATTCATCTCTGATAAGAATAGTAAATTTCTCATTTTCAAACAAGAAGTAACTGCCAAAACACAGATACTAATTATTGTTTAACTTATAAACAAACTCTAAATTAAGTTTTAGATAATTAAAGATGTGCTTTGACTTACTAATGAGCATTTCAAATATCAACAAAAAAGTAACACAAGGCAACACGACTAATTTAAAGAAGCATCTGCAAAACAGCACGGACCATTACAGATTTTATTTTTATGGTTTTATTGCTTTGCGGAGCTAATGTTGAAAGTAACACATAAAAAAACACAAAACGAATGACATTTTTACCCT
Source organism: Aquatica leii (assembly GCA_035610365.1). Lineage (NCBI taxonomy): Eukaryota > Metazoa > Arthropoda > Insecta > Coleoptera > Lampyridae > Aquatica > Aquatica leii. The sequence goes on along the minus strand of CM069435.1, from coordinate 39,754,739 downwards.
TTTTATTATCAACCCGCTCATTAAACCATGAAGTTTTTGTTCTTGCGTGATACATTTAATTTACTTATAGTATATTATTAAATGGCCATCGGGTTAATGCGTGGTTTTGAGAATTGATATAGGGAACCAGTGCATTAGCTCACCTATACAAATACGTTTCAGTTTGCTATTATAACAATTTTGTGCATAAATTATTTATACTGCTTAAATAATAATGGACTATATGATTACTGTTTCAATAACACAAAATGCAAATACTGTTTAAGTTGTATGTTCATTTCAATAATTTGTGCTAATTGTTTAGACATTTAAATATAGACAATAATTAAAAATTAATATTACACCATTTTTATCAATTTAAGTAATTTAAATCTTATAAAAAAATTTTACGCTTAATGATCATTTTCAACATAATTGATTTTTTTTATATCTTTCTTATTTACATATATGACGGGCTTGTCCAAACTCGTGTTTTAGTGTAACTCAATCTAAACTCAGACTTTAAACTACAATTAACTAAACTGTACGAGCAAATTTTAGAATTTGGTAAAATCTAAATTTACAGTTTTCTTTGAAAATAGTAACAATGACAATTTCGTGTATAATAAAAATTATATTAATTTAAAAAAAAAACAAAAAAAATCTAGTAAGTTTGTAAATTACAGTATTGTTAGTTTAATTTCATTTTAGTTTTAAAAGTGTTTTTTGTTATAAACAACAATAATTTTGTTCAATTGCAAACTTGGATTTTTTTATTAAACCGCGATATGTAATCACTTTGTTTATTGTTCGTATTCAAAATGCATAGAAATTAGAGTATTGGAAGCCCAAAAGTTAACATTGAATATTTGATGTAGGATCAAGAATAGAACTTTCTGAAAAGGGTGCGAACCAATTGAACAATTGTTTCAGAAATAAACGTTCATCACAAAAAATTTGTACGGTTAACAATACTAGACATAACTTGAATTCTTATAATAATATATTTGAAAATGCGCATTGTTCTCACTCCGGTTACGGATAAGAGAACACTTTTCTTCGGGAAGGTAAAAGACTTGCTTCGCACCAACAGGAAAGAACCAGACGCGTGCAACTTCGGGGTGCTGCAAATTTGCAGTAGAGAAAGTAGCATCTCCGAGGTGCCTCAACTGAGCTGCAGCTTATTTTAACTATTCTTAGGTGCTGCTCCTTGTCTTTCCGAAATCGTCAGTAGAACCCTCGAGTAGCTTCAAACCTGACGCCATTAGATCAATCGAAGGCTAAAGTCTAACAAATTCGTTTTCCTTCATTCACAAAAAAATTGTCCTTGGTTTCTGTTTGTGCAAATTTGCATAAAATGTCTTTGGAACACAAAGGATTAATCCGTTTTTCTGTTACGAGAAACAACTCTTACAAAAGACAAAAGCTGAAAACGAAAATTCCATTTGAAAAAGAAATATATAAAAGGAAAGAAGATGCCGTGATGTCGGAGCTTATAGAAAGTATTTAAAGAGTGTTCTCTGTATACGACCAAATAGAAAAACATACTCAATACCAGCACAATAAATATCATCAGATAAGCAGAATAAACACTTTTCTCAAGACCCAAATTGGGAAATCTAAAAAAGCCTAGGTTAAGTACTAACGATCGAAACAAAATCTGACTGACATCGGATGAGTAGACACGAAACGAGTGAATAAAGAAATCCAAAAACAAAAAACTTGGCGTTGTAACTGACAAAACAAAAATAATTCAAATACATCGAGGTAGAAGAAGATATATAGAGAAATACGCAACTTCTTAGAGAAGAAGTAAGTAAGTATAAGAGAAACAATTACGTACCACAAATTAAAAGCTCTAAATGAAGATAAAATAAAGAAAATAATGGAATGCATTTTTAAAGATCTAGACATCAGGATAAAGATTATAACAACCATATAAAATGATAAATTTCCTAATACAACAAATCCGAATAAAAAAGGCACTTACGTTTTAATAGTGCAACAAGAAAGTAAGAGCTACCACAAGTTTGTTATAAACGCATTATGTAAACTGAAGGGCAAAGATGATAACAGATACAGAGCTTCAGGCTTACAAAGAAAGGTAAACTATTGATTACCATGCCTTACAAGAGAATGACGGCGAGATAAACATTAAAACGATAGGTGACAGAAGTGGAACAAAAAACTTAACCAGTAGACGCACGGACGTCACCACAACCAAAGAGAAGGAAAAAAGGAGGCAAATGATGACCCACCAAACCACCTGAATTTGCTTGGTTCAAGTTCGCCACATATAGGATAGAACGATTTAGGATCCGTTACTAGAAAAAAGGATCGTCTAGTTAGACGAGTCGGATAGGCTGTGTATCAAGTTCGTTCTATGTGAACACGAAGTAGTAAGTAGACGGGAAAAATGATACGATGCTTTATAGAAAGGGATGAGGTCAGTTAGTCAAGTCAGCTACGACTAAAAAGAATACTGAAGTTGTTAGTTAACTAAAAATAATCAAATAAAAATAAACCAAATGCGGATAATACCTAAATAAAAACCACTTTTCGCCGTAGCTGACTGTAAAATGAAATTCTAATGCCATGCAAAAATAAACTAAATTATAGACTCTAATTTACATTTGACTGTGGTCTCTTCTAGCGAATGTAATGAGTACATTGACGTCGGACGTTAGTCTAAGAATAGACACAGAGAAATCGGGATAAGGGTTGAATTGGTTTCTTAGGGTACTCCGACCATTGTCCAACTCCCGACAGGCGAGAATCCTATGTCATACGGCAACAAAATCCACCGTGCGATGTAAGAATTTGGAATCAAGGAATATGCGTTACGTCTTTTATGGAATGTATCTCACTCGCGTTGCGATTCATTCAAGATCAAAGTCTTGAGATGACGCTTGACGGCCAAAAAGGAAAGAAAATCTACGATCGAAGCTTGCTGGTCTAAGAATATACAAGTTCCAGCAAGGATCGTACGAAGGAATAGAGAACGTAGGGATGCCAGTTTCCTGACAATGTGGGTATGTCGCAGTCTGTGGTACCTAATGTCTAAGCCATATGTGAGTATAAGGATAACTACACTGTTGAAAATGGTCACTAATGATTTTTTATGTAGGTTCCAGTTACGGCGAGATTACTTATAGCCTTCAATCAGTCGTTTTGTGCAAAAAAAACCAGAGATGAAATAAGTGATCGAGCGAATCGATAAATAACTGCAAATGACGCGCACGGCATCTACACGCACTCTCTTAACGACGAGAGTTTCAATTATTGATGGCTACCATACGTTATTAAATGCTTCTGAAATATCTATAAAAATAATTAGTCTGTACTTGGAGACGTTTGTTTGTACTGTTCTCATTAATTTACAAATGGCGTCTGTCGTCAATTTGCCGGAAACAAAGCCGTACTGACTGGGATGGAATAATCTTTGTGGAGGAATGTTGTCATGTATTTTATTTACCAATAAAGTTTACACATTCGGAAAGTTGCGTAATCGGATATTGCGAATTTGGTCTAGCGAAATCCCTTTCATTAGCCTTGAGAATTGTTATTAACCTGTTTTCCAAATATTTGGAAAATACCGCATTGAACAATAACGTTGAATACGTCAACGAACGTAGAAAAGAGAGAATCTTGTACAACTTCGTTTGTAACCACCCAATCTTGTCGAGACTTAATATTTGCAAAAAATCGGGATCTAATTCGGGCTAGGTAAAGTAAAGATCGTCGTTAGTTGAATCGTCGTCGGGAACAAGATAGAATTAAAATGGTGACACTTAGCTCCACGTAAAAAATAAGTAAGATGCAGGGCATTAACAGCTGTATTCAGCTTGACAAGATCTATGCGTTTGACATCGAGGACACGCTTAAGGATACAAACTGATCGAGAATTTTTGACGGTTAAATTAAAACGTATCAATTGATGCTAGAGTGACATCGATGTTTGTATTATCTTTTTGACTAGCAAAGGTAAAAGGTTTATCAGGATTATTTACAACGTATAGGTCACGATTGCTCACGAGGTTTTTCACACTTCTGCCTCGTTCGTCTGTCTGCAAGAAATGTCAAAGCGGCGATTTTGCATTGAAATCACTTTCTATAATAATCGCAAAGTCTCTTAGTTCGTTCAAAACTTTATCTAGATGTTGTAGATGAATACGAACATCTTATCATAGTGACCAATAAACGCCGACGATACCCAAAAACGTGTTTCCAACTGTCATCATAGATAAAGCAGTGCAGTCATCAGTTGGATGACTGAGAGTAACTACTCCGACGAGTTTTGCGCTATTGTAAACAATAACCTAATATCGCATAGAAGTAGATGCGATAAGGTCAAGACCGCACCAGCGTCTATACCTTGAACCAGAACTATACACATATGGCTCTTGGGTCAGTAGAATGTCTATGTCAATGTCGGAGGAGAAGCTCATGACTTCTAAGGTCGCAGTACGAGAACACTGAAGATTCACTTGAGCAACCCTAAGAGAAAAGCGTCTTCACAGTTGATAATCGGTATTAGATATCTTGGCGTCAATCCACTTTAAATACGCCTGGCCGTTGTTAAAAAACGCTTTGTGTTTTACCACTTTGCCTTTATGGCCATATCTCATACAGTTAACACATACAGGGTTTTTTTGCTCTTTGAGCAATCTTTCGAATAATGCTTTTTAGCACAATTACCGCATTGAAGCTTACTCTGGCAGTAACCTTGTCGGTGACGGAACTTGTGGCAATTGATGCATCTTAAGATAGTCATTGACCCTGCATGAATTTCAGGCTACGTAAACTTTACGACTGGTCATTAAGTACCTTCGTACCTCCAAAGTTACTTCGATAACATAATTAGTATTTACCCTGCCTCTAAGCCCGATTTGTTATGACTTCAAAATGTTATTTAGCCTGTGTAACTATTTCGTCATCAGGCATCAAAATTTTGCTCAAGAATCGCCTCTTTCGCGTGCCCGGGGAAAAGGTTAGATGGAACGTTCGAAAAAGAAATCTTAAAAAAGGCTTTGCCTTGCGGTCTAATCACAAAGCCAGCATTGTTGAGGATATTTGCTGGGATTTTAGACATGTCTGTCTTTTAGGACTCCAGTCAGATGAGTTTGGTCCAACTTTCGTCACTCGATCTAGTCGTAGACTGAGCGTGGTAGGATTTAAGACCTTAAGTAGGGTCTTTTTAGTCTTGTCAACTGTTTGCAAATTTGTCTCGGGTTTTAGAACGATCACAACTGTGAATCGTTGAATAAGCGTGACGGATTTGCCGGAAAGTACTTTTACTCTGTCGTCAATTCTGCTCGAACGAGCTATTTGGTCATACAAGACACAACCAGTTGTAATCTGCAGACCAAGAACTGACAGCTTGTAAGTTATAGACTGAAGAGCTGTTTGTACGCTCCAAAAAGCATCAAAAATGTCCAAATGTTGCATAGACATTCTCTCAAAAGTAAATATGTCTATCAAAATATCTAAAATTTAATTAATCCATAACTTTAATTTTGTAAAAACTATAAAAATATCGTAGAAAAGAAGAAAGAAAACCCGGTAAATTTTTAACCTTACTTTATAACTTATAATTTTATCTTATTGTATTTATAATACTATTGTAGATTTACTTCTCTTTGTAAACACAACAAAAATGTGCAAACGTGTCAGTTTAACTGATACTGAAAACATACGGAAAAAATTTTAAAAAAAAGCTTACAAAATTTATCAAAAGTAGAAGATTTGTCATTATATTGAGGTTGATTAGCATCTCGAAACAATAAGAACAAAAACCATGTTGTGGCAGTGAACTATTTGGTAATTTCAGTAGAATTTCTAAATATTGCTTTCTTATGTTCTTATTATTTTAGATACCACGTGGTGCCTAAAAAGGAGGCACACAATATTTCATAAAAGCTTCAAGTTTTTAAACTTTTGAAAGATGACGGTATTTCAGCAGAAAACGCTAGTAGAAATTGATAATCTCACAAATCAAATGAAATTAAAGATAACATTTAAAATTTTATAAAGCAGTAAAGTGGCAAACAGATCTAAAAGAATTTATTTGAGTTGTAATTGAAGTATTGCTAAATTACATAAAATGTACAACCACAGCAGTAATGATAAGAAAATAAAATCAAAGTTTATCATGTTTCTCAGAGTTTCTAGAAATGAGTTCAACATTGGGTTTCGTTCATCTGCAACCGATATCTGAAGCTTATGCTGACTTATCAAGTTAAAAAACAAAAAAAATGAAGAAAAATAGTTACAATTAGTGTTACTAAAAAAATTTATAAACTACTGGTCAATGTACTTTTTACTCTTTCTATAAAAGATTCTGTTAATCTAAAGCCGTTTTGCTTCGATCTGCAACAGGGCACCCACTCTTTAAAACGCCTATCCAGAAATCATATTACGTAAGACAAGTGGGGTTTTGTAACTTGTTCCGTGACAACATACCAGCAAAGAATCCAGTTTTCTACATTTGGTCAGAAGATAAAGCAGATCGATATTCAACCAAATTGTCATCAGGGCTTTTAAATTATTTACAGCAGTTTGAACGTACGGATATCACAATTCTTCGACTGTTCTGTGACTGGTATCCAGGGCGGCAGGGCAGAATAAAAATAGGCACGTAATCCATGCACTGATCTACTGGTTAACTGCCGAATCACCACAAAATGTCAACTCAATTTTAATATAATCTTTCCAGTAAAGAGTGACAGTTTTATGCCTGCAGATAGAGTGTTTTAAAAGTTAGAGAAGATACTACGAAAAAAAGTATTTTTAATTACTGATTGTATAGGAAAGTATTGCAAGTCAAGCGCCTGGGTATGGATTGGACACCGTATAATCTAAAAAAGTTGCAGTCGATTTATAAAAAGATGATTGATATCAGTGACATAAAAAAAAATATTGCTGGTCGAAAAAAAAATCATAAAACAACACTAACATTTTGAAGAATATGCCACAAAAACTACCACTGCTTTATACTGTAAGATAGTATTAAAAAACACAATTTGAAATGTTAAAAGTGTTTTGGTGTGATTTTCGTACCGTATAAGTTTCGTCCCGGAATGCCCACTTTTCGCTACATTCAGAGTGTGACTGTGGTATGGTTTGCACATGATCATGTAACGTACGCGCCTGGTGAGGCTTTTATTTCTAAATATTCACACTGATCCACGTTATAAATGGGTATATTACTTTTGCTGCTTATGTGTGGGTCTGATTTAAACTGATTTATCCGTAATTGTCATTAGTAATTTTTGGGAAAATTTTATGTTAGAATCTATGACGTAGTAAAAACCGTATTGTATCCGTGTTGAAAGGCTCGCTTACTAAAATATCAGTATTAATTTGGGGGAAATTTGATTTTTCTCATAGATTGTATAAACCGAAATCATTTATTTGTGTAAGTGTTTTTTTATTCTTTATTCCAGCTAATTCTAGGAAATTCTAGGTAAAGTGCCGTTAGCAATTATGTAATTCTACCTCGCTTCTTTTTTCTAATCTCGCTTTCTGTGATAAAATAAATATTTTCGTTGTTACAACCTGTGTTTCGTCATTTGTTCTCTTCCAGCCTTGGATAGATTTAAACTGTGTCTTCCATTCTAGTTTTCAACTGTTTAAGCGTTTTTTTAAATTTATTTTGTAATTAGTACATCAAGACCTGCAATCCGCCTGCCAAATCATATCGAGCTAGCCGCCAGCAATTAAGTTACGAGAAAATTCTCGTAACACAATGGGAAAAAAATTTGAATTAAAATGGTGGGAGAACAATAAAAGATTAAAAAAGTTATTAACAGTTATGTAAAAGTCAAAAACTAGCCAAATTTCTTTACCAAAACAGTTATTTTAAACACCGAAGGATAAACCATAAAGGCTTTTTTAATTAATCCTAGAGAATTGCTATTTTTGATAACAATATGTTATGTTAAAAACATTTTGGTATAGTTTAATTATTATATACCATCCTCGTTATAAATGTGTAAATCAATTCAGTTCTATTTTACGACGCGATTTAATTCTTTACCAGTTAAAATTATTACAAGTGCGCTTTGCTATTTAATCACTAAAATTAAAAATAAATACAAAATAATCTTATCGTATAAGATGTAGTTAAATTAAGTTGTTATTCAAAGAAGTGCACATTCTTTGCAAGTATACTAAAATTTAAAATATAAAAAAAAGTAATGTTACGTAGGTCAGTTAAAATACTTGAATAAATAAATAACACTGCAAAAGTAAAGCTAAATATGCAAAATATGTATTTTTAGACTGCGATGATTAAATTTTTTACTCGTATTGTAAAAATTTATGCAAAATAGGTTATTGTTCATGTATAGAACAAACCTGAAAAAAAAATTAATAACATAAATCAAAATTATGATTACTGTAAACGATATTTTTTCTATGTAGTACCGTACGTCTGTCCCGTTGTTTAATAAAGTGGTAACATTACCCAGCTGATAACATTAACCGTGATTCAATAAGCGACGTGCATAGTGCATGAAATATAATTTTTTATGCGCATGGTACTCGCTATAGTTGTAATTGGATGAAACTTTTACCGTTACACGTTTTTAAAGTTAATTGACATATTTTCCGAGGACTTTATTTACTTCAGCCTTGTAAAAATTGAAAGGTTTTCAAAAAGGAATGAACACAAAGTACGTATCCAGACATTCTATCTATAAACAAACCGTTGACAAAAGCTGATTGTGAGTTTCCAACTCCAGTGCATTCAAATTCTTTTGCAAATTCTAAGAACGGCAAAGATGTAAACCATGTTTTGAATATGTCATTTTAAACGATTTAACGTATGTCTCCTTTACAAAACTATGTCTTATCACTGAATCAGATGTCAATGATTTGATACGGGATTTGAGTTTAATTAAGAAAAAATCACAAATTTTGAGATCTTTAAAATAATGGATTTTTTTACATTCTACTGCAAAAACCTCTGTTTTGAAAAAGCGTCACTAAAATTCAGTTCTTCTAAGTTCTGCTACTGTGCGACGTGAACGCACTTTTGTATGAAATGAGTATTGAATATAACCCTGCAGAATGGCGATTGTTCATCGATTTGTCTTAAACAAGTTTCAAAGCTGTTTTACTATATAACAGTAACTTGAAAGCATTAATTTAATTTGCTTATTTTACAAACACAAGAGAAATGTGTGACAGTATGTCAACTACATTAAATCTCATTCAATATTTAAATAATCTTTCGCAAATCTTATGACTATTTCTTTATTACTTAGACTATAAGCAGAGTTTTCCAAATCGTTGGTGATTCGGCAAAATGACGTATCTAACAAAAAAATCAAATTTGAGACTCTGGTACCACTTGATTTCTAACTAACGCGCGCGCATGCTGACAAAATCTATTAAGTGACAAAAATTCCTGGAGGACGTAATGTAAACAAAGCAAAAACACTTATCTGTTATGAGAAAATAGCGAATGCAAAACCACGTTTCAGCACAGTTTGTAATGGCGACGTAATTGACAAAGTACTAGGCTGTACTGTTCTTATCTTATCCTGTAAGTATTTAGTAATTAACCTAACCATTGCATAAGTATGATTGAGTAACATTTAAAAGGCACAGAAAAAATGTCTTAGATTCATATCTATTATCTTTTGCGGAAAGTAACGATAATAATAATTATTTACAGAGTCAAGAAGTAACACCAAATGAAGATGGTGTAATTCCCAAAAATTATAATGATGAGGAATTAATAGCCGCTGCTACAGAAATCGAAGAATGTCTGTTTGATAATGGGAAAATTAGTGATAATGATTCAATTGCTAGAAAAGAATTTACACAAACAATAATACCAGAAACCGCAAGTGATGGAATAGAATCTCTAGTAGTTTCTTTATCTACGGACGCAGATCAAAGGTTAGAAGGAAAGGAAAAGAATTAGAAAGGATTAGAAAGAAAAAAAACCTCAGAATCTCTCATAGATGAAACATTCATACCTGAGGAAGTAGAAGACAATGCCTCAAATGAAGAAGACGAAGTACCATACACTAAAATGGATACGTCCAATGAAGATGCAGGGCAAGACAGTGATACAGAACAAAATGCTACAGCAATGATTACGCCAAGTGAAAAAAAAATTTTTGAAGCAACAATGTCTTCGGGACAAATACAAATATTATAGAAAAAGAGGGAAAGAGTACAAAGGGTACAAAAAAGAAAATGGGAAATTTACTCCAGTTATAGATCGAAAAAAGAGACAGATGTTTCCAAAATGCAACTCTAAAGTGTGCATAAAAGCAAAAAATGAACACTGCTCTAAATTTAATGATAAAGTTTGAAAAAAAGTATTTGACAAATTTTGGAGTATGATTTGGGACATGAAAAAGACTTATGTTTCGACCCTAGTTGCTATGGAAAAAACTAAACGTCTTACCAGCAAAAATTAAAAAAAAAACAATCACGTCCGAATATCATTTAAAGAAAGACAAAAAAATCAGCTGCAAATGTGCAAAAAAATGTTCTTAAACACCTTAAATTTAAAAGAGTTTATGGTCCGCAACTGGTGTGTTAAAGCTGAGTTAGATATGCATAGAAGAACAGATGACATTGAAATACCTCTAAGAAAAAGAATTACAAATGAGATGGCAGCGTCCCTCAAAGCAGTGACAGATTTTCTTACATCTATACCCAATCTTGAATCGCATTACTTTCGCTCCAGTTCATATAACCTCTATGTTGAACCAATATGTCAAAATAAAATGGACGTTTATCGTATTTATAAAACTTATTGTCAGGAAAAAAATAATAAACCTGTCGCACCATCGCGATTTAAAACGATGATGAGAGTGCTCAATATTGCGATACATTCGCCCAAAAAAGATCAGTGTGATGTATGTATTGACCATGAAACAGAAAAAATCGATGAAGAACAATATCAGTCTCACATAAAAAAAAACTGAAGCTCAAGATAAGAGGTTGGCTGAAGAGAATCCCGACAGAATCGCAGTGATGACTATGGATATACAAGCCGTCAAATTGGCACCATTGTTACAAGCTTCAGCGATTTACTAGAGAACTAAGCTCTGCGTTCATAATTTCACTGTATTTGATTTGGTTACCAAAGACTGCCACTGTTATTTATGGCATGAAGCCGAAGCAGGATTAAAAGCAAACATTTTCAATACAATTATAAACATACACCTTCAAAATTATATGAAGCAGCACTATCGAACGAAACGAATTATATTATACAGCGATGGCTGTTTGGCCAATACTCTGTTGCATTTTGCTAATTTTAAAGACATTATTATTGAACAAAAGTATTTAGATAAAGGGCACACACAGATGGAAGTGGATGGAGCCCTCAGTTTAATAGAAAAGAAATTAAAAAATCAAGTTATTTATCTACCACCTGACTATATAAAGTTTTGTGAACTGTTTTTTTACTTATGTATGAAAGCCTAATATTTTATTTTCAGTTTTATTCACTTTACACGGTTTTATTCCCCTCCTGAAAAATTGCCCAACGATTAGATACGTGTTTTTGCTGAATCACCAACGAAATATTGTTGTTTTTGTGTCTATTAGGTAACCCAGCAGTTCAACAACATTACGAAATAAGAGAATGGCACTAACGAACCAACATTGTTAGTAGAAAACTTAATATAAAATTTGAGCCGTTAGTGAATTTTAGTTTATTGATTCTATCTACTCTACATATAAGATTAGGACTGATTAAACAGTTTGTGAAAGCACTAGAAAAACAAAGTAACTGTTTTAAACAGAAATAATGAATGCGTTTCCAAAACTGTCTGATGCAAAAGTTAGAGAAGGAATATTATTTTGTTGCTTCACAAATTATGAATCATTTCAAAAATGAAAATTTAAAACGTACAATAAATGATTTAGAGCTGACATAAAGTTTTTTTTTTAAATGTTTGCAAACAATTTCTGGGAAATCAAAAGAATAAAAACTACCAAAACATCGTAACTATTTACAGTTCGATTAATTTCCTGCTAATTTAAGAAAGATGAGTAATAAATATGGGGAAAATTTTTTGTTTGTACAAAATTTGTAAATATGTATTTATTATTTGTCTACTAGCGGACTATAATTATAACTCTAAAACTAAAACTGGTGGAAAAACTTAGTTTTTGATTATGCTTTCAGTTAAAGACTGTAAGAACTATAGCCCATTTTGACAACAGTTAGTCAAAAAAAAATTTAAAATTGTCGGCTAACGATCATATCTCGATTTTTGTTTAACTATTGAAACGTTCTCGAAGTAATAGTCAACTTCGAGACAATAACCGAAGAATGTGGAAAATTCTTGACGCAGATAACAGAAATATATAAAAAGTATTCAAAGGAGACTGTGTCAGTTTTTCGAATTGAATCGAGATGAAGATTTTTGTCGGTTTAAATAAATAAGTGATTAATTAACGTGTGGGCTAAGATAAATAAATAAAATGCATTTGCTAGTGAAAAATAAATACGGCGTTGTAAGTGTACGTGTTTTTAATATAAACAAATACCAGTTTAGATAAACAGAAGTTATTTTTTTTATTTTGTTTATTATTTACTTTAAATTTTTTAACGATACCTCAAATTAAGTAAAGAAATTTGGTTTTTAAGAAAAAAACGTTTAATACAATTCACATTATTTATTACCTGTGCAAAATACTTAAAATTTATTAGAAACATTTGTCTGTAATTACCAAAAATTTGGTTTAAAAAAAATTGTTTAAAGTATCAAAAAGCTTTATTGTATGTTGTTGTAATAGCAATCTTACTAAGACATTGTGACACGTTAATAAATAACACATAAATCGTTTTCGTTTTCTTCTTTGTATTACAATATGCAATGTAGTTAAATAAAATAAATAAATTTAATTGTTTATAAGAAACGACTTTCAAAAGTAACCGCAATGTAGTTATTGCAAGTTTTAATTGTAGCTTTTTGAAATAGCTTAAGACTGACTACTTATGAATCAATAAAAAAGTTTGTTTATTAAGTTACTCAAACAGTTTTAATTCAATATAATAATCGATAAAGATAATGTCTTGAAAACATAAATACTTAAAGTTTACCTGAAATTTTTATTCGCGTTTTTGTTAAGAAGACGGTCGTTATTGCGATCATGTTTTACATTCTTGCTTTTCTGCGCAATAGTTTCAAGTTGCAACTTGAATGTAATTTCTTCAACAGTTTTGAAATTAATTCCATGTACTTCTTAAATCTATCTTAATCTTTACATTACAATTAAAAAAAATTAAAAAGGTTTATGTTTAGTAAGTTGAGAGGATTGTTTACCTATTGAAAATAAGAAAAAAAACGTATAGTGCATCCGGTAAATTTCCCATGCGTATAATAAACAACTGATAACATCTCTGTATTTAAAGGTTCTTTTGTGTCAAACTTTAATAAGTAAATTGCATCAGTGTAATGTTTCTTAAAGTATCGTATATTATTTAAGACAGTTTTTTCGGACGTTCAATTTCGATGGTTACTGTATAAGAAATGATTACATGAATTATTTAACAAGTACTTCCTGAACGAATGCGTTTAAAATTAGCAGCGACAGTTTTGATTTCGACATTCATTGTCTGTCGATGAGGAAGTAGAAAAATTAACATTCGTAACAATTACTCATAGGGATGAATGGAACACTCATAGAAGAGATTTGCATATGTTCAGGTATCACTTACATGGATCTAATGAAAAAAATTAAAATCTGCATACAGCGGTTGTACGGTGATGGGAATCCGACGGTGGAGGATCCCCGCATTAAATCTCTTTGTTACTACGTTTTTTTAAGAAACCCTATTGAAAAAACATACAACTGGTTTCACTGAAACTATACATTGAAATTAAATATGCGTGAGCATTCTTTTCTGGATTTTTTGTCGGTACGGTATTGTAAAAGTCGTAAGCGTAACCGTTACTTCTGCTTCGCGAATTGCTACATAATTGCATTGGCTGGAGAATTCGTGAAATTAATTTAGTTCCGAGAAATTTTAACCACTTGTTGAGCATTTCATAAGTAGCAGTGCAGTTTTATGAGCGTTTCATAACAATAGCGAACTCTACAATTACTACATTACGCCACCGCCTATTAAAGAAGAAAAGCTCCTCATTATCTAAAGATTACAATGACAATCCCACCAGAGCGCAAACTTAATCCCTTGTCACAGTTTCCCTAAATACAATAATTCTAAACACTTGTTCGGGGCGCTTTTTATAATTCCGTTATAAAGGGGCTGTCGATACAATCGAACTGTTTGGGTCTATTGATAGACACCTTCCTCGTACGTAAACCTGTTAACACCTGATTTTGAAAAGGGAATTGACTACCTGTAATCAATCACTACCTTAATGGTTTTCTAACCCGGTGTAATTAAAAGCAGTATTTTAAAAATTTATTAGCATTACAAACCTTAAACTAATTTTGCTTCGGGCTTAAACTTCTCACGGTAGACAAATGGTTATTATGTGCCCGAGCATAATAAGTGCATAGGCAGCCGCCCATCTTCTATAATCATATGCAAGGGCATGCATACATTAACAGGAAGACAGTAGTCGAACCCTTTTATAAAATAAAAAATTAAATAGGTTTTTTCTTAAGCAAATGGTACTAGTTGATGTGTTCCCATGAGCCGTACAGCTTGTGTGATATGTCAACGTAGTAAACCTGATACGGTCCTCGCTCTTAATTTTTTTTACTTTCTTTACAATAAAAACAGTTTTTGTTTCAAACATTTTAAGTATTTATTCTAAAGTTTACACAAATGTCCTTTATAATTAATAAATTTAATGTTAAAAAATCAAAAAAAAAGGATGTTGCAAAAGGTTTTTATTCTACACAAGCAAATATAAATTTAATTTATGGCAGGATTATCTCCATTAATCATTAGTATAAAAGAAAATTTTAACTAGTAACCTGTAGGATTTTAAAACAGTATTTAAATCGTAAATAAAGCTTATTTGTAACTATATACAGAAATTATGATCTGGTTTAATTCGCAGTTCAGAATGGTACGTTTACTATTTTAGGTGTCGGATTTTTAAATATTACTTTAAATCTTTATGGTTCAGTGAAGTTATTGAGATGAATTATAGAAAAACAGTTCGTTTAAATAAAAAAATATCTTTTATTTTTAAACTAAAATCTTGTCTTTGTACTTACACAAAACAATGTTAAAAAAAGCTTCTCTTAACATATTAATATTCCTAATGTTGAAAAACTTCTCCAAAATGACAACAGTTTGGCAGCTTTTTCAAATAATTTAAACAAAGATACTGTAATGCAACTTAGAAGATATGCAAAAATACAAAAAAAATAAGTAGCTACCTAGTGGGTAAAATAATAATAATTAATGTTTTTAGTAGTTATGGTTAACAAAGTCGAGAAGACAATAAAGGGCAGTGTTTAACAATCAATGTACACAACTCAGTATTGAAAAATGGTATATAACAACGTAAATAAAAAATATTTATACATATTTGAATTTGTGACAACACAATCGCATTTACTAACAAAAGCAATGTTTTTCAAAACAGTGTCTTTAAGAAAGTAAATTGCGTCATTTAAATATGCATAGCTTCACCCATGTACTATTTATGTACGTTTATTGCAATACCGAATAAATGCTATTTTTGGTTCATAAATTAACAAATTTATCAAATACA
Organism: Aquatica leii; assembly: GCA_035610365.1. Classification (NCBI taxonomy): domain Eukaryota; kingdom Metazoa; phylum Arthropoda; class Insecta; order Coleoptera; family Lampyridae; genus Aquatica; species Aquatica leii. The sequence continues at coordinate 39,739,077 of CM069435.1, read as the reverse complement.
GCAGAGAATTTTAAGCAAATAGAACTACATGACAAAAGATTATCAAAAATATAACGCAACAGTATAAATTATAAAATAAGTGCGTGAACAAAAACTAGAAAATACTTAGTTACTATTGAACAAATTAGAGTTGGCCATGTTTGTTAAAAATTGCATTTGGTTATGGATTATTATTATAAATCCGTGGCCAACTATTTTTTACCTTTTAATAACTTCTTACGTATTTGCACACGTTGTAAAACAATTGTGAAAATATCTCATTAGTTACCTTGTTTAAGAATTGTGGTTTGAGTGATGTATTCTTTATAAATGTACAAATGTACTGACAATGTAATTAAGAATTCATGTGATTCTTTAAACAAACTTGAGTTAACTAAAAAATAAAATCAAAAACACATTGATAAAAATGCTCAAACTGTTAAGCAAAAAAAGTTAATCAATGAAACAAAAGATTTATTTTGTTATTATTTTAAGTACAATAAAATTAAATGTATAAAATAACCTCCTTGTTCAATGTTTTGTAGGGTTTATGCTTTTTCTCTTCTCAAGTTGGTATAAATGTAAAAATATTTGTCCGAGTTACACCTGTAAGGGATGCAGTGCGTTTATGCCGGTATAAAGTTAAGGATTACCCCGAACTGTATTTATTTAAACAAGGAAACCTTTAATAGTCAATTTGCATGAAATAACTGAAATTTAATCGCGAAGTACTAAGAATGTTAAAGTTTACCTACCCTTCGGAGACGAAGTGAATTAATTAAGGATTGAATTATAGTTAGGGTGTTGGCACCTTCAATTTAACAATTAAAACAGTAAGCAGGTACAAGTATCCCACGGATTTTCTAAATGTAACAAGTCCCTAGGTGTTTTCGACAACGGTTTTAAACCGTATAGCAAAACGGTCCTATTAAATACGCAAATGAGCTGGTAGTTTCATTTCCGGGGTCACCTTTAGTCCTACTGATGAACGACTAAAAGGGTTATGTATAAAAAAAAAGAAAAACAGACTGGTAGCGTTGTGAGCTCGCATATATTAGACGTGTATGCAAATAAGGGCTCTGTCTTGCACTACAGGATACACATGCAGATCACATTAATGCGCGCCCATTGCGACGTCTGTACCGAGAGGGTTAGCGGGGAACCAGTTGCGCCATGTGTAAGCAAGAACAAAAAGCGACAAAAAAACCTGACAAAAACAACGTACATTTTACGGACGTCCCATAAATGTGGCCCGGTGCCCCAGTGCTGTTTGTGCAGTGGTCGCGAGAGTTCTATTTTAGCGGTTCTTCAGCTGGCCGTTGGTCATTGACGATCAACAGCTGGACTCACGCCGCACCCCCTTTGAAACCATTACCTACACTTTCTAGCGATATTTCCTGTTGTGTACCGTATGTAAATCGATGTGGACTTAATGATATTATAATTACAAACAAAGGTGATTAATTATACTGGGCCGTCGTGACGGGCGCCCAACAACTTAAAATTACTTGGTATGTGAGAAGGCATCGGTGACTACAATTTGTAATAAATTGTGTTCCAATTAGCTTTTATGGTTTTTGTCGGCAACTTAATACCCAAAATGCAATAATTTACATCAAACATCGATTAATCTTTACGATTTCATATAAAAAGTCTGATCAACGCGCGATATTCAAGATTATCTAAGATTAGCGGCCCTGTTGCTTAAATTAAAACTTAGTACGACCGTCTAATTTCTAAATTCATTAATAAAACACATTTTTTTAAATTGCTGTTTACGGGTTTTATTATAATCGTTTTTAATAATTCATTTCGTATACGGCCGTATTATAAATAACTTAATTATTTTTAACAAAAAATAACATTGCCAAAATTATTAAAAAACACAGTAACTATTTCTGCAGGAAAATTGGGTTATTCGTGTACTCACCTACAAAGCATATAAACTTTCCAAGTGCGTTTTTATTACTCCCGTCGCCATTTTTACTGTGGCTTTTTACTAGAAAATTTTTATGTAATTTTCTTAGTGTAGTTTTTATTTTTACCTTTATATTACAGGTAGAAAACTGGCTACTATAAAATAACGTGCAAATCTAATGAAATAGAGAAAAAACAAAAGTCTTTTGTAAAATATTAATTTAGAAAGATGCAATTATGTATTTTCAAAAATTTAGATACTCGCAATAAGTTATTTTTAAGAAATGAGTTGTAAGTAAAAAAAATTTAAATAACGACGATAGTAAATACTGCAAATTATTTATTGGTTATTTATTTTCATAAAAAATGTACTTAATGACTTAATTATTTAATTATTTTGCGTTTAAAAATTTGTAACGGTTATTTTGCTTACTGTCTCAATCCCTTTTTGAATTCTTTATCTTCCTTAATATAAAACAATTTCTTTGCACATACTTTTTGGTTAAAAACTATTAAATTTGCTTGAAAAAGAAACTATACACTTAAGTGATTTTGTGTAATTTCAATTATTAAGGAAAATTATGATACATTATTGTTAGCAAAAACATTTCGACTTGTTATTCCAGATCATAAACTAAAACTAAAATCAAACTTAGTAGGTTCTTTTCAGTTTATTCTGAAGGAATTACACTAATTTTTTTTTAAATTATTCCAATATAAACAATTATTTTACTTGACATTTTTAAAATATTAAAACCATTGTAATTGGAAAAGGACATATTTTTATCTCAAGAACGTTTTCAATTACGGATGAATTACGCTTTAATTAAAAAACATTTTGTTAAAAATATATTTCAAAATTCTACGGTTAATAAATTAAAGTTTTATCAACACTGATTTATTAATAAACACAATAAATTATAACAAACTTTTACAATGGCTGATTTTATTTATTTGTTTCGTTTTTAATAAATTGCTGATATAAACATCTAGCTTAATTTGAACGATATTTATTAAATAAATGTTTAAGGTACTGTTACTTGAAATTTTATGTGTTTTTATAAACACAATTTTATAATTTGTTCCAGAACGTTGCAAATCGTTTATTAGTAAAAAATTCTTTAGTAATTTGATACTAATCATAAGCCCGTAAATTGAAAAAAAAGAAAACAAACATTTGTGGATAATTAGATGTGGCTTTATTAGAAAACCAATTAATCCATATATGTAATTTATCTAAAATAACAAGCATTTTACAATAATTAGCGCATATGTTACTTTGTAGAGAAAGCCGCAGCATTCTTGTAATTTCATAAGCAGAGATGTGTTCAAGGAACTTTTATGTATTAAGTTGAATTGTTTCATAAACTAGATTTTTGTCGAATTAGTCAAGTTGAGGTAACCAAATAATTAGAAGTCACTTCAGCTTTAACATTAAAAACGCAAATTAATACGACCCGTAACTGATTTAGATTGAGCAATTGAAAGCAGTAAAAAGTAAAAGTGAATAAATAGGAATGGTTTCAGTAAAAAAAAAGTATTGATTCTTTAGAAGTTGTAATTGCGGTTGTGATGTTGTGAAAGCGTTTACCCACACACCGGTGATTTTGCAGAAGGCCATCAATCCTGATTAACACGTCAGTAAGTCGTTTCAGCCACACTATCTGAACGACTGGTAAATGTGACCATTTTTCATTCTGTCACTCGCTTAATGCATTATATTTAAGTCAACTGAAGTTTAGCCGGTGGTGTTTTTGAAAAGTTATTCCGAGAGTTCATCATCGCGTCAAAATATCTAAATGAAACTAAGAATGATATAGTAGCAAGCTCGTAACCTCGTAATTTTGCTGTGGGCGGGAATTTTAATAAAGATGAAACATTATTACTTATTTTCATGACAACATGCATACATGTGATTTATCTCTTGCTGAACAAGAAAAGAAAAATAACAGACGCGTGGATTGGGCAGCAACAGATTATTTTTCATTATTTTCGTTTTTGAAATCCAAAAGCTCGAGTGGGGTACAAATATATTAAAGAAGACAGTAAAATTAGGGTGCGAGGCGGTGAGATTAGAACGGCTCGAATCCAGGTTCTGTCATAGTTCCCTTGGAAACTCGAGGAAAAGCGAACACACAAATTTTAAATCCACAAATACGTGAGGGGTCGAACGAATGAAAGTAAACGAGAAGAAATGAGAAGAGCACTTTATGTGGGTGGTTCAGCCCTTCGGATACAATATCGTAATATTATTGCGAATGCCTCTGAGTCACTCACAGCAAATAAATAATTAAAGAGGTTTCGTATATCGAATCATGAACATTTACAATCAAAAGCTCCTTGTTATGCATCAACAGATACAATATAATATCTCGGTATTAAGATGAAACGTGATGTAAATTTTCGCTATTGTGAAATTGAAATTCCAGTAAGAATATTATTCAGGTACACAAATAATTTGCTTAGTGTGTGTATTGTCTGTTCATCTCGTTATCTGCACGTTTATTTGTAATTCTAGTTTAAAATTATTAAACGGACATAGAAACAGTTCTAATTGTTAAAGTAAAAACACGCTGATAACAAAACGTGTATTTGTGAAAAATTATTACACGTGTAATTTTTATATGCATACTAAGGCATTTTTACATTTATTATTAAATGCTACTGCAAAAAACATGTATAAAGTATTGCAGTTATAATCATGATAATCTTTATGTAAAAATACACGGATTTTTTCAGTCATAAATTTAAAAATATAAGTAATTTATAGGTTTTATTTAGTGTTTATAACTTAGTTGAGTTGTTTTTAATATTTAATATTTTAAATTATTATAAATACATTTTCACGCGAATAATTGAACAAAATGAATCACTTTAACGTAAACGCTACGTGTAATTTCTCCAATAAAAAGTGAAAATAAAAAACCTAATACAAAATTTTAAATTTTAGTAGTTTTTTCGAAATTTTAGATTTATTGCAAATATGGCTTAACAAAATACAAAAAATTTAGTTTTTTTAAATTATATTTGAAAACATTCTAGTAGTTATAATTAGATTATAAAACTGGTTTTATTTAATTATTTAAACTACGATGATAAAAAACTGCTTTGAATAAAACTATGGCACATTCGTTTTATTCTTAAAAGATAACCACCAAATAAAGTAATCTTAATTTATTTAAATACTAAATAATTCATTGTAATTTATAGCGGTTTCTTTTAGAACGGTAATTGGCTTATTTAGCTGTATAACAATCTTTAAATTTCTCTGTTTTTGTGTAAACATTTTAAAATGAACTTGAGAATCGCAAAAAACATAATTTTTTATTTTATAAGCTTTATAAAATGCTTAAGGTTTAGAATTAAAACTTCATATTAGAATACTGTTTTCGTAAAATCAAATTTACTGTTTGTGTCATGTTTTGCATGTCTATTTTAATTTCTTTTTTGCGTTGCACGCTTATCAATCTATAAATAACAGTTATCTACAAAAAGTCAATTAAACCTCTATAAATTAGAAAGCATTTTTCGTTTTTTTTACCTGAATACGAGATTAACAAAATTTATTCAGTGTTATGATCTGCAAGGTGGTTATTAATTCTAACCGCAACCAATTTGATCAAATCTTCTAAAAACCAACTTTTTTGAAAAGCAATCAACGATATTTTTTGTTGTAAAAAATGACTCAATTAAATAAAAATATATGTTCATTTTTTCTAACCCTGTAGATGTTAATAATTATACATTGTCGGTATAAAGCAGCATAAAAAGATAATTTACATTTAATTGTTTAATTAGCTTTAAAAAACTACAAGGTTGTGAGATAATTAACACCTTTTTTAGTAATATTTTTAGCGCTCAAACAAAATTCCCGTTTTAGTGTTATAAAACATTTTCAAGAGCTTTTATACCTAAAAGTTTTTAAAGAAGAAAAAATAATTTGTACATACTTCTTATAGCATTGTTATATTTGTATTTTTCATACGTTTACTAAAATGGTCACAAATAAAAATCTTTGAAACATTTACAAGATTTCACATTGTAACGATTGTGCAAACAAAGGTGTACCTCGCTATTTATAAATATTTTTAAGAAATTCTAGGTATGTGAAAGCATCCTTACTTTATTTGAAACAATTTTAGGATAAAGTCGAATAATAATAAACATGCTTTGTCTTCATTTTAAAAATTAACCAAATCCTTTGCGCTCGTACTGCAGTAACTTTCTTTAAATTTTTGAAATTGTTGCTTATTACTAATTAAAGTTTGATTGTATTATTTTATTATCAGTAATATTATGTATATAAACCTAAAAATGCTTTTCACATAGAGGATAAACTATTTTATGATGAAACCTGAAAAGCTTTTATATTTTACTGACTGCGAATGAAATATTTATGATCCAATTAGAATTTTTTTTACTTCAATTAACGTAATTAAGCGTTTTCAAAGTAATTCCGGGGCCAATTTAATGTAGATTAAATCTGTAAGCATAATAAATTATGTGTTTATGTTTGTAATATTAGAGTATGGTTGGGAATTAATGGAACAAAGGTACAAATAAAACTGATAATCTCTTAATAAAAAAAATAGTTATTGTTTGTGAATAAAGTCTAAACACGCATAAACTTTATTACCTTCAAAAATTTATAGTTGTCAGAATTTATTGAGTTCTAATGTTTACAAGTTCAACAATAAAAACCACGGAACCTAATTAATTTATAACTTGTCACGTGCACAGCAGGATCTTAATGACATTTCATTTTTCATTATAAATCAAATATTATATGTGTTCGTATCACGCCATACGTGTGCAATGCTAAAATGTCTTATCGAGGTGAGATCTTGATGGAGAATGAGAGTAAGAGTAAATTGGAATTTATCAGTAAACCGGGTAATAAGGAAATTAAGTGCTACAATTACGTGTACCAAAATACCACAATCTTTAATAATCCTAAAACGTGACATTCCAACCGGCCATTTCGCGTTTATCAAATGAATAGACGTAAGCGTCATTTTTATACGCATGCGTTCACACACCCTCGTGTCGTCGTGACGACCCAGAGTGCGGGAGTGAACCCTATTTTTTTAGGGTTGTAGAATCGCCCTACCATGACCCTTGTCCTGCGTCAAAACATATGTGTACACACACGTACATTACACGATTAACAAAATTAAAAATGGCGTTCTCGCGTAACAGTTGAAAATTTACACGACGTTAAGTGTTAAGGAAAGCAGCACAAAATGATATTTAATATTCGTAATTCTGTTTGCAACAATATAATGTAATGAAACTGTAACTCGGGTAGAGTTTGGGATATAATTTGCCGGAGCCGGGTTGCGAGCAGCTTGTTTAGATCATAATATTAAACTCAAATCCCATATAAAATTAAATTGTGTCTACTGTGGCTTGGAACTAGCGTGTTTTATTGAAAAGCTTTTTTAGTATTTCCCTTGGAGGCTCGTCGTTTTGTCCTTATTAAAATGATAAAGTAACTAAATACATTTCTGAAAATGTCAGTTTTCTTTTGAGATCATTAATTAGAGTTGCTTGGGGCTACCGACAAATTCAGGTTTTATCTATAATTAATATGAAACTGAAATGCAAACCTCGTACAAGTACATCATTACTGTTAAAAATTTATGCTCAAAGTATCGGTTTATTTTAAACAAAATCATTAAACTTTTATCGTTTTTAATAAACTGCATTTTACATTGAACTCAAATAATTACTTAACTCGTTTAACATTAGCAATCCATTTAAATAAATCGGAACAAATTAATCTTTATGCGTGACCATTTAAAGTGTGGTTTCACGCACGTTTCTATTTACATGATACTAAATAAAAGTTTACAAGACCTAACAATATATCTGACCTATGCATGGTGATAATACACAAAAAACTTAAAATATCGTTTCTTTTATAAGCGGATTAAAAATCGTCGCTACAAAATAATTCGATATCTAATTATAACTGTAATTACGATGTTCCCAGTCAAATAAATTAAAACGCAAACTAATTAATTTTATTACTGAAACTTTGAATTCGATTTATTTACTCGGTTTATGTCAAAAACAACATGTGTCTGAACTCGCCGAACTGCTTTTCAGTCTAAACTATAAGTTATTTATCAAAAACAAATTCTGTAAAGTTTTAATTAAATTAAACTATAATATAAATATTTTTTAGGTACATATCAAAAATATATTTTCGATTAATAAATTTTAAACATTTTATAAGATAATTTAAAAACCCGTTTTAAAAATCTTGAAAAAAAACGCGATTTAAAGAATCATCGTGGACAAAATAAAAATTAGATGTGTGTAAATATAAAAATAAAGATTCAAAAATAAAAATTGCATTATTCTGAGTTAGTGTAATTTCGAACATGTGAAACGAACAATTCAAAGAAATTTTAAAAGTGTACTTAGTTATTTCTTTTTTTTTTAATTTGGCAATTTCTTTCTATTTTTTTGTGTTTTCTATACCATTTAGCTGCCGATACCTCAAGTAAATTTTTACTTTATATCAGCAAATCACAATTAAAAACACAGCAATAAGTAAAGCTCTAACAGACAACACTAAGAAAAATAAACAGATGTCTACCATAAGTCAAGTTCAAATCTACAAAACATTAATTAACTTCATTTCCTCATCTGCAATTAAAACAAGTGCCAAAATCAGAAAAACCAAAAAAAATTGTAGGAGTCGTCGAAATGTGTATACTAAGAGCAATAACCAAAATTTTGAAAAGCTGTCACATAAGAAACCAAAAAATTTACAGTAAATGCAATATTTTAGATGTTTTTATATAGACACGTCAAAAACAAAGAAACTTAAATTCTTAAATTCTCAAGGATGCCTCTTAATGAAATAGGTATATAGTTGTGCCTCAACAACTCGGGAAACAACACTACCACATCAAGAAAATTGAAATAACATGCCTTTTGTTTTAAATTAAAAAGACAAAACTGTTTGTTTTTTAAAAGCTTGTATTTAACTTACTCGAGGTCAAAGTTTGCAATCTGAATTAGAATTACTTCCTCTTATCTTACACAGTTGAATTTTTATATGTTGGTTCAGTTATACTGACAATGCATTTTTATGATAAACATGATCAGCATCCAGGATTAGCTTCAGATAAAAGAACTCTTCAACGGTCAGTAGCAAAGACACGAAAATTTGCGTACGCAATTAATTATAATATCCGGTTTTAAATAATAAAATGAACAGACTTAGAAACATGTTCAACTAAAACTAAAAATTAGAAGATAATAAAAAAGCATTTTTAAAAACAAGTTTGTGTTAAATGCTCTAAAAAGAAGAAAATAAGCTTTAAATTAAATATAAAAGCTTGTTGAGAGATTTACCCGTTTAAATAAACGAAAATACGATATGTAGCTTAATATTGACAGAATTAATTCAAAAAATAAATAAAAATCATGTATTTCGCGACAAGTTTTTATATCATATAAATTGTATAATGTAATAAATTTATATGTTTGATTTAATTTAAAGTTTATTTTCTTCATTTTAGAGCATTTGAATAAAAGCTCGTTTTTAAAAACGTTTTTTTGTTATTTTGACAACATTATATTTCAAAACATTTAAATAAAAGCGTGTTTTTATTTATTATTAATTTTTTTTTGTTCATAATAATTTCCTCAGTTTTTGACATATTTAAAAATAATTTTTTTTCTATTTTAGTTAGATACATAATCTTAGTTTTTAAAGTTCATAAATGACTTCGAAATACATTTTATCAATGTTTTCAAATTGTAAGTATTACACAAATTTGTTTCTGTTTAAACTATTTTTTGAAAAATCTTTACAAAGCTTTTTTTAACTAAAATTTTTATATTTTTCAATGATATTTAGTCTATACATACATAATACATAAACAAAGAATAGCAGTTTATGTAACATGAATCGAAAGTGAAGCATAGCATAACAAACGTTAATGCGACGAGATATCGCAAGCCGAGTTAAAACAACAGAAACAAATTTGTGTAACACTTACAATTTTATAACATTGTTAAAAGCGTGTTTTTTGAATTTTTTTCTGAACTTCAAAAACTAAAATTATGAAGAACTCAAAATTTAAATAAATACAAATTGATTTTAAAATATGTCAATAATAAAAAATTATCATGAATGTAAAAGAATTGCAAATAAAAAAATATTTTTTAAAACAAACTTTTATTTAAATCGTCTAAAAGAAAACAATAAACTTTAAACTAAATGAAACACATGCATTTATTACATTATACAATTTATACGGTATAACAGCTTATCGCAGGATTTTTCTGTGTAAATAAACAACAATGCAAGATGTAACTTGATCATAATCAAGCAATTAAAAAAAAATGTATTTCGCGACAAGCTTTCATATAATAGAAATCGTGCAATGTAATGAATTTATATGTTTGACTTAATTTAAAATTTCTTTTCTTTTTTTTCAAGCATTGAACTAAAAGCTTGTTTTTGAAAATGTTTTTTATTAACTTTTGCAAATTTATGATAATTTTCTTAGTTTTTGACATATTTTAAAATAAATTGTTTTTTTCTCATAATTATTTTCATAATTTTAATTTTTGAAATTCAGAAAAGATGTTTTTATCAATGTTTTAAATTTTAAGTCGTACACATTTGTTCTTGTTGTTTTAACTATTCATAGACATCTCAAAATCTCTTTAAAAAGTTGTTTTAATTTAGATTTTTGACGTAAAAGTTTTTGTAACTAAGGCTTTTATATTCTACAGTGATATTTAGTCTATGCCCTTAATTCTGATCTATTTTCGAGGTCATTTAATAACTTTTCAAAAAACAAAAATTTTTTTCTAGACATATTTACATTCATAACTAGAATTAAAATATATTTATATATATTTATGTAACAAGAGTCGAAAGTGAAGCATAACATAAAGAACGTTAATGCAACCGGATACCGCAAGCCGAGTTAAAACAACGGTAACAAATTTGTGTAAGGCTTATAATTTTAAAACATTAATAAAAGCATGTATTTTATTTTTTTTTCTAAACTTTAAAAACTAAAATTATAAAGATAACTAAAATAGAAAAAGACGAATTCATTTTGAAATATGTTGTCAAAATAACAAAAAAACGTTTTTAAAAACAAGCTTTTATTTAAATGCTCTAAAAAGAAGAAAACTAAACTTTAAATTTAATCAAACACATAACTTGATTTTGACACAAGTAATTCTAAAAAATATGTATTTCGCAACAAGCTTATATCATAGAAATTGTATAATTTAATAAATTTATGTGTTTGATACAACTTAAAGTATATTTCTTTTTCTTAGAGCATTTAAAAGCTGGTTTTGAAAAAAATTTTTTTAATTATTTTTTTACATTCATGATAATTTTTAACATATTTAAAATTTTAAAATTTTAAGTCTTACATAAATTTGTTTCTGATGTTTAAAAGTTTTATTACTAAAGTTATTATATTCTTCAGTGATATTTAATTAATACCCTTAATTTTGATCTATTCTCGACGGTATTTATGTATATATAATACTCTAATATTTAAATGAATTTTTTAAAGCATTTTTCTTCAAATTTTAACTAAATTTTAGAACTTTTAAAAAAATTTTCTACCAGATACAAACTTTAACTTAAATATAAATTCACTTTTAAAGCAAAGTTTTATCTAAATCTCAATTTTCTGCTTTGGAATTCCACAGTTTTTTTCGCCATTACGTAACTACACTAACAAACAAATATTGGTGTTTTTAATGAGGCACATTTCAAACAAAAAACAATAATAATTATTTTATTTCTATTTTAAAAACCAAAGTGGATCTAATATAATTTAATTAATAGTATAGTATATACTAAGATTGAAAACTGCATTATTATAACCTAAGCGACAGATTATATATAAATCATGCAGGAAATGCTGTCGAATTCCTCTACAGATGTTACTGTCTTTCTCCCTAAACTAAAATTGAGTAATAAGAATAATCTAGAGTACTGTCAGTTATATCATATAATTTACTGACAAATCCAATTCTATGACAAAGACGACCTGATAATTTAGCAAATCACCTTATCACTAAAATTTAGTTTTTGAAAAAATAAAAATGGCTTCTCTTTGACATCGAACTGACAACATACTGGATAGGTCTATCCAATTAATTTTGACGTAATTGCGATTTACAACACAAAAATAAATATAAAACGTATGTTGTTTTTTTTAGTAAAACTATTAAAATTGTTTAAAAGTATTGTTTTAAGTATTAATTACATCTAAAATATGTTTAATCCAGTAATAATCGCGTTTAGTTAAGTTAGAATTTTAAATAATTTATATTTTTACTATAAATAACTTTAATACAACAAAAATATTTTTTACAATAATCTGTTGTGTTTGTTAAGATTTAAACACATCCGGCTGAAAAAATTGGATATCTTGTATTGAGAATAAGAATTTAAATTTTGAAGAGAAATTGAGTCATCTGTTTCATTGGAGATAAGTTTTTCTAGAAACTGCTTAGTGTTACAGTTACGTCGTTCATTTAGAGGTGTTATTGAGAATAGTTGAAGTAAATTATCATAAGATATTTCAACTGCTGGATAAGTTTCTGCCATCTTAAAGTAAATATATTTTAGAAATTTATGTGGAATTTTTCAATGGCAGTTTTTTGATTGATATTTTAACTTGGACCGGACAAATGCATAATATTGTAACGAATTTTTTATTCAAACTAATTTATTTAAACGACTAAAAATATGTTTTACTTATACTAGAAATATGTACACTTGTAAATTAACCGAACTAATTAAATCTAATAATATTTAATAAAAACACTTACACTAATTAAGATAAGATAAAGTCCGCGGATAGCTTCACACACTTGTTTACACTAAAATCACGTAGTACAAGATTATTCTCCGTATATTTATGTACACACACGCCCTAACGACTTAGTTATTTCAATTTGAATAATCTTCTTAACACTGCTGTATTCGCATTACGGCAATAACTGACCCACGATTTGTTTCTTTGGTATTTATACACATTTGGAAATCCTTTTCGAGTGTTCCCTATCTTTCGATATATCTTCTAGAAGATGGATAACAACTTCGACAAGGCTCTTGAATTTGCGGATAACTTCTTGAACGTTTCAATATAATGTGTAAATTACATGAATGTTTGAGAAACTTTGAGAATGAAACCTAGCATCTTTATAGAAGAAGAGCAGAGTAAGTCTAATATGCAAATTAAAAGTAAGTTTTTCGTTAAAAATAATTTAATATTGTCGCATCGAGTAACGGGTAAATTACGTATAGCATAACAAAATTTTGTTGTAGTCGATTTACGATTAAAAGAAACAACTTTACATTTAGCGAGATTAAGATTTAAATTATTTAAACAGCACTAGTTGTTAATATTTTGAAGGTCATTTTGAATTGCAAAACAAAATGTAATCAATAAAGTAGTACAATTTTTTTAAAATTTAACTTAATTGAAGATTCGCATAATCTAGTCGTATTTCAAAATTTAACCACAGAAGAAATAAATTTTTATTATGTAATTTACAGGGTATACATTCATCAATAAAATTATATAAGAATAAGAAGAAAAATTTGACCATCCAAAAGATAACAATTGATTCCAGTCATAATTGCCAATTAAATCATATTAGTCTAACAAAATTAGTTATATATAGTAATATTTAATTCACGAATATTTCTTTCATTAATTTCATTAATAACCTTTTCAACGTCCCGATTAGCATTTTCAGATATATTTGTGCTAAAATTTTGTTTTAACTGAATAATTTCTTTTTGTGGATTGATTATTAGACCTGGAGAGATTTAACAGTATCAACTCTAGAAAAATAATTGTGACAGTAAATTTTCAACGCCTTGGCTCTAGAGCAAGTGATACAATTGATGTCATCCGCCGTTAGAACAGCACAAGCTGAATGTATGTAATTTTGGCATCCATCACATTGTACCGGTTTGGATTCTGAATTAATATTTTTGCTATAATTTTGACATAAAGACATTTTCCTTAAAAAAGTGGTAAGACTATAATTGTAGCTTAGTACGACTTAACTAGTAGGTCGAGTTATAGAGATAGCAGTTGGATTGTGTAAGCATGTGATACAATAAGGCATAATAAGAAATAAAATTACGTTTATGTTACGATTTGCTTATATAATAAGTGATGTTAATTATTTAAACATAAGCTACTAATATTACCGCAGATGAATAGAGCACTCCTACTTTTATAATACACCACGATTACTGAATATTATTTCAAATTGTTTACTGTGTAAAATAAATAATTTCGAGACCGATTTAACCACAGTTGTGTACATTTTTCATTTTTTAGTACTTTAATTAATGATTTAAATTATTAAAATAGCATTTAAAAAACTCTTGCTACTGATAGACAGTTTTGTAACCTTTTTTCTTTAAAACTGTTATAAAATTATCAGAAAATGTAAATATGTATATAATATTTACCTGCGGTCAAAAAACTGCTACTTCACAACTTACTATTACACGTAATAATGAAATAAAAACTTTTTATTCTAGTTTTTTAGAAATCCGTGTTTAGTTAAATTGTTTTATCTGACAAAATCAAAATTGTTAATATAAAATTTTAAGATTTTTAATTTTTTTAAATGTTAAATTATAAAATATTAAATTTTAAATAATCTGTAGTTATTAATTAAAAAATATTTGTTTGTTTGGTTATAAAATTACCTTTACACAAATTCGATACAGTTAAAAGCTAAGGAAATATAGTTTATGTAAATTTACATTATAATTTCATAAAAGTTATCTTGTTAAGAAACTCTTAACAACGACAGTCAAATTACACAACACTCAAGCATAGAGGAGAATTAAAAAACTTGTTGAAACGATGTTAAATCAAAATTGTAAATACACCAACAAGTAAAAAGTACTATTGACGATCTACTTCCAATTAGGTATTCGAAGAAACGAGAAAGAGAGAAATCAAGATGCAGTGTGGCAGTTAGAAAAGAAAATACGCGCAATCATCTTTTACAATATATAAAAATCAACTACACAGTTTGAAAAAGTTTAAATGAGGTCTGATTCATCCCTTACGACACATTACTACTCCTGCAGGTAACGAAAATACTTTTGCAATCTCTGACTGATATTTAATTGGACTACAAACCACCGCTCGCTTTCGTTAAATTAGAGATGCGAACAATTCTCCACTTCAAAGAATTTTTTTACTTCTAGGTATTTAATAAAAAGCGGTTAAAATGTCGAAGAAAAACTTTTTTTAAATTAATTCAATTTTAAATATTTTTTATGTTTTTATTTTTTTTTCAAGTGTAAAAGTGTAACAAACTCAATTTTCTTTATCTTTAGAAAATCAGAATTTTATTTTATTATTTTCTATAACTTTTAAGCGTTTGTAATTATTCTCACCCGACGTTTTTTATTTGTCAACTTATTTGTATATTTAAACATTATTGCTATTTGCAAAATAGCAAAAAGTTCTAAATTATTAGTGCCAATATCAGTTTTTTTATTAATTGTGTTCTTCATTAAAAAATATATGCTATATTCTTATAAAAAGGTTCAGTAAAGTGTAGAAATTTTGTGAAAACTGTTTTTAATTTTGGTCAAAGTGATAAATAAAAAAAGCTCCAAACAAATTTATTGTAAAGCGTAGCTTTTATTCTTTTACAATTTTAGTAAACAATTACTTTTTTCTAATCATTTATAGTCAAAATTAAAACGAAGCAAATAGTTTTTCCTTAAAAAGTTATTTGAATTCTAAACTAAAACAGATAACAAATAATATTTAAAAAAGAAAATAAAACGAATCAGGTTTAGATAAAATCAACTTTAGAGAATATGAAAGATTCTGCTTTGTTAAAATGTTTGATTAAAAAAAATGTTCCTTTTACGTTCAAACGCAGGAGCTTTTTAACTAAATATTGGTTACTCCTTTAACAGTTTATTATCAAAAATTAAAATTATATATATTTTACGTTAACGAAACAAGAACTTTATTTATTTATATTTTTTTGTTATAACGGGAATTATACAAAGATAGTGATTGTAAACTTTGAATAAGAGTAAATCTATCACGTTTTATTCATGGAATTGTCTTAAATTATGAATATAATCTATAAGATTTTTCAAAACAATTGTAGAGGTACATTAGAAGATTCTTCCACTGCTGACAAGCCTTAAAAAACTTCCTTTTAGTGGTTCACTCTAGTTGCATTTTTACAGTTACATTGACATTGCTTACCTTCAATGTCCTTATGCTGTGGTTTTAGTGTTCTATGGTCGGTACTCAAAACGTTTGGTTTATCCCCGTGTCTTTAATTACTGAATCTTTTCTATTTATTTTTTCTCAGTTTCTTTGTTTTTTGTTATTTATATTTTGCGGTTAATTTTCTTCATTTATATATTTTTCTTTTTAGAGATTGCAAAATTTTATAAAGCTTTCCATTATGTGCCTGTCGTTCATTATCTCTTTTTCTGCAATTAGCCAGTTAATTTTATCTTCTGCTGGTGTTAGTAACCTTCTTTCTAAATTTTGCGGCAATCAGATATTATATGTAAGATATGTTTCTGTTCTAGACCGCATCGGACACGCTTCTATTGATTGATTTGTATAAATATTTCCAGATCCTGTCATTAGGTGGGTTGTCCATTTGCTTGGTATCCATTTCGGATTTTATTCATTTTGCTTATATAGTTGTAAGGAAAACATACAGATTCTTGCCTTTACTTGAGTTGTTTCACTTCTGCTGCCATATATATAAATTTTTTTTTTATTGTGTTGTACGCTTGTTTAAGTAACATTTTTCCATATCTTGGTTTTTTATTCCCTTTTGATTGCTTTCTTGCTAATTTAATTAGTTATTTTAAACCTTAATGTTTTTCTACTGTTTTTCGTTAATTCTGCTGTTTCCGCACTGTTCTCCGTGTTTGCTGTTTTTAGCGCTTTAACGATTTTTATCTGCACTCCGTTGATCTTTTTCATGTTTGTGTTATTTTATTGCATTCTGGATTTTTTGTTGTTCCTACTTAATTTTTTTATTGACGCCATACCACGATGCTTTGCTGTGTCAGGTAATTGTGATAGTTGTCATTGTTTCAATATATTAATCTCCCTGTAGTTCTTCTGCGTTTTCTACTCTTATTTTGAATTCCGTTGTATGCCTTCCATTATCTACTTTTGTTTGATCGATCATAGTTCTGTAATAGCAAAGTTTTTAACTTGTAAACCAATCCAGATTCTAAGCTCTAACAAGGTGAAAACACTTGAAAAAGCAAACGACGAAATTGCATAAAAGTGACTAAGAAGAAGTAGTCTCCGTATATAAAGAAAAAGTATTGTCACAGCTGGTTAAGTTAGACTATAACTGAGTTACGGTTAAAACGGGGCGTGTTTTCGATAAAGAAGTAATGACCGGGAATCAAAAATGGGATAACTCCAAACTATAACCACGCTTAAAATTATTGAGAATATTGATGATTTCTATGGTCACTCGGATTTTTCTATTAAAAAAGAATAGAGACTTTGCAATCACCGAAACGTTATTAAAATTTATATTGTGACCTATAGTAAAATGATGTTCAGAAACCACAGACTTAGAAATATGCTTTTTCCTTATACAACGATCATGTTCGGAAATGCGTGTAATGACGGAACGAATGGTTTCACGAATGTAGACTAAGCCACATGAACAAGTACCTTCTATGGAGCTTAGAATCTGGCTTAGTTCACAAGTTGGTTACCTAATTTTATAGTGGTTCTTTGTTTGGTTTTTCAATTTTATCATTTTCTTTCTTACCTTTTCAGAGTTTAGAATCTGACTTGCTTCACAAGTTGATTAGCTAACTTTTGAGAAGTTCTTAGTTTAATTTTGGTTGCTTGTTTGAGTTCTTCGATTTCTCTCACACCCTGATGAAACCTCTTACTGAAGTGGGCAAAACGTTGGCAATTTCGGTTCTGTTTTTTAGAACCCTGTTTGTTGCGAAATAGTTGAGTATTCTACTTTTTTTTTGGTTAATGTCGAATTATTGTTTAAATTTCGTATCTGTGCATTTTCTTTAAATTTGTCTATTAGTATTAATATGAATTAAATCCTCTCTTATCTGCAGCGTTCTGCCTCTGGGCTCAGGTAAGTCTTTTTGGTTTTTTCAGCTGCTTGTCTTATATGGGTATTCATTCCCATTCTTTCCTCTACTGTGATGCCCAGATACTTGATACTGCTGACCAATTTTATTCGTTTTTCATATAACAAATTTCTTGGAAGTTGTCTTTTAAGAGTATTATTTCTGATTTTATCCGCTGATATTTCTATTTTATTGTTTTGACGCTAGGGCTTTAATGGCTTTATTTTTAAGATTCTTTCTTGAGTCGCCATTAAGATTACACGAGTATAAGATCAACTTAGATTTTACAGTTATACTTAGCTATTAGGTATCTATTCCAATCGTTGCAACTTTAGACCATGAGATGGCGCCGTCATTACATTTCGTTTATATAAATCCAATAATGGTTTTATATTATAAAAACTCCTTTTACTAATGTGCAAACTGTAAACAATTTAATGTGCTTTTGTGTATTTGTTGTAAACTGCAGCTATGAAAGACAAATTTTTATAGCTCTTATAGCACTTTCTGTCTAGCTAACAATTTTTTTCCAGCGTTTGCCATACTACAAACGGTTCTTTAAAATTGGATCGAGTCAATTGAAGTAGTTGAAAAATAGTAATCTATAATTTTTTTAATTCCTTTAAGCTCTTATAATGTTGAATTTTTTGAAAAATTCCATATGCTATTGTTCTAGAAGACTATGTTTTAATTCGTTTAAAACGATTAGGAAAATTACTTATGGGGTGTTATTGTTGCACTGTAAGTAAAAAGTTTGGCATGTCTTTATTCTAACGTACATTACATCGCATCCAAACTTTCCAGTTACATGTTGCTGAAGCATTCAATCTGCAGTAAAGTAGAAATCTTAAAATTATAACTTTGTTATTAATTTTATCTTGAAATCTTTAACTAAAGAAAAAAAAGTTTAATGTTGAAACAGTGATCTTTTTTTATTCACTTTTTTTTCTATTTATGTAACTTACGTGCACGGCCTTAGATTTTAATGTAATTTATTTTTAAAACTTAGCGTTAGCCTTCTTTTCGCCTTTTAAATAAATCAACAAAATTCAATTTTCAAAAATAACTAAAATTTATTATATGTGTATAGCTCAATCGAATAACAATCTTCCTTTAAACAACTTACTAAAGAAAACAATCTAAATTTACACAAAAAACTTGGTGATCACCAAAAGCTGATTTAAAAAGTAAAAATCTAAAACTACCATGCAACATTTACGCACAACAAACTGTAATAAAAAAATAATAAAACTCAAAAAGAAAACCTTATTTGTTCTTTTCTTCTTTCTTCGGGTACCCAAAACTTTCACTTCCTTTCTATGACGGCGCTTGCGGCACTAAATAATTCATTTTTCCTTTTATATCACTTTTTATTTAAACTTCACTCGTTTTCTTTATAAAACCAAATGTCTTTGTATAACGTTTATTTACTTTATTATCACTTATTACTCTGTTTTAAGCATTTTCGTTTTTCTTTTTGTGCATTAATTCTCAAAAAAAAATCTATAGCCTAACTTCTTTCTCGGCTTCTTGCAACTGCTGCTACCTCTTCCCTTTCTTTCTCCCGTCTCTCGCTGCTCTCACGTTTTATCTCTGCTGCGTTTGCACTACATTCCTTTACGTCTTCTATATACGAGGCACTGTCACAAATATTAAGTCTAATTATTTTTGTCTTTTTTTTCTCTTTTTTCCTTGTTAATTTTTTTAAACTCCCACTGATTATGATTTATTTCGTGTCATATACTGTACCGTTACAGCGTCATCTGTCAAATTTTGTTTCTTGTTTTATTTTGATATAACTTTTGCTTTTTTTTGTAATTTTTTGTGTACTTTTGATTGATTTTTGTGGTTCTGTGTTTTTGCGTTCTTTTTTATTGTTTTGTGCACTCATAATGGCTTTTACATGAAGTGAATATGCCGTTATGTACCTGATGAACTGTCCGCCACAATCGAGTATTGCATATGTTTTCCAAATCGAAGACAACTTAGAGGAAATCCATTTCGAAGACTGAATCAACGACTTCAGAAATGAAACAAGAAACGTTAAAGCTGGTCGACCAAGGCAATACAGCTAGAAAAACAAATTCTAGACGTTGTACATAAAGATATTTCGCTTAGTACCCGACAGTTAGCTTCAACATTAAATGTCCCCGGTAACAAAACCTTTCATTTAGTTCTACAACAAACCGGCACGTTTCTAAAGTTCAGCTACTCTAAATCTTTGTAACACAATCTTAAATTCGATTCAAAAAAATGGCGATTTTCTCCGGCGTATTCTTTGGAGAGATAAATCTAGTATGTTTACCAAAGATGGTGTATTTAATTCTCCTAATCTTCACGATTGTGCAGGTAAAAATCCGCCTGTATTTAAAGAATATGGTCACTAAAGAAAATTTTCCATTGGCTGGGCATAATAAATTAGGCTTATTCATCTACCACATCGTCTTAATTCCAATGGGTACTTTTATGCATTAGAACAAGTTATTAACGAGGTAGCGTTGAACAAACGCCATGACATGATTTACATGCACTATGAAGCTTGTGCTCACTTTGCACAATAATGTAAGAGAGTGGTTGGATGAAAACTTCCCGAATAGATGAATTGGTCGCGGTAGTTCCATTCTATGGCCTGCGAGATCTCCTGATATCAATCCTCTAGATTTTTTTAATTTGGAGTTTCATTAAAGAGAGTATATGCAGCGCTTCCTCAAGACGCTTACCAAGTTTTAGAAAGAAATAGCGCAGCGGCATTAGAAATTATACCAGAAAAACTCAAACGCGTAATTCAGACAATACTTCAAAGGTGCGTAGAAACAGATAGACTTCAATTCGAACAATTTTGTAGAGATTAGTCATTGACTTACTATCAAATATAATTTTGCAACAAACGCCAAAACGTCAAATTTTATTGCAAAAGATGTGTCTGTTTCAAAAATCTCTAAAACAATCCTGGATATTAGACCTTACCAAATAAAAACGGTTAAAATAGCCGACTCCGTTGATCGATTCTGGTTGAAACCTTCAACCGCGTGCTCTATTACTCGCATTAATTGGTGAACTGTTTTTTGTATTTTTGTTTCATATAATCTTGTCTCAGCGCATTTCTTATTGATTTAAATTTTTAATTCACTATGCGTTTTTTTTATCAAAATTTTATATTTTTTTTAATGTTGATGTTGGGTTAACATCTTTAATTGTTATACTAGTTCTGTTGTACTATTTTTCATAATACTTAATTTGCGTTTGGTGGAATTTTTTGCATTTTTTACTCCTTATTATATCATAATTTGGGGTTTAATTTTTTTTACTACTCTTATTTTTAAATGTTTTATTTGCCATACGATTATTTTTTGCAAATTATTAGTAAAATCTTCAATTGCAGGTTAACCAGTAAGGAAATCGATTATCTAATGTTTTTATAGTGAAACAGTAACGTTACAATAAAAGTTACGGTAAACTAATCGTTAAAAGCTGTGATCATATTAGTATTTACTAATTTTCTTAAATCGACCCGGTTAAAATGCAAAATGTATTTTCTTTTTATATCGGCCATTACACATTTTACCTCTAATCGCGTCGTTTAAACATTATGTTCAGAAAAATAAAACAAGAAGTCATTGTGTCTGTCGTACGTCAGTAAAGAGAGAAAACTAAATAAAAAAGAGCACACATCATTAATCTGTTCTAACTGGATTTGAGAAAGCGCAGAATTTTTCTTATACTCGTGCTTTTGATTTGGGGTGAAAAGGAAAAGAGGGAGTCAAAGAAATTTCCGAAGCAGCGACTCGAAAT
Organism: Aquatica leii; assembly: GCA_035610365.1. Taxonomy (NCBI): domain Eukaryota; kingdom Metazoa; phylum Arthropoda; class Insecta; order Coleoptera; family Lampyridae; genus Aquatica; species Aquatica leii. Next base: position 39,717,227 of record CM069435.1, on the reverse strand, counting down.
AAATTTAATATAATAATTACACTTCGTTATTTGAAGTATTACCTAATAACAAGAAATATTTCAGTATTTTTAACTGCGTTTTTTTTGTGCGATTACTAAAGGAAAAGGAATAATAAGAGCCGGAAGCAGTTATTGAAAAAAAATGCAGATTTCTGAACAACTTTGGTGGTAATAAGTCGCCTCGAGCTTGATTATTAATGAGTGGTTGAATTTTTTTTCGCACGAATTGTGATTACAGTAATCGGCAACGCCCGTTAACTGTGTTTATGACGGTTAACAGATTACTAAACCCCCGTTCTAGTTCACTTTAATTGTTTTATTGGTTTCGTTACTTTTTTTTAATTGCGGCGTTAAAAGTAGCTTACTGTTGTAAATCACGATTGCGAATTGGGAAGAAATTCAATTTAAGATTCGTTATAACTTAATTTGAATAATATTGGATTAATGTTATTTATTGCGCGGTGGTAGTTGAAGAAGATTTTTGCTTAATTCATGTATATATTTTTTCAGAAAGAAATTGAATTATTACTGCGTTAAAAGCGTGAATTATAACTTTAGAAAATAATTATGTTTAGCAGGAAATCCTGTCCAAAGTTGCTGCTGTAACAATAAAATTGCATTTATTTATATGTTGTATACCGCCTTAACGTTGTTAATTAGCAATACAATTAATTAATATACGAATGTACAATTTTTATATACGACCAGTACAGATTAGAAAAATAATAAAGTATAAGAAAAGGAAATTAAGTATCCGGTATAATTAATAACAAGTAGCTCACGAAATTTCTATATTTTATTGGGCGATAGCGGTCACGAAACAGAATAGTTCATTTGAATGTTGCAGTTAAGAAAATTAATGGTCCTATTCCTTTATTTGTGGTATACACAAAGTATAGGAGTGAATTAAAGGAAGGCGTTTTTAATGGTTTTACTAGAAGATGTATAACCCTTTCTACTAAACAATTTTGTAAGAAATTCTGTTTTAGAAACACGAACTTACAAATGATAAACTACCGACATGGAAAAGAAATAATTTATTTTACGTTTTACTAGTACTACACAATGTTGGCGTTTTTGCTCGTTAATTAAACGATATATTTTTTCGGTATGAAATTTAAAAACTCGATTATAAATTGTGAAGTATAATAAAACAGGAAAAAACATTTATGCCGATTAGACTAATGCTAATGCATTTGTAAAACGGAGATTTTTATTTAAAAATATTTATGTCGATTTGGTTATAAAAAAAATATGAAATATGTATATTCCCGATGGCATTTCAATGTCTAAATTAAGGTAGCATCTTTTTAGTGCAGATAAAGGAAAAACGTAATATTTCTCTCAGAATACGAAATAGATAATATGCAAAAATTTTCAATCTCTTTTGATATTTCGTCTGTCAAACATGGCATAACTTCAATCAGATTACCAGAATGATATTTCAGCGAGAACGGGGACTTGTCTGAATATCGCGAATGAGGCTTAGGTTGAAATCTCGTTTAGAATAGGGAGAGTTATCGATCAGCTCCGATGTGCGACGCCCGCAGTCATAGATGGAATAGCAATAAGTGGGTGGCCGCCCGTCGCAGGGGTGGAAACCGAATTAAGGATCAAGGGAACAAAAACAGGGGAGTCAAAATATAAAAATAATGTCCGCCATTTCACCGACTTGCTGTTCTTTCATAACAATGAGGTTTCATAACCAGATATTTTTGTGTATGAACCCTACATATTAAATTATAAAATGACCCGTTTTCGACTAAATTTCCACGCGTAATTTCACTCATTAAGAATTGTTTTATTAAAAGGGTCCTAAAACACATATTGGCTGGTATTAAATTACAATACTTTTTACAACAGGGGAAATAACAAAAACCCCTTGTTTTTCCTAAACCCTTAGGGACGAAACCTTGCGAATTTAAGAATACATTGGTTAGAATATTAACAACGATTTACTTTTAAAAATTAACCATTAATTACCGAAGAAGCTTAACGGGAAATTGGTTATTAGCGTTTTAGGTAATCAACGATTTAAAATAAAGACGCAAATTAAAAAGCAAAACCGGAAATTTTCATAACGTTTTGTTAACTTAAAAATTAAATTATGTAAAAGTAATATTGGATTCTCAAGAAGTTGAAAATGTAATAAATCCCCATTAAAATTTAAAAGAATATCTTTTTCCAGTCGATTACTAAGTAATCTGATTTGCTTCTTAATATTCAATTTAATTTGTAAGATCCACAGCGGAAATGGCTAAGAATCTCTTGATTTAAAATCGTTAAATTGTAATTATAACTTAATCAGACATGTTTAATTGCACATTTACTTCAATTTATTCTATGAAATTGGAGCGTAAAATGAACCGCTACGTGCTAGCAAAGTTTTAGTATAATTAGCTTAAAAGTTGCCAAAGCATCCTTTACTCGTTATGCTAGTGTTAACTGTTTATTATAAACACTTTAATATAAAATAAACAAGATAAAATTTTACATTTAAAATCAAGATTAGTTTGCTTCGCTAAAGTTTAAGTTTGTTACCATTTAATTCTAATATTTTAGTAAGTAGAAAATGCTAAAAGCTAAATTTTTGAGTATATTTTTTTTAATTAGACAATAAAACCACTTATTCAGTTTAAGCACGTCATTGTAAGACCCATGTATGAGCGTAAACAATCTTAGATAATAAACAGAAATTAGATGCAATTAAAGCCTAAAGCTTATGGTTGCTTGAGGCAAAATTATCTTAATAAAACTGTTTGGAAAATTATAATTCTATTAAAAAAAAACTTATCTATAAGTAAATATGTTATAGGTGAACCAATTGTTTTTTGTTACTGTTAGATTTAAGAATTGTTTAACTATATTTAAATTATTAAAATTCAAATGTTTTTTATTATAGTTTTGATTTAGACTAAATTTATTTATATTGTGTTTTAACCGCCACTAGTTAGAATCTAAACTGCCTTATATTACAAGACACACAAACGTCATAATTTCAAAAATTACAATGTTTTTACACCATAAACAAGATGACTTCTGTAAAGTATTTAAGAATTTAAAAATATCTGCAAAACGTAATAAACCTAAAAAATGTAAAATAATGCTTTCACAAACGTCTATTTTCTTGATTTTTAATTGCAGTTGTTGGTCCAAAACTTCATAAGAGATTTGAGCTCTAATTTGGTACTCATTTGTGTGTTGAGTCGTTTTTTGTAATATTTTTTATTTAAACTGAAACAGGATGATTATGTAACCTAAAAATTAAAAATTAGGTTTTAGACTGCTTTGTAGCTTAAACCGTTAAAAAATAATCAGAAAGTATTATTTTGAAATCTGCTTTTTTGTGCTAGTTGTTTACAAAGTTTCTAATTTTTTTCCTTATCAGCGCAGATATGAAACTTTCTAATAAACATATTAAATAGATGTTTTGTTTGACCGAAGTCCGGTTTGAATTCGAGCCGCGTTTCGGTCTGTGCCGAGACAAAAAATATTCGGGTCGTGCTTCGGGTATATATGTGCCGGACTTCGGGCCAGCCGGGCTTATAGTCACGATTGGATTCGAAAAAATCGGGCTTTTTGGGCCAACCCGAAAAAAACAATGCTGATTAATAAAGTATGTATTTAGTAGCTGTTATATAAAAAATAAAATAATAATACGGTTTAGTGTTTTTCAATATGTTTTCGTACGTTGAATTTAATTAAGCTAGACTACTTTATTTAATTAGTGAATATTTGAAAACATTTGATTTTCTTAATTTAATTTTTGTTATGGCTAAAATGAAGTGTGATTTATCATCCCTAGCTTCGACATGTCTCATTAAAACGTGATATTTAGATAAAATTAAGATCTTCTGTTCTATTGGTTAATATTTTTCTAAAAACAATTAATTTTATTTTGAATTGTATTAAAAATTGCTGGTTTTATTTTCCCACCGTTAAAATTTGTTTAGGGATTATTCCACTCGATTCAGTCGTTCTCGATCGATCGCACTCGATCCTACGTTCAGATGTTCGTATCAAGTAAGTACGTAAACATAAATATGTAAACAGTTTGGAAACGCGGACCACGAAGGAAGTAGTGTTTGTTAAATCATCTATCTTTTCTAAAGTGTATAAACTTCTTTTTAGATAGGTCATAGTATTGAAACGTTTGAGAAATTATTTTTAAGTTCGAGAGCCTTCACAAAGTTGTTATCCATTTTCCAGAACGTTCACCGAAAGATATATAACATTCGCGAAAGATTGCCAAAATATATAAATGCGGTACAAACGAATCATAGGTCAGTTATTTCAGTAATTCGAAGTCGGCTGTGTTAAGAAGATTATTCAAGTTTAAATAAATACGTGATTAACGCGTATTAAGATAAATATACGGACTGTAGCTGTAGTCAATTAAGCGGCTCAAGTTTCGTAAATAGGTTTTTTACTATAAAATTTGGTTTTGTAAATATAACTGTAAAATTATGTATTTCTTTCATACACATTTTACTATTCATCTGGTCGGACCGAAAAACAAAACTTATTGAGACTATTATTTTTCAAAACCGCATTTTATGGTATTCGGACGAGCTAAAGCTCGGATCGCAAGTTGTCGACAGGTAAAAACGTAACTTTGTCATACAACATCTTACAGATTAAAAAGTCGGTATTTGGCTCGACCGACCCGAAACTCAGGCCGATTTCGGACTGGTCACCGAGCCGTGTTATAGAAAAACAATTCGGACCAGGTTTCGAACCGATTGTACAGTTTTTAGATTCGGGCCGGGCCGGACTTCTTTCAAAACCCGGTTTGGCCTGACCCGATTCCATTCCTGTACGTGAGTGCGCTTTATACCAACCAAAACCAACTAAAAAAACCCAGTTTGGTTATTGCAGAAGTTTAAATGTTCTATAATTTTTCTCAAAAACATTTTAGTGAAGCTTGATTGTGCTTAATATCAACATTTGTGAAGTCTGTGCTTATGCTTAATATCAACATTTGTTGTGGAAAGTGTCAATTACTGACTGTAATTAACGTGAGCATCAAATGTAATCTGTTGCATTGGCGGTTGACTATAGACACCAAGCAACTTATTTTAAAAATTCGACAAATCTTAAATTTTCCGTTTCTCTCTTCTTAAAACATTAACCCGATTATTCTAGGCAGGAACTTATCTATAATTAATGTTTTTTCTTGTTTATTAACATTAATTTGCTAACAGTTTTAGTTGTCGCTGATGCTTTAATAACCTGAACATGTTGATAAAAAAATCAAAAGTATAGAACCACAGTTTTGTGTTTGAATTAATATATTTTTAGTGTTTGCTTGTGTTTTTTTTAAGCAAAAAACATATTTTTAATAAGTACTGTCTATAATTTAAAAATTTTTTTGTTAGATAATGTAACAAAAACAGAGAGTATCTCTACAAGTAGCATAACCATAGAAAGTACTTTTAAATAATTTAATTTGAAAGAAAACAGACGTGTAAATTATTTTTTGTGCTGTCCTTATTGAAAACACCATTGTTTGTTCATTAGTGTAGTTACGTAATGGCTAAAAAGTCTAAAGTGGCAAAGTAGAAAAATTTACGTAAAGCTATGCTTTAAACGTCAATTATTATTTAAGTAGAAGTGTGTGTCTGGTAGAATATCTGTTTAAAAGTTTCAAAATTTATTTAAAATTAAAAATAAAATAAAATATTAAAGCATTATATATTTAGAAGTTGGTACTACGTAAAACATTCAAATTTCCAACTTGACAGATCCAGTTAGTTATGTATGTACTACTAATATTACATTTGTGATATTTTAATTATGGGTTTTTTTCAAAATTTCTCAAAAAGTTGGGCAAAAAATAATGTATCTCATCAAAAGTCTTATAGCATAACTCATTCTCATGCAACGTTAGTTATTGTATGCTTCACTTTCTACGCTTGTTACATAAATTACTATCTTTTTTTTTGTAATACCTACGTACAATTAACTGTAATATATAGTGGTGTAAAAATGTCATGCATCACCCACTTCTACAATGGTTTTTGGACTCTAACATAATTTTTTAGTATTATTTCGTTAACTACCTTGAATTATCTGATTGGGCTTCGTACATCATTAATATTATTGCTAATTACATCAGTATAATTAATAATTACTGGCTAATTAAGCATATTTAATTCCAAAAAATAGTGTAAAAGAAAGTCCTTAAAATCTATTTAAAGTTTTAGACATAAAAGTTTTACCATAAAACATATTAAAGACTTTTTTAAGGTAATTGATGTATTTATTTAATACAATTTACATGCAAGTTTTCAAACTTGAGCTAAGTTCTTCGGCAGGCAGTATATTTTAAATTAATTTAACAATTAATTAATCAAATCAATGTAATTTATACTGCCTGACGAAGAACTTAGCTCAAGTTCGAAAGCTTGCATATTAATTGTATTAAATAAATACACCATTTACTCTAAAAAATCTTTACTATTTAAAGTTTTGAAGCAATCTTTTTAATTAAATTGTGATTATATAAAAACTGCAATTACTTTAAGTCATTATTCGCGTTTTACATTTTATACAAAAAGTTAAAATGTGTTCTAAACCCAAGCAAACGAAATTATCAGACCAAACAATTTGAAACAATTTTTCACCATACCCAAGGTGCTTCTAGTTGCAAAATCGCGTCATTAGTAAAATGCAACCAATCTACAGTAGTGTGAATCATTAAAAATTATGCTGAGTTTGGAAACCAAAGAAAACCTCAATTCGAAATGATGCTGTCTTAATACGAACAAGCCTTGTAGATAGAAGTCTCAATTCCGCTCAGTTAACAAAAATATCAAGTGAAGCTACAGGTATAACTGTATGCATTTTCATTGTGAGAAGAAAACCGATTAGTTTTAGATTAAAAGGGTGTAAAACACGAAAGGAACTTTTACTTTTCGAGAAGCAAAGGCCGAACCGCTTAAAATGTGCAAAGGAACATCTAAAGTGGACAACAGATCAGTGGCAATAAGTATTATTTAGTGGTGAATCAACTTTTAACATTAATAATCATGCTAGAAATACGTTTGTCAAAAGATTTGCTGAGGAAGAATTTTTGTCAAAATTTATCATTTCAACAATTAAGCAACCAACCTTAGATTATGGTGTTGGTTTGCATCTTCTCTCGAGGAGTTGATTGGCTGCATATTATCTCTGGAACAATGAATGCCACAAAATACATCAAAATACTACAGAATAAAATGCTGCAAAGTAGAAAAGATTTGTTTGGCGAAGAAATCTTTCAGTTTCAAGATGACAATGCACCTTGCCATAGAGAAAAGATTGTTATATCATGGATGAAAATAAATGAAACTAACAGATTGGAATAGCGCCAGAAAATTTGTGAAACAGAATCTTAAAAATCATATGGAAAAAAAACCAACGACAATGGTCACTTCATCGAATCTTTAATTGACGCCTGGCATCAGTGTATCACTAAAGACGAACTGAAAAAACGGGCGAATTCTATGTCCAAAAGATGTCAACTACCCATCAAAAACAAGGGTTGGACGATTAAATACTAAAGTTAGTTTTAAATAAGATCATATTTTGTATAATGCAGTATACGTTTTTTTTGTCAAATTTTTCATATTTTGAAATATCAAATATTTTTTACTAAATTACTTCAACGTTTTTTTTATTTTATCACTGTTTTTATGGTTGAAATGCATTTTAGTTAAGTGTTTCAAAGTTCATTTTTCATGAATTATCAAATATTAACAAAATAATTTCTAGTTACTAACTCATATCGATGTAATATTACAAGCATTTTGTTTAACTTTTTATGAGTTATACCATTAATTGCTTGAGCAGGCAAAAACTATTAATAAATAAGTTTAAAAAAATTGAACAATTTTATAACCAAATTAATACTTGACTAAAAATGAGCAAAACTTACACATTACTGTTATTGTAGGATATATAAACAACAAAGTGAAACAAAGTAAAGTCGAAGAAGTTTAATAGTATAAAATTGATAAAAACTTTTGCTGATACTGACATATTGTCAAATCACAATCTAATTCAATTTGAGTTAAGACCATAATAAAATAATTAGTTTTAGAAACCGGCAAAACATAAAGTACCAGATATGGACGAACAACATTGAGTATATGCATTTAAATTATGCGTTTTTATGTTTTATTTACTATAAAATGCATTACTATATAAACGATATATTACATCGCGCAATAAATGTTCAAATACTTTAAGTTTATTGTATACAAAAATGTTTTTCTATTGTGAAAAGAATTGTTCCACATTTCTTGATAAGGTACTCGTAGTAGCAAACTTAAAATGTATAAGATTCGTCATACATATACAGAGTGTTAACACCAAATTGTAACACCTAAAAATGGCAATTAGAACATTTATAAATTCCTAATATTATCTACTATAATATTTGTCTGAAACATTTTTTCCGATCTGTCTAAAAAAAAATTTTGTTCAAATTGGGTTACAAGATAAATTTTAACAGTGTAACAATCGTTTTAAAAAAAGTAGGCTTGCTGCCATTAAACAATGAAACAAAAGCCGAATAATAAACGCGTACTTTAAACTTGAGGCACGTGTTTTCTAGTTTGTACGTTCAAATTTAAATACTTTTTGATATTGTTCTTTAAAAAGCATCTTTATAAAAAAAAATTTACTGTTTCATCTTGAAAAGTTTGTCACGTTTATTACTTGTGCCCGTATTTTGCAATATCTTGACATACCTTTAGTTATTGAATAGGCAAAGCGTAATGCACTAGAGGAACTAAATTTGATTTTCAAAATGGCCACCAAGAGACACTTGCAAAATCTGCTTGCTAATCTTTTATATCTTCTGCTGCAGTTACAATTCTAGTCACCAGTTCTAGTTTGGTGTTTACTGGCGTCTCACGTACAAATGTCTTCATCTAAACCTAGAAAAAAAATTTAGAGGAGTCAGGTCAAGGCTCCGAACTGGTTACGCAAGAGGACGTCCTTTTTCAATCTACTTATTTGGATATTCTCCATTTAGTAGGGCTATGACTTCTCGGGTTGTGATAGCCGGAGCTCCATCACGTTCAAATCAAAGTATTTGTCTGATATATAGCGGTAAATCATCAAGAAGAATAAACTTTTTAAAGCGCATCTGAAGATTGCAACGTTTAAGAAATCAACGACAAAACAACAATCTTTGCAGAAAGTTTTCAGATCCCAAAACTTGCACGTTTTCTCTAGAAAATGAATGGAAACCCTGTTCCTTTAGTACTGGCCAAACGGTCACGTGATTTACATCTAATCTACTTGCTAATATTCTTGTGCTCATCGAAGGCTCATCTTCAATAATATTTTAAGTACAGCTTTTTCAAATAAAGGGGTTTGACAAAATCTAGAATTCCCATTAATTATTGAGTGAAAACCACTAGTCTCTGACAAACGTCTACATATTCTTCAAAAAATGCGGCAACTTGGTTGCTGACGATTTGGATATCTTTTCTAATAATCTACAAGCTTCTAGTGCATTACGCCTTGCTTCTAAAAAAATCAAAAGCATGTCAAGAAGTTCAGCGTTTTGATAATAATAAATTTTTATACACAAATTATGTCAAATATGCACACAAATGATAAACGTGACAGAAACTCTTCAAGATGAAACAGTAATTAACATTTTTCTTAAGTAAAGGTATTTCTAAAGAACAAGATCAGGAAGTTTTGTTTATTAAAATTTTTCTTAAAATTCAATTTGAATAAATTCTTTTTGGACAGATCGAAAAAATGTTTCGGCCAAATGTTATAGGTTAAACGTTTTATTTTTTTACAAAGGTAAAATAGTTAATTTGAAAATCTTATAAATGTTTTATTTATTTCAAAAATTGATTGAGTGGTTTTTTAAATATGTATCTTGTTTTGAAATTTTTGATCAGTCACCATTTTGTCTTTTAATGAAATAGCAAATAATTCTAAATACAAATGTTTAAAAAAACCGAAAGCAAATGCTGAAAGTTTTTGTAATTTTTAAATATTCTTTAAAATAATGGAGTAATGACAATTTTTCAAAAAAACAAAAAAATCCCAATAACTATGAACTGGGGCTCCAAATCAACAGTTTGAACTAAGAAAAGTTGTTTTTTTAATAAGTTCTAACTGACATTTTTAAGTGTTTTAACTTACTAGGGGCGTTAATGCTCTATATATAACCCTCGTCTGGAAGAAAAATAACAAAAATCAAAAAACTACATTTTTAAAAAAACCGTGGAACCGTACCCTCCCAAACTTTCAGATTAAACTAAAAAATATACAATCGGAAAATACTTACGTGCCTAAATGTTTTCTTTACCGCAAATTTGAATTGTGTAAAAGTTAAACTTGAAATTATTTCAAAAACAAATTTATTACTTCATAAAAATATAACACAAAAGAAATTTTTATAGTGCGTCAAAAAATGGCAGTTAACTGTGTGGTACTAGTTTGATTTTTTTTTTAAATACTGCATATAATCCAGATTTTTTTTCTGTAACATCAACCTTACAAGTACAAACATTTTTTAATTGTACCTTTTTGTAATTCTTTCTCTGGTTTAAATCCATGATTTGAGAGACTTCTTATTTGTAACTAGTTTTATATAATATTTTCCTTGGAGATTCTTTTGCGACCTTGATTACTCTCACTTCAGATGTTTTTATTGTATCTCCATTAACATTTTCTGGGAACACATTGAACCCAATGCCAGATACCAACTGTTTTAGGTCAAAAATGTTCTTGTGGCTCAATTCTTCCACTTTATACGACTGATCTGACTTTTCTTTACATAAGAATTTGATCTGAAATGTATACTGGTCCGGATCGTTTTGACCTTTTTAAGACGTTCTATCAAATAATGTGCACTGTCACCTTTATTTTGTCTATGGCTTATCATGAGTTCTTTGAGAGTTATACTCTCCCAAAAATGAAAATGTTGTACAGCATACATCTACGCCGCTGTTATGAAACAGTTTTTTTGTTATTTATCATTGTCGTCAAAAGAATATAAAACATTTTTTCTGCCAATTTGACGCGACAAATAACATTGCACATCCTCAGTTATTATGTCAGATATAGTCAAGTTCAGAACATTTAGTTCTGAAATACTATAACAAAATGAACTTGCGGCCTGGAGTTCATACTCGGGGACAATATTAGCATAACAATTATTATCAGTTTTTTTTTCTTTTCTTGATAAATCCGTTTCTAGCTTATGTGTGTTGGTCTTTTCTTGGAACAAAAAAGAAAATATTATATTCTTCATTAGATATCCTGCAACACATCATGTCATTGTAGGAAGGTTTGTTTTGTTCAGCACGGTCCTTGACATCATATCCGTGAAACTATAGCTTTTTCCTTTTGACATATTTTTATTCAGAGAAGCTGCGACAATAGTGGCAATCGACCAGCGGATTTTTTATTGTGTTGCCTGATACCATTTTTTATGTCATCATCTACTTTATAGTAGCGCCTATGTTTACTTCGCAAATTGCAGGACATTTGTTCAGTAAAGATAGTTTTTTTCAAAATGAAACGCATTATTCGAACGTCTATGATTATTTTTCTTGATTTATTTGTATATGGGGGCAAGTGTTATCATACTAGTGGAAATAAAATACCGTTGTTTTTTTAAAGCAGCTAGCCTCTAATAATTATTGAATAATTGCTTACAATCTTCTTCAGTAAAATTGTTGTAACATTTTAATTTACACTTATCGATTATGACCACACTAAGCCTGAAGGAGGCATTGGGATTCTTCAGGCCGTGTAAGACAACACAAAAAAATTTCTCGGGGCGAGGTCGTAAAAAATCATAAATTTCCAACAAATTTTGAGTGTATTGAATACTAATATTTAAAACCCTCACTGTGTATAATGTATATATTGAACGAACCCAAAAGCAGACCGAATGTGCGCGTGGAGCTACAACCAACGCGTCATAAACCACACGCAGTTGTAAACATCGGCTTCGCGACTTAACCTAAAGGACAAACAAACTTACGTATATTTTGGCCAAAATGCGCGTAATTCTTATTAAAATAAACTTACTATCTTCTCTAATTACCGTCACGCACATTGAGGTGAGCTATTAATACGCTTAATTATAGCCGCGTCTCAAAACAGTAAGTTCAACCTTTATATTTAACCAAATTTATAAACAATATATATATTTAAAGTTCGGTGACAACGCAGGAACCCTAACAACTAACTTAGATGGTACTTGAGTATAGTTGTTTTGGCTCACCCTCAACACAGGATGCTACTGATGCAGGGACTGCCTTATGAACCGACCAGGGCTTCCAATCTAGGGTCTCAGCCTAGTTAGATGTCAAGCAATTTCGATGGTGGTCACAGAAACGAGCCTAAAAACAATTGCGAAGTGCCAACTGTGTTAACGATAACACTTAAGACGCCACAGGTGAGGTACGACTAAGTAACAACCACAACCAAAGGAGAAAAACACCACAATAACTTATTAACCATAGACACAAAACCCAGGACAATCATTCAGGTGACGATTACCTTCAGATGGTGTGCAGGCTTAGAGGTAACGGTGGATGAATTATCCAAAGATTCACCATGCGAAATGTAATGAGGAAAACCATATAAAGTTAATAATACGTGGAGATTGGATACATTGGTGCTTCATTAATAAATTCACATATATAGTCGCAGGTTTGTAATTATTAATACCTGGTGGATGTAATTTATGCACTTTCTGTTTTCGGTGGTCAAAGTTCCAAAATAGCCTCCTTCTTTTTGAAAAAAACCGGCAGGAAAGGTTGGGACGACAAATCTCATTCAGAAAATTTCCCAAAACTTAAAAATCTATTTTTAAATTTTTTCCGGGATATAAATTAAAATTGTTACACGATGCTTTGGAGTAGCAAACATACTTTCTTCAATCGTTTTGAGACTATGTTGATCTACTAAAATTTAAACAAAAATGTGTAGGTATATTAATTTTGGAAAACCAGCGGAGTAGTTTTACCTTGAAAAAGCTTTTACTGTAGTAGTATGTGTTGCTTGAAGTTCACTTTCTAAGAAAACAGTTGAGATTTGTAGACTACTAGTATGATAATATGTACTACATGAATCTGACAATATGTAATAAAAATATAAAAACGTATAATTAAAATCTGAAAATACATTTATCAAAAGCAAAAATAATTATTTTACCACGGCAGCAGTCGAAACACAGACCTCTGGGTGTGAGCCTGAATAAAAATAAATACACAGGTGTGAATTCCTTTCATTTATTTGTAACTATAACATAATACACTAACTATTTACATTAAAAATAAATATTATTTGAATTAAAATATTTGGGTTAAAACAATATTTGGAATAAAATATTAGGGCGCCAACCATCTTTAAATTGATGATAAATAAAAAGCATAAAATCTTATACCTAATTATTAATTGATACTAAATTCAAAAGTAATAAACGTTTAATTTGTTACGGAGTATGTATTCCGAAAAGTTTTTGAAAACACAATTTAATTAACTTGAATTCAAAATGTAACAAGTAGTATAAATTCCAGTTGACTCACCATATATGATATGACGTTATCGGATATCTTCTATTTTTAGCACATTCTTTGTTGAAGTGATAAGATTCTTCCAAACGTATGTAGATTGAAAGCACAAATACAGGCATAAAACCAAAGTATAAATCTAATGAATAAAAAAATTCAGTAAATAATAAACTCCAATAACAGAAAATCTAGTAAATAAAAAGACAAGACGAAAAGATCCAGTAAAAAATATAAATAATTAGAATGGTTTCCAATAGACATAAAGTACTTACGCTGCTTAGATGCAACGGCCTTGAAATAAATTCCTTTGTCAATAGAAAAATTATATCAAAATAAAGGTAAACTCACCAGCAATTAGTTGGAATGAATAAAAATTAATTTTTATGCGTTTTTACGCCATAATTAAGAAAATTTGTCTTACTTGCACCACTCACGTGAAAGACCAGAGATACCTCATACAAAAGTGCGAAATTTGAGTCGACTACTCAGTCGTTGCGAAATACGACGCGACGTTGCCAAACTGAATAAACTTACGTGCAATATTAGTTGCAGAAAATAAACGAATGTAAAATTGAATTTTAATTGTAATTAACTCTAACGGGACGTTACAAATAGTTGATCACTATCATTTTTCATTTTCTAAGACAACAGCTGGGATTTGTTGCTTATTAGTATCATAATATTCATCATTATTACTACTAACATTTTTGAACGTGCCATAACTGAACTTCTATTAAGATTTTCTTATTTCGTTATAACATTCTATTGACTATTATGTTTTTTTTATTATCCTTCTGTACAGTTTATTCTTGACTTAATTTAAGCTTTTGTTGTAGTTGGACATCTAGACTCTATGATAGATATGATGTTATGTTTTGTTTTGAAAATCTTAAATTATGTTTACAAAAATAAAACTTACGTTAAAAAATAAAAAAAAAAGAAAAGCTGCTTATCTTTTCCATGAGTAATGACACAAACCTAAATGTGGCACTATTTTAGTAAAAGCTTGTAAGAAATTACAAAACTTTTCAAGATGTGACGTTTTTTCTGACGCGCGGCGATACTTCCAGTATAACAATTATAACACAACTCAAAATGTGTCAACAAAACAGTGACACTTACGCCATCTAGAAGAGACTGTGCAAAATAAATTTGTGATGGTTTTCTTGAGGCAAATATACTATTTTGGAGATGTTTTAATGGAATAACTAAATTATTAAAACTTTTGAGTCATTTTTATTTCGGATGAACGATATGCTGAGAACGGTAACAAACATTTTTTAAATTAAAAACAATTTTTTTTTAATTTTTAATTTTTTTTAGATCAAGCAGTACTAAAATAAGCTTTAGTTTTTTGACAATACTATATTTCTATTTTTTTTTAATACTATTTATACATAGTTTCGCCATAGACATTATTTAATAAAAAAAGCTGTGATGTAGTATATTATTTCATGTGTTTCACACTCATTTATTGTTATTTAAATTCTTCTATTGCGCGCTATAAATAAAACAAAACTGGTCTTATTTTACATTCTATCGTTGATTATAAAGCTCGTTAGTTTTTTACTTCTGTAACAGCTCTGAGGTTAACATTCAATTACTTACGTCTTTTCCTAAAAAACAAATAATGTTTTTAGAAAATTGCTACTTTTACAATCAGAGCAGAACTAAATTACTCTAAGAAACAAAATTTAGTTTTTTTTCAGTAACAATAAAAATGTATTTTATATTAAAAAGTTAATCGTTGTTATGTAATATAAAATCTACAAAATTTAAATCTTTATAAGTGAATAAAATATCATAAAATAATCGAGTAATTTTTTCAACATTAATTGTGCATAAATTCTGGGTAACAAATAACTGATATATTTCAAATTGTAAATTAATAATAATTTTTAGGCTCCTCATCAAACTGTCTCTTGAAATAACTGATCAATATAACTGTGTACAAAAAAATAAAAGAAATTTTACAGCGGGATACATTTTTCGTTTAAAATTTAAAGAAAACGATTTCTCTTTTGCTTTTGTGTAATTATTTAGTTTAACTTTAAAAAGCGTCGTGGCAGTAAGTTTATTAAAAACAAAGTACTTATTATTATTAAAAAATTACGCTGCAACAAATGTTAATATCTAATTTTTGTATTAGTAATACTCGTCCTTGGGATGACTACGAATCTTTTAATTGATTACTGCTTAGTTTGCGTTGTGTAGTCGATGCTTTAATTTTCATATTTTTTACTGTAATTAGAAATAAAAATTTGAGTATGTTGATAACGTCTTTTGTATTTCTTAGTTTTGTTTTAGAAAACTACAGGATAATACGGCGATAATATATTCTACATGTATTAAACTATTTCGTAAAAATCTTATAGACGAACGGATGTGAGTATTTCCTTTAATAGAAGGATAAACATGTCATTAGTAACAAACACTTAGCACTTTTAAACGTCAGGCTAAGCGCATTAATGTATGGAGAAAAAATTATAAGCTTCACCTTTGACATTACAGTTGTAAAAAAAGATGCAAATGTTTACGATTTGAAAAACTATTTAATTAAATAATTTGACAGCTACTGCCTCAAAATAGTTATAAAGTGTAAATGTAATTTACAAATAACATTCGCTACACCTTAAAGGTATTCCTTATAGGATAAATTTATCGGTAAATAAATCTTGGCGCCACGGAATTTATAGCTACACCTACGTCATTGTTGAAAATTGCGATAATGGCATACAGATATAACTCATTACCTTATCTTATTAACATACTCTATAAATTATTTTATTGAAAGCAATTTGCTGCATGTTAATTGAAAGTATTCGATAAACCGCGAAAGGATTTTTTAGCAAGAACGCATACATTAACGTTTCATCAATTACTCGAGAATCCGGAAATTGATACATTGATAATACGCAAACATTTATGCCACCCCTTTGCATGTAATATTATGTTTTCTAATTATCTCGTACTACTTTATTAATTAGCTACTTGATAATTCGACGAAGCAGCAACACATGGCACTGGAAAGCGCTAATTATCACTTAACGCAGCACGAATCATTCTGTCATAATTAGTAACTACAACCACTTGTAACCATCGTTTTTTGTACCAGCACTAGTCTCCTAATTATCATCACGCTAAAATTGCAATTTCAATTGAAATCCTTTCTTTTATTAACATTCTCTTCTTTAATAAGCATTAATTAAAGCAAAGAATGTGAATGTTGAAGAATTAAGAAGATTCTTTTGTAATTTTAATCGTAATTAAAATGCATTTGTACATTCCGTATTACGCTTAAAGACGTTGTCAGTGGTATACCAAAAATATAGTAATTTAAAATTAAAATTAATTCAGTGTGACTGATGTTTTGTGGTATTCTATTATTTGTGTAATACACGCAAGTCTATTAAGTTTTTTTTTTAAACAAGGTAAAACACAATTATTTTTTTAATTGCACTAAAGTTTGTAGGTATTATGTAAAATAATTGATTAAATTTTTCATTTCCGTCTTTTAACAAAAATACGTTCTTGGTACTTGCATTATTTTAATTACCTGCATGCAGTAGTTGATGTCAAGTACATGCTGGTGGTTGTATATGAAGAAAAACGAGTGCCTAGTTGCAACTCATTTGAATATAGTGATTTAACCACGCCCGTCATTGTTTGATGATAAAAAATATGTAATCAAAGTTAAGGTCAATGGAAAATGCCACAGCAAACTGTCTGTCCTGACATTTTATATTCAGGCATAATGCATTTGTATGATGGTGTGCGGTAGTGAACGATTTTCACATCTGACATTTATGATTGCCAAATCAAATTGATTAATGCTATTATTGCGTTTTATGCATTTTGTATTTGTTTAGGCAGTTGCTTGGATTTACGACAACTGTAATAAATTTCTTGCCAGCGAAAATTGTTTTTATTACTGATGTGTGTAAAAACAAACGCCCTCAATTTAATACTTTATGCATTCAAGCAACAATAAATAAAAAAAGCTTTAAAGTTTAATTACAACGTAATTGCCTTGGTCATATTACTTTTTCTTTTGCAACATGTACGCATAAGTATCGCTGCTAAAAGGCATCTATAAAATGAAGTGTTGATGTAAATTTCAATTTATTCAAGGTCAGTGAGCTGCGATTGTGTATTAAAATCACAGTAAAATATACACTTCTAATAGATTATTATCATTAATTTTTATTATTTACATATCAAAGTAAAAATACTGAATTACGAATTTTTCTAGTAAGCACATTTAACTAAAACTTACAAGTACACATAAAATAAAAAATATTAAAATTCTTTGAAACTATTACTTAAGACTTTTATTATATAAATAAACGTACAAAACTAACAAATTTAAATATAACAAATGGCAAATTCTAGAAGTTGTTGTTTCTAAAAGTCAGCATTTCTCCAATTGTTTTAATCTGATTCTTTTTGCAAATTCTAATTTAGTAGTTTCTTAAATCCAAAGTTTGTTAGAACCGCATTTTAAAGGAAGACAAAATGGTTAATTGCAATATTAAAAGATTAAAAAAGTTTTATGGCCTGTCAATAACCTACCATATAACACTTGACTTTAAAAATGTTGTTAGAACGTATGCCAAAAGTAAGAGACCAAGACAGACAGCTTTAAAAGACGTGCTAAGCTTCACAACGTCTGAAAAACAACGAGTGTGCGCTTGTTTCAGTTTTTAATTAATATCTCTTCAAATTAAAATAAGGTTTTTTATAGTGAAAAACTTTATACTAAATAATAAATGTGTAGTACATTTATTTGGCTTTAATTTGAGTTTAAAAAAACGCTTATAGACCAAAACCGAAATTTGGAATAATTACATTTGAAGAAAAAACCTAGTAACCAGTTAGCAACCAAACTTACGTTATAACAGAACGGCTAGTTGAATTTGGCAACATTGGCATTGGAAACATTATTTGCAACGATATTACGAGGTAATAACCATTCTTTATAAGCACCACCTCAAGCGTTGACAGAACATGTTTTTTACCTGCAAATATGAATATAAATTGTACCCTAAAGTTAAAATTTTTTTTGTCGAATTTTCTATTTATGTGTTCTCTGCTTAAGTTTTAATTGAGTGCTATAGCCCTTAATTTAAAAAAAATCTAATTGTTATTTATTATTAAATAAGTTTCATTAATAGCTATAATAAATAATAATAGCTGTTTTAATTAACCTAAAATTTTTAATATATCCGGATTAAATTAAAGTCAACATTCCGAATTTCTTTTTAAAAGAAGTATTATCACCATTAGAACGTAATTAGTGGTTGAACAATTGCAATCTTAATTTTCATTACAAATTCTCAACATTTGTTTACATTGCTTGTTATTTTTTTAAATTTGAATATAAAAAAAACGACACAATTTGAAAAATGAAACTTTTATTAAATAATAGTAGTAGAGTTTTACACATAAAAAATATTTTCAAACATTGATATTTGTTTTCTTAAACACTAAACCATTCTATGATTATTTTTCTCTCGAACCGAGAACGGGTATATGGACGTCACACAAGTAACATAATTGTTCTATATTTTTGCATTTTGAATAATTTTTTTATTATTTTTTTTTAATTATAATTATACCCCATGTAATGTACGCAATGGTAACAAAAATTATTGAGCCAATGGAAAAGTATAAACATTTTTACTTGGGGTTAAGAATGTTAAATAAAAATTTAAAAGCATGCTAAAAAAATGCCAAAATTTTAATCCTTGTTCCATACTATTAGGTAATGCAGAAATTTTAAGTAGACGGGGCGGTTCCAGGCGCGGGCGGGACTCTCGCTTTAAAGAAACATCATGTAAAAATAAGATGAGAAAACCCAAATAGCCCAAAATAAAGAAATACTATTGCATCTTGCTTTAAACAATAAATAATAACAAAACAAGTACAATAACTCATCAACAAAATATAATAATACAAAAAAGCATAACTTTTCCACCAAATAATTACAAAACATTAACCGTTTATAGTGTTGAAACTCTTTTTAAATTTATATTATTATATACTTGTTTTCTTTACTTTTATTCTTTATTTTGCTTTTTTTTGACAATGTTAATAAATTTACATTTGGCAAACGTAATGAATTTTGTAATCATTTGGATTTGGTTCATTACATCTCAATTATTTTGGGAAACCTAGTATTGTTGATTATAAAACTAATTACTAGTACTTATCGTCTTGAAACTAAAATCAAAGATTGAATTAAAATTTAAGAAGAAAGAATACAAAAATTGCGTTTAAAACCGTGTTTCCAAAGATCCGGATCCCCCCTTCCAGTCCCTGAGGCGTATTCCATACCCCCAGTAATACTCCGCAAAGTTTATAACCGTTATCGATAAGTAGAGTATATAAGGGGTTACTTAAAATTTATTTTGTAATATTTATTGTTGTTTTGTGTGTCAATTTAGTGCAAAATGCCATGTCTTCCTGGACAAGCAGAGTTATCACTAAAAACTAGAAAGATTATTGCTTTACAAGAATGTAATTTTTTTTCTTTTGCAACAAATTAGTAACAAATTCCTAATTATATTTTATTTGATTCTGCTAACCTTGTACTGTTAAAGAAAGACGTAACCTTTTTCACATAAATTAATAACATTACTTTGTCGGTTCCTTTCAGTAAACATAAACCTTAAATTTGTGGTCCATTATTGGGTTCAACGCGAAGAACATGACGCGAAAAATGATCGTTCTTTGTAGACCGCTCATAGAAGTGAAAGGCCATCTCTCTTATCCAGAGTTGAAAAAGACAACATTATCCAAGATGCTTGTTTGACTCCATTCACAAGTTTCGCTACCATTTGCAAAACATTACAGTTACAATACAGTTTGCAAACAATAAGGAATGCTTTGAAAGCTGAAAGAATAACATGTACAGACACCTGTTATAACTGAAGAAAATGCCTACTAGAGAATGCAGTTTTCAGAAGAACATTGGAGAAGATTGGAGAGGTCTTGTTTTTTCAGATGAAATAATTTTTTGCGCTTTCCAAGACAGTAAAAAAGTTCTTCTACGTAATTCTAGATATGAGTCAAAACATGTGCAATCCATCAAAAGAAGTGGGAGAATTAGGGTTGCTTATTCAGGACAATTTTCTTATACATACGGCAGCGGTAGTTCAAGAATGGTTCTTACAACATCCAGAAGTGGAAAGAATCCGTTGGCCATCTAAGTCACCGGATTTGAACTTGCATCGCCATATTAATACCGTATGGGAATTATTTCAAGGAGCTAATGTATGTGCCAATTTAATCAATTCGGTGCCAAACCCTCTACGAAAATATATAATCAAAAATGGCTATTACACCACATTATTAGCATGTAAAATACAAATATTTAAATAAAGTATTAAATAGTTTTTTTAATAATTTTTTTATTAGAATTTTCTGTATCTAGTTTTGTTCTTGTAAGTAGAGGTTATATATAATTTTTAATAAAATCTAAGGTATTATTTCTATTAAAATCTAGTAGATACTATAGTAATGTAAAACATAAGAGAATGCAAACTACGAAATTGGAACTTTTAAGTTCATTACTATTACATTTATGTAATTAAATTAAATGTTACGAGGAGAGAGAAAAAAATGCGTTTTGCACTTTTCTAATTTTGTGATTTTTGATTTACAGAATTTTCAAATTTTATTTGTAATTTTTTAGCGTTCTGTATAAGGAATAAGACTTGATTTTATAAAGGGAGAATTATGTATCTTTTAATTTTTTTATAGGAAAAATTTAAAGGGAGTAATTGAGATTTATACTGCAATTGATCGACTACGTTTTAATGGTAATAATATTTCCTTTGCAAATCGGAATTTTGACTTTAATTTAATCCGGATATATTAATACTTTTAGGCTAATTAGTACAGCAGTTTTATATTTGGACATACAGTTTATCAGTATTTGAGTTATGAATGGAACTTATTTTATTATAAATAGCAATTCAATTTTTTTTAATTATTTAAGCAGAGAACATAAATAAATGTAAAACTCGGCGAAGAAGAATTTAAAACTTAAGACTACAATTTAGATACATCTTTGCAAATAGGAAGTACGTTTTTTAAACGCTTGAGGCGGTGCTTATAAAGAATGGTTAGTAACCTCGCAATATCGCTGCAAATAATAGAACGGTTCGCCTTCTGGTAATGATTATATTCTAAGTTAATCAAATTAATAATCCCTTCTTTTAGAAGATTTGACAAAAGCAACTACTTCAGTTTTGTGCGACGTTTCGTGTTCAGGATAAACACTGCATCAGGCTCGCTCCATTGAAACAAAGAAATTTAAGATATACATAAAACATGTAATTAGAAACTTTTGATTTTTGGTGATATATCGTCCACAAAGTGTCACCAAAAATGGTCACGAAGTAGTAAACATACACAACATAAAACACCATATTACAATTAACAATGTTTTACATTGAGATCACACCGAATAAAAATAACAAGCAAATATACAAACTAAAAAACGGTGGTGGAATGTTTAAGAAAGAATATTTAAGAGACTAGATAGCTTGCTACATTTACCATAACATCATTAGGAAAAAGTGAAATATCACCTATTGTTAAAGATAAAGTCTTAGCAAAAAAATAGCTTTAAAAATACTGAAAGCCAGAACTGTAGAAAACAAAAGAAAGCTAAATAAAACCACTGAAGAATTGAAATACTTGATTTAAAAAGAACAGAACCAAAGTATTCAAAAATACTTAGTCTTACGCCAACAAAAGACAAAGAGTACTTTCCTCAGTGCTGTCCACTGAAGAAGAAAACGAAATGATAGGTTTCTTAGATGTCGTATTCTAAATGTAATTGCTTCACACTAAAGTCAAAAAAAGAAATAAAACAAATCATAATTGAAGAAATAAACATTAAAAAGACACGAGGATTAGACTTCATTACTGGTTAAATATTACAAAAAATGCTTGAAAAATCCTACAAACTAATAACTTTCATATTCAATAGAATAAGTTTAAACTACTTAAAAGGTAGAAGATGTCTCTTGCTATAGGCCTATAAGCTTATAACCAATGCTCTTCAAAATTATACGTGAAAAAGTGTAACAGTTATAGCAGAAAGAGCAAGTTCATAGACTAGTCAACAAAATTAGTAATGATTTTAACGCCAAAAGATATTGCTCTGCAGCTGTCCTCAGTGTATCTCAAACTTTTGATAAAGTCTGGCGCAGCAGCTTACAAGCCAAGCTAAAAAAGCTCTTTCTTCATTCGCGCACGTGACATTTACTTTACGCAGAGAAACAACTCTCTGATAATTAACAACTGTCAACTTCAGCAAGTCAAAGATGCTAAATATATCGGCTTGTACTTGAACCGCTATCAAAATTATCCTTAGACAACAAAATACTGCTATAACAATCTATTTTCAAACCAAGCTAAATATACAGAGTTTAGTTATAGGGTACTACTAGTGATTTCAACATTGCTATCTTGCATATATTTTAGCAAAAGATCACTGCAAATATTCTCCATTTCAATATCAAAGTCAGATGATGTTGAATCGGTTCTTTTTCTGATTTTCTTTTACGTTTTGAATTTCTTTTCATTTTTGGTCTTTTGGCGCTGGCGCGGTTGGTTTTTTAAGGCAAATTTAGTATTTTTTTACTTGGGTTTGTCAAGACTTTATTTTATTTATTTATTGCTTTTTTTTCTTTTCTTCTAATGAGTATTTCAATGATATAGAAGTTAGAATACTCGAGGGCTGTTTAGTTTTCCTGTTCGGTTTTGTTTTTTTGGTTTTTTTTTGTATTAAAAGAAGATCTTCAACACGGCAATTCAGGAATTGGCTCGGAAATTGTAGCTGTTTTTTCCCAAAGATAAAATTGCTGGGAACTTCTTACAAGACTGCTACTTCTTCTGGGTCATTTAAAGCATTAGTTACTAAGAAGTCTTCATCCTTGAAGGCAAACGAGTCAATCGGGTAGATTCTTGGTGGTTACAAGCCTGACTCTTCTTTACTCACTGATGCAGCAAGAACAAAAGCTTTTCGAAACAGCGAGAGAACTTCATATATTTTCTCTTGCATGAGATTTTATGTAAAGATTGCACTCATTTCTATATAAAATTTGATTGGTCTATAGAAATAACTTCTAATGGCTGAGTCCTATCCGATGTGTAGAGTGGAATGGATAACATCATAACATTATTGGTTCTGCAAAAATCATAAACTGTCACGGAGATGTGATTGCAATGATTGTCTAATATCAATATGACTTTTTCTGGTGGTTTTGCTTGGACGACAAAGTGCAAATCATTTTTGGAACATTCATATTTTGCTGCAATAAGACCATTTTTCTCCAAGGGAAATGAATATCGTTGACAAAGGAAAACAAACATTGGAAGTATAAAACTTTCAGCGGCACTTATTGCACAAACAAATGTGATGTTGCGACCTCTTTCCTAGCTTGTCATCGAGCCAACCCTTTTTTGACCTTTTGCCGCCAATGCTTTTCCTAGTTTCTGCACTATGAAAATTCCAGTTTCATAGGTAAAAAAATCGATCGCTTTCCTTTTTATTGAAGGTAGCTTTTATTTTAATTTCGCTGTTATGCCATTTTTTTCGGCGAACTGAAATGCCATGCGTCTGACTTCTTCATCTGTACATCCATAAATTGCGCGCTTTATCTCTCGTACGAATTATTTTTTTCTTGGCTGTGTCAAGACCTTTTATTTTATTTGTTTTACTCTTGATTTTCTTAAATTTTGTTTTTTTCCCTTTCTTCCAATGAATTTTTCAGTGGTGTAGTAGTTAGAATACTCCAGTGCTGTTTAGGCATCCTATTCGGCTTTGTCTTTTTGATATCATGTTTTTTTGGTTTTGGAAAGAAATTTTCAACACTACAATTGAGAGTCGAAGGAATTGTCTTGAGAAATGCAGCTGCTTCTAAAGAGCAACATTGCTAGAAACTTTCTACAAATCCCTGGTTAGATTTCGAATTTCCTGCTGACAAAATATCTTAGTTAACCTTCTCAACTTTATCATCAAAATCTGCTATTTCTTCTGGGTCATTTAAAGCATCAGTTGCTAAAAAATCTTAATCTTTGATGACAAAAGGGTCAATCGGGTAGATTCTTATTGCTTTGAAGCTTGATTCTCGTTTACCCACTGACGCAGCAAAAGCAAAAGCATTTCAAAATACTAAGGGGACTTCATATGGATATATTTTTTTAAAATTTAATAAGACGTTGTAATAATCATCTTGTCTTTGTCTTGTATGTGATTTTAAGAATGAGCCTCATTTTAATCAATCGTTTTATTTGTTGTCGTGTTTTTGTATTTTTTACACATGGCGCACCTACATTATATTCAATGTTTGTTTCTGAATGTTTGTTATGGTGAAGATCATATTTACGGTTAGAATCCTGGCTTATGGCAGCGTAATCTGTAAAGTATTTTTGAAAAAC
Organism: Aquatica leii; assembly: GCA_035610365.1. Lineage (NCBI taxonomy): Eukaryota > Metazoa > Arthropoda > Insecta > Coleoptera > Lampyridae > Aquatica > Aquatica leii. The sequence continues at coordinate 39,692,223 of CM069435.1, read as the reverse complement.
TGCTCACAAACATTGTGTAGGATTTTGTTCTTACGTGAACGAATCGCACTGATTCCGGCATATCCTGCTACAGGATTTTAAGATTATTGTTATTCTCTTTCAGTACATTCGTTTTCCTTTCTAACGCCAATTGAAGAGTTTCCTTTGCTTTGTTCAACGTATTTCTTTCTAAAAAAGAAAAATTTTGTAAGCACTATAATGATTGTACATTAATTTAAAAAAAATTAATTACATAAATAAAAATCGTATTTACTTTGTCCATTACTTTTACATTACACTTTACGAAGAATTTATAAATAGTTATTTTAACTACCTAAACAATTTTTCGTAAAGAAAATAAAATAATACTTACTCTTAAATTTAAGGCACTACTCATTCACTACAACCCCAGGTACGTTGCTGTACACCACCCGCGTAAAATGGGTGTTACTAGAGGAAGTGAATGTATTGCGCAGGGTCTAATCCGTACAACTGCCACGTTTATTATTATTGCGTGAAGTATAAATATTAACAGTAAAAACCAGGACTGCGCCGTACATAAGGGAAAGTATGATGGCGCCGAGGCGCCGAAAAGCCTCAAAACTCAAACGTAAAAAAAATAAAGCAACAAACAACATTGTCAAAACAAAAATTTATAATGATAAAGAAACTAGTAAAGAACTGCTGGCTATTACTTTGTTTTTTTTTATTTTTACTCTTTGAGACGAAGGAACCCAATTACTTCTCGAAAATAATATATTTTTCAAACGAAAGTATTCAATAATAGCATTTATTGGATCGAATACATAATACGTAACATGATAACATGAATTGTGTGGACTCAAACAAATTTGATTTTATTCATCTTTGTGCAAGAAATTTGGCTTGCAACAAGCCAACGAGCGTTTTTTTTTTCTGTCTGAGCTTGCAATGTACGAAACGTTATATATTTAAGCGCTGCATCGGTCGCGATTTCATTTGTTGCCCGATGCCCGATCGATAATTAACTTAGCGAAGTGAAAAGGTCCATGGGATAAAAGATATCTGCTTTTGAAAATTTAGTTTTTTGTAGTTTTACAGACTTTATAGTGATGTTGCGAAGTAATAACATTCTGCTGAACTTTATTGTTTCGATTGCTATGGTATCTGCAATCGTCATCAGGTGAATACCAACAAACTTAGAAACTACTGGAGCTTATATACTAAAGACATGTTTGATGAAGCGTTCAAGCGTACAAAATCAATTTAGCGTAACAGATTAATTAACAAAATTACTTAGTGAAGTTTAAGTTGTGTTAGAGGTTCCATTAGTGGTTTCCATATGTTGCTTATCTCCACACTTGACTGGCTAAAAAATTTTTCTTTGTTGTTGTTGATGAATGCCGCTTCTTTAAATTTCCGTTTGTACCAATGTTCCTCTCTGTGTATGATTTTTGCTTCCGACCATTTCATTCGATGTTGGTTATCCCACGAATGTTGCGCGATGCCGGAATTAGAAGTCTCTCCTCTCTGTGTGTGCGTCTGATGTTCTTTCAGTCTGAGGTCAAGTGGTCTTTTGGTTTCCCCCACGTATGATTTGCCACATTCACATGGAACTTGGTAAATACAGTTTTGGGAATCTTGACTTGTTTGTGGCTTTGTGTTGGAAATTGTACTCCTAATGGTGGTCGATGATTTGAACACTGTATTTAAGTTGTAGCTTTTCCCTATACGTTTTATTGATTCTGATGAACCTTTGACATATGGGATGCTCAGCAGTGAATTGGGCAGTTCTTCTGTTTTAGGTTGTCCCATGGTGTTCAATTGCTTTTTCCGTAAAAGCTCTCCTACAATCTTTTCTGGATAACCATTCTGCCTTAGATCGTTTCTAATGTTTTTGATTTCTTCTCGTAGCCCTTTCTCTCTATTGCACAACCTGTATGCTTTGTCGATTAGAGATTTTACTATTCCCCTCTTCGTAGATGTGGAATGGTTGGATTCAAAGTTGAGATATCGACCGGTGTGTGTCGGTTTCCTGTAGACAGTCGTTTCCATAATTTTCTTGTTCTTTGTTACTTGAACGTCTAAAAAAGGAAGTAAGTTCTCCTTTTCTTTTTCCATAGTGAACTTGATGGATGGTTTGATGTTGTTCAGATGTTGTAGAAAAAGGTCTAGTTGCCGATTACTGTGGTTCCAAATTATGAAGGTATCGTGAACATATCTAAGCCATGTTTTGGATTTGAATTTTGATTTCTCTATGGCCTGGGATTCAAACCAGTTCATGTATATGTTGGCGACTACTGGTGATAGAGATGAACCCATTGGTAGTCCTTCGTCGTGAGTGAAGAATCTGTCTTTCTTCTGAAAGTACGAGTTCTTGAGGCAACATTCTAGGAGCTTTATTATTCCTTCTACCGGCAGCGTGGTTCTTCCCTGGAGTTTTTCATCTTCTCGGAGCTTCGTTTGGATGATTTTCAATGCTTCTTCAACTGGCACACTAGTATAAAGACTTTCTACGTCGAAGCTGACTAATTGATCCCGTGTTTGTAGCTGTATTGTTTTCAGAATCTCAACGAAATGTTTGGAGTCTTTGACAAAAGATGAGCTGTTCTTCTGTAGTGGTTGCACAATTAGTAGTAGAAATCTGGATAGCTGGTATGTGGGTCCATTACGAGAGCTGGTTATCGGTCGAAGCGGCATGTTGTTTTTTATGTATCTTCGGTAGTCCATATAGATGCGGCGGTTTGCTGTAGTGTGGTGTTAGCATCGTTCTCATCCTTGGTGTTAGATGTTTTTCGTCGAGTTTTAAGACTTGATAGATCTTCCTCTCCAAGCTTGCTGTCGGATCTTTCTTCAGTCTGCGGTAATTCCCTTGATTTAAGACGTCTTCAATTTTTTGGTCGTAGGTGGTGGCATCCATGATAACAGTTGCGGCACCTTTGTCGGCTGGAAGTATTTTAATGCATTCGTTCTTCCGTAAATTTGTGAGAGCTTTTTCCTCATGTTAAATGATGTTGGTGTGATGTTTTTTTTTTCTCTAGAACACTTTTGATTTTTCACTTAAATTCTTCTGCTTGTGTTGGATTCAAACGTGTTGTCTCAACGGCACCAATGATGTCTAGTACAGGCACGTGTTTTGGTGTTATCAAAAAATTGAGCCTTTTCCCTAATAGAGTCGTTTCTGTAGCAGACAGTGGATGTGTCGATATGTTGACTATGGTTCTCCTTGCGTTCTTTTGGTTATCGGCTGCTTTCAGTTCGTTTCGTGTGAGTTTAGTCAATTTTCTGTCGTGTGTTTCTCGGTGTAGTTGTCGTACCTTCTCGCAAGTAGCGTCTATTTTGCGGAATATTGGTGTGTAATCTTCTTCCAATGTGAACTCTTTTATCTCCTTGAATCTTTGTGTGGCGTCTTGGAGTAATAAAGTTTTCTTCCATCGATGGTGGTTGATTTGTGCCAGAGAGGAACAATGGTACAAACGGAAATTTAAAGAAGCGGCATTCATCAACAACAACATAGAAAAAATTTTTAGCCAGCCAAGTGTCGAGATAAGCAACATATGGAAACCACTAATCGAACCTCTAAAACAACTTAAACTTTACTAAGTAATTTTTTTAATTAATCTGTTACGCTAAATTGATTTAGTACGCTTGAACGCTTCATCGAACATGTCTTTAGTATATAAGCTCCAGTAGTTTCTAAGTTTGTTAGTATTCACCTGATTCATTTCAAAATAATAAACAATGAAAGTTCAGCAGAATGTTATTACTTCGCATCAAGCAACATTGTTTAATACATTCAAACAAACGTTATAGTGATGTGTTTTGTGTTGCGAATTAAGGTGAGTTCATCTAAAATTAATTTTTTATTTTAGATTTATTAAAAACATTAAAAACCACAAACTTGCACCTGAAAAATCTTTTTATATTTAATTATACAGTGTGTATTTTAATGATTGTCTGGTGTTTGAATTTGCTGCTTGTTGAACTGCCAACGAACCAACTTTGTTTGATTATAGTTACTAGAATGACGACGAGGTAAATTGAAACACCGGACAATCATTAGTTATTAATCACCGTATAAACATCATTGTTAATTGAAGTAAATTTAAACAGAATAATTGATAAGCACTAATATTACTATTTATAAAAATTTATCAATTTTGAAGTAACTTGAAATAAGTAATGTTGAGAAAATACTTTCGAGTTTGAGTTTGAGACATTAAAACATTTCCATTTTTCATGAATAATTTGTTAATTTGTTTACTTACATATTAATTTCTTTACAGTATACAGGATGTCAGAAAAAAAGAAGAAATTGTCTGAATACCAATACTTGCTAAATAAAAGAAAAAGAGAGGACGAACTGGAAAACCATGTCAAAATTACGTATTTTTTTCAAAACCCGAGTCTACTTTGCCAAATATTAATAATAACAATAATACAGCTGAATCCAAATATTCTGAACCTATACTTGAAACAAGTATCGGCAGCAGACAAGAAACTAATCTTCTAGAAAGCATTCCATCAACATCTTCAAGTTCCGCTGATAATAAGAAATCAACACCTTCAAAAATTACCAGAACGGAAAATATGAGTCAATTTTCGAAAGATGCTGCACTATGGCCAAAGAAATTACGTTCTTATATTATTCAAGAATGAGTAGAACGTGGCCCTGCTCATAATCAAAACAAAAAGGATATTTCTTCTGTTGCAAAGTTTTTAATGACAGCAATTTGAAATCGGTTCGCCTTAGTGATAAATTTGGTTACAATGACTGGCAGCATTTAAGTGAACATTTAAACATTCATGAAAAGAGCAAGTTACATATTGGAAATGTTCTAAAATTGCTAGATCTTTCTAACCGTTTTAATAAAAATGAAATAATTGATTCTGAAATGAAAAATGTAATAAACAAAGACACTAAATACTGGCAAGCTGTATAGAAAGAATTTTCTACGTGATTCAGTTTTTATGTCAGCAAAATTTAGCTTTTTGTGAAAGTAGTAATAAGTTTTTTGAGAAAACCAATGGTAACTTTTTAAAATTCATAGAAATGATTTCCAAATTCGACCCGATTATTTCAGAACATACAAAACACTCTCAAATAAAAGATCACAAAAACTATCTTGGTGATAAAATACAAAATGAACTAATCAACTTGATCGGTGAAAATATCAAATAGAAAAATTTTCGAACTAATTAAAAATGAAAAATATTATTCCACCAAGAACAAATTTCAGTTTGCATAAGATTTGTTAATTTAAAGAGCACGGGAATATTAGTAAAGAAGAATGTTTTTTTATTATTTTGTCCTATAGATGATGTGTCGGGTGAAGGCTTGACAAAATTTCTTTTGTCGGCGTTAAAGAAAGAAGGCTTAAATATCAACGATTTGCGGGGTCAGGGTTACGACAATGGGGCAAATATACGTGGTAAGCATAATGGTCTACAAAAAAAAATTTGAATTTCAATCTGCTAGCTTTCTTTGTTTCTTGTTGCAATCATACTTTAAATTTAGTCGTCAATGATGCCGCAAAATCTAATACTTTGAGCATCAATTTTAAAAAAAAATGTTTGTATCTTTTTCAGCTTCTACTAAACGCTGGTCAATTCTGAAATTTAATTTATCTAATGTAACAAATTTAACTTTAAACAAATAATTATTTGTTAAAAAATCATGGCCGCGAAAGCCTCAAAAATAAAATTAACTTTAAAATCTTTATCGAATATTCGATGGTCTAGTAGAATAGATGCAATAACTTCTTTAAGGTATCAACTTTGGGAGGTTTATGATGCTCTGTTTAAAATAAGCGAAGAAAACTTTGAAAATAACATAAAAAATTTGGCTGCATCGTTGGCCAAAAAATTGCAAAATTTTGATTTCATTTGCATTCTTATATTATGGTATAATATATTAAGCAAAAATAACATTGGCTATAAAATTATTCAAAAACCAAACTTGATGTTGCTCAGTGTTGTAATCATTTAAAATATTTGAATAGTTTTTTGAAAGCTTATCGCTCCGATAAAGGTTTTAATGATTTATTGATTGATGCTAAAGAAATAGCATCCAGCTTAGACATAGAACCTAAATTCAAAAAATAAAGAGGTTTAAGACCGCAAAAAATAAAAAAAAAACATTTTGATTATGAATGTGACGATGAACCGATCCACGACAATACTTCAAGTTCAAAGTTCATTGTTTTTTTTAATGTTCTAGATGTAATCATAACAATAGTGGATGAGAGATTCCTATTACTTTATTCTTACTCTAATAATTTCGTGTTTTTATGGAGAATTGATAAATTAAAAAATTAAAAATTTATTAAACGACAAAACTCGCAATGAACGAGACATAACTGCCGTGGAACTTATTAAAGAATTGCAATATTTACAAAATTTTGATCAAAAAGTTATTACGTCTCCAGAAGAAACTTTAAATTATATAACAATTAACAACTTAGATTCTTTTCCGAATACGAGCATAATACTTCGTATTTTATTAACAATGCCCGTTTCTGTTGCTACTGCAGAACGATCAAAACTCGAAATAATAAAATATTATTTAAGATCGACCATGGGGCAAAACCGACTAAGTAATCTTGCTATCATTTCAATAGAAACGGGCCAGCTAAAAGAATTAGAGACCGAAGATTTAATTAAACAATTTGCAAAAATTAAAGCACGGAAAGCTCAATTCACTTAATATATTGTTTTGTTCTTATTTGTCGATCAGTTTCGCCCTGTGATATATATACGATTATTTTTAATGTTTTTTTTCTTTCTTGTGTTTTTGTATCATATATTACATTTGAAACTAAAATACAAACATTTTGATTTGTAATACTGTTAGAATATATTTCTGTTTTCTATAAGTTTACAATTATTTTATGTACCGCAATAAAAAAATATTTGTATGGCTTATGGCTTGTACTTGTAAACTATAAAAATGAAAATAAAGTTATGAAAATACTTTTTAAAATTATTTTTCAATAGTGGATAATTATACCTAACTTAACTCGTATGTGTATTCACATATGAACGTAATACAAGTTTGAGGCTTTATTTTAAATTTGCACAAGGGCGCCAAAAGTGCTAGGCGCAGGTCTGGTAAAAACATCATTCATAATTTAGTAAGGAGCGATAATTTTAGTCTAAATAGCTTAGATGTGGTTTCAACATCGGTTTCCTATTTTGTATAGCTGTTATCTATAATAATTCGCACTATTAAAACTAATTATCTTTCAACTAAAACTACTATAATTTCCTTGAAGATGATGATTTGAGATTGTAATAGTAATTACTTTTATCTCAAATGCATGAAATGTAAATGAATCGTGTTGATATGAATCGATCATCTTAAAATATAAAACTATTTTGTAACATTTCGTTTTTCGACGCTATAATGTGATTCAAAACTTCAACCGTTTGTCAAATTCTGGTAAAGATTTATAATAAAGATGTCTTTGAAATCAGTAACTAAATTGAACTGTTTTTTCGACACAAACCAGTGATTTATTTATTATTTTTATGCAGTAATGCAGAGTAAAGTATAATAATACTTGTGTACTATTGCGATTTATTCGTATACAGTGTTGTTACAAATACCATTAAAATTTATGTTTGATTAGACGAGATAACTATATTACACTCACGCTTCGAATGCCTTTGGTGTTACCTTATAATATACCTTGACAAATTACACACTAGTTGTTGCTAATTTGTCGGTACATTGCCATAACCTTTATATACACCTCGAGCTTTATTTTCTAATCGCAATAATTTTATTTTGTTTGACAACAATGCATTTACAAAAATAGAATTTCCATTAACCGGAAAATCGATAATGGTAATAATGAAATGGTAAATTTTAGTTTATATTGGTAAGAACAAACATACATACAAAATAATGTTATCATGCCAAGAAGCTATTTATAGAGCAATATATTGATACTATGTTTGCTTAGCTATGTTGTATTCCATCACGAATAGTCATTAATCAAACATATTCAGTAGTTTCCATTAAGTATTTGCCGATATTTTCTATGGATGATAAATACAGTAAAATATCGTGCGTGTATAATGAAATATAAAATAAGACATTTTAAAAAATGACAGACATATAATAACTTTAAATTACATAGTAAAATTGTCCAAGTCGAAAACACGAAACCGTTTTATTAGTATATTTTTCTATCAGTCATTTCTTAGATTATTAAATACCCTAATAGGAGGACCACTTGCTTGTCACGCAACTACTCCCCAAACCTCAAATTGTTTTTACAAATTAACTAACACCTATCATTAATTTATATTAATTGAATAATTAAATAACAGATACGACTGATATCAATAGGTCGCATTTTATTTGAAACTATTCACTAACGTAATATCGTCGATTTAAATACACGACAATTAAAGATTTCTTTACGATATCGCTTATAAAATATGTTAACAAATTATGGGTTCGTAACATTAGTTTAACAACTTTGAAGATCTTTTTGATTAAATTTTCATTTTGTAACTGCAGGAAATGATCTTCAAATTTGATACATAATATTTCGAAATTTACAAGGGAGCTAATTTTCACTTAAGCAATTATTTATTACCTAATTAAATCTAATAACGGTATTTTCTAATGTTACACCCAGTACACGCTATCGATTACGTCCATTTTGTAAGTTTTAATACAATTACTACAAAATTATATTCGAAAGTTTTAGTTAGATAAAAGTTTATTACCTAAATTACTTCTACTTTTATACATGTCTAAAACCTTTATTGTTGTCAACTTATTAACGATGTTGTTTTTCATTTAATGTTTAATGTCTAACTTTAATGTTCATGTAGGAAACGTTTTCGTTTAATATAATGGTGTGTAGCTGTTTGTTTCTTACTTTTAATGTGTTTGTAAACACTAGAATTTTGTAAATTTATTGTCACCATTATCTTACTTTTATAGTTAATTTTTCATTCTACATATGTTAATTTTTTTTTGTGCGTTGAGTAATAATTACCATAGACGAGTTTCTTCACGTCAAGAACACAACTTTTGTGTTTTAGATGATTAATAATAACCATATAGTCAAGGTATACATAAAGTAAAACGAATAATAAATTACTCTTATCTTATAATTTGATCAATTATTACTTTGATGGATGCGGTCAAATGTCTTTGAAATCGTCTGTACAACTTAAGGTATATAATATAAATTTACTCATAAGCACTTTTTTTAAATTGTGGCGGTATTTAAGATAATGGTGTATTTATAATGGTATCTAAACGTTAAGATCTAAACTTTTAACTATGAAAGATTCCGCTTTATATTAAGCTTAAAACGTGTTCATTGTAGGAATTATTTATAGATTTCATAGTTGAAATCTGATTATTTTAACGCTAGGTGAAGTTTTTACCTTAACAAAGGTTCTATGGCATAATACTTTAACTTACTACTGCTTTACTAACTTAACGCTGGATATAAAAAAAATAAAATGTAATTTCGTCTCGCAAACTTTTCGAATTCTAGATGAGATCATGTATGCAGCTTCTATTACGATTATATATTTAATGAATGTGCTTGAACGACAGTCGTGACTTCAATGTCAAGCAATTTCTGTGCCAGTGTGTTCACCATAGAAGTTTGATTTTTTGGTACCCCAAGCATGGCCACAATGGCGAAAACGCTTCGAGCAATTCATGTCAGTATCAGGATAAAGTTTAAAATTAGACAAAAAAATATTTTGATGTATGTCCTTGGCGAGGAAGCCGAAGAAGTGAGGCTACAGTTTGTGCCGGTTCCTCAAACCTATACAGATGCAAGCCTTCGAAAACCACTTCATTTCACGTAGAAACTTAATTTTCGATCATTACAAATTTAATAGTCGTGTCCACCACCAGGTGAGCCTGTACTTGCTTGTATTCTCTGGCAGAACATTGTCAATGTGGCTTTTTAAAAGACAAACTAATACGTGATCCTATTATTGTAGGCATGTTAAATGGCAAAACTAGTGAAATTTTGCCATTGCAAGCGAATCTAACCCTTGCCGATTGTATTATTGCCTTAAAACAAGCCGATCTCCAAGAAAAACAAAGCCTAGGATTGTGTGGAGGATTAGTCGCGATGGTCACAGGCGGCCAATCGACACACAAATCGAATTTTTATTCCAATCGAGTGCGAGGAAAAGACGCAAGACATTGTGACGTCAGAAACCCAGTTCAGACGGTACACTTTTTGAGACGAGGTTACGAGAACTCGTTTTGTCGATAAAAAGGGAAGGAAAGTTCAATATAAGACGACTACTTCTAGAAAATTCCAATTTTGTAGATTAGCAAACCATCGCAGAGAGAAGTTTCTTGCCAATCAATCGAAGTGTCGTTCTTGTAATAAGCAAGGACATGGGGCGACTATATGTCGAAGCAAAAAAGTTAGATCTATCCAATGTGAGTCTATAAAAAATAATGACTGTAACAGTAACCTTGGACTAAGCTGGACAAATGTTCTTACAATCATAGTACTAGTTCAAATCATTTTTTAGGGTCAATCAAAATGAATTTGATTTCTCAGAGATCAATATCTTTAAAAATTTCTGAATTAAACAGAGAAATTGAATTTATGATAGACACAGGTGCCGATATAACTTGTATATCTGTATTTCTTTTGGATGAAAATGTCATTTAAGGCTTACATATTACAAATAGAGTAACCACGGCCCTTTAGAGAAAAAATTAAATATTTTAGGTATCTTGCAAGTAACTCTATAAATGTTTTACTGACATATGTGTCATTGAAGAATTATGTAAATTAACTTTAAGTCGCTCTGTAATAATAGATTTAAACATCTTACAATTTGACAATAGATTTTCTTCAAAATTCGGTTGTCATAAATTGGAGGAAATTGAACAAAAAATTCTTAAAATTTTTGATCAGCTATGTACTTTTAAAATTAAATCTAAAATTAAGATTGATGACAATTTTTAGCCGTTTATATAAAAAGTTTAACAAATTGTGCCCGTCTCTTTACTTAAACCTTTAAAAGATGAACTGAACGCCTACAGAAGCTATACATTATAGAACCTGTTGAATATCATACTTCATGGGTCAGTCCCATTGTTGTAGTTCAAAAAGATAATAATCAAATTCGTCTTTGTGTTGACCACACCAAATTAAATAAAGCTGTGATCGTACGCATTTTTCTATAGGTAAAGTCAAAAAAATCCTTGCTCAAGTTTAGGGATCTAAGTATCTTAGTAATGTAGACACAACCTCTAAGATCTATCAAATTAAATTAGCCAAAGAATGTCAGGAATTAACATGTTTATTGATGATATTCTTATACATGCACCTACAATTGAACAACGTGATAAAATTTTAAATAAAGTTTTAACACGGATCTATAAAGAAGGTATAATTTTGAATAAAGAAAAATGTTTTTTCGGTGTACAGTTTTTAGAATTTGTGGGTCACTCCATATCAGGTAATGGGATATCTGTAGATCTTGAACGAATAAGCGCTGTTGTCAATTTCCTGAACCTTTATATAAAAACAAAGTTTTTTGGGCATGGTTAGTTTTTCATGTCAGTCCACTTCCAACAGATCTGATGTCTTAGAACCACTGATTTCGCTATTAAAGAAAAATGTTCTTTTTTCTGGGATTATGGCAAAAACGAGCCTTTGAAAACATAAAAAGAATACTGCAGGAAAGTCCCAGTCCTGAATATTTCGATCCGATCAAAAATTATATTTTCTGCTCAATCTCTCTATTCAAAAACTTTAAGTTTCTTCATCAAGGTCACCAAGGCATAGTAAAGTGTAGAGCTAGAACTACTAAAACAAAAATTCTTACAAAGAATGATGAAGAAATGTCTAAACACATTTTTTAAGGTTATGTTGCCTTAAAACCATTTTAAAGTTGTATGTATACGTTTGTATTGACTTCCTAGCACACTATAATTTTTTTGAAATTTTTCTCTTCGATTACATTAAGATATAACCGAAACATGGCAAATTGAGCTTATGTTGTCATATCGATACAATTTTGTTCTTTTATGAGGAGGCGCATCAAACCACTTTATGTGTCTATATAAGGCGAAGTTTTGTGCAGCTGAGTGCGCACTTCTTCAAGCTCATTTACAGACTAGAAAAATGGTGTGAAGACAATTTATCACATGAACTAACATTGAAAATAAATTAATTGAACACAAGAACAAATACAGTGGATTTAGAACATACTGTCACAGTATGTCACAGGAGGAAAACAATATACAACTTACGGTTGTCATATCGACTAAATCTTATATTTGTGCGCCTCGATATTGTAAATCAACAAAAATTATTATTATTTTTAACGTATCTTGCAAGATATGTAATTTTTTTTCTAAAAAAATCGTCGCAGGCAGAATTGGAAGCTAGATTATATTTGTAAATTCATTTTAAATTATAAATAAAACATCTAATAAACTGTTAATGTTAGAAATTTTTTTATTTGAATAAATTGTTAGGAAGAATTATCTCTATAAGAATCTGTAAAAATAACTCAAATAATTTACATACGTACAAAATTATATAAGAAAAATTGTTAAAAATGGCGGATACGCTTACTTTCAGTTTCCTTATCATACTCATCTGTTAACAGTACCAAATTTCTATACCAAATTTCAAGTTACTAAGACTGTTGGTTCGAGAGTTATCGTGAGTACATCCAAAAATAATGTAAGAAAGATGCAACACTTCGTGTATAAACAAGTAAGAAAAAAGCTGTTATTTTTAACGTATCTTGCTTTTCTTTCAAGATATGGATATGGATATGGAATTTTTTACTAAAAAAAATCGTCGCATGCAGGATTCGAACCTAGATTATATATAGAATTCACTTTAAATTACAAATCAAATATCTATAATAAACTATTAATACGAACGAATTATCTGTATAAGAAACTAAAAACAGTTTAAATAATTTACATACGTACAAAATTATTCAAGAAATACTGTTAAAAATGACGGATACGCCCACTTGCGGTTTTTCTATTAGACCTATCTTTTGATAAAACCGAGAAAGTATGAAAAACCAACTCTAAATTTCAAGTTACTAGAACTTTTGGTTTGACAGTTAGCGTGGGTACATTTTTACACATACACAGACACTCACATACACAGACACTCAAAATCTTAAAACGTAAAAATTATACAAAAAAAAATTGCGATTGCTATACTTTCTTTATTTGAAAGTAAAAATCTAGTTCGTAATTGTCCTCGTTGCACTGAGTTCAGAGTTAATATAAGAGAACCGTTCTTTAAAGACGAATTTCCGGATTGCGCATATCAAAAAATTGCACTTGACTTGTTTGAGAATGAGGTAGTTCATTATAACTGATTATTTTTCTCGGTTCCTCAAAATTTTTAACCTTCAATTAATGACCAAAAATGTGATCATCGCTAAGTTGGAAGAATTGTTGACTATGTAAGGTTTATCGGAAATAGTTAAATCAGGCAATAAACTCCAGTTCCAATCTGAATTCAAAAAATTTGCAAAAAAAATTGATTTTGTTTATATAACAAGAAGTCCTAAATATTTTCAGTCTAATGGGTGCATTAAAGCTGCAGTCAAAACTGCTAAAAATCTTATTAAAAAAGGTAATTTTACTCTTATCTTTGTTGGAATACCGTACCACGTCTCTAGAAAATGGTTTTACCCAAGCCAAATTATTGTTTAACAGAAAAATTGGTTTTTTAATCAAACGATTGATGCAAGCCTACTTTTCCAGAAAGAGAGAAAGTACAGAGATAATATGAAGCAAAATTATAATAGGCGCCATCGCGCCAAAGAACTTCCAGAGTTAAAATTTAATGGTGTATGGGTGACTGATCTCAAAAAATACGGTAATAGTAGACCAGTGCGTAATGTAAAAAGACCCTCATATTTAAAGGACGATGTCACTTAAATATTAAATGTTTCTTTTTTATTATAAAAGAGGGGCTGTTTTGTCAGGACTTTAAGAAAACGTGACAACCTTGCATACATATCCTGCAAATATACATAAAATACATAAGACAAGGGCAGCTATGATTTGTTACTCTTAGTATGTCATGTTGTAACGATTATTTTGTTGTTTTCTATAACATCATCTTTGGCGGCATGATTGCGATTTAATAATAAAAAGATCATTGAAACTAGTGTTTAATCTGTATTATAAAAGAACCTAACATAACAGAAATGTTTTGTAATTTTCTAATGTTAAAATTGAGGTTGAAGCATTTTCGGTTGAATTAAAAAGCTGTTTAGAAATCGTGATTTTTTTACTACTGGATTGTTCAACATATTGCTGCGCCACTGCGTCAATGTCAAAGCAATGTCAAATTGCAGCTTTTTTAGACAAGATAGAGAGTTGTGTCATTTTAAAGTTTTCATATGAATGCAGCTCTATAGAGGTTAAGAGGAAAATATTTTTGTCAAAGTTTGAATTAAAATTTCAAATTTGAATTTCTCAAAAAGCGCACTTTTTTAAAAAATTGAAGAAAATGTAGTAGTGTTGATAAGGTTGTTGTTGTTTTCTTCGGTTCTTAAATGTTGTTACATGAGTGAATCTTTTTGCTTCTTATTTTGTGAAATAAAAGCTCATTTCACCTGGTTTTTGTTGTTTTTTGTCCCTTTTTTTTATTTGTATTTTTTTTAAATTTATTTAAGGGTGTATCGGTCATTTCCATAAAAATAAATAGGTGTCCCGATTGACCACATTTGCGGGGCGAATCGGGACATGGTAGTTAACCTTGCTTTATGCAACCGGGCATTATTCTCATTACTCGACTTATAGTTTTCAGTTCATAATTTTTTTTGTTGTGATAGGAATATTTCATAAATGATCTTTCTAAGTTTCAAAGTTTTTGTAGTGTATTCTTTGCTAACTGCGCTCTTATTTCTTTTACTTTCAAACATCTATTCTTTTGCTCTGCACTACAAAAAGTTATTGTACGAGATGTTATCTAAAACTTCCGGCATCTCTTTTCGAGAAAATATATTTTTTTACAGTAATTGTTAATGCTGGTTTTCTTTTCGACTGATTTTAGTAAAAACATACTAACTAAACTAAACTAAATTAGATTTTGCATAACCCAACATTTTGGTAGTGTATATTTAAAGTGATAGACGATTATTATCAAATAAGCTATAATTCCTGATCGAATCCTCTAAGTAACAATGTAGCATCTTTATAATATTTTATGATTTGTTGCATCTCTGCATTTTTCGTTATTTTTAAGTTGAGATTGCCAAATGTTTTAATATTATTTACAAGATGTTTAAGAAAATACGTTTGGATATTTTAAGAATGCAAACATACTGAAGATGTATCGATCAACGCGACCGTGATCGCTGTTTATGTCGCAGTTCATTTTGCGGTTTAAATTGCGGTGGCGGTTTAAGTCGCGATTGCGGTTAAGGTCGCGATCGCGGTTTAGGTCGTGTTACGTCTAACCTTGATATGCATAGTGATGTGATTCAGCTTCAAAAATTGAAGATTTATTGTAAAGTTGAGCATGTATTTTGATTTTGCAATAGCTTTTAACATGTAGCGATCGCGACCTAAACCGCACTTATCCATGTATCTACGATATAGCTAGAATAAACATCTTCGGTATGTTCGATTTCATAAAAAAGTAAATGACCCAAATCAATGCATCTTTGGTATGTTCGCACACTGCAAATAATGTGGTCCGCATTTTCTTTTGTTATCTTGCTTAGACTTGGAATAATTAAATATTTTTTTGTGATTCTTCTTAAGTGGTAAATGTTTTTAACGAAAAAATTCTTTTAAAAAATTTAGAAATCACATATTTTTTTGTGATTTGAGTATCAATTTTAGACTGTATGTATGTATTTAATTACATAAATAATTTAAAAGATAATTTGCAATATTTAAAAAAAATTTAACAAACACATCAAACTACATTGTAAAAATATTACATTACAAAGAATAAAAATATAACTTACCTAAAATGATCTTTAACTAAAATACAATGTATTGTAACATAAAAAATTTAGTGTTTATTTATAACTAGAAATGAGCAATAATGTTTATTAGAGAATAATGACAAAAACGAGTTTGAATGTGCAATTAACGTTGCACTCTAAATGTTATCCCCAAATTTATTTCCTCATAAAAATTCTTAATCTCATAAATTAAAGACAAAATGAATAATATTCGCACATAAATTCCTTAGTCAACTCTTAATTTAACTACCATGTTTCTTTTTCTTGCATCATATGTAGCTTTGTTACTTTTTTATATTTATAAACGAATGTATATCTACGCAATCTAACAAACATAAATTTTCAGGTGACAAACAAGTGGGATTATTAGGAGCACGAAGATTAAAATCAAAAGTTCCGCCAGTGTTCTTCCTACAAAGTTTGCCTGTCAAGAATCTTTTCAATAGGTTAGTTTGGCATTTTTATGTGTTGCAACTACGTTTAAAATATCAGTCGAGTACCTATATATTACCGACTTTAACAACATTTTTTAATGACGATAATTAATTACGGACACTTTTATAGTGGCAATTTGAATTAATATAGGTTGACCGTTGTCAGTGTTCTCTCCTTTTTCTTCCTTAACTGAAACGTATCTAATCTTTAAAGAGAGCACCTGCCTTCAAGTAAAGGAAATTATTTTAGATCAGCGGATAATTTTAAAACTTTTGTTAATTCATGCCTGAATGACAATAAAACGAGTGGACATTAAATTTGTTACCAAATTTGTAAATATGTAACGGAAAGTACCAGAAGGTTTTTGTTTAATATTAAATTTCCTATTAAAGCACCTGTTATTATATAGATTAATTATTTTGGTGAAATTATAAAGGGTATTAGACCGCCTCTTATAAGATTATCTCAGTCGAATTTTTAATTGCATCGAGATAGCCTTCTAAGATTGGTTTCAATTTATTTAATTATTCCTATTTTGAAGTTATTATCAACTCATAATCAGCATAAGTTGGTTGTGATCAAACTTTCAACGACATGGAATATACTTCGAATTTTATTATCAAGGGGTGTTGATATTAAAATTGGCAGCGTGTAATGTTGGTGAAGGTGTGTTCGAGTCACGTCTTTGCGCCTGCCAATAGTCATAAACTTGCTTTTAAACGACGCTGATACTCTGATAACGTTGCATTTTTCCACTAAAAGTTAATTTAGTTGATAGTGCTTAAACTCTCCCTTTCGTATCTATTGCACGTTTCACAATTTTTTACTTAGTTTATTTTGATAGAATTTTTGAATTTGTTCTATAAACGAAAACCTAAGTGATTAAGGAAGTACTTATGTAAGCGATTCTATTTTAATTTTACTCATGAGGAACGCTACGTGCATTGGTATTTTCATATTCAGGTGAAAGACGATAATGTATTCCAAAACACGACAGTTTTGTATTTGACATTTCAAATTTATTACATGATGCAAAACGTTAAAAATACAGAAGTATTTGTGGATATTTATATATTGCATAAAGCTTGCATTCCAAATAAAATGTAATATATTGTGTTGTTTTGTACAAAAAAACTAAAATTTTGTAGACATTTTTTTCAAATATCTAAAAAATAATATAAACGCGCTTTTAGGAAACAACAATTTAGAAAAACTAACCGTTTTTACGATTTTCATAAAAGAAACTTATTAAAAATTCTCCTACTTTATTCCGTAAAAGTAGACGCACTTAAAAATTAATAAAACTTCTCAATGTATAATATTTCTCTGGTTGTAATCAAAATTCCCCTTTTAATTGCACTGTTTTATAGCAAAAATAGTGACGTACATAAAATTTAAAAAAAACTAGGTTTAAGAATGCATTTGCCATTAAATTTTTAATAAAAGAAAAGCTCGACGGGTTCACGAAAAATAAATTCGTAAATAATTAATGTAACACATGTCGTTTTTCTTTCGGCTTTATTTCGTCTTGAACAAATCCATCATAGGTATCACGGTAAGTGGAGGATAATGGTGAACGTGGTGAATATTTCATATCGAAGTTCCCCCGGGGAGCTCATTAGCGGGGGCGCTGTCGCGGACTGCTGCGATTCCCACATAACGCTATTCTCGTGATTGGCTTCCATCGTAGTATGATGGCGTTCTAATGCTTTTATAAACTAATGATTCCTTATCTTGTATACAAACAAATATCTTATTACCGTATTACGACATGCCAAAGAAACCCAATCGATTTTCCAATCATAAATCAACAACGAGATAGGAAAAGCGTGTCTCAAATACTTTTCTGAATAACTTGATTGCTTCGTTATCACAAGTAAGTTTTCTATTTTTATTAGCGTCGATGTATATAGAGGTGGGAAATTTCGTTCTGATTGTTTTTTTTTGCTTTTTATGAAAATTTAATTTGAATACCTAGATAGTATTTAAAAGTAAGATAGAATATGCCTATTTATTCTGTAGACTGTTTTATGTACGTCAGCACATAATGAGAGTGTATGAATGTACGTAACTTTCTGTCTTGTTATGAATTGCAAAATACGTACAAAACATCTCAATATAGTAGACACTAACAAAAGCTTCGGTATGAATAAGCAAACAGATCATTATTTTTAAATGCGCTTTTTTGAATCCATAACATTGTATATTTTTATTGAAAGTGGGTTTTGCTTGCAGGATAATGTAAGCGTAGACTTAAATATTTATATCTTTCTAAACAATTTATATCATTGTTGAGTTTTTGCTAGATCACCTTAAAAAATTATGCATTTTCGTTGACATCCGGATGAACTGAATACTACCACTCGAGTTATTAGTCGTAACAATATAACAAAGGGATGGCAAAGAAATCAACTACGTGTAAAAAAATTTCACACATAATTTAATTATATAAAACTTGAATTCAAATACTTATTTTTAGACTAGGAACACACTTACAGTGAACGAAGCTGTTAAGTATACATCAAACTAACAAATTTCTTACGTTTTTATGTGTATGATTGAAAAACAGCAAGTATTACCAACGTAACGACCGAATTTTTTTGGATCTAATTAAAACCGAATATTGAATATATTTTAACCATATATTTCGCCAGCAACATTTTTAGAATAAGAATAAAAATGAATAACAGGTATAAAAAAAACGATAGTTATAAGATTTTTGGCAAATAAACCATACCTTTAAAATACGTACCTTGTTACCAACCTTTTCTGTAGTAGGTCCCGGTGGTAAGAATCACGTCACCACGGCTAGCTACGATGTCGGCGAGTAGGCAAGGTTGACAAAAAGAAAAAGAAAAAAATAAGCACCACTCCTTGTACTGATAAGATCCTCGGCTCGGAGACACCAAGGTTATGTTTGAACCCACTGACAAATAGAATAAGATAGACTAAAAAAAGACAATCAACGAGAAATGTAACAAATGTATACAATTCTACCTAACAATAATATGTAGTACTTCTACTTTTTGTATTACCAGTACAGTAATTTAAGGAATTCAATAATAAGTAAAACAGTTAACAAACTCGAACAAGATAATTCCACATTTCAAGCACCGTAGTTTTAATAGTAATATCGATAACTATTTAGTTTACATGCAATCGCAAACAAAATAATAATTACTATAACATAATTAAATTGTTTAAATGAGTACCATAGAAAAACTTACCCCACCAACAACAAGTAGCAAACGTCAACTACTTCTAAAATGTATTTGCAAGATGTGCGTATTGTGTAAGCTGGCTTTGACAATTTCATAACATAAAGTTTTCAGGTGTTTTTAATTTACGACTAACTGTAAAATAATTTAGTATGATCTACAATTAAGTTTTTAATAAAATTTAAGATAAGTGGTACGGTGAATTCAAATTTAAAAAATGCTTATGGCTGGACAAGTTATTAGAAAATTAGATACAATTAAGAAATTTCAATATCCATTACGCTGAAGAAAGATTATAGCTAGGGCACGAATCATCTATAACCATCGATGGATACTAGTGATAAGACAAAATCCACAGGTGCAAACCATTTGACTTGAATAGCACAGTTTCTAGATGTTATTATATATGGGACACGATTTTTTGAGAAAATTATTCTTTCCACAGTTTATTAAAAGTGGAAACGCCTTAAAACCATAGCAAACTGGCTACAAAAATTTTAAACGTATTAAAACCAACGCTATCTTTAATTACCAGCGACCGCCAACTTCATCAAAAAAATTGCTTGAATCTTGCTAGAATACTGAACAATTTTTCATAACAACGTACTCGCTAAAAACGTAATAAAAATTAGAGGCGATAAAAATTAAATAGAAAGAAAACTTACTTACAATTTAGCGAACAGCGGCTTAACAAAATCGACCGTTTACAGCAACTTAAAGTATACAAGTAAAAGTATTAATCGCTTCAAACCAGATTCTTTTCTGTAAATGTCAAATAATAATAAAACTTTACATCCAGTGAAGTCCGCAAGCAATGCGTCGTGAAATTTTCTTAGAAATATGTCTTAGGCTTCAATAACTGTCTTTGCATACTATTAGAAAATCTTCCATAACACGACTTGTCGGTAAACAGTACAGACTTTATTCTTTCCAGTTTCAGTGTTCTTGTGTTTAAATTAATCTTGCAGGGTTGTTTTCTGCTATGGATTTTTTTTAATTGAGCTTTGACCTTGAATCTCGGCTTCTTTGTTACGTGTTCTAATCTGACTTACGGCACAAATATAATTAAGCAAAGGCTCCGATAGCTCTGTCAAGGTGAACAGTTGGGTCGTGAGTGTTTTCAGACCAAATAGAGCAAAACTTATTAATAAAGAAATGGGCGCCACTATATTTACTCACCAATTGCTTACGATGTCCCAAGATAATAGCAAAATATAGAAATAACTAACAGACTCAAATTAAGCAAATACTGTTTCTTCACTTCCTCTTTAATGCACAAATAAATAAAGTAACGTACATGAGCAGCTTTCTTGGCTGATAACATTCAATAATGCAAATGAAATAATATATATATATACAATAAATTGACACATTAATAATTACAATATCTCTAGTAATAATGAACTGATAAACTCCTTCGCTTAAATAGGTACTGATCTTGCGATCGTACTTACGAGAGATTACAGATATCCCTAAAGTATTTACGCTAACGCAAAATAAAATCGTTGACAGTTTTCCCAAATTACTATGATATAGCGATATCTACACAAGTCGCTTACTTTGATAATAAATAACCGGAGAGACGTCCTTCGAAGAGCTCAACGAAGTGTCCGAATAATAATCTCAACTCTGAAAATAAATCAATCACAAATATTCGGAAATAACTGTCCTACCTTCGAGTCAAATTAAATGAACTGACAAAAAAAAATTTATTTAAGCGAAGTCGACTAACTGACGATAAACAAAATATATATCTTAAATAATACTTTACGATTTGACTTTATGAAAACGTCTGAACTACCAAATCAAGAAATTATTGTCAAATTATTATAAACAATTAAGGGTAACCTTCAACTAAGAATTAAATTATAATCAAATAAACCTGTCCAGTTATTGGTAACGATTCCGTGTTTCGACGCGATATTCGGCGAAACGATAGGAAACAGCTTATCTTCGCTTTCCAGACGATGTAGCTGACAAAAATAACGCTACCAGATTTGGATAAAATTTCCACTGCACCCAATTAATCCCACTAAAATATATACGATTCCATTCGAGGATGATTCACAGGAAAAAGAATTATCTTCCACAGATATGACGACGATTCTCAAGATTTCTTTTCATTTTTTTTTTTTTTTAATCTGAACTTAATTGCTATAACAAAATACCCCAAATTAAAACTCAAATTTTCCCCATGGTATCCACACAATGTAAAATAAAACTTAACTCACCTCGCGTAACGAGCTTTCCGACAAATACGTGCTACTGATTAGTTTCCCAATTAAAACCGTCAATTGACGAAAAATATGCCTGCCAGCATTTTCCAAATATGTAAACCAATCCAGAGGATATTTTATTTTCACCCAAATTACGAAGATCCGCTTAATAAATTGCGATAAAACACCAAAGTAAGATGGCTGAACGGGATCACACATAAGCACGTTTTGTTGCACTTTTTGGAAAATTCAAATTGAATGAATTAACCAAAAATCAACGCTATTTTCGATTACGCATGACGAAAGATAAGCAATTTAAAATCCTTAACTTAATTTAAACATACTAGAATTCAAAAGTTACACAAATTAATAGTAATGTTACATCTTCCGCATTAAAAACTTTTTAATTCAGCATTTTACAGATATTGAGTGACGCTTCTTTAGCTACTGGGGTAATATA
Organism: Aquatica leii; assembly: GCA_035610365.1. Lineage (NCBI taxonomy): Eukaryota > Metazoa > Arthropoda > Insecta > Coleoptera > Lampyridae > Aquatica > Aquatica leii. The sequence continues at coordinate 39,669,952 of CM069435.1, read as the reverse complement.
GCGGTCCTGGATAATCGCAGCAATTTTTGGCTTTCCAGTTCTTTGCCGTTCTGCTACAGTTCCCGTGTTGGTGTAATGTCTAACTAACCAAGAAAAGACACTTTGAGAAACACCAGCACACTCACTTACGTCCACTTGTCTAGCCCTGGCGTGAATCATATCAATGGCCTTATTGGCATTTTCTGAACCTTCTTCTGAGCTTCACTTTGAATTAGAATTAGAATAACGTAAATATTATATGCGTTTCAATAATGTTTACATCAACAGGGAACACTTGCTAATGCAAACGTTTTAAAATAGAAACAACGGGTTCAGAATTCAGATAACCATTACAGATAACGTTTTGTAAATACAAAATGGAAATTAAAGGTTATCTTTATTTTACAACGATGTTACTACTACTTAATATACTGGATTGTTGACCCGAATATTAGCTGCATATAAGGTGATATAAGTGAAGTCAGTATCGGTCATTTTTAAGATAGGTAAAATGTTATTATTGGTCAGTTTGAATGTAACTGTTAGTGACATATAATAATGACTATTGTCTAGTGCGTATCTTAAAAGCTACTATTAAAAAAAAAACATTAATTTCATATATATACTTTTCTTTAATAGTAGGTCATAAGATACCCACAAGATGGTGACCATATGTCATTGTAATGTTATTAACTAATCAATTAATTAATCAACACATAACAATATTTTGCCTACCCTGCAAATGACCGATTCTGACTTCACTTTTAGTTCATAAGTTGTAACGGTAAACATATTTGCTAACTTATGCCAACTTTAACAACGCTGTTACGTAATTTTTCACTGGTAACTTAAAGGCATGCAACTAACTCAATATAATTCGGCGAGAGGATAGCAAGTCTCGGTATGCTAACCATAAAGTAATTTATAAAGACGCCAAAACGGCGGGAAACTATTAATGGCAGATACCGTTTAAAGCTGTTCAACACTGAAAGAAAACAAATGACACAGGTTATAACAAACAATATATATTTATTTTTAACAACGAAAGAGGGAAGTTGAAAAGGAAACGAGGTAGAAGTACATATAAAGTAACAATTATCACAGTCAATAACGTCCTGAGGGGTAAGTCACACTCCATACATAAACTTGTTGTAGTGCAGCAGGACATTATAAATTAATAAGTAATCGAAAAATTAAACTACGATTTGATGCGAAACTAGTGAATTAGCAACCAGAAGGAAAAGGGACTTAATTGACATGTACCATTCTAAAGGTCCAAACAGGTGGCGGTAGCCCAAGACGCTATTATAATTACCGTTATGTCATAAAAATAGAAATTAGTTCTTACTCCAAGAAGACCCTCACAAAAACCACAAATGCAGTAAACTCGATGCACTCATTAATAATAAACTAGATAAAGGCAAATATTTAGAAATTAAGGTCTCACGAGACGCGCACGTTAGATTTTCATGTACGATCCTCATTACATTACCGGAAAATTCCCTTTTTTTCTTAATTCATATCCATGTCAAGAAAAAAAAACAAAAAAAGACAACCTACACTCGGAATGTAGCAAAGGGGCGTTCCGGGACTAAATACATACATTACGTAACCTATATCAAAAGATTTTTAAGATAACAGATTCAAATTGTAACTAAATATTTTATTCCAATATTTGTAATTTTCCTATCTTTTGACAAGCAGTTTATTAATAAAACAATCAGATAACAGCATTTAATTATTTATTGTTTTGTTGATTAATGTACATAAAAAAGTATACTCTGGTAAAATTATTTTTAAATATTTTACCATGAAGACTTTTAAACATTTTCTAACATTTTTTTATCTTGAGTATTGTAATAATACGAAAAAAAACTTGTTCGTGTAATCACGTAAAAAATCTTGAGAAATCCTAACATTGGTTTATAGTTAGTATGTGTTTTGTCTTACCTTTTGTGTATTACGTTAATGCCTGGGATACGTTCAAATGTTTAGAAAAAATTATTTACATTGTTGAGTAGGTTTCTTTTAAAATATTACTTTAGTTAAAGTAAAACAAAAAAGGAATCATAAATTTTATTTATGAAAATACGTCTCTGCTTTTAATTATCTTACAGTAAATATTACAGGTTATGAATGTTATGATGTAGTTGAGCACCAGGTAAAATAGCAAACACTAAAAGCAATTAAAATATCAGAAACATTAAATATAATTATCTGAAAAAAATAAATATTTGAGCAAGGATTTTAAAGCAAAAGTATGAAGTGCTTTCAACTCTTACTTATACAGCAAAAACACGAGCGCAAAATAGAAAAACAAAACAAATGTTGGACCTGAGAAAATCAAAATACTGAATAATGGAAAACGCTTAATAGAATCACATTAGGATTTTTGATAATAATAACCGAATAATAAAAAAAATCAAAAATTTCTTACACTAAAAATAAAAATAAATACCAAATATTATGTTATCATATAAGACATACATAGTTAAACTAAGTTATTCAAACTGCACATTGTTTCCAGTACACTGAATATACAAAGTAACTCAAAGATAACGTATGTATTTACAGTTGTTTAACTCTTAAAATGCTGTATACTTTTTAGCAACACTAATAACGATGTAGAGTCCTTAAGAGACCCCACATTAAAAAACTTAAAAAATAAACAAAATAGTTATGTTTACTATATGTATTTATTGATTTAATTATGGTATAAAAACAATAGAAGAACTTTATCTTTATAAAAAAAAAATAAATTCATCAAGATTCTAAACAATAGAATACACTCTTCGTTCGTCATGGTCCAAGCAACGTACAGTTTTTTTCTCTATTATTTCCACTCCAACTCCATAGTTTTTCGAATTTGCGGTATGCAAAGTTTCATATTTTGAGCAGCTAAGTCTCTAACCAAAATCCATCCAAAGTTCTCGCTCTAACCAGAGTTTTGTGATATGTAAATTATGAAAACATTTAGAGCTATAGTGTCTAACATTTGCATGAGGAGTCTAAATGGCAATGTTGCAGTTCAGCGAGCGCTATTTTATTCGCAGATAAATAATTTAGTATTATCAACACCACCTTTGATGTTGTTATAATTCTCTATCATGCAAGGTTTTTGTTGTTCTCCATTTCCTGTAGAGGAATTATTATGCCGAGAAGACATTTTTCTTTGCTTGGGTATGTACCACACAATTGTCAAATCTTTTGTGAATAAAAATGTTGATGAGTACACTGTTCTTCATGCCAGTCTTTTCATTTCTTCAGTGTATCAAGTTTATTCTTCTTAAATGTTCAGTAATGTAGTTTTCTTAGTAAGTAAAAATTTAGCTGAGAGCACAGACGTAAAAAAATATCTATACTAATCTATAGTCTTGTGTTCTAAAGTGGCTTTATGATATCTTACACAACACGGAAACTTTGCTCCTTTTCAGGGCGATGCTAACAAGTTTTTCTGTATACAGTTAAAGATTATATAAATAACTTGCTTTTTGTCCGCGGCAGATCAAAAATGACATATTTTGCAGGCTTTGATTTCATGTATTGGCAAAAAAGACAAATTACAAAAAAATACTTACAGAGTTATTAAAGAAAGATATTTTTCGGTGTTCCTGTAGAACTTCGCTCATTTTAAGGATTAAATGAGGTAATGTTACGTATACTAAACAAAATACTTTAATAAATAAATAACACTGCAAAAATAACGCTAATAATGCCAAACAATTATTTTTAATGCACAATGATTACATTTTTTACTCTAAACAAGCGTATTTATTGTAAAAATGCATGCAAATTAGGTCATCTATATAAAGAAACCCAAGAAGAACATTCGTAACATAACCCGAAATTATAAGTAGCATACGTCCAGCCCGTTATTAAGGTAGTAAAATTACCCGACTTTATCTGTGAGTCCAGTAGGTGTAGTGCACTGTATTATCAAATACGCAGCCAACAAATTAGAGAAGAAGTACTACTTTAGTCATTAAATGATTACTGCAAAACTAGAAGACAAAAGCAACTATTTCAAGGATGAAAGCAAACAGGATAGTAAAAATTGTAACAGATAAATCACTAGTAAAAAAATTGAAAAATAAATAGAAAAAAAGATTTAGGTGAGACTTAGAATAAGGAAGCAGCAGTTCATGATCAAAACAATACAGAAAAAAAACCTTTTGTTTGAACATTCTTCTTTTTGTGGTGTCGTGTCTTAACGAATGTTGGCTGCCATCAAAGTTATTTCCATTTTGGATACCGCAGCACAGAATAAGGATTTGTACTTCTTCCGTAGTGCGTATATTTTTAAGCCCCAATATCCGTATTCTTCCAGAGTTTATTTTTCCTTGTCTTTACTTTTTAACTATGCTATGATTCTATTATGCAGACCAAGTATTTGTACTTTGCAACTTGTTTTAAATAATTTACATCGATGATAATGTTAGTTTGTCCGTCTCTATTTCTGCTGATAACCGTAATTTTAGTTTTTTATTTGTTTGTATCTAACTTAAATTGATTACTACAATTGATCAGTGTTTGTAAATTATGTTTATTTTTCGCTGTATCGTCTCTGCATTGCAATTTATCTAATCTCTTTCTATTTATATTAATTTCTTCTTGTTGTGTTCCAATACTCTTGTAAAGTTTGTTGATTGTTTGAACATTAAATGCCACAAATTTGGTAGCTAATGTTTAATTCTCATAAACTAAACACAATCTCGTATTTCTTAGAACACACATTTTTATAAAAATTCAATACTGTAATGCAATATATTACTGAAACTGTAACCTACAGGTACAGTTACCTTCTATTACGTATTAAATTAAACTACGAGATGGCCCCTGTCACACTTTTCGTTTATGGATTTAGCCGTATATGTTAATATAAAGCTACAGGTCTGCCAATGTAATTGTAGAAGCACATTAAAGTGTATTGCCAAAAAAACTAAAACGGCCGTCTGGTTATTCATTCTAGTAGCATTTTCACAAATTCCTTGACATTGCTTTAATTTAAAATGCTTTCTATTCTGCTAGTGTTGTTACGTCTCCCCATGTTTTGTCTCTTCCTTGTAGTATTTTTTTAAAATTATTTTACTGATTTTTTATTATTTGTTCGTTGTATGTGACCCCACAAACTGAGTTTAATAAAGCGCATATTTGGTTGTACTTCTAGTTCTTCTCTTATTTGGGTATTTCTGATTCTGTATTTTCTAGTCACTCCTAGTGCTCGTCTCAGATATTTCATCTCTACGGCTTCTAACTTGTTTTTTGTTTTTTTCTTAGTACTCAGGTTCTGTATCTGTATGAAACAAATTGCCACTCAATCCGCAGCGGCGTACAAGATAAAGCTAAAATAATTTATCTAAGCATGAACTATGCCAATGACTGTAATAGCGAAGGCTTCTACGGCCGAAATCTATACTAAGATAAGAATGTCTTCCTGGTTTGGACCGTGTCATTGTTGTTGTAACCGAAGTTGCCAACGTTTCGCCCACACAAAACTCAAACAAGCAACCGAAATCTAACTAAGAACTTCTCAAAAGTTAGGTTAGGATGAAGCCCCTTACGAAAGTGGGCGAAACGTTGGCAACTTCGGTTACGGCCACAATGACACGGTTCAAACCCGGAAGACATCCTTATCTTAGTATGCCAATGACTTTTTGTATGGCTATTGTTGGCTTTTGTACCTTTTCCATTTAGTGGTCTGCGTATAAGACTGAAATTTGTATTACTTTTTTTTGTTTTAAAACAAAGTTTCCTAATTTTTGCGCCTGCGTGTTAGTCGTCTGCAAAGGTTGCTGTAATAGTTTATTCATCCTCTGAAGAAGTCCAGGCCTTGTCGAAAACCTGGGATACGTTCAGAAATGTTGCGGAACATATTTTATTCAGAGTTTTTTCTATAGCATGTGTGACTCTTTGTACCGGATCTATAATTGAATGTATTCGCAAAAGACATTGATTTTATTGTTAGGTCTTTTCTCGTCTGTACGAGATTTTCGAACTCCTCCCCTGCTTAAGAGAACGGTTTAAATATGTTTTCCAAATATTGTGCGAATAGGTTCGCTTTCTGTTTTGTTTTTGGCCAATGTTAGGTCTTGTTTTCTAAATGGTAGAGATTGTTGCTTTGGTTAATTTTTGTTTGTTTTTCACAATAAGTAATGTATACTGGCATCTGCTGCTAATTTGCCTATGCAAACCCTGATTAATTTGTTTTTAATTTCTTTGATTTTTTCATGAGGCAGCCTATTTAGAATGATTTTGTATCTAAGATCTCTAGTCTGTTATTATTTTTGCCGTCTAGCCTTTCTCTTGTTTCGTATCAGTTCTTTTTTGATAAATTACTTTCCATGCTGATATTTGTACGTACTTATTTGAAAATTTCTGTTTTTCGTTGAATTCCTCAACGATCTTCAAAAAAACGCTTAAGTATATGTTACAACCTAAATCCAATCCAATTAGTAAGTTTGTTGATCAGCGTTGCAGATTGAGTCTTCCTTACTATGGTTTGGCTTTTTTTGAGTTTTTCTTAAAATTGCCGCTCTTTAAATTTGGCGCCTGCGTGGTAGACACGCAACTTTTGCCCAAACAGGAACCGATCTGCCAATACTACTGCGAAATTAAAGCTCTTTAAATAAATCGTTTCAATGTAACTAACTTGATAACTTTTTTGCACGATTAGATCATTTTCTTGCTATGCTTGTTTTTAAGACATTATGTTTGGTTTACTAGTCCTTAGAAACCGTTCAAGCATTACGTAAGCAGAATGTTGGTGATTAATAACACCCCCTCCACTTTGTCAGTAAAAGTAAGCAAAGCTTAAACTCCTCCTTGCATGCTTACATAAACATTGGTACAGTTAGCGTCAGATTTACGGAAATCTAATTTTATCTATGCAATCAAAATGACCGAGTTAAAATAAACACTCAAATTGTTCAATAAATCTAAGCAGCCACCTGTCATTAATATGTAAGCTGTCAAGATGTTCAAAATTATAACACAAAATGATATATTTACTACAAAACGAAAAACTTTGATAACAATAATTTACACGTTAATTTATTTTGTTCTATTAAATTTTTGGTATATACAGTCAAACTAACCGTCCTCAATCCATGACACTTGAATCCATGACTCGAAGTCTTTGATGACATTGGATGTTTGCTGCTCGATGTGTGTCTACTCACTTTTTTGATTTTGAGATTTTGACATCATTCTCTTCAAGCCATTCAACATATTGGCACTCGTCTAAATCTTATAGACCTTACTCCCGTTTTTTTGTACGTGTTTACTGTTTTATGAATTTTCTCGATGTGACGATTTAATGACTTGACAGAAGCTTTTTGCAAATTTTGCGTTTGAATTAATAGTTTCAATTTTAACGCTGAACAAAAATAATTGTAGAACATTTGCAAAAAATCTTTGCGTTAAGGATCTAAGTGTAGAACTAAATTGATTGACTGAGAAATTGCCCATCATTACCCAAATTTTTACTAGTGGTGGGAAAAACCTGTTCTTTAGTAATATAAATAAACCACTTCTTGGCCGACGGAATTCTGTGTTTTCACATTTTACAATTTGTAGTAAGTATTGGCTTTCACGCACATGCCATTTAATACCTAGATAATTAAGAATATCTGGTTCGCGCAACCTAATATATTTTGCAAAAACATGATAACCATCAATTGCCATTGAACTCCATATTTCTGCTAATACATTTCCGGCAAATTCAAAATTGTATGTTTCTAGGAGTTCATTAATTGTAATGCCACGGTGATGCAAATGAGACCCAAATTGATTATGAAGCAATATCAAACCACCCAGTTCTGGACTAAGAGTACTCATTTTGCGCTCTACTCTATTATACGCACTTCTACCAAGAGCATTTGTAGCTATAAACAATGCATCGAGATCATGCAAACAAGAAGCGTCTCGAAATCTTAAGCATGAGTATTAACGGTGTATGAATTCTGCTTTCCACTTCAAATAGCGATTTATGTTGGCCTAGAATATTCAACGGCTTGCTATGGTCTTAGGATACTGGTAGTTATCTTGATACTAGCATAATCTGATGGTATTGATTTATGCCGCTCAGCGATTACCCAATCAGGCAATTTGATTCTATATTCCATATGCATTAAAGAATATACTTGCTTATTTACCATAGTTATACCAATAGGGACCCGAGCTTTATTATGTTGAAATATGAAAAATACTTGGTCTGGTCCAAGTTTTGATGCTATGTTTTTTAAATAATGGATTAATATTTTGGCGAAACTTCTACTAAAGTGGCTTTTGTGATGATCAGTTTGTGCCCGAGTGCGCTAAACAGAGACTCTCAATACATGTCTTCGTCTCTTTGTGAAATTAGATTTTTTTGGAAGAAACCGAAGATATGTTTCACTTCGGCTAATGTAAAATATTATTTTATTTAATTCTGGTGTGAGTTCATCAAGAGTTTTTACAGATAGATAGATTCCGTTCGTCTTCTACCATATGCTGCACTGCCGAGTAAATCCCTCATAGATAGTTTTGTTTTATTCCTGGATTCTCAAGGCTAAAATCTTCTTTTTTTTCATACCATCTCTGTGTTTCTTCTGGGCAACTGCGTTTTGAATCTTTCTTTTTAAATATTGTTTCGCTGCTTTTAATTCTTTGCGTGACTTAATGATTTGTAGAATTTGAAGCTGGCCGTACAGTTTGTTTATTTTCTGCAGCTTTAGAGGTGTATTCGTTGCCTAATAAATAAAACATTCTATTACTGCCACTACTCTTATAAAGCTATCCTTGAAGCGTCAAGATATTAAAAGTAACGCGGAGGGTAGTCAAGGGCGTCGCAAAACGAGAATGTTGCTTTCTTTTTCTCTTTTTTCTAACAAGAAGAATATGAGAAGACTGCATATTTTTTTAGAGAAGTTAACTGTAGAGCGCCGTGATAAAATTATAAATTTTTTATTGTATCTTTTTAAAGATTTTCATGTATAGAACCACTGATAAAAAATGCTAATGAATTAAAAGTCAAGTTACAAGTTAATAGAATATAAAAAGCTAAACCAGAGAAAAAACTTTAATAGACTGAATTTATTCCTAATCGCTGCTTGCATTTTTTTAGACACAATTACATCAAGTTCCTTGTCGGACTTTGTTTGTAACTTATAACTATGCTACACTTGCTTTACTAACTTCTGTATATTTTGTATTTGTATGAGATTTGTTAGAACTTTGGAATAAGTTTTGTTATAACTTGGATTTGTTTATATTAGACGACATTTTAAACCATTTAACATTAGCAAAAGTTGATCCAATGAAACAACAAAGATTCACTTACAACATGTCAAATCCAATTTACTTAACTGAACCAATAAGCGAAAGAACAAATTGAGACAAGTGAATAGCGCGCAAAACGTGCAACTAGAGAACGTCTGAGACGGAAGGGAGAGGATTCTAGTAAGAGTGTCTAATTTTTAAAAAACCATAAGCGTACATTATAAAACTTTGTGTGACTAATACAGTCGTATTGTCAAACTTTTATAGACTTCAATTAGAATGAAGAAAAACACTATGTTACGATGTAACTTAAAAAGGCAGCGACTGATTCAGTTTGATTCGGTGATTGGGTCGTAAGTTTCAAAATGCTAAATTATAAAACAGGTTAAAAAATGCTCAGAATGACAGATACCGTTTGAATCCATGAAAAAGTTGAAAGAGAACAAATGACAAAAACACAGGTTATAACAACGAGTATATTTATTATAAACGAAGTAATTTACATAAATGCGATCAAACGCTAGGACTTAGGTCGATATCACAGACAATAATTGTGGAAGCAAGCCCCCTTTCGGTTAGACAACACGTCGTACAAAGAATTAGACTTATCGACTAGCTTTTACATTCTAACAGCAAGTAAATTTACATTTGTAAAGTATAACACAAAAATACAAATCTCAATAATTTAGAGAACCAAAGCGCGTGCGTCTAATAATATATTACACACAAAAAGTGTTATGGTTAATTGTGACAACAATCCGATAAGTACATACAGTCGTACATGCAAAGGACTGACAAGGTAGATGACAAGAATTAAATTAAGAGAGTATAATACTTAGAGTTTAGTTTCTCTTTTAAGAATGCGACTAGCCAGTGGCACCTTTTCGGAAATTTCTAAGATTTGCTGAAATAAACAAAGCTGTAAATACGGTGTTATCACAAGTAAGTTTATTAATGAAGTAACTAATGAAAAAAATGCGTTTAGTTTCCTCCAAATTAATTATGTTATTTCGTTAAGTGAGCCCTCCAACACAGTTAGAATCTTATTCAATACTCGAAGGTTTCGATATCTTCAATGAAAGTGACATAATCATGGAAATTTTCTTAATAAATGAACCAGTTTTACTATCTTCACGTAGATTGAACACGTGTGGATGCCTAATAAAAACTTTTAGAAAAGTAGTAAAAATACTGCGCCAAATACTCGCATGGATGCGTCTAAATGATTAAAAATGAAAGCCTCGTGGAGCACACATAACGTTAGATCATGTCCGATTTATTTCACCGTCACCGGATAAATGATTTTTCTTTCATCGAACTACAATGTCAAACCTTTTATACGGTGCAAACATCATACCAAAACATTTAACATAGCAATTACAATAACCTAGAAAACAATAAATGTACGTTGCAAAAATTCAAGTTTGAGAGTAAACTATATATAATTGTTTTTTGAGCGCTTTGTGATTGACTGATTGTGATAAAATCTGGTATAAACGGGATCCCCAACTTATCAATGAAGGTACATATGCACATTCTTTCGCTATTCCGAATTCAATGAGTTATCGCACATATTTTAAGGAGCTTTTTTAAGAATTAACATCATTTTGTACTTGTCAACTAGACTATAACTCAATCATAAAATAGCGCGCGAGAGCGAGTAAGTATATCAATTATTTTAGGAAATCTCTGAACATGCGTTTCGCCAAGTAAGGTTGTCATATGTGTTCAAATCAAAATCTACTAAATTTTACAGAAAATCTGAAAAATAAATAAACGTTGCTGACGTAATCACAATCCATGTCATTAAAAATAAGAAAAAGCAAAAACCTCCAACCTCCTTTAGTGTTTACGTAATATTTTAATGGTCCTTTAGGCGCAATGGTAAGTACAGGACAGGCAACGTGTAGTCGTGAATACGACCGACAAATTATATGCCAACAATTATGACTCCATGACAACGCTTCGTAAACCAGTCACAAACATTAAGAGCTCTACTCTTACTGCCCTTACTAATATTGATGGTTCATGTTTTGAATTCACAATTCAAATGACACAAACGGTTGCCGAGATAACTTTTTTCTTATAGAGCTAATAGCACATTTTCCGTTGCGTTATGTGCTATAACCCCTGAAGTTGGTAAATGTAATTATGTGCTCGTTTCAATTAAAGCTTTCCGTTAATTATTGAGCAATAATAATTTTTTTTCAAGTACTGCCGGCATAAGAGGAAGTTCGCCACTTCTTTTTGAACTTTTGATTTCAATGATTGCGTCGTTATGATCTAATCCATCAGGAAAACATGCCAAAAATGAAAATCAATAATCAATCCACTTCAACTTTGACATTATACTGTTTCTGAAATAAAATAATTGCATTGTCTTCATTTTCCAGGCCAAATTGCGTTGCATTATTTCCTTTAAATGAACCGTACAACAGATTAAAAACTGTTTTTGAAGTAGATGTTGTTTTTCGCAATTTGCAAATCTTTCCAATATTAGAAGCGGTTATACGCTTTTTACGCTCAATTGACCACTATGGCAAATCGATTGCAATTTTGTTTCATTAAAAATTTCCACCTTGTTTGCATTCACCAAATTCTAAAAGTATTCTTCAAATTTCTTCTTGTAAATATCTTCTCGTAAGTCTCCGACTTCAGTTTGCTTGTCAAATTCATAATCCGCATCAGCAGTGGCAAATGTTCTCTTTTTCGTATATTTTTCTAATAATATTTAAAAAAATAGTCATTCTAGGTATCTTTTAACAAAAATCACCTTACTTGTTTTTCTGGTACGGTTTGTTGTTCTTTTTTCACAAAATTTTAATAAATGCTGTCCAGGTGTAGTTGTAAAGGATTTATGTATGTGCAATAAAAAAATTGCCTTTTGTATTAAAAGAAATAGATGCAGCCTTGCATTGCATTTTGTATGAATTTTTTAACAAAAAATTTATGCGTTTTCCCTCTACAAATTTTGCGATTACTGAATTGTAACACTAGCCAAATTAGTATCAACATCATGCGACAAGCTATAAGCGTTTACAGCTAATCTGCGGTTTATAGTTTTGATTGGGTCATATATTTCGCTCAAAATTACATCGAAAAGAAAATTTTGCTGAAAACGTTTTTTAAGTGAACCTTATATATTTTTAAAATAAAATTGTTGATATAACCTTTTCTGTGGTTTTGGTACAAAAGTAACTAGCACATAACAAATGGTTACCAAATACATGCAACGGGCCGTTTTCAATGTCTTTTTTTAGCAATCCTACTTGCATATACAAAGGTTCGGTAGTACTTTTTCTGTACACGATTGCCTTGGTGACAGCATTTCTAAGCCTACCTAATATATCACTACTGGTAATCTGTTTGCGTATAATAATGGAAAATTTAGATTTCTTTGATAGTTCGGATATTTTGATAATATAATTCCGCAGAAGGTCATTTCGACAATCAAGTTTTTCAATGGTATAGGTTGGTCCGTAGGAATCAATTTGTTAAAAACATTACTATTTCCATGGCCTATCAATTTTCCATAAATGTGGTTATTACTAGCAATGGATTTTTATAACCTTCCAGAATGATTGACGCCTTTATTGTCGTAAAAGTACCATTCCAGTTTTTGTAACAATCGTGGTCTTTATTATTTTGCCTATTGCGAACAAAACAATATTTGTTTGGTACTCCCATGTATATATATTTTCTTTGATTTAGCACCAATAATGCATGCCTAAAAATTAACTGTGGTAATACAAGCAAATACCATATGTATTTGAAATACTTACCACACCAGATAAGGCAATATAATTTGATCTGTAGGAACGCTTACTCCAAGCCCCATACACTACAACAGCCGCAATTCGTGTTTGCTTTCCATTAACCTCCTTAAATTCTGTTGCCTTTTGCGCTTCTTCCAGTGCAGCCTCTTTCATGAGAAACGTATTTTTTTATCAATATTCTGGGATAAGTCTGAATGAAGCTTTCCATATGTTTTATCACACATATTTGGAATATCCAAGCTAGCAAACAGTTCAGTTACTTGAGTGTGACCTATTCCGATTGAGGCTGGACGTAGCAGTTTTAGAATTTTCTGACGCAATTGTGCTAATAGTATTACATACATTACATTGGAACATAAAAGTGCTTGAAACCGCATCTTTTTTCGGATATAAGATCCAGATCAAAACATGAACAGTCAAATTCTAAAACATTGTATAGGTACATACACTTTCAACGTATTTCGATGTGCTAACACTTACCATCATGTTTTAAACTTTTTAATTCCTCTAAAAATAGCTAATAAAAGTCTTTCAGGATATCGTGAACTGTGGCGCTGTAATCAGTTGTCAAAATCCGTCTTACAAATATTCGACCTAACATTTTTGGTGACTTATAATTGCTTTTGTCGTTGTGTTTGTAATTAACAAGTCTTCATTACTACTTATTTTTATTTAATATATAAATATCTAATCATTTTTAAGTTATTAAAATTTTTTGTTGACGTGGTTGTTTTTTGTATGAACTTACGTTTTTGAGATGCACTTAGACTTGTCAAATTTCAATTTTTAGTTTATTAATTCCGATTTTAACTGAAGGTCACAGTTCACGACATGATGAAATGCCTCTATCGACTACCCGTCTTCCACTAATACTAAATTTAGAAGTATCCGAAGGTTCCTCAATTTCAGCCTCGTAAGGTAAACTATCGTCTTCTTTGAGATCTGCATCACAATCATTATCTGAAGTGTCACTAGAAGAGGAACATTGTAAAACATCATCAACGTCACACTGACTTTCCTCCGTATCAGACGCCACACACATTTCGTTATCGATCAAATTGAAATCCGATTTTGAAGTTAAAATTTCAATTTCATTTGAACCAAAACATTTTTCCAATGTACTACTACGGGGATGGTCTCTTGGTAAAATACTGTAATATAAAGTTTTAGTTAGTAATATCGGTCAATTCCAACATAATACTGAAACGTCCGAGAAATTACTTGCAAATGCAAGAACCTTCTAGAACTGTTATCTAGTTTCTAGAAGATATAGCGAAAAGTGAGGAACGATCGAGAAGAATTCGCCGATGTCTATAAAAGCCGAAGATGGAAATCGTAGGTCAGTTATTGCTGGAATGCGAATGTGTTAAGAAGATTATCAAGTGAAAATAAATCGTTAACACGTGTTTGTCTACATAAATAAATCGAGAATAATCGTGTATGTGATAATTAGTGTAAACAAGAGTGATATCCGAGGACGTTATCTTATCTTAAGTGTTATACAACGGTATACGTAAATTGTAGTGTAAGTGTTTTTATTATTAGATTTTATTAGTTCGGTTAATTTAAAAGTGTACATATTTCTATAATAAGTAAACGTAGTAATAATCGTTTAAATAAATTAGTTTTTAATAAATAGATACGTAACAGTGGCGTCAGGTGTTGAGGTATCAAACCGTTCGCGATTTTTTAGTGTGAATACCATTAAGTTATTTGATATCGCACCCGTAATAAAAACATTGCATAAATAACTTTTAAGTTTGCGCGATACGCGTGTTTATTTTTAAAGTATAAAATTGTGTTTATTAAACTTTTTCTTTTAACAAGTGCGTGATCGCGATTAAATTCGTTTCCGGACACTAGTGGTTTAATATTAATAAGTGGATAGTTATTAAATTTTGTGTTATACAAAAACTGCATTTTAAAAAGTAGTGTATTTAAAAACTTTATATTCGTGTTATATTTAAATTTATGCCGGTGACGCGTTTGCAAGCAGTTAAAATGGATTCAAAAATAATTGAAATTCTCGAATCGATGAATAGAAAAATGGGCGAAAATTCACAGAAAATTGAAGAAAAACTGTCGGAAAGTTCAAGAAAAATGGAAGAAAATGCTAGAAGTTTAAAAGAAGAAATAAGAGCGAGCATGGAAAATCAAATAAAGACTATTGAGGAACAAATACAGGTTAGTGTAGGAAATCAAATCAAAATTGCGCAAGAGGAAACCCAATGCTAAATTTGAAAGAAGAAATTTGCGAATCTGTGAATGAGAAAATAGAAGCAATAGAGGACAAATTAGAAGACAGAATAAAACTGATTGAAGAAAGAATGAAGCAGATGAATTGTCACGGCGAAGGAAGCGTCACGAGTGAGGATTTAATAATGGACCATCGTGAAGAAAACACTCACAAGTTCAAAGTTGTACCACCGAATTTTGATGGTAAAGTTCCATGGTCAACGTACTACAAGCAGTTTGAAGCCGCAGCTACTGCTAATGGTTGGAGCAACAAGCAGAAAGCGACGTCTTTAATCGTGTCCTTACGTGGAGAAGCGCTGGGAATTTTACAAACTGTTCCGGACCATCTGCAAGAAAATTACGAACTCTTAATATCACGATTAGAAATGAGATATGGGGATGCTCATCTTCAACAAGTATACCAAGCTCAAATTAAAAGTCGGGTTCAGAAAGCTGCCGAAAGTCTTCAAGAGTTTGAGGCTGACATCGCTAGATTAACACGGCTTGCGTATCCTACAGCACCGGATACCTTCCTGGAGCAGTTAGCTATTCAAACTTTCGTAGATGGCCTCCGAGACAGCGAAACACAGCAGACTCTCCGGTTAGCTCGACCGAAGACATTGGATGACGCTTTGGTGCATGCTTTGGAGTTTGAGGCAGCAAAGCAAGCATCGCAACGAGGTGGTCATAGACTCTGCTGTGCTACAGAAGTACCCGCGCAGACACTGGAAAGCATCGAGGAGATAGCGCGACGAATACTTCGGGAAAGAGGAGTGACAGCTTTAAACTGCGATGAAATAGGCCATGTACGACGGCATCGTACCAAACCTAAGAAGAGGACTAGAAGAGCCCTCGAAAATTTGGAACAAGGTGAGCGAAAGAAACAAAAAGTAATCTCATCTAGTCAAACTCCGGAGATTACCATCCAAATGGCATCGCCTAGGGAGCAATTGCATAGCATTTATCTCGATGGCAAGATCAATGGGAGAAGCGTCCAGTTACTGGTTGACACGGGAGCGACGAAGACCATCATTCGTCCTGACATGTTATTGGAAAACGAGAAGACATCACCAGTAACAGTACGACTTCGAACGGCGACGGGCGACGAAATACCTACTCACGGACAAGTCAAAGTAACCATTGGTTTGGGAAATGGAGTACTCGACCATCAAGTACTGGTAGCCGACATCACGGAAGAAGTTATCCTGGGAATGGACGTGATAAAGAAGTATGGGTTCCATTTGGATATGAAGAACGATGTCCTGAAGATCGACAATGAAGAAATTCCTTTTCATTCGTCAGAGAAGGCAGCCGTGCGAGTCTTATTGAGTGAAGACGTGACTCTGCCTGCGAGGACTGAAAGTGTGGTGATGGCACGCCTGGATGGAAGTCTCCGGGAAGGCTACATACGCGCGATTGAACCAATGGAGGGCGGCTTAGTTGAAAAGGGACTACTCGTTGGCAGAACTTTAGTACGAGTAAAGAAGACGATGCCAGTAGGCATCTTAAACATCAACTCAGATCCTGTAACGTTGAAAAAGAAGACCGTGGTAGGCCAATGCACGCCAGTATCACAAATTGTGAGATGCGTGAAGTCGAACGAAGATACGTCGCCGAAGAAGTGTCCACAACATCTATTGGACATTCTTACCACCAAATGCGAAAACCTCAGCCAAGACCAGCTGGCTAAAGTTAAAGTGTTGATCCAAGAGTACCAAGATGTGTTCGCGCTGGAGAGTGGCTCCAAAGGAAGAACTAACGTGGTGAAACATAAAATTAATACCGGAGACGCTCGGCCGATACGACAACATCCACGCAGACTTCCTTTGGCAAAAAGAGAAGAAGCCGAACAAATAATTACAGAAATGGAGAGGGAAGGCGTGATTGAACCTTCAAGTAGCCCATGGGCATCCCCAGTGGTACTCGTAAAGAAGAAGGATGGATCAACGAGGTTTTGCGTAGATTACAGGCAACTAAACGACGTGACCAAAAAGGACAGCTACCCTTTACCCAGAATTGACGATACGCTAGACACCCTGTCAGGATCCCAGTGGTTTTCTACGTTAGATTTAAAGAGTGGATACTGGCAGGTAGAATTAGAACCCGCGATCGTGAAAAACAGCTTTTACGATCGGAACTGGTTTGTGGCAGTTCACTGTAATGCCCTTCGGCCTGTGTAACGCTCCTGCAACGTTCGAGCGTTTGATGGAGACCATCTTGCGCGGATTGTCTTGGAAGACGTGTTTGGTTTACCTGGATGACGTGATCGTGGTTGGAAGGTCGTTTGAAGAGCACTTGACCAACTTGAAGGAAGTGTTCCAGAGATTACGTGGGGCTAACCTCAAACTAAGCCCAAAGAAGTGCCACGTATTTAAGAAGGAAGTCCAATACCTTGGCCACGTCGTATCTAGAGATGGAGTAAGGGCTGACCCAGACAAAATCCGAGCAGTACAAGCATGGCCAAGACCGATCGACAAACATCAGGTCCGAAGTTTCCTTGGGTTGTGCACTTATTATAGAAGATTTGTCCCCGGATTTGCCAATATTGCCAAACCATTGACAAAACTAACCGAAGAAAAAGCAGAATTTAGATGGAATGAAGACTGCGAAAATTCTTTTAATCAACTAAAACAGGCCCTAGTCACTTCGCCGATTTTGAGTTATCCACGAGAAGATGGAAAGTTTGTTTTGGATACCGACGCAAGCAATATGGCCATAGGCGCGGTCCTTTCGCAGGTTCAAGATGGACAAGAAAAGGTTATCGCGTACTTTAGCAAGGTTTTGTCTAGGCCAGAAAGGAATTATTGCGTGACTAGGAGAGCTGTTAGCAGTCGTTAAGTCCATCGAACATTTCTACAAGTATTTGTATGGACGAAAATTCTTACTGAGAACAGACCACGCCGCTTTAAAATGGCTACTGCAGTTCCGTAACCCAGAAGGACAAGTAGCAAGATGGATCGAGAGACTGCAAGAGTATGACTACGACACAGAACACCGTGCCGGGAGCAGTCATCGGAACGCTGATGCCTTGTCCAGAAGACCATGTCCGGCGGACTGCAGCCATTGTTCGCGACTGGAAGAAAAAGTCGAATGCCTCCGGAGAACTGCTATGGTTGATGATGAGTGGGAACCTGAGCAGTTACGTCGCGAACAAGAAGACGATCCTGAAATAAGACTACTCCTGGACTGGAAAGAAAGCGGCCGACGACCAACCTGGGAAGAAGTGAGTGCTTTGGGCAAAAATATCAAAGCGTACTGGGCGCAGTGGGACTCCTTGATAGTAGAAGACGGTCTTCTTAAGCGATCCCTAGAAAGTGCCGAGGGCACGGGAAACAGACTACAGCTGGTAGTGCCGAAGAGCAGGGTGACCGAAGTGTTGAAGCATCTCCACGATGGGACATCAGGAGGACACTTTGGCATTAAGAAGACGTTGGGTAAAGTGCGAGAACGATTCTACTGGATGAACTGCAAAGAGGACGTCATGAAATGGTGCCGTAAATGCATAGTCTGCGCTTCAGGAAATGGTCCAGCGAGAAAGCGCAAAGCACCCATGAAACAATACAACGTAGGAAGCCCTTTGGAAAGAGTAGCGATTGACATCGCAGGGCTGTTCCCGGAATCCGATTCGGGAAATAAATACATCTTGGTGGCGATGGATTATTTCACGAAATGGACGGAAGGCTTACGCCATACCCAATCAGGAAGCAGCTACAGTCGCAGACGTATTAGTAAAGGAGTTTTTCTGCCGGTTTGGAGTTCCGTTGGAATTACACTCCGATCAAGGCCGCAATTTTGAGTCTGGGCTGTTTCAAGAAGTTTGCCGACTGTTAGGAATTAAAAAGACTAGGACAACGCCTCTCCATCCTCAGTCTGATGGCATGGTTGAACGGATGAATCGAACAATGGGCAAGTACTTAGCCAAGGTAGTGTTCGAACATCAAAGAGACTGGGATCAGTACTTGCACCTCTTCTTAATGGCGTACCGATCATCCGTTCACGAAAGCACAGGCCAAACACCATCCTGTGTCATGCTCGGTCGTGAGATAAGATTACCATGCGATCTTCAATTTGGACGAAGACCGGAAGAAGAAGTCGCTGGAGAAAATTACGTCAGCAAGCTGGCAAAGAGGCTAGACGAAGTACATGCTCAGGTTCGTAAAAACACACAAATTGCCAGCGACAGGATGAAAACAAGATATGACGTCAAGGCGCAAAATGGTGGGTTTCAACCTGGCGATATGGTTTGGTTGTATAACCCTCAAAGGAGACGTGGTTTGTCGCCGAAGCTGCAAAGGCAATGGGAGGGCCCCTATGAAGTCGTGCAGCGTATTAACGACGTTATATACCGCATCCGAAAACCGCCCAGAGGCAAGCCAAAAGTGGTCCACGTCGATCGTCTAGCCCCGTTTGCTGGCGATAACCACAATCCGCAAGTTCAGGTCCGAACCAGAGTAATAAGTAGCAGAACCAGGAATCCAATCGAAGAAATGGAGTTCGAAAAGTTTATGAACTTATACGGAGGTTCTGGAAAAGCTAGGTTCGGAGTTACCACCGAGGAACAACAAGACCTGTTCCAGACACAAAAAGATTACGCCATCGCACATTGCGTGAGCGAGGAGCTTGACATGTCCAAAGGGGTTGCAGTCGTGTTTAAAAAGAAGTTTGGACAGCTAGATGAATTACGAAGACAGCAACCGGCAGTCGGAAAGGTTTTAGGACTACGTGGTGACGGACGATTCGTTTTCTATCTGGTCACCAAGAAATACTCACGTGTCAAGCCGTTATACAAAGATCTGTGGCGAACATTATGGAGTCTCAAGAGACAAATGGAGTTCCATCATGTTAAGAAATTGGCAGTACCCAAGCTTGGTTGTGGCTTAGACCAATTGAATTGGAGGACAGTTCGAAACATGTTGGAGGTCGTCTTCCGAGGAACAGGCGTTCAAGTGTTGGTCTGTAGTTACCAACCGAGGAGAGTATTGGGTCAGGAAAAGTCCATTGACTGTTACTTTTATGGTCAAGGAAGTTGCCGAAATGGAGGAAGCTGCCGCTATCGCCACGATCCCTTTACCGGTGTCGCATCCAGTCTCCCTGTTCTGGGACAGAACAGTCCTAAGAAGGGGGCAGTGAAACGTCCGAGAAATTACTTGCAAATGCAAGAACCTTCTAGAACTGTTATCTAGTTTCTAGAAGATATAGCGAAAAAGTGAGGAACGATCGAGAAGAATTCGCCGATGTCTATAAAAGCCGAAGATGGAAATCGTAGGTCAGTTATTGCTGGAATGCGAATGTGTTAAGAAGATTATCAAGTGAAAATAAATCGTTAACACGTGTTTGTCTACATAAATAAATCGAGAATAATCGTGTATGTGATAATTAGTGTAAACAAGAGTGATATCCGAGGACGTTATCTTATCTTAAGTGTTATACAACGGTATACGTAAATTGTAGTGTAAGTGTTTTTATTATTAGATTTTATTAGTTCGGTTAATTTAAAAGTGTACATATTTCTATAATAAGTAAACGTAGTAATAATCGTTTAAATAAATTAGTTTTTAATAAATAGATACGTAACAATACAAATACAATACAAACAATTATTTTCAAGGTTTCCTAAAAATTCTGTAATTGCTAAAGACATCTATAATGATTACGTTCACCAGCTAAAGTTTATTGTTCGGTAACTGCACTTTTATTATAGAAAAGCATAATAATCCAGTGAAAGTTTATTATTTTTTGTCATCATGTTATTGTAAATTTTCATACTGACGGAAAATACAAGTTATTTAATAAAAGTAGACACTTTTAAACGTTTAAATATATAAGAATGTTATCTGCACTTAAATTTGTAAAGGTATTTCTTTTGTTTACAAAATCAATTGTTTGTGATTTGAGTTGTACCAAAGACTAATTGTACTGATGTCATTTGAGTGTAATGTGAGTTGCTTAATTTTTTTCATGGTGTAA
Source organism: Aquatica leii (assembly GCA_035610365.1). NCBI lineage: Eukaryota > Metazoa > Arthropoda > Insecta > Coleoptera > Lampyridae > Aquatica > Aquatica leii. The sequence goes on along the minus strand of CM069435.1, from coordinate 39,648,737 downwards.
AGTAGAAGTTTGCTTTTAGTCCGAAACCCCCTTAAAAGTGTGTTATGATCAAGAAGTTCTCTATTCTTACATACGTTTGAAGCTTTTATAAGCTTTAACTAATTAACTAACCAAGTTAACCGCAATTACATAATGCTTTATTGTTAGTTTATTTACCAGTACAAATTCATAAATTATAAATAACGGTTTTTTTATCAAATACACCCTGTAAAGCAACTTTAATCGTATTTCATTGGGTGAACTAATCTACGTTTTTTAAATTGTGTTTAAAACAATGTGAGTCGATTTAAATAGATTATTAAGAGATTGTATGTATTTTACAAACATTATTCTTCATGTAAATTGTATATTTACTCTATTGTTTAAACAAAAGTTAAAGTTGCTTTACTGTGGTTATAATGCATTTGCTAAAATATTTTTATTTTATAATAAATTGTTCTTGTTAATGTTAAAATATGAACGTCATAACTTTCATCTTCGCGAAATCTAGTTTCTTGTTTAAAAACGCTTTCGGTATTACCGCGCTGCATAGCGTTGGGTAAATTAGCATATTGCAGTTTGTAATAAATCACTTGAGATATCTAACTTATAAGGAAACAGTACTGCAATACATTGTAATTTATTACAAGCATGTGATAAATTACATTGACATACGTTTCGACATTATTACTCTACTTTGAATGTCTCAATTAAATCTTTCCTTGTTTGTGTGTTTTTTTTTAAACGAAGCATTTTTAATGTCCTTCGCTCACGTAATTTAATCTAAAATATACGAGGGAGGGGCTAACAATTTTAGCGCAATTCTTCTCATTGCTAATAAACCTTCGAAGGAAACTCTCAAACAACCGATTTGATGACGTTTGTTCTTACGGTTATACAGTAACAGATCATCGGTGAATGTATTTGAAGCTTTTTCGACTAATTCTAAAAAGGATATTTTACATATACCAACTTCTTGACAACAGGGTACACTATTCAAGTTAGGTTTCGGTTCAGCTACAACGGATATAATTAATTCGTCATTTTTTCTCACCGCTTCAGCTAATTTTCGGCAGTCTTTCATGTTGGTCTTAGGATCTATACAAAATCTTTTTTCAAAATTAATAACCATTGTTTCAGATTTTAAAGGTTTGGGCACACTATATGGAGATTCCATTTCAATGCCTTCGTGTGTTAAAAACGCGTACTCCACATAAAACGATTGAAATTTGTCACTTTGCATGGGTTCTGAAGTTTTCCGCAGTCGTAAATGTTCAATTTTAATAACGACGTTTAAACTATAAATTTCGCTCCGACTACCATATTTTTGTAATTTTATTTTTGAGGTGCTTGCCGTTCTCCACTGTCTCCATTGAACGTTTTCGGGATCTTGTCCGCGCAAAATAGCGTGCTCTTGTAAAGTTCGTTTCCAATTAGATTCTTCATGTAACCACCTAGCACGATCTCTTAATTGAAAAGAAATCTCAGATTGAGTCGTTCTTAATGCTTTGTTACGTGTTAACACCAAATCGAGCGCTTCTTGAAAATTTTCAGTTTCTGAATTTGTAGGTTCTACGTAACTATCAAATATTCCTTCGCATTCGTTAAAGATATCCGGTTCGTTACATTTTGTTGGGCCAACGCTACGTTTGTTTTTAGATTCGTTAAAACAAAGGTGTATATCGAGAGATTTCTTTGTAGCTTGTGTAGAAGTTTTCATCTTCTGATTCTTTTTTTCCATTGAAACGGTCGAACTCTCATAATTAGATGATATAGTAATTAATCTATTTAAGATAGCTTCGTTACAACCTAAGCGAAACCATAAAACTAAAGTACCAAAATTTATTGATATTCCAGTATCACTTAACAGCAAAGCTTTGTCTGAATCACAAAATACCAGCTTTGCTAGGATATCAGTTGAGGGGTATTGAAGAACTTCCGACAAGTCTAAATCGGCGCTAGCTAAGTAGCAGTTTTTGTTTTCATCCTGTATAAACAATTCAAGTACAACTGTTTTTGTTGAAATGTTGTTTATAAAACTTTTATTCATGCTAACAACGTACACTACAGACGTTTCTATTTCAACATAGTTGTCAAGAGGATACGATAAAGGAATTAATGTTTTCTCGTAAGAAAAAAAATTTAAATTTAAATACAAACTTTGAAGTTTATTAAACTGGTTGATTCGATTTAAACCTGACGATGACAATTCCATATATTTAAAATGAATTTCAAATATGCCCTGGAAGGAGTTAACCAATAGTACTTCTTTATATGGTGTACTATTCTCTACGGCTGGATTCGTTGACTTTTTCATTTTTACATATGGTCTTGACAATTCTTTTATTACAACACTAGAGTTTAACCTTTGTGGCACTCGTTGTGGTACAAATTTTGAAAGCACGCCCGGAAGAACTGTCGTTTTAGGGGTTAATACGTAATTACCGGTTGGTGTACTTGCGTTATTAGTATTTAAATCGACCTTTGATATTTTTTTATTGTAGGTTTTCATTTTCGTTTATTTTTGCAATTGTCAAAATGTGACGGAAAATTTAGAAGCTTTAGTACGTCATTTGAACTATTTGCTTATGGTGTCATGTAATTTATTTCAATGTTTAATATATAATTTTTGTATATATGTATAAATTAAAAAAAACAATCATTTTTCATTTTGATTTGAAGTGTTAAACAATTGTCGACAGATAAAATAATAATATTTTACGTAACAAGAGTCGAAAGTAAGAAATAGCATAACCAACGTTAATGCGACGCGAGGCCGCGCGGCCGAGCGTTGCATGTGAGTGAGTTATGCTTTGATTCTTTCGACAAGAGTAATGTACATTATTTTTTGTGTTGCCTTTTATAAAATTTAATTTTTTTTTTAAAAATAAAAAAATCAACAGAAATATAATGTTGGTACTACTTTTATTACTAAATCTGTCAAATTTGACATTAACTTTAACATCGTTTTTCTTCAATTTTAACTGAATTTGAAGAGTTTTAAAATGATGTTTCCACCTGTCGCATACTCGTTCTAATATATTAATTGACTTTGAACACTTACTTTTATGTGGATTCTTAGTTTTCACTCTAGAGCTTTTTTTGTTCAGGCAAATATTTAAACAAGTTTAATACATTTTCTAACTCACAATGGCAACTAGAACTATATGTTTTTGTTACAATTTTTGTGTTTGAGTTCATTCTTAGCAGGTTATTTCACGCTGATCTGTGTCCTACTGCATCAAACCAGTGTACAAATTGCATTCCAATTAAGATTTTTTGAGTTAATACATGGTTGTGGGTATTTTCTCAACTGTCAAACATCAAGATGACCACGTAGCATTTAAGCAACAATTATATTATATACTCCATCAAAAATGTCCAAGGTTTTGATTATCGGTTAAAGCGTCAAACAAATTGGAGTCATTACTTGAGATTGACTTGAAAAAGTACGACTAAGAAGGTTGAGAATGGATTAGAAGTACGGGCATGAGAGTATTGACATTATTATTTTATTTTATTTACTTTTGTTTATTGATGGATATAAATGAGATTGAATTTTGCTGATAAATTTCTGAGCAGGTCATTAATAAAAGAAATTAAAAAAAAATAAACTGGGTTTTGTGGCACGCCAGTGATAAATTCATCATAAATATCGGCAGGCATCTATTCGTTTGTAAATAATAAATAATAATCTCATTTCTTTCTAGCAAATCTCTGACAAAATGATAACTAATGTCAATATGCTTATTACGCTTATGAAACACTGAATTCGTAGTTAGTTCTATCGCACTCAGATTATTACAAAACACTTTACTTTGAGTTCTCATGGGTTTGTAGAAACCCATATGAATTAGAAGCTGTGTAACATAAATCAGTACACGCGAAATTTCTGCAAGTGCGGCATATTCCGCCTTTATTATAATTAATGCCACCGATGTTTGCTTTTTTGATTCCAACTAACAGGACCACCAGCTTAAGTTAATAAGTTGCCTGAGCATGATCTTCGATCGTCGACATCTCTTCTCCAGTCTGAGTCTGCATACGCTGTAAAGCTCTTATATCTTACATACGTAATACCAAAATGCAATGTAGCTTTAAATATTTAGCAATGATTCAATGTTCTTTACCGGGGTTAGCACAGAAACGACTCAGTGTGCTGGCCGCAAAAGCGATATCTGGGCGTGTCGCATTCGCCAAATAAATTAATCCTCCAACTAACTCCTTGTACGGTTTTTTTTTCTATTTCAGATTTTTCATCTTCTGTCGTTGGACACATTTCTTTTGTAACTTTCAAATCTGATTCAATTGGCGTTAACTCTGTTTTTGCATCTTCCATATTGAATTTTCTTATTAAATCTTCTGTCTGTTTCTTTTGTGAAGTGTGGATTTTCCGGTTGCCGCTTCTGGTTTCACATGTATTCCGAAAATATTGATAATTGGGCCAAGGCCTACCACGTCAAATTGTGATTTAATCTTCGATGTGACTAGTTACAAATTTTCTAATTTTTTTGATGCCAGAATCATATCGTTAACGTAGATGATAATTATAATTTGATAATCGCTTTCGCCAATTACATAAACACATGGAGCTGTCACTGTACGTCTGCCACCACGTTCTGTAATGTAGTTATGTGTTTTCTTGTACTATTTACGACCTGACTGTTTTAGTCCATACAGTGATTTTAATAATTTGCAAACTGTATTTTCTTGACCAACTGGAATAAACGCTTCGGGTTGTTCCATCTAAACTTTGTCATGTAGTTCTCCTTGCATATAAGTTGAAATTACGTCCATTTGGTGTATCTGCATTTCGTCGTTTACAGCTGCAGCGAGTAACGTGCGTATCGTTTCATATACTTTTTTGTAGTCTATAACTGGTTGCTGCGTATGTCCACGTGCAACAAATCTGGCTTTATACTTTACGATTTTGCCGTTATTATAAATTGTTGTTTTGAACACCCATTTGTTTGTTAAGATTCTTTTATGTTTTGGTTGTGGTACATGAGTCCATGTTTGATTTTTCTTTATGACGGTTATTCTTGCACTTTTATTATCACCGTTTAACACTTCTGATACAGATTCAGAATTTGGTTGTTTAATGCAGTATATTTTCGTAGGTCGTCCTCGTTTTCACGTTTTTACAATTCTTGAACGACTTGGTTTCTTACGGATTTCATTCTCTTGTTCTTCATCTTCAGAATCACCTTTGTTAGGTCAAATACTTTGCACTCCTATACCAATATATTCCACGATTTGTTTTAACGTTACTTTTTCTAAAGTGAAGTTTTCTTCGCTGAGAGTGAAGTTTTCTTTGTTGTCGCTTAAATGACGAGGCTAAAATTTTTTGATGAATTTAACATCACGTGCTTTAATTATTGGTTTTTGTTCCTGGCTTCCACAGTCGGTACGCCTTTGATTCGCCTGAATGCCCAACTAATGCGTATTCGTCATGTTTTGGTTAAAATTTTCCCCGCCTTTCTCTCTTGTTCAATGCAATCGCCTTACTGCCAATTGTTCTAAAAAAACCTACGTACCATTTTTGTCCAAACCACGCTTCGTATGGGGTAATCATATTTAAACTTTTTGTCGCACATCTAATTCTTAAAAAAGTTGCCGTGTTTATCATTTCTGCCCATAACAAATCTAGTAAATTTGCCTGTAACTTCATGAATTTTGCCATTTCGACCACCGTGCGCTTGGCTCGTTCAGCCACACCGTTTTGTTCAGGAGTGTTCTCAACGGTCAGTTGCGTATCAATTCCTTTTTCTTCTAGAAACTTCTTGAACTCTTTGGACAAGTATTCCAATTCATTGTCACTGCGGAGCCTTTTAATATGGTTACCGTTTGCTCTTCAACGCGGCGTTTATAATTTTTGAACACATTTAAGACGTTAGATCTATTGCGGAGCATAACCATTTCGGTGTACCTGGTGCAAGCATTAATAAACGTAACAAAATATTTTGCACCTCCAAATAATTCGTTATTTATCGGGCCACAAATATCGGAATGCACTAAATCCAAGATTTCTTTTTGTCGACTGTCTGATGATTTAAATGGTTGTGCTTTTCTAGACTGGCATCCGATCGATATAATTAGTTCATGGTAAAGGAAAAACTAGAATTTTAGTTAATATTAAATGGATTTTTAATTATTTCAATAGATTCCCTAATTTTTTGCTTATGGTAATTAGAAACCAAAAACTTAGTGTTTTCAAACCTAACTTGATAACCCGTTTTTAGCACGGGTTCCGTCACCGCTGACTTAGAAGATTGTTTAAGACGACTACATCTTTGATGCTTTTTAATACAAATTTCCATGCTTCTGCCCGTTTTTCTTTTATATGCACGATCACTAGAGCAAGGAATGCTCTAAACGCCGTCAGATTAAAAAGGAATGAAATAATTCACCGTATTTGAGAGTTGACCCAATTTATGAACAGTAAAAAACCGAGTAACAATGTCTTTGATAAACTGAATATGATAATGAAGCATCTTCATTTTGATTAACTAAAACGTCCAAAAATGATAAAACAAAATTTATTTCTAATTCTCTAGTAATGAATTGAGTTTAAATGACAATATGACGTTTTAGTTAATTAAAATGAAAATGGTTCATTATCACATTCAGTTTATCGAAAACCTACCTATACAGATAGATATTTAAATGGATTGTCTCGTCATCGCCTTTTTCAGAAATTATCAGTAGCGAATTCTTTAGTGTACAGTACTGTTTTCTTAAGCCAACCCCAAAATCTTCAAAAAAGTTAAATTATCTCTTATCTACCTTATTTCAAACCACGAACCGTATAGGAAAAATTTTGTCTAAACACAATATTAATTGTTACTCGGATCTTTACTTTTTCTAAAGTGGGTCAACTCAAGTCAAGTTTTTTTGAACTTTTTCTTGTTTTTTCTACAAAAGTTGTTTATGACTTTGGAATACGTAACCCACGTGTGTTACAACTCACTACCATAATATAAACGATATACAATTGCTCAACTGCTATCATATATTACCTCATAATTTCAAACTAAAGTGAAGAGACAACGCAAAATAAACCCAAATTCATAGTTAATTAATTATCTAATTATTAATTTGATAATAAAAAATACACAATAAACATTTTATGATTATAGCAAGACTAGATTTATTCACGAGTAGTAGGCCGGGTAATAGACTTGACGTTTGACTTCTGATTAATCCGAAGTTATGAGGTAACTTAGTATACAGTCTGTTTCTGATAAACGACTAAAAACTCAAGGAAAAGTTTTTCTGTTGCGTTGAATAAACATTTTTCCTGGTTTGGTTTAAAATGATATTTGCGACTAAAGTTTTCAGATCGGTTTCGACTATTTAAATAAGTAAAGATTGACTTTTGATTTTAACCATGTGGCAATTGCTGTGAAATTTGTATTTTAAAGCACCTTCATGTACTTCGTTAATTATGGTTCTCTTTAATTATCCATCATCCACAAAATAAACTGTTAGTAAAATAATTACAGCAAAAAACAAACTTGATTTTCTCGTATTTACACTGACCTAACTTAACAATGTATACTTTGTGTACTCGATTATGCTGATCTGCGGTTGTAACCGTAACAAGACTTTAGCTAAATAAACAAAAAACGTTGCAGTATAAGTAGTAAGGAAGTATAAATTATAAATTTAGTTTTGTTAGAACTCAGTTTGACCACTTGCTTAATTTCTCTTTTGATATATTCAGTTGACGCGGTTTACTAAAGTAATTTGTGTAAATTGCTTTCAATAAACTTTATTTTGGGGTATAAATTTTACATCAAGAGAATATTATTTTCAAAAATTTAAAAGCTTGGTAAAAGCTTAAAAGCTTGACCTTTAAAAGCTTAGCTTAGCTAATATTGGACTTGGCTTGACTATTGTTGCTAACTTTTCTAAAGAAAGAATTAGCTAACCTGTGCTTTCAAAAAGTAAGAACATTAAATGTCAATTATCACCAAATATGTACGTCAAAAACATTTCTAATTCTTTGAAGTTTTTCTTTATATTTCTTATTCTTTCATTTTAGTGCACAAACATTTAAATAAAGTTTTTTTTTAGTTTTGTTTATGTGTTTAGCATTTCCAGGTCTGTTTTTTTACAAAAAAGAAACCGAGTTGGTATATTGGCTAGAGTCGTTTGAGTTTACTATTATTTAGTTATTTTGTTTTATGTTATATTTAAATTTAATGTTAATTCAAATTTGTGTTAACCGTTAAAAGCATTCTAAAGACTGAAGTATTTAAATAGTTTTATTAAACTTCCAAAAACTCAAGTAAATTAAAGAAATTGGTAAGAGTCAAACTTTACTAAATTTGCATTTGCATGACCCATCTCATTGACTTATCATCAACAATTTTTTATTGTCTATTCTATATTAGATAAAGCTAAAGTTTCTTAAGTTTCCTTTAAGGTTTTATCGGTTTATTAGGAGAATTCGGGGCTTTTAATTTTGTCAGTTTGCTGGAATTATTCACACGTGTTACTTTTTGGGTTTATTAGAGTTACTAAATACTACACAATTTCATCTGTAACGTTGTTCTAGTAATTCTTTTTAAATATTGCTATAGTGGTCATTTTGACAATTTTTAAACGTAGTACGTATTTTGAGATACAAGCTACTTTTTTAAAGAATATTTTTGATTAGAAACATTTTTATAATATAAACTTATCTTTATTATTTATTTTTTTTTAATTGTCGGTTTTGGCATAATCTAAATTTTAATCATGGTTCTGATACCAATGAAAAATAACGATTAGCATTTGTGTCAATTTTCAGTTTTTTTAGTAATTTTCGTGCATACTCAAATTCTCATAGAGACGCAACGCAATTTATTTTAAAAATAATTATAGATATTCAGTTTATAACTTTTGGATTTTTATTTTAAAAAGGATACGTACTACTAAAAACCTGCCAATTTACTATTCTACTTGGTTTACCTAATTTTAAATATTTCTCGTCATTTAAGCACCTCTTAAAAATCATTTATAATTAATAGACTTTTACAATAAACACAATAGCAAAATCGTTTTGACGATTTATACCTAAACTCAAATATTTCATGGTCTATTCGTACCTGGTATTGATACAGGTGATGGCACGTGCACAATTCAAAATCCCAAAACTTGACTTCAATAGGCGTGAAAGATTGGTTCATTTTATTACCTGCACATTGACGTTTGTTCAAAAAATGATTGATTTAAACAATATACTACAAAAATGTCAGTTTTGTTTACAGTCAACAAAATTAAATAAATTTAAAATTACAACCAAAGTTTGTATTAATACATTCAATAAGTTTTCAATTAATTTTCCATTATGCATACTTTGTGTATTTTTAACTAATTTTATTTTAATGTTTAGTTTTTTAAGGATATTACCACGAATATTAATCGGCTCTTAGATTTATTGGACTAATGCTTTTTAGTTTGTATATGAGTAAACAGTATTAAAATGTTGATTCTTAATTTCGCTTAATATATCATGGTGTGATTAGCATAATTTATTGATGTCGAAACAGTTCGCGATGATTAAGAGAAGATTCGTTTTAAATATCCTTAAACGGCAAAAGGTGAATCTTAACCAAAGACATATGACACTGACAAAACTATTAAGATAATTAAATGTTTTTTTTTAAATGCTTATAAGGAAACGTATAAACTGTACGTTAATGCATAATTTAGAAGGAGACATTTACATTTACAGAAATTAAGCTATAATGGAAACGATGACTAAATATGCTAATGACCACGTTTGTACTTTGAAAATACCAACATGCAAAGTGTATAGAAATCTTTCTCTGTGCTTCTTTTAATGGTGAATATCAATAGTATTACCGTTGTTAATTATTAGTGGTTGCGATAATAAATTTAACACTTAAATCAGGCGTGTATGCAATAAGTTTCCTTGGGATATAAATGTTAAAACTTGCTAAAAAGCACGATAACAAAAGTTTTGCTGTTGCTGTTCCGTGCCAAAACATGTGCATTATCATAGCGTGTTTGATGTTGTGATGCCATACACAATAAGAGATTAATTACAATGCATTTTAGCCTACAGCTGCTAATTCCATTTAAGATGTCTTTTTATTAATTAATTTAATATCAATGTATTCAGTATATTTTTAATCGAATAACAAACGCTCTTTAAATACATCGTAAATAATTGAAAAAAGCATCATTACCATTAAATTTAAATGTTTTTATACTCAGGTTTTTTCTGCACGCGCTTTATCCCAACTACAAAGTACAATCGCCAGGTTGCGCTTAAACGTTGTCAACTTAAAAGCTCAAAGCTCTAAATAGTTCTGCTATCTTCTCATAGATGGCAACTATTACCATTTATCCATAAATAATATTTAATAGTTAAGCGACAAACCGTTTCTACATACGAAAATGTGCAATGATTACAGTCACGATTTTCTTTTAATTATTCAAAATATTTAGCCTGTAATCAATCGTTGCAAAACCTTTTACGCAATTTTGCATTCTTGATTAATTAAAATTAAATGTAAACATTTTTTGTATTTCTCTTAGCAATTATAAACGGTAATTACAATAATTAACTTGTTTTCGTTGGCATTAAGAAGCGAATAATTTCTTAAAAGTATTTTTTGTGCAACCTTCCTTAATTGTACTTTTTTGTTTGTTTGTGTTTAGTAAGATAATTGCTTATAAATTTAATATTCTGATGTAATTTATACCTTATACGATACCTGTTAATCATTTTTATCGACCTATGTGGGTTCCTTTTGTCTAATAATAGGATTCGTTGCCGTGGTGCTATGTATCTTTATCGAAAAGTATTGGTAACGGTTCACGATAAATGTTGATATAGGGGCAAAAATTAATGTTTCTATAGTAAACAAGATTTAATTACACCTATAATTATTCCGTTTCGTACCTTTTAAGTAATCTTTAATAAATTATAATAAAAAGTGTAGTTTAAGGTTCTAATGATTAACACAAAATTTTTGTATAAACCTTTTACTTTAAGATTTAAATATTTTAATTAATAACTCTGGAAAATTATTTGCATTTCAATTTAAAACTTTTATGCATAATGTTTTATACGTAAGCATGCAATTTTGGAATATTTGCGTTTACTTTAACTAATAATTACTATAATTTAAGAAATAGAGAAAATGTAACTTAAAACTGCATAATTATTGACAACTAGCAATTTTAAATATTATTAAATGTAGTTTTTTTTGCATGCAAAATTAGCATTCAGTAAACGGTGTGTTTTTTATTGATTGATTGCTTTTATTTTAGTTGCTACCGGGGCAATTTTGATTCTTTTTGCAAGTGTTTTGATTTATCTGAGTATTTTTATAACAGTTTCGTTTCCATGTTTTTCTAGCTAAAATTGCTTCTAGTTTAATAATTTATTGAAAAAATTGAATACATTAAGTTTTTTTATAAATAACAAATGAATTCGATAAATCTTGATCTGTAGGAGATTATTAAATGCTAATGTATCTGTCATAATTACCTGTTATACTTAAAATGAGTAGCCTTGTTTGTCGTTTAATTTTTGGTCATCTGCTGCTATTTGCTTATTTGTATTGATTGCAATTATAACAATTGTCATACTAAACTTTACGGTAACTTTTTTTACACGTAACTACATGTGGTTTTTTAAAACTAAAAAAATAGGTATTTTAAAAAAAATTAAAATTATACTTGATGAAACTTTATAAGAGAAAGTTGTTATATTTGTAGTAACTCAATCCAAAGTTGATTTCGTTCTTTTTTTCTTTAATATTAAGTTGACAATTATTTTTCTATTTTTATTTTAGCTTACAATTTACAAAGTATAAATAAATGTTATCTTCACACAATACCTTCAGAAAAATATTCAAAAAAAATCAGTCAACGGTTTTAAGAACGTTGTAAAATTGTTTCTTGTTTCGTTTCTTTACGTTTTTTACCCTAGTATTCTTAGTTGTATTCATTTATTTATGTTTAGATTAATGTTGTATGTAAAATAGGTCGGTTTTACAGTGCATAAAAAAAGAAAAAAAATTCGATTGGTTCGTTTAATTCAAACTAGCTGTTTCTTTAATAGGATTTATAATTATGAAACCAAAAACAAAAAATAAAAGTAAATCAATTAAAACAAGGTAATGAAGTAAATAAATAAACTTTAATTAATAAAATACTTGAAATAATCGCACGTAGTTCTTATCTGTCAAACGACCCAATAAATAGTATTTACAATCCAATTGAAACTTTCGATTAGGGCACTTAAAAGTGAGGTCAAAAACGTTTGTATACAGCTAACCTAACGATTGCAAGCAGGTAATATCTAGTGAAGTGGTAGATTGAATGTGTCAATACGAATAACTTTCAGCTGAGTACGCACATGCGAAAAAAAGGAGATGAATAAGATTATAAGGTAAAATGAAACACACAAAAAAACAATTACGTTTATTAATATGTTTTTAAGATGAAGTAATTAAAGCGTACAAAATGTGTTTGATTATTTTACGTTAACTAACAGGAAGTACATGATACAAAAAGATGTTTATCGTTTATAATAAGTTAAAAATTATAAAAGATACACAAAAAATGTATTGATAATAGTATTTATCGTACATTTCTATATGGTGTTAAGTCGAAATTAACATATTAATAATTACATGCTGATGATATACGTACATGTTGATTTCGAATGATGAATCGCTAAAACGGATACATGTGAATCTATTTTAATTACCTAAGAAATTCTTGAGCTAGTTTAAATATTTGTTCGTCGAAAAAATTAATTTTTGTTTAATTAATTACAAAATATAAATCAAAATACTATGCAGGAAAGTAATTAATCACACACTTCAAGTTACGTGTAAGAAATTGTAGCGCTGTTACTTCAATTATGTGTCGGTAGGTTCGAGTATTTTTCTTAAAAACCAACTGGCGCGGCGCGTCTGGCCCATCACAACCTTGAACATAAATCACAAAAATCGAGAGGGTTAGTCCGGAAGAGGAACTGCTGTATTCAAATTAAGTAAAAGGTACCTTTGCATACGCGGCAGTTGTAGAACGACCCTTTCATTAGTTCCTATTGACAGTCTATCTTCATACAAAGCGAGGGTAGCTACCTGAGTTACATAATGCTTAAGAAAGGGTACTAGACACTTAGACGCAAGGTAGACCATATGCAAAAGAAGTCAGCAGGTAGTGCTGAGACAACATCTGCATACGGTTATTGTGATCAAGGGGTTAAAAAATGAAAGGGAATGTGAGAATTCTCAGGACAGGTAACGAGAGGATTGTGAAAAATGATAAATTATATTTAGAATAGACCTCAATCGGGGTCCGCGACCTTATTTAAATATAATTCAGAAACTGTCAAACGCCCCTTGACGTCATTTGCATGGCGAGCTTTATAGAAAGAACGCGTACCTGGATTATACACAGTTCGTATGTAACGGCTGCTGTTACTTCAGTTACTTTATTCAAATCAGCTTCAATTGAACATAAAGAACAGATTGGTGCATCTGCATTACCATTAGCTTACAAATGTAGTCGACATAAAGCACTAGCTATTTTCACAACGCACACGTAAATCTAATCAAATAACAAAAAAATGCATCAATACGTTTTTTATTCAAGTTTTTTCTTTTATTTAAAAAATTATTTTGAGTTGTGTTTTAACTTTTAAAAGTTTTTAAAAAAAGTAATTTTTTTTGTAATAATAATTTAAAGCCAGAGTCATATTAATTACATTTTTTATTATTTTCCAATTGTTAAATTTACTAAACAAATAATGAAGTTATAAAACTCAGTTATTTTCACTAAATAAAGTTTTTGTACACAATGCTTACTGTATCCTACAGAGCGTTTGTCAAACTTACCGTTATAAAATTGTGTATTCTCTTAAGTTGATGATTAATTTAAAACTTAATTATTAGCATTTGGCAACGTTATGTTAAAAATATTTTGCATTTACACAAATATCTTGAAACCTACCTTTTGATCAATCAACATTCATTGCTTTAAATTTGATATTATCAAAAACTGCTTTCTTCTTTTAGCAATTTGTTAAAGCGTAATGCTTTAGACGAACAAAAAATGTTGCACATGACTTCTCCTTACGACTAACTTTAAAAACCTACAAAAAAACTTTGTATAAATTGTCGCCGGCATACGAAAACTGGGTAACACTACTTTCTTCAGAAATTGAGATTTGGGTGTCATCGGCTATAATTTTATGTTAACTTGTTAAACAGTGTCACAATACTCGAAAATGAAACGTTCAGAAATTAAAATTCAATGAAATTAAATTCTTTTTGTAAAATTTTTTATTTTTTTTCATATGGCGGCGACTAAGTATGCGATCAAGATCAAAATCTGGCCTTAATACCATTTCCGGATTTAGATCTAGTAAACCGCTTTACAAATAAACCAAATCACCTTATTTTGTGGTGTTATAGAGCATATTACTTATCTTTTAAATATTTATGGTATTTTAGACACTATCTTAGATGTTTAGGTACTGCAAATTCTTTTTTTTGCTGCTCTTCTCGCATAAATTATTATTTAACTAGAAGTGTGCGTCTAGTAGAAAATAAATTCAGCACCCTCTAAAACTTAGCTAAAATAAAAAAAAATTAAAAAATTATAAATTTCAATACTAGAGTATTATGTACATATTTTGGAGTTAGTAGCAGTGGCGGCTGGTAGTCAATGTTGCAGGAAGGTCATTTCAACATTATCTTTAAAAATGCATTTCTATTTAATAAAATATTTATATTTAATTAAGATCAATTTATGTATCTTTGGAACAGTAAAATCGTTTCTTATCGTTTATAATCTTGTTAATATAACGCAACATAATTTTTTTAGAAAGTCATTGACCTAACAAAAAAGCAACCACTGGTTGGTAGTCTTGTTAGTGCTTATGCTACGAACCTAAACTTAAATTGATTGTCAAAGTTGACAGATTATGTTAGGTAACGGCGCGTCTATTTCAACGGCGTCTAAAAGTTAATTAGGCGTTGATTGTAAGGACTACTTTTGAAGGGAAAATATAAAGTAACTTACGTAAAGTCCTGCAGATCTTCTTTAGCTATCCAGCCGAAGCTGATGGTAATTTTGTTTGAAAGACAGTGTGGGGAAGGTTTTTGCGGTAACGCGGTGTCGAAATTCAAAACGCAACTTATTTCGATAAAAGCCAAACGAATACCAACTCTATCAAATATTTCTCGTGATAATACTAAGTTGTACGAACATTCCGCCCACCGAAAACAATGTTTTCCATAACGTAAAAAAACTATTATCCTAAACCCTATAATAAAAAAAAAAACAAGGTTACACGTTTTACACCGAAGAGTCCGTCTCTCTGACTTGCAAAAACAAACAAGATATAGACTAACGAAATGTAGGATGCTTGGTACCAAAACAAAGAAAAATTTAGCTTAAAAAAACTTAACTAACATAATATACCAATGTAAATGAACATTACGGAAACGGGATAAAAAAATTATATTTAACCATTAAATTAAAACAACGAAAATAATTAGAAAATAACTAATAAACTATGCTTTCGATAACGGGCAAAGTTTTGCGATTGGACGTTGGAATGTACCCGATGAAGTGCGAATTGTAGCGACGCGAACAACACCGTCCGAACCGGGATGAACCGCAATAACGCGAGCTGGAGTCTTTATCCCATTTAGAACGCTGCTAAAGGGTATGCAGATACTTTTTATACCAACGCAACCAAAAATGTGAATGAATGCGTTGCAAAAATTGCCAACGATTTAGACGAATCAGATTTATTTGTAACAGATCAGGGCCAGGTATGATGTTAGAAAGAGGTTTCAAAATAAGAAAGTGACTTGGAGTCAAATATGGGAGATCATTAGGATCCGAACTTAAAAGGCATAAAGGCTTGGAATTGAGTAATGCTTCAATGCAAGTAAGCAGAGTATACAACTCTTCATAAGTCAAAATTTGACCACCAATAACTCTGTAGAAGTGGGTCTTAAAGGATTTCCAGCTTCAGCAAGCTCATTTAAATGTGGTATACAGGAAGATTAAAACTTCATTTGATAAGCAAGATTAGCAATAGTTTGACGGACTAAATCTCGGAGATAACAATTAGCCCCTACAAAATTAGTTCCTTGATCACTGTAAATAATAAAAAAAATTCCACGACGAGCGGTAAATCTGAGAAAAGCAGCTAAAAATGCTTCTGAGGAAAGATCCAATGCTAATTTTAAATGAATTGTTTTAGTAGCGCAACACACAAACGTAAGGTTTTGTAGTCCTAACGCCTATAGTTCTAGAAAAACTAATGAGAAAAGGTCCGGCGTAGTCGAAGCAAACATGCGTGAAGGCTTTAACCTGGTTAATGCGATGGGAAGGTAAATGGGCGCTATACGAGGTGTCAGTGATTTAAGATGTGCACGAAAGCAACGAAGACATTTTGATATGCACTTACCTAAAGCCTTTCTTGTAGACAAAATCTAAAACTGTTGCAGCAGAAGGTAATGTAATGTTTTGAAACCAAGATGCAAGTTTTTGTTGTGTACTTGTTGGATCAAACGACTAGTAAAAATATAATTACTTGGAAGCAGCAAAGGATGTTTGACGTCAAATTTTAAATTTGAGCGTCTAACAGCCGTATTCATAGTCGTTTGCCGGCGACTCGCTAGCGTTTCTTCGCTCGCCAGCAAGAAATTTCAATGCATAAGAGTTCGCCAGCAACGACGCGCATGCGTTCTACCACAAACTTCAATGAAAAGCTAGTAAGTCGCTGGCAAACGGTTGGAGATCTCCGGCAATTCTCTGGCATTTGGCAATTGCGATTTTCCTTATTTGTAAAAATAAAATGGAAAGTGAATTAAATATTATTTATAATGCAAACAGAGACATTTTTGATCTGCAAATTTACATACCTCATTGGTATCAAATAAAGAAATTAGTATAAGTATGTTTTTCTTTATATTTTTATTTAATTTTTCTAATTTATAAGCTGACATCTGACTATTTTAAATATTATAGGTATATTCAAGGCATGGAAAACCCATTAAAATTTATAATGAGGATTAATTTAAAAAACGGTACAGATTTAGAAAAATTATAGTATTTGACATTTTGCTACCAATCATACAAGACCACGAACTAATTACTAATAGAGAATTACCGGTTCCTGTATTAATTGTTATCTATCTGAATTTAAATAACAATATTTTTTTGTCTGTCGATTATTTTACAGCATTCGTAAAAACACAAATAAAAAGTTTACTATCGTACATAGATAATCTAAGCTGTAGAAATTTGATATATTTAAACACGTGCATTTAGCCATTCGCCGGAGAAACCTACAACGAAATCGCCAGCAACTCGCCGGCGATCGTCTATGAATACGGCCGTAAGTCTTCCGCCTACCCTGATGAGATTTAGCGTGTCAGACCAAACTTGCGAAATGAATATGCCAAGGAATTATCCCTTTTTAGACAATCATATAAAATCCTAAATTCTGAGTGTTGCACATACTTTACAAAAACTAAGAGTGCTGAATGTAGCGCTTCTCCGGTGATATGAGAGTTATACAATTTTCCTTCTGCAACAAAACGAAGAACATAAACAAGAATGCGTTCTAGTTTTCTAAATGAATTTGTTTATTAAAGTTAACAGGGGATGTGGCTGCACAAATATTTAAGCGTGTCTTGGTTTGTTCTAAAAAAGCTTGTGGATGTGACTTTGAAGTAATAGACGATTGAGTGGGTCATAAACTTTCTTCTTCCAATAACCAATGAGGTCCTTTCCACCAAACGTTACAATTCAACAAATCAGATGGTAATAAACCACAAGATGCGTAATCAACAGGGTTGTCCCTAGAAGGAACGTAACGCCGTAATGCTGATGGAAGCAATTCTTAGATATACAAAGTGCGGTTAGCGACAAAGGTTTTCCAACGGATTGGGTATAGGATAAGCCAAGTAAAGACTATTTCGGAGTCTGTACATGTATAAATCTTTGCAAAATGAAATGCTTGGTTTTCTAAAAGCTTTGCAATGGGATTGGAAAGCAACGCCTAATAGCTCTAAACGAGGCAATAAGATGGTTTTTATAGAAGCAAGCTTAGTTTTAACACAGATCAAGAATGTTTCTGTATGTTGCAAATTGTGAATAATGCGAACGTACACGGCGATACCATAGCCAATGTGACAAGCGTCTGAAAATTCATCTAGTTCCATTTTTGAAAAAATATAGCGAGGTATATGTAAATTACCTAAGCAACATAGTTGCGACTAAAAATTATAGCAAGCGATACGAATTCCTTTTGGTGCAGTCTCATCCCAAGCCGATTTTGATGTCCGTTACTTTTGGATAAGATACTTTGCGTAAAGTAACGCCGGTAGATAATAAATCCAACTTTTCAGACAAAATTGCTCTTTTCGTGCATTCTTTGTTGATTTGAGTACATTTGTACGAAAATATATCTTTTGTATAATATCACTGTAATCCAAGAACTCTTATGAAACTAGGACCTTCGTTATCAAAAGCTACAGGTGATAGTAAATATGAAAAAGCGTTTTTTAGAATATCATGAGAGTTGCTATCCCATTTTCTTAAATCAAAACCAAAACCAAAAAACTTATTAGTTCTATATGTAATTTGGAAGCTTCTTCCAAGGAGTTTGCAATAGTAACCACATCATTAACATAAACGTGATTTTTTAAAATTTTTACAGGTAAAGGAAAGCGTATAGATTCTAAGTTAGCTAGTTCTTAAAGCGTACGCAAAATCAAATAAGGAGAGCTGTTTACTCCATAAAAGATTGTGTTCAAATTGAAATCTTGTACAAGTTTCTTTGAAGAAAAGCGTCATAAGATGGATTGAAAATTGCGATGCTCTGAAACTATCAAAATTTGACGATATCTGCCAAATATCACTTGTGAAGGCAACAGCAAATGTGCGAAAGTTAACTAAAATCGAAAAAATGTCATTTTGAAGTTTTCTTCCGGTGATTAAAATGCCATTTAATGAGAGTCTGTTAGACCCGTTTGATGATGCATTAAAGTCGACTCGAAAACGAGTAGTGGTGCTGTCAGGCTTTATAACACATAAATAATTTAAAAATGAATGAAAATCTTTAATTGGAACAGGCGACATGTGGTGTGATTCTAAATAATCACGCATAAAGTTACAATATGAATGACCTAATTTTATTACATTTACTTAGACGAGCTTCTAGTTATATGAAACGTCGTAAAGCTTGCGAATAAGTTTCTCTTAAATCGTATTTAATATATCGAACTGGCAAAGGTACGAGAAACCTTTCGAAAGGTTCTCATTGAACAACTGAACGTAATATTTTCTCATCCTCTAGAGAAAAAGCAAAGTTATTAGGTACTGACTCTATCTCCTGAAACTTCTACAATGTTTCTCCAAGCAACGGTTCAACTGTAGAAACATCACACAACAATGCGTGCTTTGGGAAAGCTGAGTAGGTTTCTTTTTTTGGACAACCCAACCAAATACTGTTTTATATGCCCACGGTTTATCTTTAGAGCCTTGTATGCATTCTCTTTCAAAAATGTAAGGCAGCAGTTCTGCACTTAATAGAAGGTCAATCGGTTCTGGTGTTAGGCAATATAAATCAGCAAATTTTATGCTTCTCGTATAAAACCATTGCGAAAGATCAATAGCAACCTTTGGTTGGTTTGAGCAGATAGTAGTTCAAATTCAAAAGTAGATGATAATTGTAAAGAAGGTCTTATAAAGCACCGAATACTCCCGCGTGTTCCAGCCAAGACACATACCATTCGAACATTCAATAGGTATTAACATGCTGCTATAATTCAATCCTAATTGCTTCACACAATTTAGCGAAATAAAGTTAGCCATGCTACTACGAACAAAAAGTGCACTAATTTGTTGAAAGCTTCCATTTGCGTTCCTTATATCAACTATTGCTATCGAGACTAAAGTTGTGTAAGGACGATTGCTAATTGTACTAACATGTTTATTAGTAATTGAATCAGTTGCTATTTGTGTAGTAGATGCATCTGAATTAGGTGACGATTTCATGTGCAATAACGTATCATGTGTACCGTTATAAATGTCGATTCCGAGTTGCAATTTGACAAGAACTGGAAGAGGAACTTGTTGATTGATTTAAAAATCGGGCGAAAGATTCTTGCGCATTACGTTTGCATTTGTCATCAGTTGGATATAGCATCTGAACTAATTCTAAAGCTCTACAATAACATTTCAAGAATTTGTATAGCTGAGTGTAAGCAAGCGAATCAATATTACTGAATTTTAACTCAAAATCAATGCGAGTTTTGGAATTTTATTTGTCAAACAAAAAACAGATTTTACACACCTTTTACAGCACTGCAAAAACTAAAATATTTAGCTACATTTGAAAAAACTTTTTTTGAATCAGGTTGGTGCAAAAATATGATGAAGCGCTCGTACACGTTATTTACAGAGAAGACCTTAGACAACCGATCAACGAGGAAACTAACGAAGACTATACGTTTTAGACACTAACTGATTATACATTGATTTTAAGTATAAAAAAAAGAAACCTGTAGACAGAGCAGCAAAAGAAGTTACACTACGCGACGTTTATTCTGTTTTGTACTGTAATTTTGTACCGTAACATTTTGCATAAAAAAACTGATTTTTTAGTACTTACAAAAAGTTTTTAAGGTCATTCAAATGTGCTTACCCGTTTTAAATAATTTACATTTGTACCTGCTCTTCCATTATAGATAAATCCTTTATGTAACATTGTCTATAATCTGAACTTACGTTGTAGTAGTGGACATCTTCAGAACCTAGAACAAACTGATTTATTGCGTTTTGAAGGATTGTCTTTATAAACCGGCTTCTTCTTCATAAGACTAATATATCCGGTAGAGGAAAACTAGAATCTCTATTACGATTAAAAAGATTCAGATTCATGAATTTTGGATAAAAGAATGAGAAAAACAAAAAATGTTGATTTCATTCTAGCTTGTGGGTGTATTTTCATATGATTTTTTTACTTTTACAATTTTCTTCTATATATATATGCGACCACAAGAGCAATAAATGCTAAGAACGCGTTGATACTAAAAAGAAATAATGTTTTTACAGGATTTAAAAGTTGCCTAGTTTAAAAAAAGTAGAAAACCAAGTGAAGCAAACAGAATTGTTAAATAAACTTAACCAATCAGTTTGTCCCAGGATCTGAAGATGTCCACAAGAACATCTAAAGTGGACAACAAATAACAAAATACATTGAAGTACTACAGAATAAAATGCCTCGAAGTAGAAAAGATTTGTTTGGCAAAGAAAGCTTTCAGTTTCAAGATGACAACAATATCAGATTGGACTGGTCAGTGCAATCTCCCGACCTGAATTCAATCGAAAACGTGTAGAACAGAATATCAAAAACATATCGAAAAAAAACCAACGACGAAGATCACTTTAATCGAATCCTTAATTGAGGCCTGCAATCACTGTATCGCTACGAACGAACTGCAATAATTAATCAATTACATGCCCAAACTATGTCAACTAGTCATCAAAAACAAGGATTGGCCGAATAAACATTAAAATTTGTTTTAAATAAGATCATATTTTGCATTATGCAGTACACGTTTTTTTTTGACAAATTTTTGGTATTCTGCATAAAACCTTTTTTTTAGTAAATTACTTCAAAGTTTTTTTATTTTATCATTGTCATTAAGTCGTTAGCTAAGATAAAGCTGATATAAAGAATATGGTTGAAATGCGATCGAGTAAAGTGCTTTAAAGTTTCTTTTTCACGAATTTTATGAGGTGATGCAGGACTTTTTTAAAACTAATGTTTCAGTGACTCAACAAAGTTTTTGTTAGATTCTAAAAAAATAAGTTTTTATTTGAATGTTTTATTAGAATTATGTTGAATAATCAATTAAACTTAACGTAAAAAATTAATGACCAACATTCAATTATACATGTGATTCAATTATACCCTAATCAGTTTAAATAAAAACACATACAAACACACTAAATACACTTAGGCATACCATTCTTTACGGATGCTTCTTAAGAAAGAAGTGAAAATTTATATCAAACTACTCCAATTAAATATATTAAATATAAAAAATTGTTACTAAGATAGAACAACAAACCATAGCTCAGATGAACCTTTTTTTTGGTAAAGCAAATCATTCCATATTTATTAAACGAGTCTTTCATGCAAATTCGTTTAGTGTATGAATTTATAAATATAGAAACTATTAGCAAAACTATTATTTAACTGAAACTACAAAATTTGTTATACAAAAATTCTACAAATAAATGATTGTATAGCGGTAAACCAATTGTATACAGGGTGTATCTGATTTAACGGGTTGTCATTTTAGCAAGTGAAATTAGAACATAAATACAAGCAAAAAAATGTCAAACATTAAAAAAAATGTTATCAAAAAGATTTATTCTTCTTCCGTTGCTAATACATGGGCTTTTCTTACCCACAGCCTTCGTAGGTAGGAGTAACACTTCCAGTTTCTCTAAGTCCTTTATTAGGATATTGCTTAACCCACAATCTACGTGTGATGTGGAGATTATAATTACATTCACCGTACATTAAAACAGTATAACTGTTATACATAATAAAAAAAATTAAATTAAATACATATTATGAAGTACGAGTACGTTTACACAAATCGCTTAGAATCAACTAAAAAAATACGTTAAAAAATCGAGACAGAAATAAATCAAATTGTCAAATTCAGTTCTAAGAAAGCTGAATTTATATTTAATTATTGAAGTCTTGTTTTGGTTACAACCAAAGATAAACGTGATCGTGTACTCAAAATACATTTTGTTAAACTAGATTAGTAATAATGCTAAGAAATAAACTTTATTATCTACTTTAATTGTTTTATCAACAATTGATTTTGTAGATGATGGAAAATTAAAGAAAATAATAATTTACCGCATAGTTATAATCAACAAACAATTTCCATTTGCTTAGATAGTCAAGACTGGTCTGAAAACTTTAATTGTGAATATCTCAAAACTATTCCACCTTAGACCAAATCTTTAAAAAAATTTTGATTTAACGCCACAAGGAAACTACTCCTTTAGTTTGTAGTCGTATTTTCAATCCACCTTGTTTAAAAAACAATATTTGCATTTTAATTAAGATTCATCAAAAAATATAATTAAAACAGATAAAATCAAGCTACTAGTAACAAACATTTAAAAATCTCTTTATGAAAATGCAAATTACGTGGCAAAATCTGAAAAGAACTGTTATGATAATGATAGTTTACCTTTGGCAAAATTTAAAACAACGCCTAAGAAAGAAATATTTATATTAAACAAAATTGATAAGTAAAGATAATATGTTGCAGAGGGTGCGTAACATCAACCCTGGGTACAAAGAAATTAAATTAAATTTAAAAAAAATTAGTTAATTAATGACCGAAAAACCTCACAATTTTAAATATTAAATGAATTTTTAATAATATTATTATTAAACAACGTTTCAAATATACAAACTACTACCTACCACGAAATCTAAAAATATTCTAAAAAACGGTAAAAAGTATTTGCATTCAAAAAACAAACTAAACAATCAAGAATTTAGAAAACTGAATAAAACTGGAATTCCAAAATTCCAAAAATCAAGTCAGTAGTTGATAGTGTAAAACTAGTAACCAAAAAGACTTTTTTTGCGATTTATGTGTCGATTAGTATAAACTTCTTGGGTAATACAATTTTATTTGATATATTTTGTATATATGTGTTTTTATCGTTTTTTAACATACATCTTGTAATATACATATATTTTTTAAACCAAGTAATAATTTTGACATTTAAAAAAAATTAATATTCTGAATATGAGCCTACTTTGTTAATGAAATAAATTAGATTGTCGGATTCTAAAAAATTAAATTTTGCAATTAATTATCTGAGTCTTGTTTTTGTTACAACCAAAGATAAACGTGATCGTGTACACAAAGTACATTTTGTTAAGCTATGTCAGTAATAATGCTAAGAAATAAACACTATATGCTTTAAATATTGTATTAACAATTGATTTTGTAGATGATTGAAAATTAAACAAAACAATAATTAACACAATACATCAATAGGTTTTACGAATTTTACAGCATTTACACCCACTATTTACCGTGTAGTTATAATCAAAAAACAATTTCTAATAGTTTAATTAGTCAGGACCGACCTGAAAACTGTAATTGCAAATATCATAAAACTGGGCCACTTTAGATCAAATCTTTAAAGAAAAAAATTTCATTTAACGCCACAAGGAAGATACTCCTTAAATTTGTAGTAGTATTTTAGATGCTCCCTGCATAAAAAAACAATCTTTGCATTTTAATTAACATTTACCAAAAAATATTACTAAAATAAATCAAATCAAACTACTAGTAAGAAACATTTAAAAAACTATTTATGAAAATGCAAATTACGTGGCAAAATCTGAAAAAACTGCTTTGATAATGATAGTTTACCTTTGTCAAAATTTAGAAAAACGCCTAAGAAAGAAAAATTTATATTAAACAAAATTGAAGATATGTTGCAAAGAAATTAAATTAAAATCAAAAACATTTAGTTATTAATTTTAACTACTACCTATAAAACCTGACATTTTTAAATATTAAATGATTTTTGATATTATTAAACAACTTTTCAAATATGCAAACTATTACCTACTAAGTAAATTAAAAATATTACAAAAAACGGTAAAAAGTATTTGCATTCAAAAAACAAACTAAACCGTCAAAGATTTAGAAAATTAAATAAAACTGGAATTCCAAAATTCTAAAAATCAATAAGTAAAGCTAGCAACCAAAAAGATTTTTTTTGCGATTTATGTGTGAATTAGTATAAACATTTTGACTGATACAGTTTTGTTTATTTAAATTTTATTTGATGTATTTTGTATATATGTATTTTTATATTTCTTTAGCATACATTTGTAATATACATATATTTTTTAAACCAAGTAACTATTTTGTAATTTTTCAAAAAAAATATTAATATTCTGAAGATGAGCTTACTTTGTTAATAAGCTCCAAAACATTTGATTAATTTATATTGGTTGACATAATAATGCTGTTGCAATCATTTAATATTCATAAATTTATAAAAGTTTATCTTACTGTCACTATTATTTCGAAGCTTTTCTTCCAGTTATTTTACTTTTACATTATTTTTTATAAAGTGGTTTAAAACATGTACCAAAAAACACTCAAATATTTTTTTTAACTTGATAGAAGATTCACACAAGTGTATTTAAGACATTTCTAAATAATTCAACTGTAATACCGGTTACAAATGCCATAAGTTGTAATTTGTAATAGTTTGTTTTCTAGCGGATTTAATAAAATTATTTAAAGCTTCTAGTAAATAAGTGTATTTACCTAAGCACAATTTACTAACTACGTATTTTCCACATCGCCAAAAGCTAATCACGATCATAAATGAAAACTAATCACCATTGTAAATGTTTTCAAATAAATAATATTAATTTACCTATAACCTATTTCAACGCAGCAATGCCTTTTTATCCTACATTTTGAAAATGTATTTATTTTATTTAAATTTAAAGCCAGGTGGTCATTATTTATTTGTGTATTCTACCAACATTTACAGTCTAGCTACTCTTTATAACATAAAATTACTTTGAGTTTTCATTGTTGTTTTTACAAAATACGTAAAATTTATTCTATTCTATATAATTCATAATAAAAAGTTTAAAGTTCTTGCATAGAATATAAAGTATTATAGGACGCCGTAGTAAAATCTTGTAACCATATTTTTTGGCGCTCACTAAAATTAAATCAAAATTTTAAAATTCCACATAGCTTTTAATCAATCAATTCAAATGCATTCAATTTATAATTTTAAGTTTAATTGTAATGTGTTTTTGTTTTTATACAATTTGCATAAACTGTTATATTTTATTAATTTATAACAATCTAAATCTGATTTTTGTTTCCCACGCAAGAAATCGTTGAAAAAACGAGAATTTGTAATGAGAAGATAAATTATATCTAAGTAAAGCTTCTTGAAACAAAGGTCACGTAAAGTGTGCATACATAAATCATTTACACTTCAAGCTTGCACACTAGAACAATTTAACCTACAAGGGCATGCGTAGGAAAATTCATGTTTTAAGTCCTTTTACAGTTACGACCATTAAGTAAACATGCACTTGGTTGTAAACGGGTAAGGTGTCGAAATGAGTTTAATTTGTAACAGTCACCCACACACGACAACATCTATAATTTTATTATGCAAAAACTGTTTGAGTCAAAAATTGAAAAATGAGTATGGTGATAAGTGTACAAAAACGAAAAATCGGAAATCGCCATTGCGTTTGTAATAGCAATAACAGTAATGTCCCGGAAATAAAATCGATAGAAAAGGAGGGACGTATGGAAAAGAAAATCTAATAATACTTACAATAATAAACAGGGGACTAAAATTTAACACAAAATAAGAAATTAAGATTATCACCCACTAATTAAGTAATTTGGTGGCAAACACTACGTTTCAATTAGAGGCTAAAGCTTGTAATTACAAGCAAAACATTGCATTAAATGAGCTTTTGAGCTTATGGGGGTGACGTCGCGACGCAGCCATGTTGGCCATGCGCAGATTAAGGGTGGGGGGATAAAAAGAGCGTCGAATACAACTTTCTTAGTTTCAGATCAACTCCTCCGCGTTTTCTAAAGATTCTATAACCGCCTCCTTTTCTAATGTCATTTTTTTCGTAATAGTAAAACGAGATGGGACATCTTTACACGTATCTAATATAGAAAAACCGCGTGCTTTACGTCTCGACGTCAAAGACGCACGTCTTGCAACATTCGCCTTTCTCCCGTCGCCTACTCAAGTTCCATTCCACGACCTCCACACACATAACATTTTCTAATTTATTATGTCGATTATAACAATAAATTTTTAAACACCTCCAAATAAATTCTTATGCTATTTATGTTTTTGCATTATTTAATTTGTAATTTATTGTTTTTCCTTCCTAGAAAACAGTGAGCGAATCTGTGCCACAAAGAACTCAAATTGTCGGTGTCAACCTCAGACTACACGAAAAGGTAGGTGGATTATTGTTAAATGCTTAAAAGTTTTAATTGTGTTGGTGTACTAATTTATGAATAAGTCGGGCAATGTTGTGTTAGGTCATGAATCGGCGTCAGTCTCGCCTACTAATCACTTCGTTTTAACGACCAATCAGAACGCGGCGTCGCGGCGCTTAATAAGCTCTGGAATGTCTTCTCGCTTTCATTCTGTGTTTCGCTTTCATTTACTCATCTTGTTTACATCCCTTGTTTTATCACGTATAAACTTAATTACCAAAATATTGTTTTACGTTGGTTGTAAAGTAGTAAAATAAATTTACGTTTTTTAATAGCCGTCGGGCAAGTTCTTTGCACGAAAAGCAACATGCTAGTGATTTGAATTGCTGACAAGATCTTATTTGCATATAAGATATACACGAACAACGCGTGTTAACTTCATAGAGTAATTATAATGTGGTTAAAGTCTGAACATCATTAACCTACTAGAAACAGCTGCTACTTGCGTACACATGCGAATTTAACAATATTTTGTAAACTCCAGTTTCCAAACTCAGTAATAAAGTCATTTACAAAACAAATCAACTACAAATACTTTTTTTAAAGCATCTTTTTTCCGCCAATTTAGATCATTGACCAATTTAAGAAACAAACATTAACATTTAATATTTACGGCAAGAATAAAATCGAAGGTTTTTCTTGCATGTTCTTAATTTACAGTAGCTAATATAATTTATTTGGTTGTAATTGTAATTTATTAATGAATTTTGAACACGTTTTTAACGATCAAATTAATCAACAGGTTTTAATGCGTGAAATTTAAAAATGAACTTTGACGCGTCTAGTATTGTATAACTAAAAGCAATCGCGCTTTTAGACAAAAGCTCGTTTCTTAATCTGATCTTGCATTTTGTTGTATTCCAACTTCCCATTTGAAATAAATCTAATTTTGAAAAATCTTTTTTCGTTTAAAACACAGACGTGTAAATTATTGATTTTACTCGGTGTTATTTTTTGTGTGTGTGTTACGATGTATTAAGGAAATTATTAATGTTTTGACATTTGTGAATGTGAATAAAAACTGGTTATGTTTTATTGATTAATATGTAATTTTGCGGATGAAATTTTCTTTTGTACGTAGTCTTCGTTGTGACAGCAGACATGTTCTATAAGAAATCTATTGACATTAGAATAAATTGAATGGTTTATTCTATAGATTATTGTAATTCTACATTTTCATCAAATAATAAGACAAATGAAATAACAAATATTAGGTTCGATGTCTTTCTTACTATTTATTTTTTTATTTATTGTTTTTGTACAGCAAAAATAAATACTTTTGAAAACTGGGTAAACATTTTTGTTAATTGAATAGCGTGTACTTAAAATTACGCGATCTAGTAATTAACTAGATAATAATTGTGCTCATTAAAAAAATTTTTGTTAATTTGTTATTGTTTTTTTCAGTTTTGTAAAATTAATTTTAAACATACGAATAAAGTTAAAATTATTACGGTTGTATTACAATAAATAAAGTTTTTAAATTAAATAAATAAATACCAAAATTATCAAATTAAATTGTTAAATATACAAGACAGGCATTGAACATTATTCTAAAAAAATCCTATTTTTTTTATTTGTTTTAAGTACTAAAATGATTTTGTAGATAAATTTCAATTTTCTAATTTAAACATTTTTAGCCGTTATTATTTTATATTTAAACAATAAGAAATCTCAGACATTTCAAAATAAAATTCTTAGTACGCCAGTTTAGTATAAGATTACAAATTTACGCTCCTCAATCAATAGCAATAAAACGTAAATTAATATCTAACAAATTAAGAAAACAAACCACAATAAACAAACAGTTTTTTTTAAATTTTTTTTTAAACCGGTAATTAGGAAACTAAAAAAGTTTGCGTAACTGTACTTATCTAATACGTGCTACTGTTTTAAACGTTGATTTAGAACTTTTTTCAATTAAAAAATAAAATTGTTATATTTATTGTTACTTACGATATTTGTTATATATAAATATACATATAAAAACTTTTGTTATTATTGCTAATGTTAAATTTTAAATTAAACACAACTAATTTTTCAATTTTTTAAAATTTGATTAAGAAACTTTTATGCAGTAATCTGTAATCCACAAAAAAAACGATAAAACAATTTTTTAATTTAAGTATTTATAATAAATTTGTAAAAAATAACTTCATTACTCGTTAAACAGCATCATTGTTTAGTTTTCTATAAATTTATGTAGATAAGGGCAATAAATTTGAGTTCTAAATTTATAAAATTGCATTTAAATATTTAGTCTAAAGAGTATTAAATTCTCAACTTTATTGTAATCTTAAAAAAAAGGTAATTTAGAGTTAGGTATTTATAACGAAAGGTCAAATTTTGATCGTGTGGAATTTTGTATTCCTCTTACTTTAATTTGGCATCTCTCACGCAAATGAATAAAAAAAGTTCAGATGCTTGACGTTAATTTAGTTTATGATAGATCAACCTTGAAGAAAGTTAATTAAAATATTTTGAGTTTAAATATTTACCTATTCTCGAACTGAAATGATTTCCATCGATCTTCTATAGATAAACAATATCTTAGATAAAGATGAGGCTAATAAATTATTTACGAAATATTAATGTAATAGGCTTTCCTTGATAGGAAAAAGGTTACCAAATCTATTTACCATGCACGCAATTTTCGAAAGTAATAGGTTAATACTCTAATAAATAATAACACGAACTTATAAAAACGCAACTAGTAATTAATTGCCAATTTAATTTAAACTGAAAACTCACTACTTCACATATTCGTCTTTGACAAAACTAAAAAGACTAAGTCGCTTTAAAATGATAACCCTTTTTCGGGGCTGTCCTAAGGGTTGGTGGGGATTTTCTCATTACCCTTTACCAAAATTAAACTTTCAAGGTTGACCGAAACCCATCTGCATATGGAATAAATTATACTCGTCAGGCTCAACCGACCTCAATACACATATGCATGATAATACTCCGTCCCAACCCCCTAAAAAAATGTAATTTACCCTGTCTATAGAATCTTCGCGACCCTTTTAACATATAGTAAAAAATATGATATAAACCATGCTCTAGTGGAAAAGAAAAATGTGTTTTATTATTAACCAAACAAAAGGAGGTTTGTGCCTATATGTATAAGAGATTTGTGACCCAAAGAGGTACCGCACTCCGCCTTTTAAGGGATCCAGACTGCAACAACAACAAAAAACACGGCAACAGATATTATTTAATTGCGAAGTTTATTTGGTTATTTTTCAAGTTAAAATCTTCAATGAAAACTCAGCCTCATTCCCTTCGTTCATTCATTGCCGCTCCCGCCCGCTTTCCCGCTTACAACTAGAGTCTTCAAATACTTTCCCTCGTGTTTTTAAGAGATGAGTTTCCCATTTTAAAATTAAAGCGAGAGGAAGTGTAAACTAGACCATGACCTACTAACTCGTGGAAAAATCGAAGTGCACCCAGATGTGGAACTCGTTAATAACAAATGTGCTTGAAAATTGTAAATAATTCCTTATAATACAAACGATCATGCTCGATTAAGCATTTTCGTATGCAAAATGCAGCGTGCATGTGTGATCGGAATTTCTACATTTCTTGATTTATTGCGATGTTACCCTTAAAAAATGTGTGTAATGTGTAATCAAACAGGAAGTTAGGTATGAGTACACAATCGAGGGTTAAATCATATAATGCATTTTAAAGGGTTGAAAATGACACGAAATTGAGGGGAACAGATACATTTCGATGTTATTTATTTTAAAACACAATAAAAAGGGTGTTAAAGGCAACTGTTCGAGAGACACTTGAGAACATGTAGAATAACTAATGGACAACGGCTACAACCAGCGGAAATTCTTTTTTAAAATACACCTGCAAGACGAGGATTATAACTTGATAAAATCTTTTTGATATTGAATGTCTGACAGCTTTTTCCGTTTAGTTAATTGACGGTAACAGTTAAGGCGTTTAAAAAAAACCACCGACATTTGCACATACGTTTAAATATCATTAATAATATTAAATTGCGTGAAAAAGAAAATTCCGTATACGGCAAGATCTTTTTTTAGTAGTAGGAGTTTTGGTATAATAAAACAGGGGGTGGTTATCGCTGAAACGTCGTTTTTTCTTACTTTTTATTATTGGAACTCTACATGTGTGTTCATATGTGACATAAGAGTCAGCCATGAGTGGTGAGACCGTGCACGGTTGCCTTGGAAACCAGCTCTAACGGGGGCGGCCCTGCCGATCATCCGCAACAACCCTGCATCGATACAAACAAGCATACAAAGCTTTATATACTGTATACAAATTGTTTTCTGTTCGCCTAAAGATAAAAAAAATCACTAATGTCAAACAAAGCACTTCCGTTGAGTACTAATTTGCATTCGCAAAAAAAAACACCAGGTAGTTAGGCACCCTTAAACGTCCGTTAAGGATGTAACAAGCAATTTGCATTTTCAACCCTTTACTTTACTCTTGCTGTTTGCTTTTTAATTGTAATGTTAATGGGTTAAAGGTAGATTTTCTATGCTTGTAATACACGATGCTTATAAATCTACAAGCTCGAGCTTTAAGGCATTCAAACTTGAGAGCTTTGGAATGGAACGCTGAACATGAACTGAATGAGAACGGGAAAAGGAGAGCATTCGGATGAGCCTCGGGCACAACTTTCTTAAACAGAAGGGTAATAAAGACACTTAAGGATATGTTGACCTTATTATGTATAAAAGGTAGTTTAAATTAATTTTATTTTACAGCGAGCTTTTTTCAGTTTGCTATTTACTCAGAAAATAAATACAGAAAAAAGTAGAAGATAAAACTCTGGAGGTTTAAAGAAAAAGTAATAAAAAATTCAACATCTTAACAATGTTGGTAGGACATTGGCGCAATTCCCAATTGGCTCGACGTATTTCACATTTTCATATAGATATATTCGAGGGTGTGTGATATTAGTCTCGAATAACAGTTGTTGGTGTGGCTGGATCTATAATTCTCTCTGCGGAAATTCAACACACAAAATAATTTGAAAACAATGTAGCGTATAATTTAAAGTGTTATCGTTGCGACCGTAAATTTTGGAATGATTTAAAGGTAATTCGGTATTTATTCACTTTTCGTGTATGCACGAACGTGGTGAAATGTTCAATTCTTGAGTTTGAAAAAGGGATTGCGTCGCAATGCAGCGGTGTCTACTGCACCCTGCAGATGCTATCGACAGCCCTACATCCGAAGCGCGACGACGTTAATAGCATCTAATAGCACAAGCATCAAAAACCAACTGGAAGAAAACTGGAAATTTTAATGGAGCGGAAGGCTGGTTTGCCAAACGCAATTTGCATGTTTTACATGATGTATTTAGTATAATTCTAATGATTTAATAGCCACTGAGGGTGGTAGTTTCTATTCAATACAGATTTTCTTTTCCTGCAACTTCTTTACATATATTTGACACCTAAATTACGTGTCATTTTCAGGATGTGTAAATAAATAGCTAACGTTCACATTTTTTTGATTTTTCTCTAGTAATTTCGAACATAATTTTGCAAAACGTATATTTTGCAGTGTTAAAACATTTTCAAATACTTATTTATTAATATAGAATTTTTAGTATTAGATTCTGTATTATGACAGACTTTTAAAGCTACGTAATTTCTCAGTTTTCTTCATTCTTTAGTCAATATACTATTTTGCCTTTTTAAACATTTAAAATATTATCGGAGAAATAATATTTGATTTGATTTGGGACTGTTGCTTCACGTTGCATAATAAATCTCCTTTTATAATTATATAAACATATCAAACAAATTTTGTTTGTTTAATTTTTTAACGAACAAACATTTTTTTTAAATTTGTTTTTTGGTACAATTATACCTAACTTTATATGTCTTGTCATAATGGCATTTTTCCTGTAGATCTCAAATGATTCTAAATTATTATTTGAAAAACAACAACATTGAATAAATAATTACTTTTTTAAATGCAAATACATATATGTAAAACAACCAAGAAAGAATACAAATAAATTGAAATGAGAGATGATGACTTATTCGTTTAAAGCGGAGCGAGTATACAACAATCAACGAAGAAATTAGTAGCATGTGTGACATTAGAAATGTTCTACCTAGAAGAAATAATTTACTAACCTAATTTTTTGACAATGTCGTAGTTTTACATCAAGAATAAAACAATAACATTTGCAAGTAATTTCATTAATATGCATCCGAAAAAAATGAATAATGTGCGACTCTGTAGCTGAGTACAGTAACGGACACGTTTAAGCATAGTCAAAATAAGATGGTCGATGTCTTCTTGTAGAACCTTGTTTGAAGCAGCTTGAACTTCGTAGATAAACTGTGTGAAAGCTGGTGCAAAGTAGACAGTGTCCTTCCCATCACAACCTACACACCATACGATTTGATTTAAATACAGTGAATAGGCAAATACAGCGAGTGGCGGATTTTCTGTAAGTCCCAGTCGGCATGAGCTTAGAACGGCTAGATAATAGGGGCGACCAATAGTGGGCAAAAAATACACCGATGTAACGACCCAAAGACAATAATACATTGTGTGCTAAAAACGCTCACTAGTCCGGCGTGCAGTCCTGCGGATCTTCTTTTTTATACTATAATTTATATTCTCACTTTCTCATTGCACGGAAATTATAAATTATAGTATGAAAAAGAAGACAGGCAGGGCTGCGCGCAGGCTAGTGAATGAGCAGCTTTCTTCATTTCTTTGTCGCCACCTGAGCCGCACCGTTCTCTTCTCCCCGTAATGTCACGCTACGCTATCTAACAAAATCACGACGTTCCAAGTGGTAGTAGCGCTACATCAACTGATGTTTCTTCTGTATCTTTAAGCGTAGGTACATTGATAGTTGCGGCAAGTAGAACAAAGAAAAAAAGTCCCATCAGTGCCACAAGTGCAGTCTAATCCAGGCCAGGGGCTGTGCAAAATCAGCGACGATCCAGCTAAATAAACAATCGACGAGTTCACGCATGATTACATTTGTAAGAACAGAGTCAATCGAAACATCATAAATGATTTTCCCAAGAGTGAGCGGATTTACAAATATAAGGCGCAACAGTTACCAAAACACTTATTCGAACTTCAGCTTCTAAATGGCGAAAAGTTCCGCAAAAGTGGCTAACTTATTCCGAAAGTACTGAATGTGTGTTTTGTAGACCTCATCGTCTTTTGAATGGCGGGGAGAGTCATTTCGACAAATAGAAGGTTTCAATGACTGGAATAATTTCTATTCGATTATCAACTCATTAGAATTTTCGCAAATTATCTGTCTTGCACATAAACGATAGAAGCAACTCCTTAGGCCGCATTGACCACGTGTTAACAATGCAATTAGTAAAAACAATTAATTACTGAAGAAACATTTTGAAAAAAAGTCGTTGCTTGTGTGAAAGCGCTTGCATCACGTGGTTTGCCGTTTAGAAGGCACGACGAGAAAATAGATTCATTACACATTGATCTCCTTAAAGCTTATTCCTCTAGTTTGATCCATTTTTAGCCAAACATATAGCACGTTATATGAATCCAGGCTCAGAACATACGAGTTATCTCTCTCCAATAGCATGTGAAGAATTCATTCAAGTTATTGGAGACAAAGTTTTGAAGACAATTATAATGGAAATATTAACAACTAAATATTTTTATTTGATCATTGTCTCGACGCCGGATATATCTCAAGTAAACCAGCTCGCTTATCTAATCAGATATGACCTGCATAATGGATCACCTGTAGAACGTTTCATCAAGTTTATCCAAACACAGACCATAACTCACAACAAATTACAAATGCCGTTCTTTAACTTTAACTGAATTTGGAAGTGACATTTAAAACTGCCGGGAACAATGTTGCGACAAGGCAGGCAACATGTCAGGCATATACAACGGCCTACAAACGAAAATAAAGAAAATTTCTACACTTGCCCAGTATATCCGCTGCTCAGCTCACTCGCTCAATTACGTAGGCAAATGTGCAGCTGAAAGTAGTCAAGAGGCGTACTCATTTGTTTCTCTACTGCAAAAGTTATACAATTTCTTTGCAGCGTCAATTCAGCGCTTAGAACTTCTTCAAACTTATTTTACCGTCAAAATTTTATAAACGACTCGTTGGTCAGCTCGTGCAGATGCATGTAAAAGTTTACCTAAATTGTGGAATGAAATCCATCAAGCATTAATCACTATCAAAAATTACACACAACAGAAGAGAACCGTTATATGCAAAGCAAGGAATATTCGTTTGAAATCTGAACGTCTTGAAAAGGTCTTCATGACTGTTTTTTTGTGAATTTGTATTGGATCACATGAACGCTACAAGTGAGAAACTTCAAATGTGAAAATTGACATCACCATTGTCAAAGAACTGTATAATGTACTAATACATTTTATTGGCGAGAAACGAGGTAACTTCAATGATTTTAAAAACAAAGTCAAAATCTGTCCTTTGTGGAAGAATATGAAAGAGATTTTCAATTGCATTTCATGGTAAGACTAACACAGGTGAAAAGATGCAACAAAATAATGGTCGTGAAAACTGGTTTGTAGGACGTCATCAACATAACGCGCAGCTGTTATACTGCTTCAAATAAAGACAAGTGATGATTGTCATCATAATCAGCACAAACCAAAACTTCAGCAGTTCCGTGTACATGCCTTTCCAAAGCAAACCCAATACTACGTTGCTCTCCACAGCGGCGTTTTGCCTTTCTACGGCTATCCTGCATACATAGACAGAATACCGATTCGTCGCTGAAAACGACATTATACCATCCTGCCTTTCAATACTGCCATTATCTGTACCAGTTCAAAAGATGACGGTGGTCTGGAGTCAACGGAAAAACTAATCGAGAACAGCATAAAAAAATTTAAAAGCTCGAATGCAGCAATATAGTGTACGCATAGTAACAGGTGTACCTTCTTCTTCAAACCATTGGTCAGCGATTTGACGCGTAGTAGCAAAACAGTCTTGTAGCGCCAGTTGTTTGAATCTTGACGCTCTGTGGTACGCCTCGGTTAACCAGTTAATCATCTCTGCGTTACCGTCATTTTAGTACAATTAACACAATTCTATTCTTGTCAAAGTCGCTAACATGATGATAATTTTGACGTCTTCAAACTCAAAACATTTTGTTACGCTTAACACTAGTAAACGGAGACACAATAACTAAAAATATCTGTACTAGTGAGCTCTTATAAACCGAACTCTTCACAAAAACTAAGAGATGAAATTTTGTTTTTGCAAAACAATTATCAAAGAAAAACAGTTGACATAATTACCATGGCATGCTCAAGAAAAAGACATTATTCCTTCTAGGTGTAACAGTGAGTATATATACATGTTAAAGAAATAAAAAAATAAGCGTGAAATATAAATTTAAAAAAAAAACAAATTTTATATTAACAAAAGTTGTAGATTAAATTAAAGATGAAATTATGAGAAAATTTGACAACCTGAAAAAAATAAAGAACGAATTCATCCAATCGACAAATAATCAAATAAAAAAAATATTCGACGAAGACAAAATAAAATTAATGTAACAGAAAAAGACAGTAATGAAAAGAATGATAGCAACATATAGTAACATATAAACAGATAAAGTTACCTAATATTGTTAATAAATCATGGAAAGATGCCAGATGACATTGTAACAGGCAGACATCATACGGAATCTCTTGGCGCGTTACTTACTTGGTATGAGTACTTCTAATTAGTAGATCCAGTAATGTGTACAAAGTTCAGATTATGACCAATTTTTAAGCTAACTTTAATGAATTGATTTATTTCCGTTATCCTAATTTTTGGCAAAAACAATAATAACATTAATTACAATTCGAAAGTATGTTAAAGTGTCCAGAAGTCAAGCTTTCCTCACGCAGCGCAGTGTATTTATTCGAAAGTAACCTCTAGTTGAAGAAATTGTATGAGCTGTAGAAGTTTCTATCCAAGTAATTCTTCTTGCAAAAAAAATGTTAAACAATTTGTAAATCCAAAATCTCTGAGATTAATATTCCAAAGATTGAATTTTCTGCATTAAAATCGCATTGTTATTAACAACTGTTTCAGAAAACGGCACCGTTTTGAATTGATCAGATTTATGATACTAAAATCTTCAATCTTCTCTCAGACAGTCGTATAAAGTGATTTTTAAAGATACTTCTTCCAAAAAAGGAATACTCTCCAAAGTAATAAATTGTCAATTATCTAAGCAATCAAAAACTTTTATTATAACACCTAGATATTTTAAATTTTATAAGATATTTCTTTTCGATGAAATTTACCAACTTATAAGATTTCTAAGTATCTTGAAAATTTTCGTTTGCCACATACTGAAATTCTAGTTAGTTTTAATGTCGATTCTTTATTTGTATGTGATTACTTGATTTCATTAAAATATTTACTTAACAAACATATTATAGTACTTGCCTATCATCAAAAAATGTAGCACCTCTACATATTTTATGTTTCGAGAAATATTCTACTCACAAACTTTATGAATTGCCATGGGTTATTTCTTCTAACGTATTGTTGCTAGTATATAGAGAACCTATATTCACATTTTATCTAAAACTCAAACGATAATGACAGTTTTGCAATGTGACAACACGATCTTCAAGATTTAAATTTTTTTATGCCAACTCTATCAAAAACGAAATGAAAATAGTTTATTAGCACACCTCATGTATAGATAGATATTTAAATAAATTTTCTTACTATCACTTTTCTTAGAAATTTCCAATAGTTAATTCTTTAAGGTACTGTGACATAAACAAAACAAATACAATGAAGATATAAAAGAAACAAAGAAAACACATCGATATCAAGATGAGAAGAAAACCAGAAATATAGAAAAAGAATAAAAGTATTGAAGAAATAATTGAAACATATAATAAAATATTATACATATATCACTTATTAAAAAAATTAATTATAAGCAAAAACAAGAAAAATTGCATTATGTAAAATAGTATTTAAACCTAATGTAACTTATTGAAGAAACACAATAGACATTAAGAATTTTCATGGCTGATCTAATTCTAGATTGGGAAAAGTTACCCGATATTTTATAAGAAAGCAATAATACAATTGAAATGTTTTTTTAACAATTTTGAAAAAAGACTAGTAGAAATTACCGTAATTTTTGCATTTCTGTATTTTAACAAAGGTTAAATGTCGTATATTTTGTGCATGGTTTCGTTTGTTTAGGTTTTTACTGTTAAAACGTTTTGCAACATAGAGAATTATTTTCTTATTTAAAACATTCAAAAAATATTTTTCTTACTAGAAGAAATGGACTAAAAATTAATATCTGCAAACCAATGGCGTAACAACAAATTTTAGATTGCTTTATATTTTTTTTTGTACAAAATAAGTTATATTGTTTTAGCTAAACATCAAAAACTACTATGTCAACTAAAAACTAATAAACCAATAAAAATTTTCTCCTTAAAAAGAAATAGTTATATGAATTTTAAGTAAAAATTAAAAAATTTCAATTTTACTTTTTAAAAATAATTAAAGTAAACATGACTGAATACTATTTTTTTTAAATAATTTGGAACAAAACGCTTTCTAAATAACAGTTTTAATTTAAAGATTGTAAATAATTTTTAATGTGATTATAAAAATTAACTTATTTATTTGAAAGATCATTTTTAATTCAAAACTTATTTAAATAATACTATTCGTATGGTTGCAAAATGAGTAACAATGTCAAAACTTTTGGTTTTTTTAAATTTCATGCTAAGAATGTTAGCAAAAGAAAAGGTTAAACAATAACAGTGCATTAATATGACATAAACTCGAATATAATGTCTAATGAAATTGTACGTATATTTGCGGCATTGAAAGAATAAAAACTCTTTATTAGTGAGTGAACTGCTTATGTAAAAGTACGATAGCATCAGAGAGTTGAATGAGGTTTTCATAAAAATTTTCGAGACGTTTAGGTGAATGACTATAGTCAAGTTCTTATAAGATGGTCTAGAGAACGTGGAGAAGCTATAAAAAGTAATACGCGAAGGACAATAACTGAATGCAGCTAAAGGATATGAAGACATAAACGTGGAAATAACGTCGTACATGTGAGCCTGAGCTGATATTCAAATTCCAAGTGTGGCAAGGCGCATACGAGAAAACACGTTTATAGGAAAGAAAATTTAGAATTATAATATGACGACGACGTCAGCGAATTTTGAAGGATTCGCAAGATAGTAAAATGTGTGGAATTTTCGGTTAAGCAAAAATATAAAAAAAATGTATATGCACAATGTTGTTCATACAAACTTCAGCCGGTTTTAAATAAAAAAAATTCAGTTAAGGGATTTGAAGTTGACACTCGGGTCACGATCGCCAAATGTTAGCGCGGATGTGACAATTTTATACTTCGACAGAACGAACGCGTTATTTCATTAGTGCAGCACTCTTTAAGTATACTCCATGAATTCTTACATCTGCTACATCTTGCTTTTTGTTAAGCTCATCATTTCCATCTCACACACGTCTCTCAGAAATCTTATTATTAATCTTTCCAGTCAGTAAGCACGCCGCATCGCAATCCCGTTGTTACGATCTTTGTGGTCGTGCTCACAAGAAGGCAAACATTGCTTCAACTTTGTATCTTGCATACATATATTATCTTCTGGATTCCGCAATTTATAAGAATTACCATATTAGTTTACCAAAATTTAAAAATCCATCCTCAAATATTTTCTAGTACTCTCGTAAGCCACGTTTCATAAAAATTACATTACGTCTACAAAATTATATCATCGGTGCTTTTTAATATGCATTATACCTACCAACGTAAAATTTCGCAATATATATTTCATATAAATATAAGTTGTATATCTTTCTACCAAAAGTAAAAGAATAATTGAAAACATTTTATTATGATGTAATACGAAGATACTATAAAAAACTACATAATAATTGTTATTAATTTGGAATTTAACATGTTGAACTTTTTTAATTTTATATTCGTATAATATAATAATAGTAAGAATATATCAAAAAGCAGATTTTAGAACTGCGTAAAAGAAAATCAGTTTGTATATAAAATTATAAACGAGCAAAAAATCTAATAAGGATATTATCAAAAAAATTCTAAAACTAATCTCTGAAACCGATATCAATTTTTTGTAAAAAAATGTTTTAAATGTTTTAGTTACATGCATAGTTGAAAAACACCGTAACTTCGTAAAACTATTTCTACTTATTACATGTGATCTGGTCTATGAAAAAGTGTTAGGTGTAAAAAAATAATTTTTCACTTTTTTTCAGAAAATCATAATTTGTTAAAAAGTTTACTAAAAACGAAGAGAAAGAAGAGTACAAAACAAAAAAAACTGATTTTTTTTGAAAAACTGGAAAAAGGAGAGAGAGAGAGAGATTAAATCTTTATTCAAAATCAGTCTTTATGACTATACACAAGATTTTATGATTCAAATGCCTAAATTAAATATTGCGTACATCGGTTTATAACATAAAACATTATTATATTCCAGAAAAACATTACTAAGTAGTTTTTATTTTTCTTTGTCGCCGTTTTTCTTGAGACCTTTTCACGTGTTGGCTGTAAGAAAAATAAACCTTGTTCTACGTGTGGTTTGAGAACATCTCCACTTTCGTTTCTTTGATGTTAACTCTTTTTTCAACCATACGTTTTTTCGATGCTAACTCTTTTTTTGATGATGCAGCCACACGTTCCTTTGATGCCAACTCTTTTTTTTTTTTTTGATTATGCAGTCTCACGTTTCTTCCATACCAACTTTTGTTTTGGTAATGAAACCACAATATCTGCTTTACTTATATACGAAACTAAGCTGCGAAGATTCTGATAAATATACCACCGACGCTCCAACTAGCTTTATAATTGCTGAAATTTGACAACCGGTAGCTTTTAATAGATGTTGAAACGACTTCAAGTCCTCACTGTCTGCAATTTTTTTCGTTTTTACGCAATCCGTACAAATTATAAAGTTATGAAATTGTGTTATGCCAACCAATGACTTATAGAATAGTTCAAGGTAGCTGTCCCATTCATACCAAACAACTTTCTAGGCCGATGCAGATTTATTATAACTTGCAAGTGATGATTCCACAACGTACTGAACTAAATCTTCATATGTACTTAGCCTTGAAAATACCAACGTAACGATCCGGAAGAAATTAAATAAAATCGTTTTGTTCAGTCTTCGAGCCACTCGCTATTGCAGATACAATAGTAGAACGTTATGTTTATTTTGCCTACCGCAATTTTCGCAAAAAACTAAAATTTCAATGTCTTTATATGTTTGCAGGTGATAGTCCAAGATGCTCACAACGCAATTCGGTTTTTGACTCACGTCATCTTTTTTGTCAATCAAGTAACTACTGTAAAAAAATGGAAGTTAGATCTTATAAAAGTAAGAGATTTGTGGTTGTACGATACAGTTTGAAATCCTGACCTAAATTCTTGTTTATCATCCGTAATTCCATAGACTGCGTCCTTTTTCGTTGCTTTGAAGTAAGCCGCACCAGGTTGTTTTGGATTAACAGGGTAACGAACTGTTTGAGCAAAATCGAACGACAGAACCGTTGGCGTAACTTTAGTATTTCTACACCAACTTTGATAGTACTCTCCTTGATTTCCTGTTTTGTGGAGATGATTGAGAAATTGATTCAGCTTTTTTTGGCGTTCAACTGCGGAAACGTTTTGACTTAAGCAACCTTGTAATAAGCAAAAAATGACCTGCTTACACGGCAGATGTCGCAGAGATCATCCGCCGGTTTCATTACTGTAACGTAAGGAATGTACGTGACCCATATTCGTCTAAAACTGCGCGTACTCATCTTTGGTTTGTCATCATTGAGGGAAGCAATGTATTTTCGATAAATGGAGGACTTTTGCTAATTCGATGGCAATTTCATGACACGATAGTCCTTAAATTTTTAAAATTATACCGGCACTGGAAGAGCAAATAGATCGGCTGTATACTTGATGAATTTGACAGCTTTTTGGATGTCAGCCAGTTTAAACGGTTTCGGATTTGTAGATGGTTTACTCGTTAGTCGATGTACTTGTACTGTTGCACCGTGTGCTTAAAAATGATGTACTAAGTGTTTGTTACGCTTTTTCCCACATGCATGTACAAAAACGAAAAGCAAACAACAAACAAGGACGTTGTAGAAGGTAAAATCGATTTGCGCCTCGTAACTTCTCCATCCTTTTTCTGTCCATATTTTATCCGTCCTATAAGCTTCGAATAAACATTTTCTAATTCTTGAATACACGTTATTCTGGCTTCGATATGACTTAGTATCACTAAATCGAGTTCATGCTTTGATAAACAATTGTTTCTCGTATTCTCGATCATTTTTGTTATATAATTATTTTACATTTGCTATTACAACAATCTCTTGAGAGAAATTTGGTTACCAGCTTGTTTTCCTTTTTATCGACAGCAGATAAATCTATCCTAACAAAACTTTGTTTCAAATATACTTCATCATCATCGCCATTCGAACTAACATCATCATCGAACCCGTGATTGCCTTGATCGATTTCAGGGAAATAATGACTGTACACGGCACTAAACTCCTTAGTAACACTGATTTTTCTGCAAAGGATAACAGAAACGATTACATTAACGTGATAACAAAAAAACACGGCCGGCGCGATAACAATGATAACATTTGTAAACTCACTTCTTCGGTGTTACTCGTTTAAAAATATGAAACTAGCAATTTAACGCGATTAACTACGGTAATTCTTTTTGGCAAAATTTCTAACATAAAATTTTATTGCGAATTAATACTAACATAATCTTCATGTTTCACATGTAAGTTTTCATCAACCCACACATGGTTATTATTGTTACTATAAGCTTTCTAAATTAATTTTTTGAAAAATGTTATTTGCTGGTAATATTATTTCTTTCTTTACCATGTTAAACATTTTTTTTCAATTTTAGCGTTGTTACTGTATCTAGCTTTTCTGATCTTCCATTTCGAGTGGGTTTTTTTTATGAAGACGTCTATAAATACTTTAGATGATTTTTTGATCAGAAGCATAACGGTTGCTTTTTGTACAATCATTTGGTTTCTAAGAAGTTCCGATAGGAGACATAATATATGTATATCTCAACGTTTGTATCGCCAATGATAACCACAAAACAAAAAAGTATCAGAAGTGTGTGTTGTGTCGAATTACAATAAATAAAGATAATTGAAAGACATACATTTTTGGTTCAATTTGATTCCGACTACACTAACAAACGTAATTAACAACTGCAAACACTTTTTTTCATCAGAATGTTTAGTAACCTCCGTCCAATGCTAATAATTTGCTAGAACCGGAATTAGGATATATTGGACCAAAATTTCAAAAAGACTTCTATTTTTACGGGATTAAAAAAAGAAGTACTAGCTACGTCATTAAGAATGTAAATTGCGTCAACGTCTGAATGTACGACAGGGTTCAGGAAAACCAAAAAAGATAGCGTAAAATATTGAAATTGTGATCGAATGGGCCATACCGCAAGATGGTGTACAGAAGCAGAAACGCTATATTGTCATCGATGTGGTAATAAAAACACGTCTTACGCGCGATGTCATAATTGTAGAAAACCAAAATGTAACAATGGAAATACGTCTTCGGGAAACGGGAATGCGAGCTTGTAGAAGACCGGGAATCGAGTTCGCCAAAAATTTTTTCAATCGGTCAAATTCGGGCTAAATTGTTTTACTTACCTAAGGATGTAAGACCGTATATTAGAATGTGATATGATAGGGTTATTAGACACAGGAGCTTCTAGAACTTCTGTTGGTCAGAAGGGAGTAAAAAAATTAGAGCGTTTAGGATTCGAACGTCACCCTTCAAACTTCAGTAACTGTAAGGTTGCAAACGGAAAGAGGGTAAACGTCGATAGCTTACTGATGGTGCCCATAAAATTAGATAAGTTAGAAAAGCTATTCCAAATTCTAGTTGTTCCAGATTTGACTTACGATCTTATATTACGAGCAGATTTTATTAGGCGAATGAGATTGGTTATTGATTTAAATCGCAGTGAATGTTTTGTCAAGAAAAGTGTAGTCGAAAACGCAGTAGTCGATGAATACAAGGGTTTGACGACGTTGTCAAACTTGACAAAATCAGAACGGCCGCTGTTAAAAATTCTATTTGACAATTTTTTTCTTGAAAATAATAAACTCGAATTAGGACGGACAGAACTTGTGAAACATAGTATTAGAACTTCAGCGGAACCAATTAAACAGAGGTATTATCCGATTTCGCCAATTCTCTTAAAAATAGTAAACGAACAATTGGATAACATGCTACGTTTAGGTGTAGTTGAACCGTGAGATTCTCCGTGGGCTTCACCGAT
Organism: Aquatica leii; assembly: GCA_035610365.1. Taxonomy (NCBI): domain Eukaryota; kingdom Metazoa; phylum Arthropoda; class Insecta; order Coleoptera; family Lampyridae; genus Aquatica; species Aquatica leii. The sequence continues at coordinate 39,604,233 of CM069435.1, read as the reverse complement.
AGTGTTAGTAAAAAATCTTCGGGGGACTACAGATTCTGTATAGATTATCGTAAAGTTAATGCAGTTACCGAAAGAGATGCCTATCCTTTACCGTATATTTTGAACATATTAGACAAACTTGGAGGAGCCAAATTTTTGTCGTCGATCGACATAAAATTGGCATTTTGGAATGTTCCAATGGAAGAGAAATCACGACCGATTACGGCTTTTACGATACCAGGACGTGGTTTATTCTAATTCAATAGAATGCCTTTTAGGTTACATAATGCGTGTGCTACTTGGCAACGATTAATTGATCGCATTTTGGGAGTGGATTTGGAGCCGTATGTTTTTTTTGTATTTAGATGATGACGTAATTGTGACTCAATCGTTTGACAAATTCATACTAATTTTGAAAGAAGTTTTAAATAGACTAGGAAAAGCCGGTTTAAAGATTGGTAGGGAGAAATCTAAGTTTTGCTTGTCCGAACTTAAGTACTTAGGATACGTAGTAGACGAAACAGGCTTACATGTTGACCCGGAAAAGGTCCAAGCTATCCTTGATATAGAAGTCCCGAAGCGCGTAAAAGAAGTTCGTAGAATATTAAGAATGGCTGGATGGTACCGAAGATTTATTCCACATTCGTCTAGTTTAGTCGCACCAATTACCAATCTTTTGCGGAAAACTTCGAATTTTTATTGGTCACCGGAATGTGATCGCGCGTTTCAATCGTTAAAACAGCACCTTACTACGGCACCCGTTATTAGTTGTCCAGATTTTAGATTTCCTTTTTCAATTCAAACTGATGCAAGCGACTATGCTTTAGGAACCGTGTTGTCCCAGAAAATTGACGGACAAGAACAAGTCGTGAGTTATATTAGTCGGTCGTTGAACAAAAATGAAATAAAATTCAGTGCAACTGAAAAAGAATGTTTGGCAGTAGTTTGGTCGATTGAGAAATTTCGTCCTTATGTAGAGGGTGGTCAGTTTATTGTCGTTACGGACGGACTGACACGATGGAGCGTTCGGCTACAGCAGTTCGACTTCGAAGTAATTCACCGAAAAGAAAGCGATCATGTCGTTCGATAGATGAAGTAAATGTGGTTTCACAATAACGACAAATGGTTTGATAAGATGAAAATAAAAGTAAACGTTTCACCTTTAAACTACCCTTTATGGAGAATAGAAGGTGATATCTTGTACAAGAACTGTAAAAATCCAGATCCCATTAGTGGTTATTGTAGGAATTGGAGAATAGTAGTACCAAAGTCACAGCGTGAAGAAGTGATGGTCAACCACCACGAATCTGCTCTTGCGGGTCATGGAGGCATAACAAAAACATTTTTTAGAATAGCTCAAAAGTATTATTGGCCATCCATGAAAGCGGACATAAAAAACTTTGTAAGTAAATGCAAAACATGTAAAGCACAAAAACCAGAACAGAAAGTCCCGGCCGGATTAATTCGAAGCCGATTAGATGTTGCATCTCTGTGGAAATTAGTTTCGGTAGATTTAGTTGATCCACTACCAAAAACAAAATCGGGTCATATGTATATATTGTCGATATTAGATTATTTTAGTAAATTTTGTTTATTTGTTGTATTTTTGTTTATTTGTTGTTTATCTGTTGGAAAATCGGGTCTTCCAACTCCTGGAAGAATGGAAAGATATGGAGTTTTACCGCTTCGTCAACATATCGGTAGGCATTCATATTCCCTTAAATGAATACCAACTACGACCTGCTTCCATAAACAATAGACCCCATACCATACCCCCCACAGTGTAGTAAACATGACGCTTAACAGAAAACTACCCATTGCGACGATCTCCACGTTTACGTCTGACCATCATGCGACCATCGTGTATTCTCAAGTAGAATCAGGATTCGTCACTGAAGACCACTCTATGCCTTTCCACGTCCCAATTTAGTCCCAAAGTACAATACTCCGAACGTTGCTAGCGATGACGAGTCAAAAAATTTAATTCGACGGTAAACTGTACGAAGGGTTACAGAGCGTTCTTCGTTTCAAAACCATTGATCGGCTATTGAATTTGTATTCGGTCTCTTAATGCCATTAATTGAAGATGGCGGTCCTGGATCAAATTTGTCTGTCTTGACCGTCCACTTCCTCGTCTATGACGTTCTTTACTTTCTCTAGATCATGCTTGATAACACCGTACTACAGAGGATTAGTTACAGTTAGGACGGTTAGCAATTTCTCTGAATGAAAAACTACCTTTGTGTAAGTCAATAATGCGACCTCTGTGGAATCCACTCAGTTGTCAATAATTTTTACGTTGCCCAGTCTCAAAACGTAAAGAAGAACACAAAAACAAAAGAATTGGAACCAAAAACAATACCGAAATCAACTTAATCTTTCAAGAAATATACACGATAATTTGAATTGTAACAAGTAAAATGTCAAATATTCCATAGCTACTAGATTATTTTGAATTAAATTTTAATCAATTACTATCTTTCACTAATTAAACACTTTTGGTACGTCTTCTTGGTGTTGCATTTTTTTATGTCACAGAGCATATTTACCATTATCTTACAACACAACATAAATAAGAAAAACAAAATTTTAAACAAACAAAATTGTTTGTAATTGTCCATATCAAATTTGAACGTATGAGAATAATCTTGTAATAATGTCCAGGACAAAAAAAACAGTGGAGCTCCGTGGTAAAAAAAATTAAAAACGTACCGCAACAATCTACAGATACATCACAAAAGTTTCCAACAAACTTTAGGACAAGATGATAGTTTGAGTATAATGACAAAATCAACAAAAAAAATAACTTTCAATTTACCAAAGAAAATAACGTATTTATGAGTGGAGATGAACAGGCAAGTAAATGTAATAGCAAAGGTTTCCACGGCCGGAGTCTATGCAAAAGTTAAAACGTCTTCCGGCTTTGGACCTTGTTGCCAACGTTTGGCCAACTTTCGTAAGAAGTTTCATCAACGTGAAAGAAATCGAAAACTTAAAAAAATAAACGATAATCTATCAAAGAATCACTACAGAGTTAGGTAATCAATTTGTTAACCAATCCACATTCTAAACTTTATAGAAGTGACTTAAGAAGAAGTTGTCTTCGTATTTATAGAAGAAGTATTGTCGCGGTGAAATAAGTTTGACTCTGATGGGGTTACGTTCTAAAAAGAGGGGGTTTTTAAGAAACCAGTAACAACCGGGAACCAAAGAGAAGATACTTCAATAAATTGTCGCGATTTCAGTGACTGGTTTGTTTGATGATTTCTATGTTTTTTCGAAATTTTACATTGAAGACGAATGGAGATTTTGCAACAACCGACACGTTATCAAAATCTTTATTATGACTTGTAGTAAAATAATGTTCAGCAATGGCAGATTTAGGAATATATTTTTTTATACAACGATTACGTTCTGAAATACGTATGATGACAGAACGTCTAGTTTCACCCATATAGAGCAAACCATATGAACAAGAAATCTGGTATACATCTTGAGATATAAGTGTAAGAAATTTGTCTTTGGGAGAAGTAAGAGTTTGAGAGATTCTACCCGTCAAGTTAAATATGGGTTTAATTCTTACGAACAGAATGGCCTAAAAGTAATTTGAGTTTATGTATTTTGTAATGAGTTTGATATCAGAGCGTTGGTTGTTTAGATGATCAAGAAACTTAAACAATTCAAGACGAGGATAAGGCCAAAGAATAAAGGCGTCATCAACATGCCTAAACCAGACTTTAGGTTTTGATATCGATGATTCCAAAGCAACCGTTTCAATGGCTATCATAAAAATGTTAGCTGCAACGGGAGATAACGAAGAACCCATAGCGGCGCCTAAAATTTGTTTGTAAAGTAGATGATAAATACACTTATTAATAAGAGGAACCAAACTCAAACCTTTGTCATGCTGAAACAGAAATTGCTCCATAATAATAAGAAAATATTTAATAGAAACTTTGGTAAAAAGTGAAGTGACAGCAAAACTCACAAGAAGATTGTGAAGTTCAAACTTTGTAAATTTAAATGAAATGATGAAAGTTGAGGATGCAAGAAGAGGTTTTACTTGCAAATTCGGAAATAATGTTGAACAAAACTTGGCTAGCTTTTAAGCAGGAGATTGGATAGTACTAACAGAGGAAGTCTGTATAGACAAGGTGGTTTTAAAGCTGAAGGGGTAAGTTGAGATTGCTAGAAAACAAATACATTGTTTGGGTATGGTTGTAAGTTTTGATCCTGCGTCTTATTGTAACCGACACGTGTTTCATTGGTGATAAGTCTAGTGGACGAAAATGTTGTAAGACGATCAACATTAATATTTTCAAGAAACTCTATAGTAATTTTAGCAATAGGTGGCAGCGCATTATCATGCTAAAAAATAGAATTTTCCAGTTGCTGAAGATCAATGGTTCCAGCACGTTTTTTGAATAATTACTAGAAAATTTACTTTTATGTCAAATAACACTTTGATAAGAGCGCTATGTCGTTCTACAAAAAACACAGAAAACTACATGTTTTTCCTTTATCCGGCACGTCTTCTAACCATTTTGGAACCATCATGAGCTTATAAACAGAACCGAGATTCGTCACTAGAAACTACTTGCTTCCATTCCTTATTCTATTGTAACTTTTCTTTACACTACTCTAGCCGTGCAGTTTAATAAATTAAAGTTATAGAGTTAAAAACAAACAAAGAAATGGTATGTAGAACCTAAGTCTAACAATCGAATTATTCGGTAAACAGATCGTATGAAAATTTGTGGGCTAATTAAGCCTTTCCATCTATCGCCAATTTTCCTGGTCGACAAAAAACAGTTTTAAAAAACCAAAAACCGAAGAGCATGATCACGATTAGTGGTGTTTCTACGACGACCAGATCGTAAATGTCTTCTTTCTTCATTAACTTTTTCAGCATAAAAAAATTGCAGCGACACTACGTCTTATATAACCAGCAACATCACGAATGAAACTAATTATTTTACTACGTTCAAACTCTATATTCTTTTTATAAACTAACAGAACACTTAAGTACAGTTTATAATAACAACTAAGTAAAGAAGGTTAACATAAAAACAAAACTTTTTTATTTGCTTGGTTATAACTCGATCAATTGATCGTACCTTGCTGAAATTTTTTTTAGTACGAATAGAATACATGTGTTCTGAAAATTTCCTTTAGATTTATCAAAATTTACTGGGTGTTTAATTACTTACGGCAGCTAGTACAGTTTTTTTCTTTCTATAAAAGTTAATAGGGTATAGCGTTTTTTAAGGACCATGCCTAAAAACTTCAAAGATCTTTACTATTTGTACATTTTCTTCTGCCGTTTTATAAAAGTTTTGATTATCGATAAATAACATAGTCAAGTTGTTTTTTACTTATACAGAGTCAAGAAAGCTTTTTTATTTGCACTGTATATAGGGGACATAGAAGAAGTGTTGAAGGGAGGTCAGTGTGGTGGGGTTGTCATGGAGGGAGGGATGAAAGTGTGGGTGTTGGCATATGCAGACGATATGGTCATAGTGGCAAAAAATGAGTTGGAGATGAAAGGTATGATAAATACGATAAAGAGGTATCTGGAAAGGAAAGACTTGGGTTTAAATGTGAGAAAGTCTAAGATGGTAGTTTTTCAAAAAGGGAAAGGAGGGAAGAAAAACAAGAGTTAAATTGGGGAGAACAGAGGATAGAGACAGTAAATGAAGTGACTTATTTGGGATATAGGCTAAGGTATGACAATAAAGATGATGCGCACATAAGGGAGTTAGCAAAGAAGGGTAACAGGGTATTAGGGCAGGTATGGAGTTTAGGGAAAGAGTATTTGGAAAGGAGATCGAAAAGAGAAGATGGCTGTTTGAAAAGTTGGTTATAAGTGTGATGATGTACGGGGTGGAGGTATGGGGTTGGAAAGAGTGGAACCTATTGGAAAAGGTACAAATAAAATATTGGAAATGGATACTAGGTTTAGACAGGGAGACGCCAGGGTACATAATAGAGGAGGAAGGGAAGTTAAAGAAGATTAGAATAGAAGCAGGGAAAAGGGCGATGGGTTATGAAGAGAAAATGAAGGAAAGGAAAGAATGTAAAATTTTGCAATGTTGCTGGAGGACGGTAAAGGATAGTAAAAACATATATGGGCAGGAAGAAAGAAAACTGTACTATCAACGAGGAGGTTCCGCAAGAGAAGAGGTGGAAAGAAGGAGAGTGGAAGGGAGGTTAAACACGGGGGAAATAGTACTAAGAGACAAAGATTCGCAGGTGCAAGAGAGGGAAGGAAAGATAAGGGAAGGAAAATATAATGTAAGATATGGGAAAATAGTATCCAGGGAGGTGCCTAAGTATCTCACGGGGAGGAGAAACTTAGGAGAAAAGCGACTAATAGCCAGGTTTAGATGCGGCAATGAAGAGAACGTAAATAAGTATTGAAAGGACGATGCAATGAGGAGATGTAGACTATGTGGTGAGGGATGGGAGGACATAGAACACATGAGTGAGGAGTGTAGCGAGCTAAGGGAAGAAATGAGGGGGAGGAAGGTTTTGCTTGGGGAGGAGGGGGAGGGATTAGATTGGATGAAATCAGTAAAGGAAAGAAGGATAAGAGGGGAGGGTTAGATTTAAAGTATTAGAATAGTAAGATGGTGATGGGAAGATTTTAGGGGAGAAAGTTTTTTTTTTGTTTTTAGTTTGTTTTTTTTTAAATTTCTGTACAAATTATATTAAATTATAAGAGAAAGATGTAACGTAACTCATTGTAAGGCCGAATGGCCAAACAATTAACAATAAATAAAAAAAAAAAAAAGAAAGCTTTTTTACCTACTGTTTTTACTGTCACAGTTAGAGTTCGTTCCAAAATTGAAAAATGAGATTTGCGTCGGATAAATTCGGAATTTGACGATCATGAGAAATAAATTTTAACTAAAAACATCAGCTGTAAACAGTGTGTGAACTTAATGTAATGGTTAATCTACGTTTTTCAGTTAAATAATTCATTGAAATTTAGAACAAAATTGGTTTCTGCGCAACCATTCTTTAGATTTAAAACGATCTCTATTTTTTTTTGTTATAAACAACAATAGATACAGCTCCCTTCACGAAATCTGGAAGAGCAGAAAGCGCGTTTGAGTGTAGAAGAAATATTTGTTGGTCGACAAATTAGGAAGCTTTTCAAAGATACAAATTTTGAACGTATCATAAATGATTCATAGCTGGCAGCATGAACTTCTTTTGAAAATGTTTGTAAACATTTTTAGGGAAGTTAACAGAACTATAAAATTTAGGACGCCGAAGTTAATTTTTTGCAGTCACATTTGGATTTCATTCCTTCTAATTTAGGAAAATAAGTGATAAACAGGGAAAAGAACTTTCAGGAATGGAAAAATGTCAGCTACTGTTTTGGATATTTTTTTGATCTAAACTACAAATAGTTAATTTCAATTTTGTTGACAAATAAATTTTGATAATATTTTTTTATTCAGATTTATAGTTTTTAGAAATACTTATATAATCGGTCTACTTAATGACAATAACATTAATTAGTCGCACCTGTTATTTTATACTTTTCTGCATCTAATTTAAGTAGTTAAGTTGTAGATGATTCCTTAGATTTATCCAAAACTGTTTTATGTTTTTTAGAAATACTTTTAGCACGTTGTTAATGAAGTTATTTTATTTTTGACTAAAAGTTAGTTGGTTCCACTTTCTTTGTTGTGTTTTGAAAAACGTAATAAATAATAAAAGTGACTGTTTTCACTAGCATTGTGAATATTGCAAAACAAATAAAGAGGTAGAATCGTAAAAATTAGATTTTGTTTCAACAATTGCCAAATTAAATATGATGTATATATTTATATGTAGTATAAGTCGAACGGTAATTTCTTTTATCTTGGTAAATTGAACACAGAATTCAGAAAAAAACTAAGATGCAAAAAGGAAAGAACGCGTAGCTAGCTGGTTGGCAACTCCCAGTTTTCATGAATTTAAATTCAATTTTCGTGTGCCGTTTCCAGCAGCACCCCGCGCTGGCTGCCAATACATCATCTTCTCTTTAGCCCCCGGCGCACATCACATGCATACACCTTTCCTCGCCGACTGTATTAGAACGCAATTCGCAGAGATGAAATAAAAATAACATACAGCATAATATTTTCTAAAATGTAACTACTTCGAGTTTCTAACAGCAATTTTATACAACTTCTTCTTATCATCACATTTTAAGTTTTCTTTTCAAAAATAGTATTTTCTATTTTCCAGTTACGAGCATAATCAATATTATCAAAATTGCTATTTTAATACAACTCTTTGTATGTTATGCTACAACGTAAAATGAAAATGTAGTTTACAGAAAGAAAATTAAATCTGCGAATGTTTTTTGCATCTCTATTATTTTATGCTTTATTTAACTCATCCTAGGATACGATGGCATTATGCTTGACACTTAAATTTATGTACTACATAAGTTTGTATTGATTTAACATAGGAGTTGTTATTTAATAACATTGTAATGTAAAACATCGATACAACGAAAATTTTAAGCTGCATATTCACAAGTATGAAAATCAAATTTGGTTGTTACACACAAGTACTATAAAGGATATTACAATTATAAAGAGCATAACTGTTGCGTGGAAAAGTTCAATGTTCAAAGAGAAGCCTTTGCAATTTATTCTTTCAATTTGTCTTTAAAATATGTCGCAAAAAGTTTTTTCAATTTAGAATCAACGTTTGTTGGCATATAACTATACTATTTTAAAATACCAAGTACTTATGAAATAAAAAAAAAATCGTTAATTTACAAAAAAAACTGTCTGCGTACTGTTATCAATTAGTAACTTCTCATTTCTGTAAAATTAATTTTAGAAACGTTGCACAACTCACTGGAAAAGTTTATAAAGGTTGAAACAGTCAGTACTATACAAAGATAATTAAAACAAAAATGAAGTCATGATTGGTGCATAGGATAACAAGAAAGTCATTTTTTAGTTCAATTACAAAAATTGTGCTGATTACAACGGAGTTTCACTAGTCAAAAAAAATTTTGCTTTTATCAAAATTTTCTTATGTTTACGGTATCTAAAACATTGAATTGCTTCCAAAAGTTTTTAACAGAGACCTCATTGTTATTCTTATCAATTCATGGAGATGTACAAATGATTGTCACTTGTAATTAGCTTTAAGGGCAGGAGGGCGCCAGGACGATGGCTTGGTGCATTGTCCGATTAATAGCATCACCTTAAATAAGATTGGTTTTGATTGGCAAAAACGTTTGTCTTTGGGTATAAAATGATGACAAACTAATACTCAAAAACGGAAGTGGCTTAGAATTTAACTTCCAAATCACAACTAAAACACCATTACATAAATTTCTTAGATTTTCTAATCAATAATTTAAGATAAATCTGATAATAATTTGTAAACGTGCTTTTAGTCACACCAAACATGTCTATAAGCCGAAGGCAAGTGTGGTCAATTCGTTTTCCGCGTACTTAATAGTGACACATTGTTTCATTCATGGAGATGTGCAAATGATGATCACATGTAATTAGTTTTAAATGTTTTGATGATAGGAGAACACCAGGAGAATGCCTTGGTGCATTGTCCAATTAATAGCTTTAAATAAGATTGGTTTTGAATGGCAATAACGTTTGCCTTGGGGTATAAAATGATGACAAACCATTCCTCAAAAAAGGAAGTGGCTTAGAATTTAACTTCCAAATCACAACCAAACCACCGTTAAATTAACTTTTTAAAACTCTTATATTGTTTAAGCAATCTAAGAAAAATCTTAATTTACAGTTGCCAATTGCAATCACAACAAACATCACTGTCAATCTATCTATAAAGGCTTTAAAATCTAGAAAAGTTTTTTCAAGCGCGATAACAATTTGTTTAGGTACTTTCTTTCGAACCAATGATGCTTTATTTACGTTGGATACGGTTTGGCTGCTTTAACTACTTTTTTATCATTATCTTGAGTTCCTTTAGACAGACAGACGCAGTCTCTTTTCCGCAATACTATGCCAGTTACAGCAAGTTTTGAATCGGACGAACCACAGTTACTAACTCAATACTTAATATCTCAAAAATCAATTTGGTTTGAAAACACGCGGTATTCTGATCAACGAGACAGTTTTTTTACTTTTAGGCAGCCAAATTTATTACGTGGTTTCCTTGTAACAAAAAAAAAGAAACAACGGCTAGCACAGTTTTTTTTAGAGAGGGAATTGCAGGTTTTGTGATGCTAAATTATAAGTTAAATCTAAAAAAAAAACACCAAAACGATGAATGATTACATTAGGAAGATATTGTCTAACTCTACCCGTAACTGGAAAAGAACAAATAACACGACAGACATAATAACACAGAATATATATTTATTTTATCACAGACAATAATTTCAAAGAGGACGAAAAAAGTACATAAGTATAAATTTTCCCAACGTTAATACATGGGTCAAATCAAATATAAGTTGCAACCTATACTGGGCAATCATACAATAAACTGACCTTGTCGGTCTAAACTTTTACATACGAAGAAGGAATGACTTTATATCCGCAAATTTAATCGCAAAAGTATATAACAACACAAATTAAGCTTCCGAGACTCAACGCGCACTGCATACGACTATGTGAAGCACAAAATGATATTATTAATTGTGTTAACCTAACATGCAGGTACGGTCAACAATCGACATGACTACCGAAATACAAATAGAAAAATTTGAAGTTGTAATACTCACAGTTAAGTTTTATCCAGTAGGGGATTAGCTAATTCTGTATTTTTGTTACCTAAAACGTAATATTAAATCTAACACAAAGCGGACATACAGCGTTAACACAAATAAATTTTCTTTTCAAAGCATCCAATCATCTGAGTTAGCAAATGCGCATCGTTTCCCTTCGATTGAACATAATAATTTATGGTAGCAGCTCCTCTCAAAAGAAGTACAATCCTGCAGGTTTCCAACCCCTTGATGATGTGAATAGTTAAGTTTTAATAACGTGACGTCATGGAAATTTTCCCAAATATTCTACCTGTTCATTATCTTCACTGATAACGGTGAACGTGTGAGCGGGTACGGATACCCGCTATAGACATTTAGAACAGAATCAAGTTAAATCCCCAATAAAAAGAAATATAACAGCTTAGCGCTACTCAGCTTCCACTAAATAGCCACAAAATTCATTCGCATATTCGCGTGAAATACCTTAATGCTGAAAGCCTGGTTGGGCGTAAAAATACGGAACTCGTCGGAGATGTTATAAATAATATAAAATAAAATATGTTGTTATAAAATTTGACATTGCCAATGAAAGAGTGGGGTCTCAAGGGACAGGTTTTATACTTTTTTTATACTCGAAAATTGATATAACAACTGTTTAACATATCTTAACGAAAATACAATGACGTTTACAAGTTTCTCAATTTCAATAACTTTTCCAAAAATAAGGTTTATCGTTTCTTATTTGATGCGGAAAAATCAGTATTACTTTGTTTAGATGACATAGTTCTTTTTAAATGATATAATAAAACAATTTGTGAACGGGCTTTAAGTCACACCAAACATGTCGGTAAGCCGAACATAAGTGTGGTCAATTCGTTTTCTGTGTACTTAATAGAAAAGTGACAAATACTTTATCTAAAGTTCAATTTTGTTTACTTCATTTTCCATGTAACAGTAAAAAGTCGTTTTTTTCTTTGCTTTTATATCATGCAATGTTATGACCAAAATATGCCTGCAATCTTCACGTAGTTAAACACCCAGACTTTTTAGGCTTGATCTTAGGTCTCTCCTTGAGAACCAAAACAAAAAGTAGAACTTGTCCTTTGCCGTATTGTCGTTCGTGAACTCAAACAAACGGACGTTTTGCAAAACAGCTTGCATCTTCAACGTGGTAAATGTCACTGAAGGAAAAAGTGTAAGTGACGATATTTATATTATTAGCGATTAGCGTGATTGACAGATCTTATCTTTCCGTTACCGCTTAACTGACTTTGTTATTACTTGGAGTAAGTGTTTGTGTCCTCTCCAAGAAAGTTTATCTTTGTCTTAGATGATGCAATACTGGTAGCCAAGATTTGCTCAGTTTTAAACCGTCTTTTCGGTTCATATTACATAGATTTCCATAGCTTTGCGGATAGTCTGGGAAAGTAGAAACGAGTTCTAGCCAACACTTTAGTTTGGTGAAAGTTTAGCATGTGTCCACACTTGTTCTGCCACTGCTGATTTTGTAATTCTGCGGTGTTTGCAGTAAGCCATATGTTCTTTTACTCAAAGTTCAATAGAGGATCCCGTCTGTCCTATATAACTTGATCCACAGGAATAAGGAATTTTGTAAACTCCGGCATGTTTTAGAGTCCCTTGTTTGTCTTTAGCTGATGTAAACCAAGTGTTTAGGGTAAACGTTTTATTTTTTACATTTTTAACGTTTTTTGTACATTTGATTTGTCTGCTTCTTTATGTTTTTTCAAAAAAAATTTCTAGTTTTTTGCTTTTGTTTTTTTTAACTTAACACTTTCTACTTTTTATTAAAATTATTATTAGATTCCTGTTTTTTCACCAGCTTTTAATAATATTCTTGCATGGTTTATTAATTAATTTCGACGTTTTTGTGTATTTTATATTATCTGATTTTAGTTTTTCTTGCGCATTTATTTAAATTTGCATTCTTGCTTCTCTAAACTTTTACTTCGAGACCATTTTTTAAATTTTTGTTTACAAAAAAATATGTGAAAAAAGTCTAAGAAAGTCAATAAAATTAATACAGTTAACACAAAGATTTATTTGTCACAAGCCACAAAGAACTGTGTATGATACAAACAACATTTTAAGCGTAAACATGACATTTTAAAGTATGTACAATCCAATTGAATTATTTTAACTACAATAATTAAAAATTTAATATAATTCTATGCATTAAATATGAGCGTTACAATTTTAAAATAAGTTAGATAATATTTTTTCCATATTTGAAATATATTGAATTAAAATAAATTCGTTCATGTGATTTGTTTGTTTCCTGTTGTTTACATTTTATTTAGATTTAAAATTACTTTGTTATCATCTAAAAAATACCTTGCGTTGGCAGTGTAAAAGGAACGGAGATAAAAAGGAATATATGAAAATTGGTTCAATCCTTGGGCGTGCAATATTTCAATCTTCTTGAGTCCCGTACAGACGACGTTTCCTGTTTGGTTGGCAGATCGGGAGCGTTGGGAATAGACTCGTATCTCAGAATGTATGAAGGATAGAGGTCCCTGAAGACAAGAATGCGAAAAGTGGGATAAAGGAACAAAAAATAACGAATATACGACGCCGAATAGTGAGGGATCAAATCCTGCTAGAGATGTATTTCGGATCAAAGAAAATCTACATACATCCAAGGCGAAGACTCTATCAGAAGCGAGCGATGGCAATGTAACGAAATTGTAGTTGTATAGAGCCTGCAAATTTTAAGACCGAAGCAACGAATATTCTATTACAGGTAACACGTGAATATTTTATAGTTGCCTCTTTCTACAACAAATAACGTTTTCAACGGTGACGTTGAAAAAAGTACGTATTGCTTCTTATTTATAAATGATGTTAAACATTCCTCCTCCATTAAATCAAAGTACTTATTATTTAAACTCGTTTCGTATTAAACTAATATGTGCCAAGGGTAGGTCAGGAATGATTCCCAAGGCGCTCTCAGTCTCACCGCCTCTTAAGTAATGATCTCCGCATCGCTAAGGAGGGCACGAGGAAATCTGACTTTTGCATGTAAAACACACAAACGAATGAATTGCCTCTTTTTTTATTCAAATGTAACGTAACACTTCCAGCTTCTTTTTTAAATAAATATTTGTAACAATAATTACGTCAACTACATTTTGGTTTCAACACTATTATAAATTTGTTTATACCATCGCCGTTTTTTCTTTTATTTCCACTCAACTCTATGGACTTCAATTTTGTGTTAGCGTGGATGTGCATAGTGCAGGGGGAATTTCATTTTGTATCCTACATGCTTGGCGTCCCGCTCTATTTGGTCCCAAAAGAGAAATGAAATGGAAGTTCGATATCATCTCCAGCCTGTTATTTTATCCTCTACATTTCTCTCTACCTATATGCATCCCATACTTCATATTTCAATGTCACTTCCTTAGTAACACTTACAAAAATACACAGAATCAATAACTTAAAATTTATTGCTTAATATTGAAATGCACTTTTTCAAACAGTCCCTTACCATGTTATTTGTATTGAAAATGCACTAGAGCTTGTCACCCTACTCTGCATAAGACGTGCACATAAGTAAATCAGCACCTAAATCAAAAACGTAGAAAATTTCAAATTATCTAAACTTAATTGGGTCTAATTTACTGTATACTTAAGGATTGTGTGAATGTGTGTGTAAGGGTATTCAAAGCCCCTGTTTCTAATGCTGCATCGTTCGCCTTTTATTTGCAATTTATACAGTAGCACAAAAGAGCTGCCAACGTAACGAATTACATTAGCAGATTAGTAGTCGGCTTCACCTGACGTCAATATGTCATTCAAACGTTAACACAAGCAAATATTAATGGGGCAAGATATTTTAGTTTTCTATTACCTGATGCTAACAAAATTAATTTGCAAGTGAAAGATGGCATTATATTTATATCGTAAACTGACGCATTATTTTTATCGGTTAAGGACTGATAATTAATCGTCTCCGTTTATTTTAGAATTTAGATGTTGTAATAAACAAAGTATTTATTTTAATCAATATAATAAATTAAACGTATTAATCTTGTTTTTGATTTCTAATAAATTGTCGACGTTTAGTGAAAGGCAATATATTAAAAGCCTGCAATAATTGATTTTTAATCTAGTCAAATACCATTAAAAGCTTCGGGTATAAAACAGAAAAATTACATCTGACTTTTACTGCCATTAGAAAAATATTAAGGTTATTAATGTTTATAGATATCGTTTTATTAGACGAATTATTAAAATAATCTAATATGTTTTAATTTCAAGCAAAATTAATTAATATTTGACGTGATAGCATCATTGAAAATATTACCATAAGCGATAATGATTTACTAAACGATTGATCATTTTTTTTAATTTAAAATTTATTTGTAATTGCGTTTTGCTTATTTCAGTTGTAACAGCAGCAAAAAAATGCGCTTTAACAACTTGTCAATTTGAAGTAGCTTTTTTTTGGTAAACAATAAATTAAATCATTAAATCCAAAATGCATTTTCCTTATTCAAAAATATATATATAACGTATTGTTAACGTGTGCAGTTCTGACCAATAATCAGTTTAATAAAAGTCATTTGGTTAACAATATTTACGCTACTAGTCTAGAAATTAAGAGTTTAGAAATAGTATTTCTTGAAACTGTTTGACTTAAACAACAAATTAGTAAAATCTGCAAAACTATTACGATATGATTTAATTACTACAGAAAAACTTGAAATCGAGGCAGTAGAATTATAAATGTATACATGGTGTTTAAATTTTGAGCTTAATTATGTAGATCTCTGTTATTTTAAGAAATATAAAATTTATAAACTAATAATCGGAGATGGATTAATCTATCGTACATAATTTTAAAGATATGAAAGTTAAATGAAAACTATTGATTGAATCAAGGCATATTAACAAACTTTTGAAAAAAACTTTTAAATTAATGTTTAATTAAAAATGGTTTTGAAATGATAAACAAATATGTTAAAATGTTGACGTTTTTAAACCTATATCACATTGATTTTGTTTCAAATAAAGAAAACATGAAAGTGGCACTCTCTTGTCCCAGACCAAAACATAATCGAGGTAGCTGCTTTTTGTGTGGTAAATTTGAAGGTAGTCCATCAGGTCCAGATAGCACCACACATCTAATCGAGCATGGAAGAATTGTTACTTGCTTTTACACTGACGTACAATTGTATTTTGGGATATCTCAAACAGACTTGAATCATGTATTTAGTAACAATGAAGATCTAGTATCGTAATTAAATGTTACAGAATGTCAGGATTCTGATTATAATAAATGTTTGAACAAAATTCACCACATTGAATGTCAACCTTCGAGTTGAGAGCTTGATTTAGAATTATGTTATAAGTTTGATAATAACAGTATAATTAAGTTACATAACTTAATGAATGATGTATACATTAAAAATTTTAAAGATAAGCCAAATTCCAAGTTCAAAGTGAAACTGTCATTTGCTCAAAGATACTTTAAGTATTATTATAGGCAAACTGTTGCAAAAGAAAGTAACTAAACTAAGTTGTTCAGAGTATTGCCTAATAGTTTTGGTTCGTAAAAAAAACAGGGAAATGAAGTTATGTGTTGACTATTGTAAAATCAACCAAATATCAGTTCGTGATGATTATTTTACACTATTAATTGATGATTATTTAGATGCTTTAGTAGTAGAAAGTATTTTTCATCATTAGATTTGCGCAATGCGTTCTATCATGTTAAAGTGACTAAGGAATCAATCAAATATACACTTTAGGACAATATAAATATTTGCCATTTGGTTTAGTCAATGGGCCTAAAATTTTTCAGAAATATATCAATGATATTTTTAGAAATTTAATTACAGAAAATTTTTGTTTTAGTCAACGTACAAGTTCTTCAGACCACAGCTTTGGACTGGAGTGTTTATCAGTTATATATGCTATAAAAAGGTTTCAGATTTATCTCGCTGGAATATCTTTCAAAGTTATCACTGATTTTTTTCGTTTTCGACTTTTGTATGTCTAGATGGACTGTGCTTTTATAAAACTATAACTATGAGGTGCGAAAATGCAACCTGTTGATGCCTTTAGTAAGATTCAAAACATTTTAAATCTTCAAGATAACACATTCCAACAAATACTTGCAGTAAAACAAATTATTGATCCTAATATTGTAAAAATTTGCAAAAGTCTTGAGATTAGTGAAAATTTGTTTTATGAATTGAGAGATGGTTAAGTTAACTGGAAATCTGGAAATCAGTTATTGTTTTATATTCCGTCATCTATGGAATATAATGGTATTCGCAAAATGACATAGGTAATATTGGATATGATAAGACTATATTTTCAAAGTGATGTTGTATATTTCTAGCTGTCCCAAGTGTGCTTCTTATAATCCTCAAAGTCATAGAAACTTGGAACTATTACGTTCAATTCTTAAAGAAAAAGATCCGTTCCAGACAATTCACGTTGACCATTATGGTCCATTAAAGCAGTCAAGTAGTTACAATAAAACCCATAACGAATGGGTTTTCTAAATTTACCAAATTTTATGCTTGTAAATCTATCCAAACTTCTGAAACATTATTTTAAATTGTATAGTAGACCCCAAATGTTGATTACGGATTATGGTAGTTGTTTTACGTCTAGACCCGTTAAGACCCGTTTTTAATTTAATAGATCACATCTTAATTGCGACACATACACCTAGGTCGAATGGACTAGTTAAGCAGTGTTGCAGATCTTCAACTCAGAATGTTAGCAAAGCTATCGCCTTCACCAAATAAATTAGATAATACTTTAGGAACAATTTGTCTTTAATAATACTGTTCTCAAATTATTAAATAACACACCTAGTTTGGTATTATTAGGGAGTAATCAAATGAATGAGCCAAATGATTGCATTTGCGAGTACTTACTTTCTATTTATAATAGCAAACATTGGGAACCAAAATGGTTTAATGTTAATGATAATAATAGCCATTATATATCAATATATACAAGTAATTAAATTATTTTTTGGGTAAATGGTGTATATTTATTTAGAAATACAATTGCAAGCTTTCGAACTTTGTCTAAGTTCTTCGTCAGGCAAAAATTAAATTAATTTGACAATTATAAAAACTAAGGTAACTAAAAACAATAACTATAAGGGAACTAGATAATAAGCGCAAGTATTTTTAGTTATTGTTTTTAGTTACCTTAGTTTTTATAATTGTCAAATTAATTTAATTTTTGCCTGACGAAGAACTTAGACAAAGTTCGAAAGCTTGCAATTGTATTTCTAAATAAATATACACCATTTACCCAAAAAATAATTTAATAATGTTTTATGGTGAAAGTTTTATGTCTAAAATATACAAGTAATATTTCCATAAATAACTAGATGCTAAACTTAAAAAATATTTGATAAGTGCTAACATAAAAGACGTTTGACATGGTCAGAACTGATGGTGTTTAGCTACCTAAATATATACATATGTAAATAGTACACTACATAAATAGTAATAATTAAAAATACAAAATCCATTAACAAAGTAGAGGCAAATCAAAAATGTTAATGCTTTTAATAATTTAATACTTTAATGATCTAGTTCTTGAGTCAACATGTTTCTATAACGCCACGTTTCGGCCGCATAGCCTACTAATTTGTCCTAATTTTCACCATTTAAGATTCAGCATTCTCTTTCTAATACAGACATACCAAACGTCTTCTAAATTATGTTACAATCGGACAGGTACTTAAGAAGTGCAACACATCTTCCTGCTCACCTATTTTACATAATAAGCATCTTATTTCTCTATTCTCTAACAATGGTTTATAGTTAAGATCTACCGCTTCAGTCCTTATTTTAAAAATCCATTTTATTAGTGTAAGTTTAGTTCTGTCTGTAATATAATGACTGTTCGTCATGGTACTGTTCGTATGGAACTATGCAGTAGCTACCACCATTTTATTTCTTTCTTTCACGTCTGGCTCGCAACCCTATCAATTGAACATCTTTCACTATTTGTAATCTGTCTTCTGTATCTATATACCAGTATATGTTGCTTATGATAATTTCTAGTTCCAATATTTTTGTTATTCTGTTCTCTTCCAAATGTATCACTTTACATAAATAATGAAAATCTAGTTTTTACACTTACACTTAGCTGAACCGTTTCTAATCTTAAAGCACAGTATGAGATGTTTGGACTGACCATGTTGTAATTGTATTTTTGTTAAGAGTGCTTAAAGTAACATGCAAAGCTGTTTTTGCTGCTTGGATTTTTCCTGGAATGGCATTAACACTACTCCAAAACACTTTACTTTACTATTTCAATCTCATTTTCCTTGTATTTCCAGTTTTCATCCTTAATCAGTGTTCCGCAACTTCTAAAAACCCTTATTCGAGTTTTTTTACAAATTAATTTTTAAACTCCATAGCTCATAGTACTTGTCTATTTTGTTTATCATGTTCTGCAATCTTTAACTTGAGTCCGATACGAACATAATATCATCGGCATACCCCAATAGTTTCACTGTATACCCATTTACCAAAAACTCTTCATCTATCCATTTGTCTAAGTCATTTAAAAATAAAGTAAACAGTAACGGGCTTAACACACATCCTTGTCTTGCCCTTCTTACGGTTTGAAAGCTTTCTTTTACAGCGTTTGCTTAACAAACACGCGCAAAAGTTTCTTCATAAACATTTTCGATACCGCATTTGCTTAATATTCTTCCGACTGTTTAAGAGATACATTTTTCCTGTCTATATTATCAAACGCAGATAAAAAATCGATAAAGTTTTCCTTTAGACTTACTATAGTTTACACTTGTCAGTTTAGCTAAACAAAAGATATTGTCAACTACTGAATCATGCTTACAACTATTTAATAATATTTTTCTTGCACAATCATTTCCAACCAGTAAGAGTTGTGTCTCTATAATTTTTTGGCTTGCTAGAGTCTCCTTTTTTATATAGTAGACATACCATACTTCTTTGAATACTTAATACTTAAATGAATTTGGAACATTACCAGTCAAAAAAACTTTGTGTTAATAAATATATGATTATAAAAAATGTAGATACTATTGCTGGTTTGAATACTAAACATAACTGATCTTATGTTATTAAGACAGTTTTAGACAACGATTGTTATGTAGTTACTGATATAGAAGATCCTCTAACCACAGTCCTTTTTAAAACTTGATGTCAGACTACATGAAAATGTTGAAATAAAATTATTTCTTGTTTTAATTATTTGTGTAGATTGAATTAAAATTGTAACTTTACTATTATTTTGTTGATTGCTCGATGACGATCAAAAGTCGGGATGACCGATCTATAAGCAAGAAAGTGCAAATATTTATCTTTACGTTCTAAAATTCGAAATAAAATAATTAATCGAAGACTTAGTTTTTTACATTATTGACTCTCAGAAATCTTGTTGTGATAGTAACATTTTGGATGCTTTCATCGATATGTTAAAGATTGTTATGAAGCCTTCTGCATATAGTGTATATATAGAAGTTAATTGAGTTACCGTTAGGTCATAGAATATATACACAAAAATGTTAAGTAAACGTAAACGTTTTTTATTTAAGTGATGAATAAATCATCTACTAACAGGTTCTGAACTCAGATCAATTACCGTTATTTAAGTGTTAAAAGATAGAAACTTAGTTATAAAAAAATATGTGCAAAAACATGAAGATGTATATAACCTATAAAGAAAAACGTGGTCGTAAGTTGCAGAGAAAAACAAAATAAGTTTCAATTTTACAATTAGTCCAGTGTTGGATGGGAGAAATTTTAACATTTGGAAATTTAGAATACTTTCCATTTCAAAGAGAAACAAACGTGATGACAAAAAAAGATATACCTGCAGATCAAGATGAAAAGAAAAATATTTTATTACTCATGCTGAAGCACAAGCATTAATTATACAAGGACTCTCAGATAAACGCCTAGACATAATAAAAGGATACAAGTCAGCTAAAGAACAAATTCAATGTTTATAATATGTTTTTGTTCTACATGATTTAAGGTCAAACATTAACGACTTAGACCGTGTTTGTCATTTATTATTATCTTTACCTTCTCAATATGATACGGTAATTACAGCTATTGAAACAGTGGCATACGTCAAGATGGATTTTGTTAAAACACGTTTGTTAGACGAAAAGATTAAAATTATATTCTGTCAAGGATTAGGTAGTAATTCTGGATAAAACTCAGAAGTTAGTTTTAAAGCAATAACAAGAGACAACAGCTGTTACAACTGTAGGAATACTTCTCACTTCAAGACACATTGTTTGAGAAGACAGTTTCGTAGACAAGAAAGATGGCAACGTACTCAAAAAAGATCCAAAGGTTACGACAAAGCAAGGGGAAACCCAGAATAATAGATAGATAAAGCCTATTTAGCTGAAAACAGGGATATATTGTTATATTCTGCAAATACGTGTAAACAATATATTTGTAATTCATTCTGGCACAAGTAATCATTTTGTGAAAAATGTTTTTATTATTTATGAAGAACGTTGTGAATTTGGACAATCCGGTCAATATACGTATTGCAAAAAAACCCTACAGTCAAAGGAGAACTAAACACTACGTATCATCGTGAAAATATGAATTGTTTCAAACTTAAAACATAATTTACTTTTTGTTTCAAAAATCACTTCAAGAAGACTAAAAGTTATAATACAAAATGAGGAAGCAATACTTTGCACAAATAAATATGTGAAAAAGTAAATAGAGTGTATGTATTTAAATTGTAAAATTGAGAAACTGACAAGCGAATTATGAAGTATGTCAATTGAAAGCAATAATATATGGCCTAAGAGAATGGCACGTGTAGAAAATAACGGTTTACTTCAGTTGTAGCTTTCGGTTTCTACGAGAATATGTAGTACATGTGTAGAAAATAAGGCTACTCGTCTAGCATTCAAAATAAATGAAAAATGCACAAAAAAATTGGTGAATCAATCCATAGTGATATTACTAGACCAATTACACCTGCTACTATGAATGGAGAGAGATATTTCCAAGTGATAATGGATGATTTTTCACATTTTGTTCTTGTTAAACTGTTAAAGAACAAGAGTCAAGCTGGTGGTAATTTAATATTAGTGAATTTTGCTAATAGACCTGGTATTGTGATTGAGTATACGACAAGTCAGTATCCTCAAATAAACAGTAAACCAGAAAAGATGAATAGCACATTATTAGACAAAGTGCACAGATAATTGATAGTGGTGAGCCAAAATTCTTATGGTGTGAAGCATTAAAACGTTTGGTTTCCTCCTACAGCACTCAGTAGAAGAAATACCCCAGCTTATTTATGGCATGGTCGTAATAACTTAGGAAGATGAAGATATGTAGATGTCATGCATGGCATACAATTATTCTAAGAGGTAATAAGTTCTTGAGCAGTACGTGAAGTTACAGTTGGATTTGGATACTGTGGTGAAGGTTACCGATTATGGTTACCAGAACAAGAGAAAGTAATAAGGTCACGCGATGTAATTTGACGAAACCGTAATAAAATATCTTAGTTAGAATAAATAAGTAGCTGAAATTGAAGATAGTGTTAATACTAAAATGGTTGATATCCCACCAAGCATTAGAGATAGTTATTTTGATAATGAGGTTAATAACAAAGATATTTCAAACGCTAGCAAAGTATAAACAAGATCATCAAAGAAAGACACAGTTACTTGCACGTCTTGCCAATTACAAACTATACACAGCATACTGTTTACTTACAACTTCAGATGAGCTCAAATCATATGAAGATTTAGAATCGCCTGAATTTTCAAAAATTAAGTTATGACTTTTGTCTTTTTGTATCCAAGAGTGTGTTTCTTGCTTTATTTGTTGACGATGCTATTTTAACTGGAAATGCTGATGATATTGAGCGGGTGTTACAAAAATTAAAACTTCAACTAAACATTAAAATTATGGAAAATACATCGTCATTCATAGGAATGCAATTTAAACGTACTGATAAAGAAATTACGGTGATTCAACCAAAAGAGTATACAAAAACTGTTACAGGAATATGCAAAAGAAAATTGTCATGGAATGGCTATACCAATGGGCACAGGTTTTTCTTATCAAAAACTTTCAATAAATACGGAAGCATCTTATCGTAGCTTAATATGTAGATTGATGTATCTTGCTGTTACATCGCGCCTTGATTTATCTTACTTTACTAAATCTTGACTGTCCAAATACTCAAACGTGGAAAGCAGCAAAACAAATTCTGCGATATTTGGCCGCTACTCAGACGCTGATTCAATCAAACTGAAACTGGATTCATAGCTTTTCATGCTGGAAACCCAATATCTTAATTTTCTAACTACTGCTGCAGCTCAAGAGCTTGTGAATTTGTAAGAAATATCTTCAGAATTTTATAGAAATTCGGAAGTTATTAAAACGGTTATATTAAAAATTGACAATTTAGGAATTATTACAACAATAAAGATCAATAAAAGTGCCGTTTTTTCCAACTCGTAAAAATTATATTTAAGAAATTGCAAACGGGGTCACTTACATGTGAAGGAGCTCTGTCGTGCATAATCCACAATTTTCTGCAAACTTTAATGGGTAAGTCATCAAATTCTTAGGCAAAAGTTTTTTGTAGAAGTAAAAATCGCCTGTAAGTCTTTCTGATAAAATAAACCGTTTAATTAAACGATTTTTAAAATAACCGTCCAATTTCATGAAGGTTTGCTTCATTCGAAAGATGCGTTTTTTTGAAAATTCAGCACTCCATTTTGTGTAAATGAACACTCATCTAAAAATAATATTTTGGCATTAAAGTCAGGGTCAATAGCTTCTTGTTGCTGCAACTACTCACAAAACTCAAGTCGCGGTTCAAAAAAACGTCGGTTAATTGTTGGACTCGTTGAACATGGTAAAGGTACAAAGAATACATTTTTAACAATAGAAGCGCGGGCTATTTCATATACCTAGTAGAGCCGTCAGGGGTCATTTTGACCATTTGCTTTTTATTATTAATTTAAATAGTGTACAGATCTCAGTCGCTAAGAAAATTACTCATAATTTTTTTAGAACTTTAATTTATTACATTTTTGAAGAAATAAACATTTTTATACAAAGCTAAGGGTTGGCACAAGTCACAAATTTGACAGTTTCTTGAGTATATTTTCCGCAAGTAAATTTGAGGTAAATTTTACATTTGTCGATCGTTTTGTTTTCCTTGCATTTTTTAAGTATTTGGTACTTATGCCTTACTTTGGAAAGGTTTGCAGGCTCTTCGAAGTTTTTTGGCAAGTTTCTGCAAAAACATGTGGTGGTTAAGTTTTCTACCTGTAGTTTCCTTGTATAAAATCCAGGCATTTATAAGTGCCAAATAAAGAATGTTATAAAAAACCTGAACTGGCCAACGCCGTAAACCAGCTTTGGTAGTATACTGTCTAGCCATCTGGTCAATAACGTCAACACCGTACTTAGTGTTATTATGAAAGAGTACAGTTTCTGGCACTTTTTTTTTCTATAGATTCAATGTCAATGTCAGAATGCATAGTGTTCAAAGTTATCACATTTATTTCCTTTTTTCCTTGATATACCGTCAAAGTGCAGCCTTCATGCTACAATACTTTTGTGTCGTAAAGTTTTTATTTTTTGCCTTGACTGGAATCTCCTTCTGTTTTTTATTCATTGTTCCTACAATCGTTGTATTGGCTGCCTTCAAACGTTTTGCCAATTTCACTGAAGTAAAAAAATTATCAGTAGTGATATTCCTACTCTTATTAAGAAATGGTTCTATAAGACGCCAAACACCATTTTCAGTCAAACTTTCATTTGCTGGACAGTGATCATCCAGAATTTTATTCCAAATTTATCCTGTTTGTTTGCCACATATTGCGTAAATTGACAGCGTGCTTTTGTTGGAAAAAGTTGCTCATCAACCGTAACAAATTCGCTGGGTTTGTAACATAAAATGCAGTTTTTAATAGATATGTTCCATATAGATGAAATCAATGCAAATTTGTCACTTTTCAGGCGTTCGGCTCTGGTAATTTTTTTGTCGAATCGTAGATATCGCATGATATATATAAATCCATCGCCTCACGTTATTTCAGAAAAATATATTTTATATTGGAGCCAAGTTGTTTAATGTTCTTCCGTTTTGTTTAAAAAATTGTGTAAATGTAAAAACGTTTAAAAAAGAAATTAAAAAATTTTTAATAGATAATGCTTTCTATTCAATTGATGAATATTTTAGTTTTGCTTATAGTTTAAAATAGTAATTTAGTTTTATATGGAAAAATATTTTAGTTTTATTTATAATTTAAAATAGTAATTTAGTTTTATATTATGATATTGTACTAGTTAGTTTTAAGTTTAAGTTTATGACTTGTCCTATACCATGTATTATTGGTCGATTGGATTATAAATTATTATTATTATTATTATTATTATTATATCTCGGAACCGGTTACGACTCATTGTATTTCCAAAGAAACCAATTCCGTAATTTTTGGACCATAAAAGATCATAGTCCATTCCTCCACATTTATATGATCCGCGAACGTATAACAACACAATAAATGCTTCAAGTTCTTCTAATGGGATAGCCCAGTTTTCTTCGCTTCTTCGTTGAGCCTTAACTTCAGTGCACGACTTTATATGCTTTTACATTGGGTCAGAAATGAGGAGCCGCCATAAACTCATTATGTTTTTATCCATAATATGTCGCGTAGCATATGGTGTAGGCAGTGGAGTCTCCTTGAAGACGTTATGAATTTGTGTTCTTCCAGAAGTTTTTCTTCTACAGTCAATAACATGCAGTATATTTATCGTTCCCAAAAAAAATGGTTTCAAAAGTATCATTTGCTCCTTCGGTCGACGTTTTCTGTATTTTTTATGGTCGTCCACGACTGCGAGTTTTATTTGTAGTCTCATGAATGCGTACATACTCTGCATGTTGATTTACGGATGTACGAGGTGTAGATAACTCTTCTGTAACAATGAAATTACATCAATTTATTTGAACAAGAGTAACCACAGCTTACAGTTTTGGGATTACAAAAAAGTACCGTGGGGTGGGCATCATATAAAAATTCTGAAAGGAGTCGGAGTAAAAAAAACTTAAAAACATTGAACGACTAGTCATCATCTTCGAAGTCACTGTTGTGGTAGTCGTCAGAATCACCTGAACTGGCCAGGTCTAATTCCATTGCTGCCATATTCGCTTCATGCTCAATTTCTGCTGCAGTAAACATTTTTTTCTTCTAAATTGCAACACTTCGACTTGCACAAATAATTACTAACATAACAAACGTATGTAATGCACGGACACAGCTACAATACTGACTCAACTGATTGATCAAATAAATTGCCGCACAGCGAATAGCGCTCCTCACTATAAATGCGTTGTAAGATATAAGATCTGGACTTTTGTAGCATCAGCGGTAAGCCAGGTATAAATAAATATGGAATACGACGCAGCTAGTGGGTTTTTACAGATGTTTTTTTAAATAAAGGCAATAGGGTCAGAATGACCCCTTGGCGCTTCTCGGTATAATATACTTGCCTAAGGTAATAAAACAGTAAATTTGGCTTATCTTTGAAATTTGTATTTATCAGTCACGTACAGAAAAAGTTAAAAATACTCAACAGCCTTGTGCACGCCGTTGAAAAGTTAGAGAAAAATTAAAACAGGCAAGTGTCATAATGACCCCTTTGGCGCTTCTAGTGTTAAACACGATGTAGCGTACTATGGGACACGTTAGTCTGCGTAGCCTATTTTTCTAATGATCCTTCGTGTCGAATCTTTTAACATTTACAATACAATAAAAAAACAATTATTAAAGTTTTGATTTTATTGAAAAAATTGATTCTTTTTCCGTTGCTAGTATTTCTTGACCACGGTCCTCATGCCTGGGAAAAACGCCTCTAAAATAAAGTTTATTGAAGGCAATTGTCTTTTAGGATTTTTTTCAACCCACAATCTACATGTGGTGTGAAGGTTATAATTGTACTCAACGTACATGTAAACAGTATCACTGTTGTACATAATAAAGAAAATTTAAATTAAATACATATTATGAAGTACTTTTACACGAATCACTTTGCATCAACTAAATAAAATGAGTTAAAAAATCAAGACAGAAATAAATCAGATTGTCGAATTCAGTACTAAGAAAGCTGAATTTTGCATTATTATTTTTTATTATCTGAAATCTTGTTTTAGTTACAACCAATGATAAACGTGATTGTGCACACAAAATACATTTTGTAAGGCTAGCCCAGTAATAATGCTACGAAATAAACATTATTAACTGCTTTAATTATTTTATTAACAATTGATTTTGTAGATGATGGAAAATTACAGAAAACAATAATTTACACAATACATCAATACGTTTCACGAATTTTACAGCATTTACACTGATTATTCATCGCATAGTTATAATCAACAAAGAATTTTCGTTTGTTTAGATGGCCAAGATCGGAATAAAAACTTCAATGTAATGTCATTTCATATTAAGCAATGACTGTCTTCTGTTATCTTCAATAAAGATATTTTTAAGTCTTTTTGCTAAAGTTTTATTGCAAGTTTCTTAAAAGGTTCAATTGTAATCATTTGTCGTTAATGTTTATCTGGTATCATAAATGTTTATAATGCCTGTTTTTAATAAATTTTTGAAAACATTGGAGTTTCATAGTGGGATATTTTATTGCCTAATAGATATATCTCATATGATTTAGAATAATTTTGTGTCAATTAACGGAATGATTTTGACCTAGTTGATAGATAAAATCTTTTTTAAAACTGATTTCTACGATATTGTTGATTTCCGGCTTTTATTCAAATATTACTATGTTCATGCTATTACGTGTTTAATTTATAAAATCCCCGATTTTGCTTTGGTTTTTTATTCAATAGATACGTGCTTTATGATTTCATGATTCAAAAAATTTATCTTTTTGGCATGAATTGTTTTCTTTTTCATTTTTGTTGAATACTTTTTTATCAATCTGCTATTTTTTTGCTTTTTATTCACGTTCACCTTTTCTGTCTAAAGTAATTTAAAATATATTTACATAATTAGCAAAACTACAAGTTACTATCTATAATAGCTGTAATTTTTTTAAGATTATGTCAAGTTTTTCCATTTTTAAATTGCATTTTTGATAGTTTGGAGCATGTGTAAAAAACGTTAATTCAAAACTAAATTTTTACTAAACAATATTGCAATAAATAATTATAGCAAATTTTGTTCTCTTTATAAAAATAGACTTAATTAAGTTTGAGTTGTATTTTATATAATTAAAAAATGGTGTATTACTTTAATTAAAAACTTACTTTTTTTTCTAGGGGACAACTAATAATGATTACTATTTACTCGAAAACTATTTTTAATTATGTTTCATGCTAAAACTTTTATGTATTTTACATCTTGATTTTTAATTATCTTAGACAATTTTTTATTAAATTATTTTCCAAGAACTTCAAATTTTTAGAAAAAATATTTAATTAACTAGATATATTATAAAAATTAAACCAAACAATTTTTTTGATTTTTTGTTAATATTTCGTGGAATTCGATAAAATTATATTAACATTTAATAATGTATAATTTACGTTCAATTACGGTAAACTAACTTTTAATGGAAAAACCTTCAACAGCGAACAATAACTTTATCGCTTAATTTGATGTAAGTAAATATTTTATTATGTTTTTATCCGGAAATATTTATTTTCCGTATTGGATGGACGTCAGGTCGATATTCGAGGGTAATCGTTGATGGACTACGTTAGGCAATTGACAATCGAGGGGTTTTTGGTGTGTAGGGTGTATGATATATAAATGTCTATAGTGACATGAGGGAGTGATGTCGTTTTTGAATTTTAGCCAATCATCGATTTCAAACTAACATTACGAGACAACCCATGTCCAATTCGTGTAATAAGATGTCTGAAAATGATGTATTGTTGAATGACCCTTATGTCACCCCCAAGTTCCTTTGGCTATGCAGCGAAAATAATTTTAAATGAGAGGATTTGTTTGAATTGACAGGTAAAAGAAAAAATACGCCGTCTAATTTGTTGAATATTTTACAATCTTTACATTTGACAATATAGAGTTTTATGTTGAAGAAGTAAAAAGGACATAAAATGTTTTACTGGGAATGCATGTGATTTCGAACAACGGTCTTTATATGCGAATCCCCTTAAACTAGAAGTAAAAGCATACGAAGTCGTTCGTCAGAACGAGATAGAAACCTGGATAACAGAAGCTTCAGGGATTGGTTATAATAAAAATGGAATACGTAGATACAGTGAGTATAAAACGAAAAAATGTCAGTAGCATGTGTGTTGTTCGAGCAACCAATACAGTTTTCTTTATAAAGCAAATTCAGCTACTACGAGAAATTTTATGGCCAACATTGTAAGAATCGACAGCGGAACTCTTGACTGATGCCAAAGTTGCAAGCAAGAGTGGGTGATGGCAGTCAGCCATGTCTGAGACCAATTTGTATTCGAAATAAAAAATAAATTTCTATCTAGTTTCTCTTTCAGATCACATATGATGCAGTACAATAAATTGAATTGTCAACTCAAAACTAAAATAACATAAAATGCGTTGTATTATTACTTTTTATTCCAAAGTAATCAATATGGAATTAAGAATATTACATGTCTTGCAACTATTTTCAAAAGAAAGTATTTATTAAAAGCAACATTAGTTATATGTAAAGCTCATTGGGAATTACTGTGGACAGGCAAAAAGAACGAGACCGAAATTCGATGTCGAGCTTTTGTGTGATCCAACCAGAAACCAAATCTTATCTGCAATATGAGTGTGCGTTTCTCTAGGTATATGTGACAAGTCGTGAACGAATATATATCTTGTGGTAAATGTAACGCGTTAGATAACCACGATCTTAAGTTGGTTGCCAGGCAACGAGGACGGATGGTGTGACTGAAAACTCGGAAAACTCCACCAAAATCCCTCTCAGCCTCAATATCCTTGCTGATCTTACTTTTTACTGCATGGCCCAAATATCAAAATAAAACAGGTCTCACTCGTATGCGAGTATTGAACGCGTATATTATGTAGATGATGAAAATGTAATCCCCTCTAGATTATTGTTGTGAAAAAGACTGCAATATAAAACTGAACTTCACATCGGCAAAGCTTGTATGATGTTTCTTTATGGGTAGCAGGTGTCATTACAATGCAGTGGTATGCATAAACACATTCTTTTCGTATACTTTCATCCCTTATTCCAGACACCTTATACCGACTTCATTAGAAATAAGTTTAAAGTTTCTTTTACGGTTTATGCTGTTAACCGATACCTGTATTTTTCATAATGTCGCCCTTAATAAAATAATAAAAAACGTAATAAAAATATATAAAAAAAAATTTACATTAAAAATGAGAACGAAACGGTAAAACGTACGAAATTGAATATTATAAGATCCAGGAAATTTGTAACTCTGGTTCCATTTCTCATATCGTACTAAATAAATTTAGGTTTTTTTTTTACAATTTATAAAACTTAGAAAACATTTTTGATTAATAAATAGCACAAAATCTTTTATACTAGTTGTGATCAAGTTAAATTCCAAATTTTGTTTTCATTAGAACTTATTTAACGACACATGACTGCTACAAATGAAGATAACGAAGAAGGCTTAACGAATTCCTTTTTACATTGTTTTTACTTTTTCAAAATTATCTTTAGTGGTAACTATAAATTAATGTTGTGTTACATGTTTTATTGTACTGATACAAGACCAAAAGACGTTACAGAACCAGATACATAATACTATTTAATTAATTTAACTTTTTCCTAAACATGAATTTACGGTGTTTGGTAATTTATTTATGTAAATGTGTACTTTAGCACCCTGAATTCTCGTATACATTTTTAAAATTTATTTTTTACGCATTCGTTTACTTAGTTGTTTTTGACTAAAAAGTTAGTTTTTTAAAAGTAGAACAATAAGTATTTTTTTATATGATTATATGCTAATACTCGTCTTTGTATGATTTCTATAGCATACAATGTGAAATAAATTTTTGAGAATTTGTCAATAAAGTACGTCTACTCTAACACAAGCTGAAACAGCAAATTTTTAAAATATAATTATTGCGTTCTTTTTGAATAACCGTTTTTTTCTGAAATTCTGTGCAACAAAATAATTTTTTTAACGAGAAATAGCGCAAAATAAAGATACGCGCAAACTATTCAAATCCGAATGAACCGCACGCGCCAAAAGAAATTATTGTTCCATTGGATTAATTGAAGATACTGCAATTCGTGTGCCTCCGAGTAATTCGCGCGCTTTCGTTCAATGGAAACAATTTTTTTTTCGGCTCGTGTATTGCAAATAAGATTCGTTCGGCTCCGGCGCAATCTAGAAGCTAGTTTTTTTTTAGATCTTCCATATAGTAGTTTGATCATGCATATTTTCGCAATTTTGTTTTTCTTCATTTCCTGGATGCATTTTCTCTTGCATTGCAAGCTTATTTTTTGCATAGGTTTATTGAATTTACAATGACCGATGACTGTTAAACGTAGTCTTTACTGTACTTCAGTTTTTGCGAACATTCTAGAACGTCCGCAAGTAGCTAGTCTTGCCTATCTAAATTTGAACTTTTAGGTAAAAAACTGTGTATTGTCCTGTTGATACGTAGTCTTTAGTTTATGTTACGTAAACAGTAAGTCTTTTGAACTTGCTAACTATCACTAGTTTTTTCTGTGTGTTGTACGTTGTTGTAGAAATTTAGATATTTATTTAGTAGTTATCTAACTAAGCGTTCAAACAGAATCTAGACTCGTCAGAAACGATAATCTCGTACGTTGATATTGTACTAATACTAAAACGTACGTATTACATCAAAAACTGCAACACGGACAAAAATTCAAACTTAATCTGTAACACATGTAATAAAAAAATTGTTTTACTTTTCCTTCGGGTATTTGGCAAAGTTTTTTTATATTTTACAACATTATTTTGTTAATTTGCTAAAAAAAATCTTATTGATGTCTTTATTGTTTCATGTATGTTTTTCAAAAATATTAACATGACGTGTACATACAATTTTGAGTTTGTAAATAACGTTTTGGTAAAACAATCAAAATCGTTTTATAGAAAAAGGAAAACTTTCTGCTGTGCGTTTTTAAATAAATTCCGTTATATAAAATGTTTTGTTGGAAAAGTTAGTGAAAGCATAAACTTATTACGTTTTTATATTTACAGTATGAAAAACAATATTTTTATTTTAGTGTTACAGATAACACACAAATCAAGCATAAAGCGGGAAAAATACGGAGCCCCGGGTTCTACATATCAGCTCGAATAGGTGTATATCACAAATAGTGTTGCCCTGGGGTGACATGCGTTTTATTTCACGGATAAGAATTGATATGAGATATGGAAAAGAACACGTGTGAGATATTTGAAATTCAACCCAAGACATTTTACCCGAATATCTTTTGCATTTTATGTTGTTTACCAAAGTAACATTACATATTTTCTTCAGAAAGTTCAACGAATTAGATAGTTCTTTTGCGATCTCTTTTTCACTATATAGAAACTCAGTATTATAAATGCGATTTATAACTGAGGGTGAAATTTATGAGAAATGAACCTTCAAAATCGTTCAAGTTATTTTTTTGCTGAAACTGTTTACGCCCAATGTCTACCCCCATACGATATGCAATCCATCTTGTGATTGGACTATCTCTAAGTTGCAGGTTTGCCAACTTTGCATAAACTACGGAAGTTTTTTCTTTATATCTCTCATCCATGTTTAACATATTACCAATATCGCGTTTTTATGTATTGCGATAAGTGGAAAACTCACTCCGATTCAAATTTCATAAAATTATATCCACTTTTAATAAAAATAAATGTAAAAATAAACTGAGAAAATTGAAATAAATAAAAATAGGGGTTTTGAATAACAAATTTACATTAGCGCGATGTTATCTCGTCTCACAAAAGAGTTTTTATGATGTAGCGGCAATAAGATGGCTATTAAAGAACACTTGTTGCTGCAATTTACTTGGCAAATTAGATGAAAGCGTCATTTGAGTTTCAATGGTGGAGTAGAATTTTACG
Organism: Aquatica leii; assembly: GCA_035610365.1. NCBI lineage: Eukaryota > Metazoa > Arthropoda > Insecta > Coleoptera > Lampyridae > Aquatica > Aquatica leii. Next base: position 39,571,433 of record CM069435.1, on the reverse strand, counting down.
TGTAGTACTGGTTTTGGGATTGGGAATTGCATCGTGTTTAAATTTCCGGACGTGGCTGTCAATCACTGCTGTAGGGTGATGCAAAATGAGGAGACTAGGGTGGATTGATAAAAAAGGGAGAACGTGAAAATCGATCTGCAACTAAATAATTCTTTTCCTCAACTTTCTATTTACGACGATAATGATTTTTTTTCTTCTTCTATGACAAATTCGAACACATATCGATCTTTCCTTTAATACAGTTTTATTTCAATTTTAACCGTGATTGCGGTTTAATAAAAAAAATATTGACAACGTATTTCATATATCATGTAGGAGGCTCTAACTTTTCCAATATACAACAATAAAAATAACGAACCTTTCGGATTTTCTTTTAAAAATAGAGTCTATATTTTTTAACAAAACCACTCAACGTTGGAAAATCGGGATTTTGTTATCTGTATTAGGGGTAGTTTATTGATTTATTGTATCTATATCTTAAAACCAACAATAATAGAATACGATAACTAAATTTGACATCTCATGACACATGCATTATTAATAAAAGAATTATTTTTTGTACGTAGTTGTCAATTCTAATTTTGTTTATTTTTATAATTTTATTACATGTGTTAGACGTCGAATAACTTTGATTCAAAATTAATAAAATAGGTATCAGTTATTAAAGTAATTTTATTTTTTGTACTTATTACTTGTTAGTTTAAGTATGTTTTTAACCTAACGATTTGCTGGAGTTAAAAAAACATGATATCTGCTGAATGAAGCTACACCAAAGCACCAGTTCGGTTTTAGACTAATAGATTCCACAGTAGAGCAAGTCCACCAAGTTGAGAAAATATACAAAACATTTGATAAAGCATTTGATGTCACACAAGCGTTTGACAAGGCATGGCATGCTAAACTAATAGCTAAGTTACGATTAAATTTCTCTTTGAGCTATTGCTGCAAAATAATCTGTTTCTCGTCAAAGTTGGCACTGAGTTCACCAAACTCTATAAAATAAATGTTGGAGTACCCCAAAGCAGCGTGCTTAAATCTTTGTTAATATTAATATACACGTCCGACATTCCAACTGCACTTGAAGTTCTATCAGCAACATTCATGTATGATATCGTCAGAATAATCCTGCTGTCGCCGCTCAAACTTCACAAAGCACCCTAACCTTAATTAATTCATGGTTAAAAAAGTAAGAAATAAAAGTGGATGAGACCAAATCAGTACATACATATAACGTTCACCACATGACAAGAAACTTGTTGTCCTGTTTATCTAAATTACAGGCAATTATCACAACAGGAAGAAATAAAATTTTATGGGCTTCATTTAGATAGAAGCTTCACCTGGCACAAGCACACACTTATAAAAAAGAAACAATTGGGTTTGATCCTCAAAAATGTATTAGTAACTCAAACGTAATTCAAAACTTACCATCAACAACAAACTTCTAGTTTATATCATCTAATGTTTCGTTTTTAACTCTAACTTAGAAATACTCGGATGCGCCATGGTATGTACCAAACTCCAACGATTAAGGAAAGAATAAGCAACTTTACGAAAAAAATATCGTACTCGAATCAGTGCCAACCCAAACGAGTTGGCAACAAACTTTACGGGCCAGCAAAGAAACAATTAAAAACTTTTACCATATCTGCCCTATAAATTATCTACTAGATTCTGACTTAAATATGTTAGTTTTAGTTTTAGAATTAAGATTTGGTCTAAGTAAATAATCTTTAAACTCATATAAGATCAAAAAAACCAACTCAATATATGAAGACGACTACAGAGCCTTGGACTGAGATTGTATTGCAGCAGGTTTTAGACTAGGTTACTTTGAATAATCTGGCTCTTACAAGTTGAGTGCCAGAAGAAGTTGTGAATGATAATCACAGCAATTTGTGAAAAATTGTATTTAGACAATAGTTGATAATTATTTTTTTGCTTACGATCGAGTGACAAAAATAAGTAGTCCGGTATAACTTGCGTATTAAATGAGACAATACTGTTGCTTCTAAAGGCCGATGTTGCATGTTCTACCGTAACTGATTTAACTCAAGTCGGAAAACAGATGTCAAAATACTAACTTTGCAATCTTCTTACTTAGTTTCATTTTCATGAATGAGTTGCAGCTTTATAGTAAAAACTCTTTAGTGCCTTAAACAAAACTTTAACCAGTAAGTGTTAATAATGAGTTGTATAGCTAAGCAAATAAAGTAACAATACTGTGTTTTTCTACGAATTTTAATGTTTGTACGCTGCTAGAATGCGAGCTGTGCATATCCAAAATGAGCACGACTACCTCTACGGGCTTCCTTGGCGTAGAGAGGTCACGACCTATAAGAAAACATCACTTGTTATTTTACTGAGATGAATATAGCAGAACCTGGTGGTATTTTATCTTAACACTTGGGTTTCTGATTTTTCCTTTTCTTCATTGCACCAAGCAATTACTGTTATTGTCTCGCACTTTTCACCAAATATTATCGTCGAGGCATTTTTTGGTCTCTTAGTCTCTATTACATGCTCGGGTTTATTTTTTAATTGAAGCCCACTCTTATCATTAACAATGTCTTTAGGTTGTGAAGGAGAAATATCGTTAATTGACAAGTAAATTTGTACGTCTTACATCGAACAGTTTTTGTCGAAGCAAACTCTAATTTTAAATTTTAAGGATGTGCTTGACGAGTTTTTCTCATTTTTGATACTCACAGGTTTGCCTCCTAAAAGTTTATTAAATATGTACTTTTATAAAATGTGTGCGCTCACCAACTTATTTGATTGCAGATTCAAAATTTCTTTATGATTATTAAACAAGAGACGGCGAAGAAAAATTCAAGTTCTGAAATGAATAAGATTCTAAAAAAGCTAATCATTACAAAATATTGTTGCGCTAATCGTGCAAAAAGAATTGTTTCAATTATGGCAATCACCTCGGAAAGAATACCGACCAGACAAAACAATTTTTTTAGATTACTAACCAGTTTTGTAACAAATGCGTAATTTCACACCTGCACTATAGTTAAATAAATGTATACTATACTACATAGTAGGTTGTGCCACCTAGAACAAAAGAACAACAAAAAAAAATTATTTGTAATAAAAGTTTCTATGGCGACTTAATTGAAAACGACTTTAAAAACATCAAAGAAGAAGAACAAAACGGATTCAAAGCAAAGGACATTTAACCTTCGTAGAAAACATATAATACCGTGTCAATTTTAGAATTGTAGGATTATAAGCGACTTTTGGCTTAGACCGCGTCGTAGTTAAACAATCAATCTTTTTAGGCTGAGTCCCAGTCTTTCCTTGAGAGCAAAAACAAAAAGTAGAACTTTGTTTTTGTCGTATTGTCATTCGTGAACCAAAACAAACTGACATTTCGCAAGACATTTCAGCTTGCATTTTTGGAGTGGTAAATTTCACTAAAAAAAAGTTTAAGTGACGGTATTTATATCATTAGCAATCAGGTATTTAACGGACTTTCACTTTCCATTATCGTTTGACTGATTTTGTTATTACTCGAAGTAAGAGTTTGTGTTCTTTCTAAGAAATTTGTGCTTTGTCTTAAAAGATATAGAAATGGTAGCCAAGATATGCAGAGTATTAAACCCTCTTCCCGATTTATATTATATCAATAATTTTATATTTCTGCAAGTTTACGGATTAGTCTAAGAAAGTAGTAAGAACTTCTAGTCAACACTTTAGTTTGGTGAAAGCTTAGCTTGTGTCCTTGGTGTCACACGTGTTCTAACACTGCTGATTTTTTATCTTTGTGGTGTTTGCAGTCAGGCATATGTTTTTTTACTCTAACTTTAATAAAGCGTCCCGTTTGTTCAATATAACTTAATCTACAGGAAAAAAGAATTTTGTACATTCCGGCATGTTTTAAAGCCCCTTGTTTGTCTTTAGCAGATCTAAACCAATTGTTCAGGGTATTCTTTGTCGTGAAGACGGTTTGATATTATGTTTCTTTAGCACTCTGCTTAGTTTGCCTGTCAAATCTATACAGTATGGTAAATAAGCGGTGCTAGTAGGAGGTGGTAAGTCTTATTTGACTTTTGAATTGACTGCTTTTTTCCATGCACCGTGGATCTCATTGAACCCGTATCTATTTTGTTTTAGAAACTCCAACAGTGTTTCCTTTTTGTAGATTTTCGATATCTGATACATATATAGCTTTTTTAGCTAAAGTATGCAAAACAATGATCTTCTGTACTGAATGGTAGTGAAATTTGGCGTCTAAGTATCTGTTAGTATGTGTTTTCTTTTTAGAAATGGAATGCTCCAACTTTCTGTTATTTTACTTTATCATTAGCACATCAAAAAATGCTAACTCCGAAGTAAATTTAATATTATTATGTGCACAGTTTAGATGTTGAAAAAATTAATTTAGTATATCTTTAACATTTTTCATAATTTCTTTATAATCGTAACCAAGAAAACCGAGAAAGCTTAAGATTCTACATTATAAACCTCTATAGCAAAGAGGTGTTTTTACAAACAAGATCTTTAGATTTTTACGTCAAAAAAAAACCAAAGCTACTTACAGACTTAGTATTTCTAAAAAGTTGCTAAAATTTCATACTGAGCAAATTTTTCGCAAAACTGGCTTTAAATTGTTACGTTCGGAAATTCACAATAAACGCAAAGTACTAGACGCTGTCAGCAAAATGTTATTCAAGCTACATTTAACTTTGTCTAACAAATTAAAACACTCGTTATGGCTAAAAATAGATGTTATCACTACAATACAAGCAAACAAGATTTAAAAACAATCAAAAATAATACAAACTAAGAAATATAAGAGATTTTATCCTTCACAAGACGTGACGACCTTAAAGTAATTATCAATCTAACAGATGCAGTTTCAGATGAATAGTCCACATCTTTATTAAAGAAGGACTCTGTTTAAGAAAATCTATGAAACTATTCGATAAAATGTTGTAAGAAAAAGAAAACCGCCGCGCCCAAATATAAACAGACAGGAAAGAGAAGCAGCTAAGCGGTTACGTGTGAACAAAGATATTTTAGTATTGGGAGCAGATAAAGAAAATGCCACAGTCGTTATGAACATACAAGATTACAACAAGAAAATAACGAACTTAGTCTCGAAAGATTGTTACAAACGTCTACAGCTTTAAACAAGATTTGCTTATCAAAAATCTAGTCATGCCACAAATCTACAGACTTTTCAAGGTACACAAAGAACGGTAGCTTAGCTGCTTCTCTGTCTTTGATGAATAGTGAGCACCATCAATTCACAGATCTAATTGTTAGCACGTTATCTAGCTACTAAACTTTTACCGTTAACAGGAAATACAAAAACTCACATTAAAGATTTTACAGACTTTGCAGAGAGAATTCAGAACTTGCGTATAACGAAAGAAGTTTACTAAAGTCCCCGTCGCCAAGTGATGTTTTTGCTCAAGGAGAGAATCACTGAAGAAGCTCTGCTTTCAAACTCTGTCTTGAGAACGCTTATTTCAGTTGTAACGACAACTTTTTTAAACAAGTAAAAGAAGTGGCCATAGGTTCGCCGCTTTCTCTAGTTATAGGCAATATCTATATGGCGTATTTTGAAACCAAAGTTCTGAAATTATGAAGAATGTTAAACCAATAACCAAAAACTTGGTTCAACTATGTTGATACGTTTGTTGTATGACCTCGTGGCAAAAATCAACTAAACTTATTCTTTCAACATCTAAACCTCTGTACATAATAACATTAAATTTACTATGAAATTGTTAGAACACAACAGCAGCTTTCTTGATGTACTGGTGATAAAGAAAAATAACCAAACGTTGGGGTATTTCGTTTGTAGAAAGAAAACGCATACTAACAGATACTTAAACGCTAAATCTCACCACCATCCAGTACAGGAAACCACTGTTTTGCATAGTTTAGTTAAAATAGCTATACGTGTAACGAAAACTTACAAAAAGAAAAGAAAACAGTCTTGGAGTCTCTATAACAAAATGGATACGGATTCAAAGAGATCCAAAAAGCATGGGTCATTTCAAAAGTCAAAGAAGATTTTCACCTCCTACTAGCACCGTTTATTTGCCATACTGTATAGGTTCAACAGGGAAAATAAGCAATGCCAAAAAAACATAATATCAAAACCGTCTTCACTACAAAAGACCTTAGATTCCTTTTTGCTTTGGATAAAATTATATAAAACAGTTCTATTAAAGTTAGAATAAAAGAAAATATAATTGACTGCAGAGTTACAGAATTAGCAGTAACAGAAAAAGTGTGTAACCAATGACTTACGCTAAGTTTTGATCAAACTGAAGTGTTTTCCTAGACAGAAGCTGTGGAAATAGAAAAACATTCGTATAATAACCAGGAAGACGGTTTAAAACTCGACAAATCTTTACTACCAGTACTGCATCCTCTAAGACAAAGATCAATCTTCTTGAAAAAAACAAAAACTCTTACTCCAAGTAATAAGGAAGTCAGTCAAGCAGTAACGGAAAGATAAGGTCCGTTAATTACGCTAATCGCTAATGATATAAATATCGTCACTTACACTTTTTCTTTCAGTGACATTTACCACTCTGAAGATGCAATCTGCAATGTCTTGCAAAACGTCAGTTTGTTTGGATTCACGAACGACAATACGGCAAAGGCCAAGTTCTACTTCTTGTTTTGGCTCTCAAAGAGAGACTAGGACCAAGCCTAAAAAATCTGGTTGTTTGATTACGATGCCGTCTAACCCGAAAGTCGCTAATAATCATAAACAAAATAACCGCGAAAGTTTAAGCTTGCGTTACATAGACCATATCGGGCAAAAGCCAAGTTCTATTCTTTGTTTTGGCTCTCAAGGAGAGACTATGACTAAGACTAAAAAGTCTGGTTGTTCAACTGCGACACGGTCTAAGCCGAAAGTAGGCTTATAATTATAACTCAAAATTGAAAATAAACTTTGTAAATTATTATTATAACTCGGAAATATTGGTCTAATAGTCTAATCGAAAAATCGTAATGGAACTTCTTATTCAGTTTTTATTATATGGAGCGTTCATTAATAATTGAAATTCGCTTGAATTTAGCGTTACGCTAATCTGGGAAGTTAGGCATCGGGCCGGTAAAAAGAAGCTAATTTGCCGAGTACCTACAGGTAATGCAATTTATAGTCCTCAAGGCATCATTGAAAGAACTAAAGTTTCGAACAATTAGTCATTCGTACAACTGCTTATTCGAAGAATTGCTTTTCGAATAACACCAAGACAGATTCTAAACTCCGTAGAAGAAAACTTCTACGGAGTTTAAAATCTGTCTTGGTTCACAAGTTGATTACCTAACTCGGTAGTGGTTCTTTGTTAGATTTTCGTTTGCTTTTTCAGGTTATCGTTTTCTTTCTTACCTTTCATAGTTTAGGTTATGGCTTGTTTTACAAGTGGATAACCTAACTTTTGAGAAGTTCTTAGTTAGATTTCGATTGCTTGTTTGAGTTTTGCGATTTATCTCACGCCCTGATGAAGCCCCTTACGAAAGTGGGCGAAACGTTGGCAGCTTCGGTTGCAACTATGACACGGCCCAAACCCGGAAGACATTCTAATGTTAGTATAGGTTTAATTTTGTATAAAAAATATAGTAGACTCTTATATTTTGTTGTTTATTAAAAAATTTAAACACACACGTCTTTGTTACACATCTTGAGATGTTACCAGAAAGTTCGTGTTTAGTCACGAGTCGATTAAGGATTTATGTTGATTAAATATAAATTCCAAAATATCTTTTACTATAACAGTATCCTAATTCACAAAATACAAAATTTACGAAATGTTTTAAGTTAGATAGTAGTAGGTAATGCGTCCGGTAAATATTCACAATAAAATAGCAAAATTTGAGGTTATCATGGCTTTAGCAAAGTATTCTTAACAGTTTTTGACAATGCATAGTTTGTTAACAGTATTGTACAATATATTCAATACTTACTGCTAAAATAAAAACTTTATGAATAAAAGTACATAATTGTGTTTTGTGTAAATATCGAGTTTAATCTTTTAGTGAAAAGTCACAGATAAAACGTATGTGATACTAAACCACTCTGTACTAAACATGGAACAAAAAAAAGAGAAAATATAATTACTTAATTAACATTAACATTTTTGTATTAATTTTTTTTAAATAACAAGTTTATTTACTTTTATCGATTAGTTATATATCATAATTTTTTTTCTTAAAATTGTCGACTTAGATAGTAACGCGCATTTGCCTAATTTATTAAAACAAAGGTTTTTGTTTTTCTATTTTTTTAAATTTTAATAAACATAGGTGTTACCATATGCAAAGCCACATTTTTATATTTTTACTTTAATTAACGATTTTATAGAATCTTGTCTTATAAAATGAAATTTTTTTGCGCTCTCTGTAATTGCCAGTTAGGGTATTTCCGCCACTTCATAAATAACGTTTTGTCGTGGCAATAACGTATAAAAAATATTTAAGACAAGTATAGTAAAATGTATACATAATGAATTTTGTTTGTTGTCAAAGTCAAATCCTTCGCGTTACACGACCCATCAGATTAGTGATTCTAAGCGACATGGATCGGAAGACTTACGACATGTGATCAGGCGAACGAAGTGTAGCTAACAAGACGTGGCGTGAGTCAATTGAGTCACTGCAAATGAACCGTCGTCCTGTCTTCTCGATTGCTCTTATTCAGTTATTTAGGAGTTTCTCCTTTTTTTCTAGGGAAAATCCATCGCATATAAAAACACTTGTAGTAAAATTATTTGTCATTGTGTTTTCTTTATATTATCACAAACGTTAATTTAATTAAATTTTTTGTTTAAAGTTTCTCTACAGGAACGAATAAACAAATAAAAGATATCTGACATGTATGAATGCTTATAAATAATGATACGTTTTGACAAAGGTTTATTAGCATCGTCAAAAGATTCTTTTTCTGTACTGCTTCGATACATCCTTTTATCGAAGCTGTTTGCCTTGCTGACAGTACATGCTAATGGCGGATTTAGTCGCTAACAAACATGCTTACATACCCCGTGTGTGTTTGTTACACAAATGAACTGAAATCTGTGCTCTTCAACGAACACAAAGACGAACGTTTTCTCTACGTTCTGATTTACCTCTCGCATTCCTTCTTACGTATGATGAAAATCCTTTGCTAACGAATCTCATATGCAAAGAATATTTCTAATATTCTTATAACGAAACGCTTCGTTAGTTACATAAATAAGAGCATCTCAAAATAAACAATTTATCGATTGTATTTATACGCAAATACCGAATGAATAATAATACTTGCGGTAGTTGACGTAATAGAGATATGGTAGGCAATGATCCGCGGAAGAAGGAGTATACACCTAACTGTCGTCGTTTCTGCTGATAGATGATGGTAGGAACAGGGTTCTCATGATTTATTATACCCATTCTCAACTGCTGTATCAGAGATTACACTGTATGTGAGCCGTATAGATATGTGGGAAAATCGGTAGCTTGCACTTAAACGGCTGTCATATGCAGAAACCAACCGAAGATACGAATAGATAATGATACATATCACAAATGGATTTCAAAATTACGTAATCGACATTCAGCAAAAATCCAAATACAGTTTAAGTAAATGATAAAATGTTGTTTGATAAATGATACGAGCATGTTTTATTACGTAGTTAATAACGTTTATATTATTTTTTAGAATACAAACGGGTTCAGAAAGCGTTTTAGAATTTAAAGTTAAATTAACATCGACCGAGTTAGATTATTATTAAAAATTGCAAATTAAATAGATTCTTGTTATTTACACCAGAATTTGATAACCTATTTTGTTCTCCAAAGTTTATTAATTAAATGAAATTTTTTGGTTAAAATTAGAAAATTGTATATTACGTTTTATTGGTCTATTATTCTAAATTTACGTGGTTCTGTTTAGAAGGTGTTAAGTTTAAATTTTGTCAATACATTGAAACTTCAAACTTTTATTATTACAACTTATGATACATTCCCGAAATAAACTACAAAAAGAATATCATCCCAAACAAACTAAAAAAAAAACAACCACAGTAGGCTACAGGTTTGTTAAAATAACGCACACATTTAAAAAAATTACTTTAAAAAAAACTCCATAGGAAAAACAACAAAAACTTAAAAAAAAAGAAGTGGCTCTTTATTAAAATCTAAACTCTTAGTTAATGAAGAAGAATTTACAGAAAAAGTAAAGCCTATGACAACAATTCCTTTTCGAATTTTAAAACTGCAACAACAAATGTATGTTTTTCACAGTCAACAAAAAATTGTTACTTATGAAAACATAGTGTCAAAAAATAAATTTTTTTTTGCAAAGGTTCATATATAGTAACTTTCTAACAATCAGTCAACTGTAAATACTAATAATTTTATTGTCCTTAACTGTCATAAGTTTTAAGTTTTTGTTTTGGTAAACAGTCTTTGACAGTTTTTGGCGACTTGTCAACATAAACGTCAAACTATTTTTGAGAATAAGACAATTTTCTATTTTGGATAATTCTCGTGTTGTCGTTATCATACAAGCTGAGCTTTAGTCACACGTCGCAGTGAACATCGTCGCAAACAATTACAATAAAAAACTATTAAACAATCTATTACAGTAACAGCGGAATCTCTGTTTCAACCGTGTTTATTGCTTATTTACCCTACATCAAAGGTACCTCAGACCGTATAAAGAAAATCTTACAACATTGTTACTCAGTTTTCTACTCTTCCCAAATTGAGTCAACTCTTAAATCCGGTGAAGGATGTTATTCTTTTTTAATCTGACGGCGATTATAGCATTCCTTGCTTTTGTGGTCGGGCGTACATAGAAAAAACGGGTAGAAGCTTGGAAATTCGTATTAAGTAGCATAAAAAATGTAGTCGTATTAAACAATCTTCTAAGTCCGAGATGGCGGAACACAATCTAGAAACGGGTCAACAAATTATGTTTTAAAGCACTAAGCTTTTGGGTAATGTGTTTAATTACTATCAGCAAAAAATTAGGGAATCAATTGAAATAAATAAAAATCCTTTTAATATTAACCAAGATTCTAGTTTTCCGGAGATTTGGAAACCAGTTTTATCGATTGAAGGCCGGTCTATAAAAGCAGGATTATACGACGCAATCAATCAGTTTATTCCAGGGTTTGAAAATGTGCACTGCAACGTGTGATGAAAGTGTGATACGACAACACGGGAATTACCCAGAATATAAAATTGTATTAATAATAGAACCTGTGAAAACCTAAATTCTACTATTTTTTGGAGATATTGAAACTTTAGGGACTTTGTAGTCTCTGTTCGAGCAATAAAATATAATATTCAACTAATTGAATAGATTAATGTCAGATCTCGAGAATCGACAAGAAATAGCATACAAATATATCAACAAACAACAGAAAGATACAGCACAATTTCATATAATAAATAAAAATAAATAGAAACAGCGTTACCAAAATCTCAGTACTGAGGAAGGCGAAAAAAAACAACTAATAAAAATCTAAAATATGAACAATTTCAATTAAATTCAAAACAAAACATATATAATAAAGATGAAATAACATTAGATGAACTAAAAGAAGCTTTAAATCAAACGAAAAATTAAAAAACTGCAGGTCTGGATGAAATAACTATAGAACCTGTTAAAGACGGTGGTCTTATGTTAGAACCTACATCATTTAAATCAGTGCTAAAAAAAGACCAACTAGATGGAAGATAACAGAAGTGATGTGGCTTTATAAAAAAGAAGCCAGAAACTTATGTAAATACTATAGAAGAATTAGATTATTAAATACTATTTACACATTATACACAAAAATCATTAAAAATCGACTGAAAAAAATGGTTGACGCTATGTTATTAAAAGAACAAAATAGATTCAGAAAAGAAAGATTTTTTATGGACAACGTTACAATAATACGTCAGATAATAGAAAAAAAAGTGTTATTGATTGCGAGAAAGCTTTTGATAGAGTCAACCGAAACAAACTATGGGAAACTATGAATAGACGAGGTTATTTCAAGCACTTAATCAAAATCATTAAAAGGCTGTAGCAACATATAGAAATTGTAATAAATCCCGTGGAAAAAAAGCAGCACCTATACGAATTAATAAAGGGATTAGACAATGGTGTAGCTTATCACCCATGTTATTTAATATGATGTCACAAGACAGTGGAAGAACAAAATAAACCCTGGAGTCAAACTGTGGTCATCCAGTCAATATATAAACACATTATTATTCGCAGCTGACCAAATCATTTTACAAAAAACAGAAGAAGATTTAGAGTTAGCAATTTTCCGATGACCTAAATACGTGAAGAGTACAGCTTGAAAATATCAACCAAAAAAGCAAAAGTTATTGCGTTTGAAGGAAATAATCCAATAAGTTCCAAAATAATTATAAGTAACCAATCCATATAACAAGTATTCCATTTTAGTTTTCTATGTATACGATATAACCTACGATTATGAACACGACATAAACAAAGAGTAACATGTATTTCAAAGAATCACTAGAAAGCAAAGCAACAAGAAAAACGGCAACACATGTTCTAACATACAGAAGCAAAACTTGGCATTGACAAAAAGCGATGAACAAAGAATACAAAATTTTTTTTTAAGAATCTAAATGTTGTACCCTAAGGAAGCAAATATGAAATAAAAACATAAAAACTGAATTGAACAAATACTCTATAAACAACAAAATAAAAAAAAGACAAATAAATAGAGACAACATATCGAAAAGTTGGAAGACACCAAACTCCCTAAACATTGGAATGGATCCATATTCTCCTTTATTAGGGTTGTGTTTTAATAAAATCCTTGAATAACTGTCAAAATCCTAATTTAATGTAATTTGAAATTTTTACTAACCCTTATTTACTTATTTAAATGACAATTGTTTCGATCATCTTCAGACTAGAATTATATTTGTAAATTAATTCTAATTTGAAGATGATTTTAAATATTTAAAGATCGAAACGATTGTCACTTACATAAGTTTAAAAATTTCAAATTACATTAAATTAGTTAAGGGGTTTTATTGAAAATATTTTTGTTCAATATGGTTTTCATTGAAAAATTTTGTAAGTCGGTTTAACATGAACTACTTCTACTCTTATGCACTCTTTAGCTCTAAGAATTAAAAATTGTTGCTCCTTATTTCGCGACAATAGAAATTAATCATATCGAATAAATTTTCTTGATTTTTTATTGAATTAGGATATACTAAAGTTTTTAAGTAGTCACACAAAAAAATCAAATGTAGTGAGTCCCCATCATACATGAATCACATACCACGTCTCATTGCCATAGGTAAATCTTCTAAAATTTCTGGAAAATTGATTTGAGAAATTCTAAATAAGTTTATTTAGTTAACCTTCTTTGCAATATTTCTAAATCGATTATTTCGGTCCACACGTAGAAGGGTGCAAATGATGCTCATAATGCGCTATAATAGAAGCATGGACCTTTTTTCTTCTGTCCATAAATGCATATTATGGGAATTTATAATTCCGTTTTTAGAAAATTTTCTGCGAGAAGTCTTCAAGAGGAAGCGCATAGACTTTTTGAAGATGGCACGGATGCTCTCTAAGGATTCTAGAAACTGTCAATTTTGGGTAATCAAACTGTACAGCCAATTTTTGGACACTTTGCTTCTACGGCATTTAGGGTGTTTTCCTCATTTTCATAATCATTGATGCAATTTTCACAATTGTAGTAAGTAAAAAATAAAACATCGTAGTTTTTACCTGTCGAGGATCCACTCTTTCAAAAGTTTTCCTATGAAAAAATCTTCTATTTGAAATCTTTCTTTATAAAACCTCTTGGCCCCTAAGGCATGTCGGTATATTCAGCAAACGTAAACTCTACTGCTAATTAACTAACCATTGATTGAACTAACACTGGAATAAAAATCTTTATTTAAATTGGTACATGTCAAGAAAACCATAGCAAAAAAAAACTTTAAGAAGATAACAAACAATGCAAAAACCATGTTGTTGACCTTTTTTTAGTTGAAGGTTTAAAGTGACCAAAATATTATTGTTGTGTCTATATCGTTTAGAGTATGATAAAATAGCAGCACTGTGTAAGAGCTCGTCTGTCCCTGGCAAAATAAATAAGCCAAATATGAATTAAAAAATCTCACTTAGTATCACATTAAAAAATTATTAAATTACACATAGTATTTCAAGAGTTATTTTAAAACAAAGATTTCTAGATGCGTCCGTTATAAGTCCTTATCTCTGAAAGAGAAAGAAATAACCGCAGGAAAAAAAGAATAAAAACTTGTCATATTATTTTTATGTATTTTATCTGAATCCGGGAAATTAACCACAAATTCTAGAACACCCTGTATATAAAAGTATTAAATTTTTGTAAATATTTTCACTGTTTGTAGATAAGGGATTCAAAGGCTTGGCTTGGTTATTAAAAACTTTTGAAAAATCAAGCCAAGCTTAATATTAGCTAAGCCAAGCTTTTACAGGTCAAGTTTTCATGCTTTTACCAAGCTTTTAGTCTTTTGAAAATAATATTATCTTGATAAAAATGTATACCCCAAAATAAAGCTTATCAAAGGCAATTTACACAACTCATTTTAGTAAACAGCGTCAATTGAAGAAATCAAAACAGAAATTAAGGAAGTTGTCGAACTGAGTTCTAAGAAAGCTAAATTTATAATTTATATTTCTTACGTTGCAACGTTTTTTGTTTATTTAGCTAAAGTCTTGTCTTGGTTACAACCCCAGATAAGCAAAATCGAGTACACAAACTACATTTTGTTAACTTAGGTCAGTTTAAATACGATGAAATAAAGATCTTCATTTATTCAAATAGACAAAACCAAACTACACGTGAATAAATCTTGTATTGCTATAACCATGAAACGTTTATTGTGTATTTTTTATTATCAATTTAATAATTAGATAATTCAGTAAATGTAACTATGAATTTGAGTTTATTTATTTTATTACACCCACTTACACGCATGGATCACATCTGATTCGGTATACTGGGCGACGCGTTGTTCGAAGTTATGAAGCAACCTATGCTAGCAGTTGGGTAATTGTTTATATCGTTTATATTGTAGCAGTAAGCGGTCACACGTGCTGGGTACGTATTCCAAGGTTATAAACTACTTTTGCGGAAGGAGAAAGAAAAGTTTGAAAAAACTTGAAAGCTAGAAAAAGCTTGAAAACCAAGCTGAGTCTATATCCACAAACATCAAACCAAGTCAAGTTTTTGTTTTAAAAAGTTTGACTTTCAAGTCTAAGTCAAGCTTTAACGTTTCAAGCCAAGCTACTTAGTTTAGTGAATCTCTATTGTAAATTATAAATTTTGTTTTAATTATCAAAAAGCTGTTATTTGAAACAAAAACAACTGTCATTTTTTAATATAATTTGGCTAATCTTTAAAAGTGTACGGATTTGAAAAGGCATAGATTGATTCGACAAATTTATTTTTTATTAGAATATACAAATAATTTACTGCAGGATTAGTGCGTACATATCATTAGTTGAAACACGTCAATTTCAAAATCTCACAAAGCATTTATTTTTACAAATTTGAAAACAACTAATTTTCTGTAAATTGTTTATTTAAATAGTTAATTCATTAAATTCTCTTACCCAAGCTTAACAAACTATGCATTAAACGAAAAACTAAAAAACGAATACTGACATCTTAACCGTTGTTTATTTTATGCCATCAATTTTTTTTTGAAGATTATACAGGTATATGTATCGCATTTGGCAGCATACTTTAAAAAATATTTTAAAGACTTCTTTTAAAAAAAGTCAGACAATTACGTGCAACAAAAATCTTTATTTATTCAACGAGTTATTGTATAAATTAGGTGTTTTTTTTTCACAATTGAAAAAATGACAAATTTAAACAGAAACGAGTTGAATGCAACATTTTATTGGTCGAACACAGACAACGAGGTCTTCTATGTCTCAAGATCTCTCAAAAATACATTGACGTTTATGTTTGCAAGTGTGCAAAAACTGTCAAAGACGGTCTACAAAAGCGAAAAATTAGAATTTATGAAATTTAAGAACAATTATATAATTTTAGACATAAATATTTTACAATGAAAAATAATATAAAAAAACCAAGTGTCAAATAGCTCGTAATCATTTTCTTGGGTAAAGTTGTTGCAAAATGTAATAATTTCAATTGCATTTTTGTTCTTTTTTGAAAACCAGTTTTGGTGTCAGCAAGCGTTTTAATATTTCAAAATCTAAATTAGGAAGAGTTCAGTGTATGTTCGACAATAGTAAAAAAACTGAAGTAAACAAAAATGTCTGTGGTGTTCTTTCAGTCTATTGTATATATTCAACAATTTTTCATTTTTGTTGTAGTACTGTAGTCACTGATGTTGAGAACAAAAAGTATAATTGTCAGTTTGTTATTTATAGTGGAATGATTTGTCAAAGTTGGTCTAGTCTTTGACTGAACATACTTTATACTTTGTTGTTTCTTAAAGCCGTTTCTCCTAAAAACCTTTAACGTGGCAAATTTTTATTGCACGGTTGTATAAGGTGTTTCTGTTTTCTAAACCGGCTGCTTGTAAGAATTTGCGTTTATGTTTTGATCTGTAAAAGCTAATTGTTTTGAAATTAAATAATATTAATTTATGTTTGATATAAGATAAGATGGCAAATACATCATCAACATATCTAAGCTATAGTTTTGGTTTTTGGGTTCAAATTTTAGAGATGCTTCTGCAAAATGTTCTATACAATAATTTGCAATAGATAACAAACTTGGTGATTTTATTAACAATCTTTAAATAATTTGATAGTATTGTTGTCAAAACGTCGTTTCAAAAAATTTAAAGTATTAACTACTTGGTACGACTAGGCAATATCAAAACGTAAAATACTTTAAAGTCGCTGAATCTTTAACGTCGTATGGAAGCAAACAACTAATATTTATAACCTTCCGTATCACATGCATGTTTTTAAGACTTTAAAGCACAAACGCAAGGATCAATCCAAAGTGAGTGCCAGCGACTTCATAAAGTGCCCAATAATTTTGGTTAATAATTTAAAATGCTCATAACCTTTAATAATTAGACAATTACTTGTCTTACAAATGTCAACAATGAATTGTGCAGTGCCGATCGTAAACATTCGATTATGTAACAAAAATAGAATAGTACGATACTTAATGACGCGGGAATCATGCATACGACTGCACGCTTTAAAATTTTGATTACGATTTACTTTATTTCCGAATTGGAAAAAACGAATAAAGTTTATAGTTATTGCTCACATTCTTATATTCTATGGAAAAAGTTTTGAATCTGAATATCAAATTTCTATTTAATGTGTAGCGTCGTAAATAAAAACGAAAGCAGGATATATCAAAAAGAAAATGATTGTGTCAAACATAATGTCCTAATTTAAAAACTAAAACGAATAGATACAACTCACGTGTCTTCTGTATATATGTAAAATCAGTGATAGGTTATAAAGTTTAATATTGATAGTAAACATCTGTCAATATTGATAATAACGGTCGTATTTCGCAGCTGAATAGCACAAATCATGCGAGGTGCTGCACGCAGGGAGCCAGGCACTGGGAAGCAAATCAGCGGCGCCCGCCAATCGGGCATTGATGAAACTCACCCCCAACTCGAAATCCGTGATTGGATGCTATTTATGATAAATTGTTGTTATGGTAAAACATTGCATGGATTTTTCTAAACATATATATCATATATAAAGCGGAAAAAATATTGCGAGCATAAATTATCCTTTTAGTTCTACGAACGACTTTAAAAACATTAATATCTAACAAAGTCAAAAAAACAATTTCTTTTCGTATACACCAAAAAACTATTTAATAAATTCATTAATAATTAAACGGAGTTCTAAATAACGAAAAGAAAATATTTTTGGTGAAAGGCAATCACCCCTTTGAATAATGAATCGACACATCGAAATTTTTAAGTAGGTAATTTCAGTGTAGTTATAGGTAATATTTCAATTATTATCGCCTTTCAATTATGTTATTAATAACCCCGAGCGTGCTTTTAATGATATAATCGTTTCAGAATTAAACTCATTTGCTACAAATACTCTGTCATTAACAGCAATCAATCTGTAGTAATTGTTTAATAACGCTTATTTGCGATATCGTTTTAGTATCGTTTACAAGCCAATTGACTTTATGTGACTGAAAATTTAATTAGTCTGGAATCATTGTTAAAACTAAAATATTTGTTATTTATTTTTATAATTTTAAGAATCTTGTTTGTATATAAATTCATTCGCTAGTAAAATTCCATTATTTATAGTCAAAAAAGTTTTATATCTATAAATTTAGATTTAGATATATTTCTGCCTGTCTAAATTCTTATATACAACATCAACGTTTATTGTAAAATTTAAAGAGCATTCGATATAATCTCTAATAAGTATATATATTTTTTGACAATCTCACATGCTATTAGCCCATTAATTATATTTTAAAGATACCGACGTTACTTTTTTGGTACTAGCACCTTCGCATTAAAACTAAACGCAACTTAAACTATCACAAAATGATTAATTAGGCTAATTTACTATACTTCATGTTATTAAGATCAAAACTTTGATTTTGTATACGTAATATAATTTTTATCAGTGTATCACAATATTGAAAACAAGGAAACGCTTTTTCATTGTGGCTATTTAGTAATTTTAACCTACATGTTTTAAAATTTAATATAAACACAAAATTAGTTAACAAAATTTATCACTTTGTAGAAGTAGGTGCTACAATACAATAGTTTTTTGTAAAAAAATTAAAACACGTACAATAAATAAAAAATGTTTTATGCAAATTACCAAATATTATATATTTTATAATTATTCGTGATTAAAACCATTATGTTGTATATAAATACCACATAGTGTGATTTTTTTTTGTTTGACAACATTCTAAGTTTAAAGTTCTAATAAATTGTTGCTACGTTGATAATAAATATTTTATTCAGAAAGAAATAATTAAAATAATCATTCAAATAACTTTTTTTTATTATAAATATTAAAAAACATAACGCAAAGCAAAAAAGTTAAATATAAAATAAACAATTATATTTGTATGAGCTTACTTACTAAAACTTCAAGATATGCTACAATACAAACGTGGAATATAACTCGAAATATAATGAAAGAATATGATATGGTATTAATTCAAAGAATGTACATGCAGAAGAATTAAGCCATTGGTGTTCAGTCGATTTAGGTCGACCCCTTACTCTTGCATCTGTTAATTTACGTCTTTAATCTTAATATTTTTGTTGGTTATCTCATATCTGTAACTATTTAAAATGCCAGAAACGTGGAAGGGCAAGACCATATAAAATAGACCCTTAAAGAAATTACAGTAGCTGTTGCAAAAGTTTCAAAATTTTTTTCAATATATATTCTGCGCTTCAATGTCATGTACAAGATACTAAAGCTTCTGAAACGCACCCAATTTATGTGTTTGGCAAATCTAATGTGAAAACATTTAAAATACCAGTTTTTGCAAAATGCGATAAAAATAAGAGTAATGGGTGCAAATGGTTGTTTAATTATTTTTTAAAAAAGTGTGGGTTTGTCACATAGGGCTCCAGAAGCAACAAACTTAAAACAATTTAAATTTTTTTAATAACATTATTACCAATTACTGTGACAATGTTTAAACAACTTCACTAAGTCATATGTGATAACATTGACTTAACCACAGTTTACCTTCCAAAGTGATAGCAGAAAAAGATTGCAAAAAAAGTTAAAATTTAAAAAAAAGTACATTTAATTTTGAGTCACTCTTTAGAATTGAAAACAACTGAAATTTTTGGATTTGCTCTTAAACATTTTATAAAATGTTCATGTTACCTTAGAAGTAATAAAAAAATCTCGAGAACGTTTACTACATATCTTTCTCACTGCAGTCATAGCTTGCAACCATTAGATGTCAAAATTTATGGATCTCTAAAAACTCGCTATTATATAAAGATTGGATATCTAGTAATCTAGTAATAATACTTGATAAAAATTTATAATTCTGTTTTTAATTTAGAATTTTTTAGACAAATTATAGTAACCAATTTTTACCGACAAAGACTATTTAATAATGCGATCTCTTACGTATCACAATCTGATATTTATTTAATCAAAACTTCACTTTTTCCGTCAACTTCAGCTTTAGTAGACACTAAACGTGTTTAGGTTTATTATTTATCCAAAGTATGTTTTACGCTTTTCAAATTTCTTTTCCTAAAAAATTTACTAACAAGAAGCGAGAAATCAGGCCGACACGAATGCTTATACATACCAAAAAAAAAGGAATACAAGCACAAAAGAAACAAAAATTACGAAATTTGCAACTTAGTAGTTTAAATGTCAGTTATAAAAACATTTTTTTAGAATTAGAACTTGAACTAAAGAGTACCTCTGGCAATAAAGCATTTGGTAGCGACAAATACAAAATGTAGCTTGAACGATGTCTTTAGAAGACCTAAGTGCTTTTATTAGAGTTTTGTATTATTAAACACATTTGTTAAAAAACTTAAAAACGTATGAAATCTCAACATTAAAATACTAGAGTACTTTAAAGTTGCTATTGACTAACTTTTAAAGAAAGTTGTATTTTGTAATTTCCACATGTAATTATTATAACAAGCAGTATCATTTTTATTTTAAATAAATGTTAAATGTAAAATTCTTATTATTTGATATTTAGATTCCAACAGTTTTCAGTTTGTTATTACTTGCTTTGGTTGTCACAATCGCGAGTAATAACTGACAGAGATGACGTAGTAGTCGTCCCATGAAGAACTCCAGCAATGCACTGCAAAACTTTCAATTTGTTCAGAATTGATTCTTCAATGTAACTAGCAGCAACCATCGAAAATTTACAATCTACTTGAAGCTTAATTTCATCTACACGTATGCCTCGATTTGCCAAAATCGTTGCAGATGTCCGCCCGACGTGTAAAAAAAATCAATGGTATTAATCCCAACAACTGGCTTGATGCAATTCCCATTAGCATATTTCAAAAAACCTCTATCTGTAACTACATTTTTGGAACGTAGAAAAAGGTATTTGCTAAACAACTTAATATACTCTACATATACCAAAATCGACAATTAAAGCAGATTTGCGACGTTTCTCAGTTTTCGATGAACGAATGTTATGTGATTAAAGCAGAACCTTTTAAATACACATTTTGTATCTTCTAGATAAACCAAACACACGACAGGTTGCGGCAACCCAAAAAATGAAGTAACTGTTACTAATATCAATCAAAACTATCGTATATTAGTACTTTTAAAAACAAGAAAATGTCATCAAGAACTTGAATGAAATAAGTACGAATCTTCTCTTTCGTAAAAAAGAAAGATTTTAACTTTATAACCTTTATTTACTGCCTTCATAAACGCATCTAGGTTGTCTAAATATGCCAGATTTACTCTCTTTCTGAGTCTCAACATTGCTTGTAATTTTAAATTTATACACCATAAGTAGACGATTTATACACAGTCATAAAAAATAATATTTGAAAAAAAATTATAACTGTAGTCAATGTTACTATTTTCATCATGTAGGCAAGCATCAATAATTTATTTAGACTTTTCAAATTTTTATTTTTCATACACAGAAGCAGTTTTTCATATGCTTCACAATAGGCATCACTTGATTTCTTCGAAATCAATTTTAATTATGTTTTTTGGTAGTTTTGGAATTTCCCGTAGAATGCTTTCTTCAAACTGATCCATTTCTTACAAAACAATTTTTGAAAACACCGAAACGTAAACAACAAATGCTAACCAATCTCCATATCAACGACATTACGTTATTACATAAGCTACTTTCCGAAACGATACAAATTCACAATAGAACTCCTGATTTGAAATATAGATTTCAAGTCTGTTTTTCAAATTATGATGCAATTGTAATAAAAAATAGCGTACGACACGCGTGTAGATGTGCACTATTAAAACCACTCCGCTTCGCGTCGTCCTAAAGACTTGCTTCTACACTTGTATCATAATTTACTATTTCATCTTTTTTAAAATAAACAATACTTAATTTAATTAAATTATGTGATATTTGTGGTTTTACATTAGATCCCATTGAAGGGGAACAAATTTATTTTTATTTTGCACGTGTAGCACTGTTTTAAATCAAGGTCATTATAGACGAGCGTCTAGACAAACACGTAGTATAAATTTATTTAATATAAAACAAGAAAAATTGAACAAATTATTTATCCAATTTTCAATTTTTATTTTAAAGAATAGTATTTTTATTAGAAATTTGAAAATAAGGATATTTTCGTGTGACAAATTCTGTGAACGCAAAGTCAAACACTGTCATGCAATTCTATTTCTGAACGTGCATAAAAAAAGATATACAAAAAAACCTTAGAACATTTTTTTTTCATAACAATTATACGAATAAAAAAAACATGCAATTAATAGAATTAAAATATTGAAAGTTAACTAACTACAGTACACGCCGCTTAGTGGAATCACGGATAATGTTATCACTTTATTAAAGAACGAACCAGACGTATGTTACTACATAGAAAAAATTTTGTTTGTTGTAATCATAAATTTTCAACTTTGTATCTATACATCAATAATAACCTAGTTTGTATAAAATTTGTAGCTGAATTTTCACAATACGAATGTTTAGAGTAAAAACTTTAATCACTATACGTTAAAAATACTTCTGCATATTTAGCTTTATTTTTGCAGTGCATTTATTCAATTATTTTATATAGTTTATATTATTTATATTAATTATAATTATTTATTAAATAACATTACCTTATTTAAACATCTGTAAATACGATCTTCAAACTATTCTGTATTATTATATTATTTTTATTGTATTATATTATATTGTATTTTGTTTTATTTTTAGTCTCAACAAATTACTGAGAAGAAATGTGTATTATTGCTTTTAATTACCGGTGTTAATAAACTATTTAATGCAACAGGTCTGTAATTTTTGATATATTTAGCTCAACAATTTTGATTTTTTTTAAACGTTTTATTTGAATTTTTATTTTGACATTGTATTGTTGCTATGATTTTATTTGCTAAAGTAACATCAAGTTAATCAGATACACACTGTATATATTTAATGCTTTCTAACCAATAAACAATTATTTGTTTTTTTTGGAATATCCAATTTTATTATCATTCATTTATTGTTATCAAAAACTCCAAGTCTTAATGTGATTCTATTAAGCGGCGTACACTGTATTAATAACAGCTCTAATTTTTAGTTTTAATTATTATCATTAATGGTTATGTTTATTGTGCAATTTGTATTATTGCACAAGTTTAATCTTTTGAAGTTACATTGTAAAATTGCAGTTATTGAAACAAACGCAATGTTTTAATTTTCTCGAACGAATGATATCGTTGGTATTTTACGAGTGATGCCTTATTTTTTTTTATATAACAGTAGTGTATAATATAATATATAAGAACGCCATTCTTTGTACCTTTTCAGAATGAGTAAATTTGCTTCGCTTTCCACCAACATGATTGTCCAGGAACGCTTTAATTTATGCCCGGTATATTTTCTAGAGTCTTTTAGTATGAGGTATTCTGCAACAATTTTCAGAATGAAGGTATGGCACTCCTTTTCGATATGGAACAAATAATACATTGCTGTTCATATTTTTCGATTGTAGAGCTGCATATTTACAATAAAGTGTGTATGACTCACATGCTAATTTTTTATTAGTAATAGTCAGACTTCTGTATGTATTTTTCCATTTTCTAGAAACACGAAAGTTTAAATGTATTAACACGTTCGCTGCAAAGCAATATTTGTAGATAAGTTACTATCGCCATGAAGATAAAGGTCGAGGATAAAAATGTTATTCAGAAGCCACTTTGACCAGCAAAAGTACTTTTATTACTACTGATCCTTTTGCAATTATTTTTTTTAGCTGTGATTTTAACGTCAAAATTTCAAAAATTATCACTCGGTCTCATAGATAGCCGCGGCGTATTTTTATTTTCCTTGTTCGCCAACTCCCTTTATTGTTGTTTTTTGAATTTTTATGAACAAATAATGTCTGGGATTAGAACTAGACAACGTTCTTTGAACAATTATGTCGGATAAATGTTTTGAGGATGTTGATAATAAACAAATGTTCTTTCCATAGATTGCGTAAGTTTATAAACTTGCGTTTTTTAGATGATAGTGTATAAGACGTTACCCAGCATACATAGTAGCTTTATATTTCAATGAATGCACATATGCTGATAACACAATATACAAAACAAACTATGCGAACATGATAGAAACATAAATAAAAATATACTTTGTTACGTTAAAAAGTTGGTAGATCAATTTTCAAGTATAAAAATTTTTCTAAGTATAAAATTTGCCGCTCGACACCCCATCGGCAATGTCAAATTTTATAACAGCATATTTTATTCACTTCCTGTAAGACCTGGTGCAGTACAAACGAGCTGTGTAAGCTCTGTATTTTATTTGTCGCTCGACACCCCATCGGCAATGTCAAATTTTATAACAGCATATTTTATTCACTTCCTGTAAGACCTGGTGCAGTACAAACGAGCTGTGTAAGCTCTGTATTTTTTTACGCCCAACAAGGCTTTCACTATTACATTATTTCACGTGGATATGCCAATTATTTTGTAGTTACTTAAGAGAAGCTGAGTAGGGGTAAGACGTTGTAGTTCTCTTTATTGAGAATTTAATTTGATTCTGTCCTAACTGTCTGTAGCGGATTTCTGTACCCACCACACGTTCGCCGTTATCAGTGAAGATAACGAACAGATGGCGTATTTGAGAAAATTTCCATGACGTCCCGTTATTAAAACGTAACTATTCACACCGTCAAGGAGTTGGAAACCTTCTAAATTGTATTTATTTTGAGAGGAGCTGCTACCATAAATTATTACGTTAAGTCGAAGGGAAACACTGCGCATCCGCTATCTCACATGATTGTATGCTTTGAAAACTTAATTTGCTTGTGTTAGCCGTATGTACGTTTTGTGTTAGATTTAATATTACGTTTTAGATAATGCAAGTACGGAATTAGCTAATCCCCTACTGGATAAAACCTAGCTATGAGTATTACAATTTCAAATTTTACGATTTGTATTTCGGTGGTCATGTTGATTGTTGACGGTACGTGCATGTTAAGTTAACACAATTAATAATATCATTTTGTGCTTCACAAAGTCGTATGCAGTGCGCGTTGAGTCTTGGAGTCTCAAAGTAATACCTTTTTCGTATGTAAAAGTTAGACCGACAAGATCACTTTATTGTATGTTGTGTTGCTTAGTATAAGGCGCAACTTATATTTGATTCGACCTATGTATTAACGTTTGGAATATTTATATTTATGAACCTTCTTAGTTCTTTTTGGAATTATTTGCTGTGATAAAATAAATATATATATTCTGTGTTATCATTTCTGTCGTGTTATTTATTCTTTTTCAGCTAAGGGTAGAGTTAGACGATATCTCCTTAATTTAATCTTTCATCGTCTTGGCGCCTTTTTTTAGATTTAAGTTATAATTTAGCACCTGCGACTCTCTCTCCCGGAAAACTGTGCTAGCCGTTGCTTCTTTTTTTTTTGTTGCGAGGAAAGCACGTAGCAGGTTTGGCTGCCCAACTTAAGGGACCTGATTTTCTTATAACAGCTTCAATTCATAATATGGAAAAATTATCTTAACCTGTTGTGTGTCTGCACTGTTTATTTGTTTGCTGGGTAACGACATACCTTCTAGAAGTGACGATGAGGATTAATTACCAAAAGAGCCACATTTAGCTGAATTATTGTCCGAAAAACCTTTTATTTTACTTTGGTCGATGATTCTATATTTGAGTATATTGCTGACCAAACAAATCTATATGCCACCCAAATTGCTACTAGTCGCATCGATACAAAAATGAGATCTAGGTTACATAAATGAGCACTTACTGATAAAAATGAAATCAAAAGTCTTTGATTTGATTTCGTATATGGGCATCGTAACAATGCCTAAGTTTCAAGCCTATTTGAGTATGTATAAAAACTCTATAACCCCTAAAATGATGCCACGCAATAGATTTGAGCTAATGCTGCTCATGTTGCATTTCGCTGACAATAACGATAATCCGGATAACGATAGATTTCATAAAATTCATCTCGTGACTGATAAGCTAATACAAAATTATCAAGTACCATATGAACCTTCTGAAACGTGTTGCAGTGATGAGTCGCTTATTCCATTTAAACGTTACATTAATCATGCGACAATACATTAAAAACAAGCGACACAAATATGGAATTAAAATTTTTAAATTGTGTAGCAAAAGAGGTTATTCCCACAGCTTTCAGATTCAGGCTGTATATCAAGGTCGTACTACTCCTGTATCTGTAGTTGTAAAACTTTTTGAACCCATGTTAGATTTGGGACGAATTCTGATGGCAATTAATTGGTACACGAGTGTAAAGTTGGCAAACAAATTAATAGATAGGAAAACACACTTGATAGAAACATTGCAAAAGAACCGAAAGGGTCTTCCAAAAGAATTTGTCAACAAAAACCTTAAATTGGGTAACAAAGCTGCTATGCAAAACGAAAATGCTGTCATGGTAATTTTCTGGAAACATAAACGCAATGTTCTAGTGCTTTCTACAACACACGCAAATTCAACAGATCGCAGAGGCCGGAGGAGGAGCATATAATGCAAGAAAATCGTTTGTCAATCTCTCGAATTGGATGACCGCTTATCAGATTCCGCTGCGTAGAACCTTTAAGTGGTACCATAAGTTGGCCGTGGAGACTATTCCAAATACTGCGATGATCAACGCATGGATTATATATATAAGCAAATATAGAAAAACTAACCTTACAAGACTTTTGAAAAGCTGTGATCTATATAAGTTATGTGAAGCGCAAGAATCTTTACTCAAACTAGAGGAAAACGTGTCTAAGAAGAACCCGATCCAAGCACAAAATGGGCAAAAAAGACTACAAAAAACAAAGACTGTGCAGTACGTTACTAAACAATAAAATCCGAAAAAACTGGAAAGAAGCACAAAAACTATCAGTAGTACGGTATTAATGTAAAAGTTGTGCTAATGAACCATTTTTTTGCTTGGAATGTTTCATAAAAGTTCATAGATATAAAAATCTCTAGATATAAGTTGGTCGACGAATGTTAAATTAGAACATTTTATACGAGATATACGCTTTTATTTACAAATTATATGTCATAAATAAAGCCTTATTTTGAGTAAAATATTCTGCTTTTCTTACCTACCATTATTTTGACATCAAATATACTTTCAAAAAACGTGATTTCAAAACTGGTGTGGTTCAACTATCCCCATACGCCAATTCGGTCTATTACTACCGCAAAACCAATGTAAATTAACACGCGTGGCATGGCAAAATCGAAAAATTGACTCGGTCTTATAGATCGTGTTGGTGATATAGGAAATTCCTAGGTCTCGGTCCCATAGACCATTGTGGCACATTTGATAACTATGTTTTTGGTCCTATAGACCGAGTTGGCAGCGAAAGTGTTAAATCATTTCTTCGACACGCCGTCCTAAACACTAAAATTGTTTTTGGTTATAGATATTGCTTATATAGAGCTTCTTCTGCCATTACAACAGTAGGTTTTTTGGTATATATCCTGCAAGTGACACTTCAAAAAAACAATAGTTTCTGATGTCAATATTTTCTATTATAGTCAATAGCATTGAGAATCGACTCCATGACATGGAAAATTTTATAAACTTAACTTTTATTGACAAAATAAATTCGAAAAATATCATCACCCACAGTTTTGAATTTGTTAAGATATTGCCATTCACCAGAAAGTTGATATTCGTGTTTATATCTTGACTTGGATTTTACTGGTAATAAATTTGCGTTTGCTTGTGCCGTTTGCTTTAGAATGTTATCGGGAATTTAGGGATCTTCTTCTGAGTACATTTTAATTGTATAACTTTAAATTACAAATTATAAACAACGCTGATAATACAGTTTTCGCATGATGATGCGTTGTTCTCATCATTTTAAATATGATTTGTTTTAAGTCTATGTCAGATAAAATCAACAAAACGCCAAAAACTTTTATAGTGTGTTATTCTCGTGCGCTTGCTCAAAAAAAACCATTCTTACATTATTACTAATACAGATGAAAATAAGTATAATGAAAATATATTTCGCGTCTATTCAAGACCTTAACGTTGTTTCTAAAAAAATTTTTTGTGTGTTAAATGTTTTTGAAAATTATTACTTTGAGTTAATGTTTTTGTTTACTATTTAGTACCTACGACCACTCTCGACGTGTGAGTTCACCGCTTTACTATCGTTAAAACAAAAAGTCTCACATTACCAAATTTCCTATCATTACAAATTTTGATTAAAAACATAAAATAAGGGTACATTACACTTTTAACTTTTTATATTAGTTTTGGTTTGGTTTCGTTTTGTTAAAATTTAATTCGCTTATATGATAGTACGTGAACTAGATTTAGATAAGTATTTACCTTGCTTTTAGAATACCTCATGTGGCACTTGCGTAATAAGCAAATTTTAAACTTAACAGACAATGTTTTATATGTTGCGTTAGAACTTTTTCAATACTGTTATTTTTAAAATGTTTTCTTGGTAAAATCAATACTAAAAATATCTTAGTTTGTTTTTCAACACGAAAAGATTATTGAATGAATACAATGTAGTTTATAAGTATGATCAAACTAAAGTCGAGAAAATTGTATTAATTTCCTGTCTAGTACTACTGATATTGATTTTTCTATCTAATCATTTCATATTCTATACAATTTTTCTTGTAATGTTTATACAGATTAATTCTTATTTTAGTAACTTATCGTAAAAATAGAGTATTGATAATTACACATTTTTATACAAGTATCTATGTAAAAAAATATATTAGAATATTGTTAATGTAGTTAGTTGTAATTGTAAAACATTTTAATAAAATTAGTACATGCAATGTTAAAGTGAAAGCAGTTTGACACTATAATTACGCAATAAAAATAAATTGTAGTCTTGTTTTAATTTTATGCGTGTAATTGCATTTTTCTTTTAAGCTAATTACTATAATTTATATGAACATAAAATAAATCATAGTTATTTAATAACAAGTAAACGGGATTTTATGAAAGTCAATTTATTTAATTTATTGTTGTTGTTGTTACCGGCATTATTTGTTTAATTGTTTAACCCTGAAAAGAGTACAATTTGCATTGCAAATTTTAAAATCCGTATCAGGAATTTCAATTGTAATTCATAAAAAAATTCTTATCAATTGTAAGCGTGTTTCAAAGAAGTTTTCTTGTAGAAAATGCTAGTAGTCGGCATCAAGAAGGAACAAATCGAACCGAAAGGGGCGCCATAGGTACAGCTAACCAAAAAACTAATCGTTATAGCACAAACGACGCCAGAGCGTATGTGTATTATTTTGCTGAACAACTGGATCAACCCTGGTATCTATATGCGTGTGTGAATCAATATCTAACACACGCATATACTCACGGCACTATACATACATATGCAACACGCATGTTCTTCAGACACCGAATATAGATTGGATTTCGATAAAGAAACTTGAAAATATGCAGGGCATATCGAAATAAATATATTTTGGTCCGATACACTTGTAACATCTCTTATTTCTTTTGTGCTTTATATGATAGATGCGAAAGGGACTCTTACGCTTCTTCTTCTTTCTCCCGCGTAGTTGAATTTTTCATATCTATATGATAAATATACCCGGATACGTGGTGTCCATATTTTATTTACGTAAAAAGAAATTTATTTTTTAACAATACACTGAGATCAATCTATCATTGTATTGACAATAACTTATAAATAGTAGGGGTTGTGTCAAGCACGCCGTAGCCAAAGTCCAGCCCCGTGTTAAAGCTCCCCTAATAATATCATGATTGGTAAATGCCTAAAAATAATGGCTTCGCCAAAGTTTTTCAGTCGCATTAATTATAATTAGTGCACAAATCATAGAATTGTGACCATCAAAAAAGTATGTTTAAGTAAAGAAGGGATTATTGAATATTTAATACATTAAAGCACACAAATCGTAGAGTAATTTTCATACGATTTTTCAAAAGTTTAAGTATAGGTTTGGAAAATTACAGTTAAGTAAAGTATAAAATTGTTACAGGTTGCATGAGGAAAATATACCAAATTTCCTTATATACATTTTTTTTTAAATTTAAATCGAACACGCGACGAAGATATTGTGAACCACACGCAGTTGAGCACGATCCTAGCAAATAACTGCAGAACTGAACGAAATTCTTGAACCGTGAAATTTATTGGCAAGTTCGACTATGAGCTGACGCTGAAACTGATTCTCGTAAATTGTAACTAACTTCACTCTTGCAAAATAGTGAATAAATCAAATCAGTACGAATCAAATTTTGTATAACCTACTTTAATGCTTGAGTATGAACTTCTAATATTACATTTTGGCGCAACGAGCTTTATTAATTTTTTTTATAGTTTTCAATTTTACTGCAAAATCTGGTGGATGAATTGATGAGTGTATAATCTCATGTGTGTTTTCAAGCGCATATGACTGACGATGCGTCTGACACTGAGAGAAGATAACAAAAATATTTACGTGAAAAATGAAGTGCATGATGTTGAATAACTTAAAGAACAATATCTAAACCAAGATTACTTGTGTTATATGAAAAAGAAATGTTTACATTACACTGTCTTTTTATAACGGTTTTATTCAAATTTATTTAAATATTTAAGAAATACGTTAGAGATAAAGTTTAATAGTTGGGAAAATTCGATTTGTGATATTGCACATAGAACTAAAGAAACGAGAGTGTGAAACGTTTAATTAATTATAGTTCCGTTTCAGATTTTCCAGACAAATTAATAATGAAAGAAGCAAACGAAGAATAAAAACAACCCTAAAAGGTAAGAATTAACCCTCATCTGTAGCCGTAACCTACACCGCACGCCACGCTAGAATACTTTAACATAATTTAGTCAATCTCATAACATAATGCTATCATCAGTGTTCCACTTTAAGCAGTTTTCTCGTCTTTTATAAATACCGCGACTCCCTGCACAGTTCCTCGCACCACGGTGTAACTCTCTAATCGCCTGAATACATTTTTAAAGACGACTTCTCGTACCTACTTGAATTATTAAAGGATAGACTGGAATTAAAATAAAGTATCTTGTGGAAATTTATGAATTTTTGTTATAAATTTTTTAATGTCGCATGTTAAATACGTTTTTCTTGCTTTTAAATCGTTTAAGTGCACATGAAAAATTCATTTATGGTTTTATTATCATCGTCATTATTGTTATTGCTATTGTTGTTGGTAGATGCATCCTTACATACATTAAGCATTTCTCAACCTATTGCAGTTTAATTTGGATGCGTTACATAATAGCGTAACGTAATAAAATGACGTTTTAATTAAGCCGCATTTAAATTTTATTATACGTATGCATATAATAATCCCTGCAAGAAAATTCATACTCCTTATTTGGTAGTGATTGCAGCAGTAAGAATATAATTACGTATGATTTATCACGATACTAATTTTGTATGCAAAAGTAAAACTTAATTATTTAAGCCTTGATGTGTACGCCACAACCCATAAAATTTATTCAGTTTTGCTCTTTTTGCAATAAGTATCTTTAAATATAATGGGATAAAATTGTGTCACGTCTTTGAAACTTAAAGCTTCTTTTTAATAACAAAAATAGATACAGGTAGAACAGGTATTTTATAGAATGTTTGTCACATTGTTACTTTACAATGGGGAACCTACAAGAGTTAGGTAAGAAATCGTAAAGGAAAGGGGTGACTTAGTATCTTTTGTTACTAACTTAATTTGATGCCCAAATTTATAGATATTTTATTAAAAG
The DNA here is from genome assembly GCA_035610365.1 of Aquatica leii. Taxonomy (NCBI): domain Eukaryota; kingdom Metazoa; phylum Arthropoda; class Insecta; order Coleoptera; family Lampyridae; genus Aquatica; species Aquatica leii. Next base: position 39,539,515 of record CM069435.1, on the reverse strand, counting down.
GAAACTTTTTAAATAAATTTAAGCTCAATCCAACGGATGTTAAAAATACGTTAAAAAAATGAATAATTCTTTAAAAACTAGGACTAAACACTTTTATCCAGGCGTTTTTTAATTGGTAAAAAATGTAATTTAATAGTTCAACTAGGTGACAAAAACGAACTAATTTCTATAAATTAGCATTGCATTAAAATTAAAAAAATTAATAATAAATTAAATTAAAACGTAACGGTTTACATTTGTTAAATTTTTTTAAACAAAAATGTTTTTTCAAACAGCGAAAGAAAGTATTTTAAGATAGTTTTTACAGTTCACTAACTAATATTAATATTGTTGCAAACTACTTTAGAATTTTATATAAAATCTTTCTATAAAAAAAACTAAATCTCGTTGTCGGTCCATGCATAAAATTTAAGATGAAGTTGCGAATTTTTATAAGTAAATTTTGACGGTGTAAAATTTTGTTTTGTTACATTCGTGCCTTCGGGCAGACAACAAAAATAAATAGAAAAAACACAGATTGTTAAAACAAAATTGAAATACGAAGATCGTGTAAAAAGTAACCGAATCCAAATCGTTATTATTGTTTCACATTACATCTGAGCTTGTATGTAAACATGGGTTTGGAGAAATAAGTAATAAAATACAATATGTGATGTTCGATAAATGCATGTTTATTCCAGACATAGAATTCGTATCGCCATGACAACATTAGAGGTTCATTAGTTTGACTTCAGTTTCATTCTATTTTGCTTTTCAAATAAACTACATAAATTCTAAAGTAAATCTAACCACGTCTAAAATTACAAACTGTAAGAATGTTTTAAATAATATCACAAGCTCCATTAATTTTTACAAAATCGTTGATAACGATCGCATAAAATGTATATTGTGCAAGCGCATATGTTGTAAATATGCAGATTTGCAACAAAATTATAATGGGACATATATTCAAATACATCATGCACCACTAGTCAGGTATAGAAGCCGCAGTTCAACCCTTTCAGGGAATACAATACCTTCCAGGTTGATTTGTGGGCCATCTGCATACATACACGCTGTATTCCTTTTTCCTTACTGCATGGTCGTTATTCCCTTGGGAACACTTAATTTATTGTCTCGCTAAATCTCTTAAGTACCGGATTGTTATCATCATCATGTAAAAGATAAACCGGTAAAAGTCGTCATTAATTTTCTACTCAATTTAACGATCACTGCAAACGTCCTTTTGTTATTAACGCAAAATTATTGCATATGAACTGCTATAACTGGACCACACCTAAAGAACGATATGCCATAAATTTTATAATTTTTTAAAGGACTATAACAAAAGTATTCTAGTAATAACGGTTTAGCTGCTCATAAATTTTAATGCAATAGTTTGTGTACTAGAACGTAATTTCTTGATTCCCAGAATTTTATTAATAATTAAATAAGTACACAGTTATTCATGTTTTGGACTGAATTTTTTGTAACTTTTTGTGCATAAATTTTTAAGGATATAAGTGGGAATAGCGTATAAGGCGCTAAACATCCCTTCGTTATTATATTATTCATATATGAAAAATAATACACATCTGTTTCTGACAACCCCTTTTCTAGAAAGAAAAAAACCTACATAGGTTATTATGTGCAATACTGTTATTAAGTAACTATTTCTTGGGGGTTTTTCTTCTTAAATTTTTAAGCGTTCTTTGTTCTGAAAACTCATTTTTCTCTACAATTTACATGATTTATGACTAGTACACAAAATAAATACAATTTAGTTAAATGGCAGTAGGTAATCTAATACATCTGGAGGTAAGTGGAGCGTGAGTCTAAAGAAAAATATTCGTATGTGTATTGATTAGTGAACATCTCTATTGGAATGCATGCTTGACTGGTTGGCGTATACGTATTTGCATGTCCCAACCCTATTGTGAACGTTTTGGGACCAGCTAAGGGCGCTTCTACGTTATATTAGCTAACGACATACAAGAAACCGGAAATAAAAATCGAACAGGAAAAATACAAGAGAAAATAAAACACGAAAATATTTTCAATCGGAAAATTTAATCTCGGCCAAGAATACGAATTACTTTTTGATCCTACGTTATTTATTGCATTTCAAATACAAATTTGAATATATATTAATCTGGTTTTTTTTTCTTTAAGAAGATTAAGTGATTCTTATATTTTCTAGCTGTCAATAGAAAGTCAATGAAACGTATATTAATTCCATATGTGAATGTGAAGCTAACTTTTTTATAAAGTTCCCTGTCAAAATAAACCTTTTTAAATCATAATAATTTACAAACGTTATTCGCTTACAAAGTGAAAAAATGGTTTATCTAATTCATCATCGTCTTTACGCAATTCTTAAAAAAAATAGTTTTAAAAATAAAGAGTGTTTGGTAAAGATTTATCAAAACAGATTTTAATATTCGTAAATTTGAAAAAATATTACTCAAATATAGGAAATCAGATAAATTATGAAGTGAAGTAAAATTAAATCTTGAGAAGCTTTGACGTGTAATATTTGATATCCGTGTGGCAAAGCTAATATGATTTTAATATTTCACATATCTAATCTGAAATGCACGGAAAAATTGTAATAAATTTTATTCACTGGCAATAATTCAAAAGGGATGAATACGTCTGGCAAGATGCGATGACAGCGCAGAATATATCATCTATCGAGATAGAATCCTTTTAGAAGAGAGAGTAATATTTCTCGAATATGGCGTAAACGAGGCCAGCAGCTTCACAGGGCCAAACTGCAACCGAAAATTACTTTTCGTCTAGTTGATTACATCAAAATCGCATTTACAATCGTCATGCTTTGCAAAATGTATTACTTTGCACAAGCATATATTTATCTAATGTCAACAAATTTTACTTTCTAAACTAATTTATTGCATTAAAAGTGCTTTGTTTGAAAAGCATTGTTTATTTTTCTTATAAAGCAAATGTAAACTTTTACTACAAACTTAGTAGTAGTAAAGTTTACCTTTAGGATTTATTGAAATGGAAAATAATCCCTACTTTCATTTTACTTTCATTTGCATTATTTATCCCGAAAACGGTTCTTGCAGAACATGATATTTATGCTCAAATAACAATTTATTTTATGTTAATAAAAATTACTTTATTTACATAATATCAAATTAATAGTATCGATTTAAGTACTCAAATATTATTGTCCGTTTAATTAGTAAATTTAATTTTTTTAATCATTTTAGTGCTTGAAACATGTAATTATACCATGCGTTACTTTTTTAAAGTTTTGAAAGTAAGAAAAAGATCAAAGTAAACAGTTAAAACATGCATTAGTTACGTTAAAAAAAAAGAATCGTTCATTCAGTATTTGAGTAAACATTTGCTCAAAATTTTATAGATTTTGCGTTGCATAAATTATCACAAATTTGTTATCTCAATCTTTAAAATTACATAATTAAGCACTAAACAAATTGATCAGTTATAGCATAATTTTATTGTCATTGGTTAAAAGCAACAATGAAGAATAAATTGATCTGTTTGATTTGAAATTATAAGGTTTAAGTTTTAGTAAGTTACGTTTGAATGTATAAAAAAACTAAAAAGTTAAATAAGTCTAAATTAAAATTAACAATTTTGATGTTATCTAAAGATGTAATAGACACATACCTACCTTTAGTTTAAATTTGATTGTTTAAAACATTTATCAAATTATGATTACAAAACGAAATACTAAATAATAGAATTGATTCATATTACATTGAAAAGATTAAACAAAACAACAGTAAAGACTGATTAACTAATTTAATCAACGACAGTGATTGATGAAAACTATATAGTTATTAGTTTTTTTATAATGAGCCGATTTATTTTTATTTATATTTTAAAGGAATATTGTTTTAAAACTAAATAAAAATGAATTATTTAAAATTTTAATAAAAAGTTTTTATTAATATTCTCTAATTGCAAGATAAAATCAAAACACTTTTTGTAAAAAATATAATAGTTTTTTTCAAAAAAAAAGATTTTTTTTTAAAACAAATACAAAATATATCCAACAAAAATGTTTTTATCATTGATGTAAAACCTAGAGGTTTGTTAGTTGTCTTTTTAGGTAATTTACTTTAATGCAGATTTACATTAATTAACAAAAAAAAAAACAAATATTACTTAACAAACTTGTGAACTAATGATCGGTCTGGTCTGGTTTGTTTACTCTAATGTTGAAATCAGCATCTAATATTTTCCAATATTTAAAACAACTAAATACCATGGAGAACTAAACTTTTTAAAAACTTTGAGCTTTTCTAAATGTAAAGTTTTAAATAGTCGCAAAACATTATAGTCTTAAACTTAAATTAAGGCTCAACAGAACATACACAAGGTTTACGTTTTTAAATATTGAACGCATGGTATGTGGTAACCGTAACTTGTTGGTGAGCCATTCAAAACCTACGTTTTACTTATAATTATTTTTAAGAAAACGTAACAATGTTGTATTAACTGGAAGTAATGTAGCCACATCTGGAAGTAACTATATTTTTAACAAATGTTTTGATTAAATGGCATCAATGCAATTACCAAGACTTAATGCAAGTTCACTACACCCAAGACTTAAGGCGGGTTGCACAAAGCAAATCAAAAATCAAACACGTGGTTTCATTGGGCTTGATTGGTGAGGCGTATTAGATTTTTTACTTATATGCTTAAGGCGCCAAAATACCTAAAATCGTTAATGGTAAATAATGTGATACTAAAAAAATTTATGGTTTGGTGTAATGGTCGCAATGCAAAACGTAGATTCAATTTTTTTAGTTTTGTCGTCGATTAGTGAACTTTTACTAGCACAGTTTAATTTTTTTTTAATGTTTTTTGACTTGTTTTGTATTTGTTCTTTGTGTAAAGAGTAAATTTTATGTTTTTATTGTTTTTCAAACATATGATAAAATAACGATTTTTTTGGGTTCTCAGTACACAATATGATTAAAATTCGAATTCCAACATAGGTATCTCGTTCATTATAAGAGATAGAAGCTCGGTTAAATAAAGGCCAAATTGAACGGTTCATTCGCAATAAAAAAAAACTAAAAATTTCGAATTTTGAAAATCAGTTATACTTCCTTTATTTGCGATGGTTTTGAAAAATTATTACATCATTTGCAAAGCAACTTTCACAGGTGCATTTCATAGTAGTTGGCATTTATCTTTAAATTAATTCGATTTTGTTCGTCAAAGTTTATTTTTTCTTATGGAATAAGAACATTGTCGGATTGCATTTATTTTTCTGAAACTATTAGATACTACGAAAAGTAAAAATGGTAAACGTAAAAATCAAGTTGTTTAGATGCAGTTTTTAATCGTGTTTTCATGAAAACTATAATATTAAAAGTCCATTTGCAAAGATGGTGTTTTCTAATAAGGGTTTTTAAACCCTTAAGTACTACATTGTGTTGATAAAGTTTCTAATGATTACATTTTTTGTGGTGATAGCAAGATGGAGGTAAACACTAGGATGGGCCAAAAAAGTGTACTCAAACTTTTTTAGTTTTGATAGTGAAAATATTGTGCCTTTTCATGTATATGTTAACTAAAAAAAGTTGGTAAGATTCTGAAAAGTCTTTGAGGGGTGGCCAAAGCTGTAAAAATTTTCTAATTACGACATTTATTGTATAATTAATTGCAGCCCTGCTTCTCATTAAAGTGTGCAAGACCACTGTTTTCCTATTACTTAGCATAACTTTGGATTCGTCTAAAGTTTACCGTACGCGCAATGTATTACGGGCAAGTGGGTATGAGCTAATAAACGAAGAGTTCAATTAGTTGGCGCTTGACAATTGACAGTGCGTGTTGTAGTTTACTATTGTACTAGTTTTGATTTTTGCTGCTTGTATTTGTATTTCGGGATTGTTACTGTGATTAAAATCATCTTTAATAATAGTGTATCAACTATGTCGTCAAGTAAAAGTAGGACGCAAAGTGATGATGACAAGCAATGCGTAATATTTAGTGGTGGTGAGAAGTTGAGTCATCGCGTTCTGTCAACTTACGAAAATTTTATGAAATTTTATCAATATGTCCGCAACAATATGAAACCAACCGAAGTTTCTAAAGAAACAACTGTAGGGGAAATATAGTTGATTCTGGCAAAAAAATTAACTCAGATATGGTTGAAGGCTTCTATTACTGCACCACCTTGTGATCGCATTCTTCAAATGTAACGAGACTATTGGATTAAGTGCAAAAATAAAAAGAATTCTAAAAATAAAGAGAAAAGTGCTTTGTTTTGGGAAAAACTTCGGCAGTTTGTAGAAAAAGCACGAACAACACTTTTTGACATTAGTTGTAGTAAATGTCTAGACTTTATGTTTTGCAAGTGTGATAAAACCAAAAGAGTACCTCAAAATAAGAAAAACAATCTTTCTGATCAGAGAACTGTTAGGAAAATGGAAATAGGTTCTGTTGATATTATTGCAAAAAAAAAACTACAAGCTGCTCAGACTAGAAAAGAAAAGAAACTAACGCGAATCAAAGCACATAAACTTCTTCTAACGGACAAGGAGCTTATACCAAGGCATAAATTAAAACCAGTTTGTCTAACACAGAAGTTTGATTTTATGGTACATTTATTAAACAATGCCGGTGCTAAAGAAAAAACTTCGATTTTTAACGTTCTAGTTTCAGAACCTTGTTTTACTAGCTAGACCTTCCAGTTATAAAGAAAACTAATCAAATGAGACTTAAACTACCATTATTAGCAATGGCTTGCGATAGAACTGAAGTGTCATACTGTTCAGCAATTGCGAATGCTGTTTTGCAAAATGTTGGTTTTATTAGTCCAGAAGATGTGTGAAAAGTTTTTGACAAAAATACGATAAGAAGGGAGATAAACGTAAACAGAAAAGAAGTATTTGCAAACTTTCTACTTTGATGGTAAAAAAGACAGCACTTTGGTAAATGTCAAAAAAAAATGGAAAGTGTTACAGAAAAACTATATTACAAGAGCATTTTAGGCTAATATCGGAACCAGGAACTACATATTTGGGCCATGTATCACCAAATACTTCTACAGCAGTAAATATTTTTGGTATTATTTTAAATTTTATTAAAAGTAGCGACATCAGTATGAAAAATTTGTCACGGCAGTCAATACGGGATCCAAAGGTGGCATTATTAGACTGCTAGAAGATTTCCAAAAAAAAACCGCTGCAGTAGCTGGTTTGCTAATGAATTACCACTTTGGCAGCAAATTGATGGTTACGTTACAGGACAACGACAAATAGGAAATGACTGTTTAAATGCGAAAAAATGCCAGTTCTTAATTACCAAGCTATTCAAGGACAAAAGCCCAGTTTTATAATTCCATCGCAGCTGTCTGTGGTTTTGCAGCAAGAAACGGCTTTATTCGTGCAAGGCTGCATCTTGTAATGCAGTTATCTGCAGTCATTGTTTAGTAGATCTTTCATTAAAGCTCTAAATAGTAGAGTAGTTGGGTGTAGAGAGGAGTGGAACTCGACGTTCATCTACTTCCTTTTAGTGACTTTATATTTTGACGGAAAATCTAAGTAAACACAAATATTGGAAGAATAAGTTATCAATATTTATCCTCCAACCTGGTTCAAAATTGAAGCATCGCCCTCTTGTAAAGATGGTTCTAGACATCTTTTCGCACTTATCTAAGAAGATCTACACAATATCGTCGATCCAGTTATACAAAGAAATGCCTACTTTGCAAGAAGCAAGAAGGTATGTATTTTATACTACCAAAACTCTATTTTCAAAAAAAAGTTTCTTTGGTATCATATTCGGCCCAATCTTTTGCACACAATCTAAGAATTGTCAAAGATCGATTGTATGAACTTTTTTCCTGCTAGATGGATAGGAATCAGTGAACCAATTACTTGACTTCCTAGGTCACCGCATGTAAACCCTTTAGATTTTTTTATGAGGATGTCAAAAATACAGTTTTTTAGTCAAGCCATAATTATCACTGATTTTGTTTTTTGTAGTTTCTCAAAATTGTTTGAAATATTAGTGTGTCATACATTAACGGTTTCAGAAAAATAAATGCAAAATAAACTTTGTGTTTGTAAAACAAAATCGAATCGACTTAAAAAGAAATATCACCCACTATGAAATGAGCTTGGGAAAGTTGCTTTGCAAATAATATTTGAAAACGATCAGAAATAATAGAAGTAAGACAAATTTTTCAGAATATGCAGTTTTCAGTTTTTTTTTAAATACGTATGAACCGTCATGTTGGAACTCGAATTTCAATCGCCATGTATAGTATATTTAAGGACTCACAAGTTTAAGTAAAGTAAATAGTTTTTGAAATTAAACCATTTTTTGCAATGCAAACAGAACACAATTCTGTTGAGAAGATATTACTGTTAGATATTAATAATATGTTAACAAAAGTCGATCTTACTATTATCAATATTTTTGCTTTTTTCATTTATTTAAATAGCTTTTTATGCAAAATAGTTCAATATGAATTGCTTTACCCTAAAATTTTAGGTACCTTACTAATCGTTCGTATAAGTATTTTTATTTTTAACCTATTACAAATGGACCAATGATAAAATTAAACAAAAGCATTAATTTGCAAAGAAATGTACTAACTGACCTGTTTTAATTAGTTTACAAATGATTTGTTTTTGAGTAATATTAGTAAGTACAAGTAAATTAACTACAAAGAATTAATAACGTTGAAATCGTTTTCTTTTCCAAATAAAAAAAAAACGTTAAAATATTTTTTTTATTTCTATAACTACAAAATTTTCAGAACAAGGTGACTTTCGTATAATCAACGTAAGATATCACAATGTTATTCAATTTTATGAAGATCTTGTATTGTAATGAAACTAATGTACTTGTACTTGTTTACTTCATTGTTGTGTAAAGCAAATTAGCAAAACTAGTTAACAAAGACAAAAAAACACAAAAAACTTTTCACTAGGTATACAGTCAGTAAAGAAGCAAGAAAATATAACAAGATAAAAATTTTGCTTCAGGTGATATTGGATCCAAGTAAAATTTAATGCTATAAGAATAGCAAACAAATAAAAACAATTTTTGACAAGTAAACATTAATAAATAGAAAAAAAGTTTGCCCCTATTTACAAAGTTTATTTATTATTTAAAATAAACGATTTAATATCAAAATCAAATCACATTAAAAAACTGTCAAAAGTATTGTAGTAGAATTTCCAAACTTGATAAAGTTAATAGTTAAGTAAATCAACATAAAAACTTAAGTTTATAATACTAATTTAAAACAAAAAAGTTTGTTCTAAAAAATTAAATAAACAGTAAGACTTGGACATAAAACATAAACAAAATTACGTTTTAAAAATAAACAAAATGTACACTAAAAGCTTTAAAAAAACTTTAATTTAGCACACGAGACACAATGAAATGTAGAAAAACACATAATAAATTATTAAGTTTGTACACACATAAAAAACTTCTTTTAAATATACGTAAACCAACTTTTTTTTGAAGAAAAACTACTGCGGAATCAAAAATGAAGAGAGTAATGCACAAAAACAACTTCATTTTTTTAAATTGCAAAGTTCTTAATATACTTAAAACAATTGTCTTATCTGAAAGGTATTATCCATCAACCTTTGAACATAACGTTTTACGATTCATGTAGATATTCAAAAAGATACGTTACGCCAAATTTATTTTAGTCCAATTATATTATAAATTAAGTCTAATGATATTCAACATCACGTTCTTTTAATTGGTAGAATATTAGAAAGCCATAATTAACATATACGAAGAATTAATTTTCGAGCGAAAGAAAAAGAGGCTGTTACCGAATTAAATTAGAAGACTACGAAATAAAAGCAAAACTACAGAATTTTAATTTTACCGGCATTCAAGTTTATTAACCAATTAAATTAATTTGTTAAACGGTAAGATTCTAATCTCTTATAATAATTACCTTTTAATTGCGCATATAAAACTTTTGTCGGTGCTCAATTATTCATTATTCAAACAATTCCGTATAAAAATTGATTAAAAAGTTTTTCTTTGCAATTACCATTTACCACCGTTTTGAAACGAAAATTACCAGTTACAAAATACGTTTTAAAGAGCATAAAGTGAGTTCTAATTTTCAACTTCCTATTATAGCCCAAAAAACAAGAGAAACATGCGCTGGTAATTTTAAAGAGTGTGTAATTAAGAAATGTGCGTGTTTGATGAAGGTTCTAATATAAAAACAACTTGTCCGAAATCTATCGCGATCGTTATCGATGCAACTTTCGTGAAGCCCTGCGTGTTTAACACTCTGACAGCCGGGAAGCGCAAACGGTTTGAACCGGACATCCTTTTAGACATCTAAAAAATGCCCTCACGTGAGAAGATACTCCAGTATTTAACATAATGCTTAAACACAACCACTATCGATTTCTATCAACGGGACACACACAAAAAATTGTAGGGTTTCTACCCAAAAAAGGAGGCATCGCATTGTTCCAAACCACACAAGGATCGTGCATCTGTTCTTCAATACCTTTACAACCCTTTTAATTTGTTTTCTTCTAATTCTAATTTATAAATGTCATTAAGACTCATTTGTTTCAAATTATAAAGTTTAGTACTACAACCTAAATTGTAAACACTCACAATCACTGAACAGAGAAAAAGGACACTTTGCATCGCCCGGATCTAAATAAACACGACTGCATTTAAGTTTCATGTGTCAACCCTTTGCTTAAAAATCTGAATATGATTACGGCTGAATGATGGCTGCCGTTTACGTTCCGCCCGGTACATTGTTTTAGTCCCTTCCGTATAATGCAACAGTATACACAGGGCCGTCCTCATGTCCATTGTGCCATAGTGAGTGCCCAATAAAATTTTAAGGGGTGGTACACCGGACGCACATAATCATATATGCGTTTCTATAGAAACCGCACCCCTTGCACGTGGGGTGCACTTGCACGTGGTATTAGAAGAGCTCTCACTAGAGGCGCTACCAATCGGCGAGAAAAAAAATATATTGAAAAATGTGTCGTTATCGGAATCGCCTATACCAGTCACGCACGTACAAAAATACGATTGTCCCTTAAATATCATCGATTATAGATTTTTCCATAAACACGTAATTAAAAGTTAGTTTTTATAAACGATTTATCACCGTATCATAAACATCTAACCCTTAAAGTACGCGTGTAAAATATGTTAACTCGTGTCTTGTCAGGCCTAATTACTATTGATTAATAATTCCTTGTAATTAAAAATTTAAATAAGTTAAAGATATTAGAGGGGAGAATGGAGGAATCGGCAATGGGTAAATTTATAAAGTGGAATAAATAATACCCGCGAGCATTAAGGGCACGTGGCTTCTGTCCTGGTTTTATTCGTTGTCACCCACTCACATTTGTGCATACATTAGTAATGCATCTGCATCCGGCTGCTGGACCAAGCAGGTGAGCTTACCTCTCTGTACTCTTACTTTCATTTAACCGCCTGTTACTCCTTTGTATAATCAAGTAATTGTGTTTGTTGAAGTTTGTTTATTGTCACACGATACGCTTTATTATGGGTACGATATATACGTTAAAGGTCGCTAAAGTAGTCGCGATCCCTATCTTAATTTACCTAATACAACATTTACTTTTACTTCTTTTACACGTTTTAACGCAAATTCCAAATCTATTGATAACAATTCTGTTACCAAATTGTTTTATATTTGTAAATTAGTCTGATCAAATTAGATAAGTAATTGTCAAAATATTGAATTGTATCATTAAAACTACAAAGAACGATCAATAAATTGATTAATGTTTTTTATTTGTTTGCTTAATCTATCATATTCTTTTTTAAAAATAGATTTTTATAACTAATTAAAATATTTGAAACGATGTTCAGAGCGGACTAATATTAATTTTTTTAACACAATCATATAAAAGTTGGATTATTATTAGTACTTTTTTTTTACCTTTTATGCCAATCTTTCTTTATGTGTGAAAATTGCCGAGGAATTAAAAGTCGCTAGTAGTATAGGGGCACCACTAATCTCATAATTAGAGCAATTAAATTAATTAAGGCAATTAAAACCGCGAATTAAATTCCCGCGAATTAAACCCGCGAATTAAAACCTAGAATTAAACGGGCAAATCAAACCCGCGAATCAAAATCTGATCCACGGAATTGATTAACGGTTTTTGCAGTTTTAATTCGCGGGTTTGATTGTCGGGTTTAATTCGAGGATTTAATTCGCGGGTTTAATTCGCGTTTTTAATTTGCGGTTTGAATTGACCAAATTAATTTAATTGTTCTAATTAAGGGATTAGTGGTGCCCCTATACTACTGTTCTGTCTTAAAAGTTCACAAAACGGATAAAAATGCAATTTTAATTCTTGCAGGAGTGCCTTAAACTAATTAACTGCAATATCACTATTTTACATTTGTTTATGCCAAGAATGTTGATTAATTTATTAACTAAACTCATTAACTAAACTGAAATGCAGTAGTCTAAATGATGCAATCGGTATATTGTAAACAGAAAACACCTGTTAAGAATGTTGATGATAAAAAATACAAATTTTTATCAGAGGAAAATATTAGAAGCAAGGACAGTGAGTAAATGAAGGCGGAAATACTTGCGGCGTTTATTGAAAGAAGGAATAGATAGATTAATATGTAAATATATTTTATTTAAATTGTCAAACACCTGGACGTACTGACAATCAACACATGCGCTCAGTAGGGTCGGTTAGTTTAACATTTAGTAAATTGCTTGAAGGTATACAATAATGTCAGAATAGTTTAGACAACAACGATCATTTGCAAATGCTTAACGTGTCTGAGAAAAACCGAAGTTATTAACGTGATACAAAATTAATAATAGTAATTATTAATTAGGGTAATTTATAACAGTGGTTATGAATTTCCGTACAAGATTAAAATACTAAGATGGACGCATCAATTACTCCTATTTGCACGTTTTAAGAGTCTTCAACTATTTTTTAAAAAGCAGCCCAAACAACACATTGGTACAAAAAACGTCTAAATGTCTGGCTAATAGACATTTATTAGACATTAAAACGTTTTTAAACGCGTTATTAACGTTTATTAGACGGACATTTAGACGTTTTTTGTACCAATGTGTTGTTTGGGAGGGTTTCCTACAATAGCCGTTCCCAAACTTGCTGTGAAGCGTAACAAATTTCAATCAAAAAGTAATTGATCAAAGCATGTATAATATAACCAAAAAATGTTAAACCGTCAAGTAAACTAAAATTACAAAAAAGTACATTTAAGAATCATCTAATAACGACAAAATTGTGAATCCCAAACTACTGCAATTACTGCAAAGTAAATCAAAGAAAGTCGCCTTTTTTGTAACTTATCTAAACTTATATCTTTGTCGTCTTCTTCTTCCTCTTACGTTAAGCCGACTGGCTTGTGTTCTCCGGCTTATCCTGCGAGTCTTCGGAATTTGACGGCCATGCCTCTCTCCACCTCTTATAAGGTCTTCCTGGAGGACGCCTGCTATCCACCTTACTAACCCTGGCGGTTTTTAATTCGTGATTCCTCCATTCTATTGATATGGTCGTTCCACGCCCTTCATCGTTGACGTGACCATCTGACAATATCTGGGACCTTACATTTTTCGCAAATCGCAGAATTCCTAATTCGGTCTCTTATCGTGACGCCTGTCATGCTTCTTAGCGTTTTCATCTCTGGCGCCGTAAATATTTGTTTGGTTTTAGAGTTGTTTGCGCGTGTCTCTACAACATATGCCTCACACAGGTCTTAAATATGCGGATCTTGCTCTCTAAGTTCATGTATTTGTTTTTCCATACGTTATCTCTGAGACAACCCGAGGTAGCTGTTGCTTTACTGGTCTGTCGAAACACTTCTCTATTGATATCTCCGTGGCTAGATATTTCTGTGCTTAGGTAGTTGAAAGTGTTGACTTATTCTATTATTTGATTTCCAATTACCAGCTTGCAACGTTTCGGCTTCCTAGATATTTCTAGCGCTTTCGTTTTTGAAGTAGAGATTTTCATTGTAAATTTGGAAGCCTCACAAGTAAAATGATGTGCCAGTCGTTGCAGGTCATTTTCGTTTTCTGCTATTAAAGCGACATCATCCGCGTAGCATAAGATGTTTATGCTTTCTTTACTTAATCTGTAGTCTCGATTTAATAGTTTGATTATAGATATAATTCTATCCATAACGATGTTGAACAGTAAAGGACTTAAGCAATCTCCTAGACGAATACCCGCATTTATTGAAGTTTCATCAATACAGCTGTTGTTGACGCTAAGTTTAGCCACGTTGTCAGTATTAAGATTTTTTATTGTCATAATTATGTTCTGGTGTACTCCGTTTTCTTCCAGTGCTTTTAGAACGTCGTTTAATTGTATGCGGTCAGAAGCCTTCGTCAAATCAATAAAACATACAAAAGCGGGGTTATCAAACTCGATCGGTACTTTAGTGCAATTTAGTACTTTCTTGAATAAGATGCTAATTTCTTGATATAATCTCATTCCTACATATTTTAAGAGTTCATTAGGAATTTTGTCTATCCCCGGAGTTTTTCTATTTTTTAGTTTTTTAACCAAAATAAAGAGGTTATCAACGTTGAGAAAGTGAGAGTCCGCCTTTTCGATTCTTGCTGGCTCTACTGGTTCGTTTTTTTGTAATGCTTTGTTGTTGTTAAACAAGAAATTGGTGTACTTAACCCATTCTTCTGATGATATTGGTTGTTTAAATGAACTCGTTTATTAGTTTTTTTCAGCTTCTGAATGTCTTCCACACTTTCCTCTGTGAGTCGTATAAATTCCTCTCTATATCTTTAGAGAAAGCTTGCCAGTAGTTTCGTTTAATTTCCCGAATTTGGTTGTTTAGCCTGTTTCTTTTGGCTACATAATTTTGAAAGTTCTCCGGTGATTTATTGTCTCTTTCTTTTTCCTAAAGTTTCTTCTGGTGCCTTTAAGATGTTTGTTTTAATTTATTCCAACTTGTTTCCAAGTCGTCCATTTCTTGTATAGGATTATTTTGAATAATGCTCTGGAGCCTAGATTTATATAGCATCTGTATAGTCGCGTCCTCAATAAGTTCTATGTTCATTTTTTCTGTAGTAGTCGTTGTTTTTTTCTTCAGAAGTTGTATGAACATACGCAGCTTGCTGAGTACTAGATTGTGATCTGACACTATGTTGGCCGAGTTTAAGACTCTCACATCTAAAATTTTTGATGGATGTACTGTTCTATTTAAAATTATGTAATCTATAGTGGATCTGCTTCCTCGTGTGTTGAACCACGTTATCTTATGCTGCAGTTTATGGGGGAAGAAAGTATTATTGATCCTCAGTTTATTGGCTGCACAAAACTGTATCAGACTTTTACCACTTTCGTTTATATGTTCTTCGTTGAATTTATTTTTAATGCCTGGGATGATTTCCTTCCTATTCTTGCATTTAAATCGCCCAATATCAATATTTGCTCTGAGTGGTGAATTCCATCTATGATTTATTTTATTTTATTTCCTCTTTGGTTTTACTTGTATCTGGCGCATACACAGATATTTAAGACAACTATAATGTCTCACTTCATCTATCCCCAGAGGCGCTCGCGTAGCCCTCTCGGTGTCGTTTATGCAATAAGTTTCTAAGGCTATTAATTTATTGCTGTTTAAACTTTCTTTTTAGATATTATGTTATTTTTAATAAATGTCTCATAGGGTAGATAGCGCGGAAAGTGACAAGGCACAGTTTGTTTTTTGCGCAACAGCAATTTTCAAGAAGCATTTATTTTGGATTGTATATATCATAGTAACCTGCGACGGTGTTTGTGCTAATTAAATCGGCCATTATTCAGTTTTAAAACATTTAATAATTGGGTGTAACTTCAAATATTCTGTGGAATGTATATCTAGTGCCCAAACTTAAACGAAATTTCCAAAGACTTTTTGACTAAAGCAAGTAAGAGTATTATTATTGCCTTACCTAACCTCATAATAATAGAAAACTGTTGCGTCTCTGAGCTTTGAAGAGATCCATCTATCCTCATAAGTTTAGCATTAATGGCCACTCATTTTATTAGGTTTTCATTTTATTTTAGGATGCCGACTAGTAATAAACAAAAAGGTACGTGTTTCTGTGCAACCTGGACGGAAGAGTAATTATTTGAAACAGTTAATGCTGTAAACAAAAATCGGATGGGTGTCAATAAGGCCGCTAGCAACCACTCTTCGACGAAGAAAGACAAAACATAATATGAACACCAAGTTGGATAAAAACAAAGAAGTCGAAAATATGTCGGTAACACACATTTTCAAACTTCAAAAGACTGTTTCGTCCCTACAAGAAGTGATGTGAGATTGATGGGTATCAATCATTGTTTTAATAAAGGGGCTAATCTAGCATGTTTTCCATGGTTGTTTGTTTTTAAAAAAAAATCCAAGACTATCTGTTCTAAATTTTTTTTCTTGGAGCCTATTGCTCTTTCAGAACTTACTTTTCTTTTGAATGATTTATGTCCCGCATTTTATTTGTATTTTATACATATTCTACATACTCGACATTTTCCACATCAAATGTATCATGTAGAAAATCGTCATTTTCTACGTGTAAAAGATTCAATTTTCGGTATGATGCAGAATAAGGCTCAAAAAGAATCTATGAATATTGCAAGTGTAAACTTTGAAAAAAAAAGAAAACAATTACTGTGATAGCATGCTGTTTTTATTCCACCTACTTCTGTGATAAAAGGAACTAATAAAAATAAATCGTATGCAGATGGTAGTCACCAGGTTTAAAAATTTATGTTACCAAAATCTGTCTATGTCAACAACGACATATTTTTCAAATGGTTAAAAGAACAGTTCATCTTACGTAAACCAATAAAAAATTATACTTTTGTTAGACGGCTACACTTCTCATTGCAGAAAGGTTGAAATGTTGGAATATTGCCTTGAACATGACATTATTCTTTTGTGCTTACCAAACTCAATTCCTACAGCTTCTCAACAGATGTTTTTCTAAATATTTATCAAAAATAATTCAGGAAGAAAGATTACCAGGTTACAATTAGGAAACCGTTTTTCTGAAGGATGAAATAAGTCAGCGACGGTTAATAACGCCATATCGGTTTTTAAATCTAAAGGAATTATGCCGTTCAATCTACCTGCCATTCCAGAGGAAGCTTTTTTTAGTGACTATTGACTTGATCTCTAAATAAAAGTAGCATCTGTTGAACCACAGAATTTGTAGGAAACCCTCTCTAAAACTCAAGAAACAACTTCAGAAAAAACACGAGAAGTTCAGGATGATCAACAACCAGCTGCACCATCGCCAGATGTTTTACGAGATAATAAAATTAAAGAGGAGAATCCTTTCCCTGGAAGCATCTCTTGATGGTATTTCGCCTGTTCCAGTTGTGTCCACTTTTGTTTACTTTATGAGACGAAGAAGCAAGCAGTTAGCAGAGATTTTGACAGATAGAGAAACTATCAATGAAAACAAAAATAAGGCCATTAAAAGAACAAAAGAAAACAAAACGAACAAAAAACAGAAATGGCTAAGAAACCAAAAACAGAAATGGCCAAGAAACCAAAAGCAACCAAGAAGCATTAATCTAAGCTGACAAAAATTTGGTCGTCGTCGGACGAAGTCGATGACGGAAACATTTCTTTGCGTGACTCCTTAGATGACTAGGAGGATCCTGAAGAAAACGGTACTGGTTGTAGCGAAGTTTATTCACAAACAACTAACACTGATGAATAGGTGAAAATGTATGCATTGTTTGCATTTGTTGATTTTCGCCATTTCTGTGGTGTACTGTGTATAACGAATAATAAGTAATGGTTAAATTATTTGAGAACATTTTATGCACAAAAACAAAAGTTACATATACTTATAGGTTGCGCCAAGTGATATATTGAGAGAACTATCGTTACCATTCAAGACGAAGTATCTTGAAATTAATAAGTTATGACCAAGTAACCATCAATCTTTTCCATCTTGTAAAGGAGACTGGCCACTTCTCGTTGTGTGTTGATGATTTATACATAACCTGGAGCATCTACCAGTTTATTTGCTTAAAATACAAATTTGAAAATGTGAGGTAAACTCGTTATCAAACATTCTTCGTCTTCTTTCAGGCGATAAGCATTCTAGTTAACGCGTTTAACTATTACCTTTTAGATCAAAAATATGTAACTTAATCTTTACATAAAATATATCGTGATAAAAAGTTGCTTGCTTTCGGGTTAGTAGTGTAAAGTGACTTTCGTTTTTAATATATTGGATTATGTTTACGACGTGTTTCAAAATTGGTTGTAACTAAATTAGTCTTATTTGTGATACCACGGCGATATACCTGTTTATTTGTTTTTAGCTTTTAGGGATAGTTGCACTTTTACTAGTACTAGGAAAGCGTAGAAAACCGTAAGTAATCTTTTAGTTCTTACCATATTTAGCTGTCGATCGTATATACGACGCAGTATACGGTTGTTTGTTATCACAAGTATCGTCATCAGTATTCACCTGATGACGATTGCAGATACCACAGCAATCGAAACGTTGTGTATATTCCTTTCCAAATAATAAACAATGAAAGTTCAGCAGAATGTTATTACTAGTTTATGTATTATTTAACTTTTAGATTATTCAAGCTTTAGGTTTAATTGGCAATACGCCATTCTTTTTAAAGTTATATTAATTTTGTATTGCTAAAGTTTATATTTGTTAGCGTTGTTCTAGCGTCTTTTTAACCGGTTATAATCTACTCATCAAAAGCAGACGAATTTGTAATTGTTCTGTTACTCACGCTACTCTCTAATACCAGAGCTGCCGTTGTCTTTTTTATAGTGGGTTAAGCTTGCACTTCAGCTAAGTTTCTATTACATCCTATTCTTTTCTTTATTTTTTTATTTTTTAATCTTTCCATCGTGAGTACAATAAAGTTGTAGATTCTAACTCTCGTCTTTTTGTGAGTTGTCTGTCCCATACTATTGGATGAAGTTGAAGCCAAACGCAAGATTTTGTTTGTCTCAATCTGATTTAAATTTTTTTTGTTATTGTGAATCCTAGATATCTCAAACTTTTTCGTAACTTCCATTTCTGCATCCTCTTTTACTTGCAAGTTTAATTTATTTCTAGTCGTGCTGTGTTATGATTTTTGTTTAGCTTTCTCATCATAAAGCTCAGGTCCTCCTCGTCCTGCGCAACAACCACTTGATGATATGCGTAGCATAAAATATAAAAGTGTGTACCTCTGATTAATTCTCTTATTTTTTTGCATTTAGACTTCCATGTTCACAAAGCATGTGCCAAAAAGATCTTAATTGATATCTATAATTTTTGTCTGGGAACAGTTCCGAAAGTTTTTTTAGATTAACAAAGACTAATTGTATCGTTCTATTTTTGACCATTTTTTCAATCATAAATACAAATCCTATTTGTTCTTCTAATTTGTTCTTAAGTACTTTTTCATATATTCTTCACATTAGAACAATAATACTGATTCACATATAATTCTCACCTCATCTTTACTCATAGCCTTTTTGAAATATTCACGTGAGTTATAACTCCTTACATTTTTTTGATATATTTTAATCCTTTATTACTTTTTGGAATATTTTTATGTTTATATTGTCTTGTTGGTTAGTTATTATTTTTATTTTTCGCTGATTTATGCTTAGCCCAACTTTTTATGATTTTTGAGTTTTTCGAGCAATTTCTGCTGGTCGATTGCTGAGTTTGTTATGATTATTTGGTCATCTACGCATGCAAGAAGATTAAATATTTTGCCGTTTATTTATACTTTTCTATTTTCCCAGTTAAGCGATTTCATGATGTCTTGTAGTGCTGTTATAAATAGTTTCGGACTCATCAAGTCTCCTTGCCTTACTCTCCTGCCGACCGGAATTTATTTGTGTTTTCGTGTCTCACTGTCATTGTTGATTTTTTGTAGATGGCGTGATTAATATTAGCATATCTATAGTCTACTTTGCCGTTTTGTAATACTTTCTCTATTGCCCATATTTCTATTGAGTCGAATGCCTTTTCAATATCGACTAGCGCCGATTATAATGGTAGATTGTATTTTATGTTTTTTTTTTCTATTAATGTTCTTATTGCTCATTTATTATAATTCTTGTGAAGAGTTTATATACTTGGTGCATTAGAGATATTGGTCTATAATTATCGAGTTGTGTTTTGTCTCTCCTTTTTTGTATATGAAAATGGTTAGTGCATTGTTCCAATCTTTAGGAATTCTTCCTTCTGTTAGGCATTTATGCAAGAATAATTGTAGTGTTTTAACTATCTCATCTCTTTCTTTTATTAGCTTGTCTATTACGTCAACTTGTACAAGGCACTTATGATTTTTGATGTACTTTATGTTACATTTTATCTCCTCTTAAGTAATTTCTTCTAAATTTTTTTTTAAATTTTTGTTTCACAGCGTTTGGTGTCTTATTATTTTTTGCATATAGCTTTTCGTAGTATTGTTCTACTGTTCTTAGAATTTGTTTTTGACCTCTTATCTATTTCTCCTCTTTGTCTTTAAATTTTGTAATATAAGCTCTGCTTAGTGACCTCCTTATACTTTTCATGTTTTTGTTTTCTCGAATTATCTTTCCAATTTGTGTTTTTAACTGTTTTCTTTTGTCTTTTCTTATTGTTTTCTTCAGTGCCTTGTTGGTTTTTGTAAATTCTGTCGTAATTCATTTTTCTTTTTCCAGCAGTTCTCTTTTTATACGGAATAGATCTTCTGTTCTACCACTCCAGCATTTTTCTTTTTTCTTTCGGACTTTGACTATGTTGCGCCCTGCGTCTAGCTTACTTTTATTTATTTTAGCACTCATGTCGATGATTGAGTTTATGTAGTTCCAAGGTTTTTAAATTCTTGGTTTTCTTTTAAAATCTTTTTATTACCTCTTTTCTTTCTTTCTATTCTCTTATTAATTTCTATTCTTGCTCTCAGTATCCTATGGTCGCTTTCTGTGCCAATATTGTTTAATGGTGTTACCTCTTTAACAATTACTTTATTTGATGATAAAATGTAATCTACCTCTTTTTATGTTTTCCGTTCGGGTTGACTCGTGTCCACTTCCTATTGAGCTTCTTTTTAAAGGTGTTTATTATATATACATTTTCTTATTCCGCAAAGTTGATGAGCATGAGCGTTCTTTTTTTTACCTATTTTACTGCTAAAGTCTCCTATTATGAGTGCATATTGGCAGTGATTATTCTTTATTGCTTTTGATACTTCTAACTAGAATGACTTTACCTCTTTGTCATCATAACTTGTAGTTGAAGCCTATACTTATTAATTATTATTTTCATATTGCAGAAAGTACATATATTTAGAATGAAGTAGGCTGCGTTTTATGATTATAAGCGATTTTCGGCTTAGACCGCGTTGTAGTTAAACACCCAGACTTTTTAAGCTTGATCCTACTCTCTCTTGAGAGCCAAAACAAGAAGTAGAACTTGGCCTTTGGCGTATTGTCGTTCGTGAACCCAATTTGTTTGGGTTATTTTTTTGTCGCTAGTTAGAAACAAGCATTGCTCTTAGATTTTGAATTGTGTATGTTTAAATCATGTTCTTAATTTGATATTGTAAGTATGGCTTTATTGAAGATACACAAAAATGTCACGTGATTTTAACAAAATTATGTTTTTTTTTCTTTTTTCTTTCTCGTTCTTTTAATTTAAAGGTAAATGATCTCAAATTTGTAGTTCGTAATTTTTCTGTTTACAATTTCAAGTTCAATTTTTGTCATTTTTTGGTCTATTAAAAAAAATTAATTTTTTCGGATGCAAAAGGCTTTTTTGTAAAATTATTTTCTAAAATAGTTTATTTTAGCTTTAAATATTTATTATCTTCTATTAGTAATTTTAAATTAGCATTCTTAATATTGCGTTCCATGTTTTATCTCAACATTTGTCACAATGAAAATGTATTAAGACAAAAAAATAATTGGAAATTAAAGTAGAGATAAAATAATTCTAAACTTTGAACGTTTAAACCACAACTGTTACAACAAAATTTTGGTTAGTATTTGCGTTCCTCACATTTTAAAACCGTTCTTATATATCTAATTACACCAAACAATTACCAAAACTACTTGTTACCTTAGAAATTACAATCGCTTGGTTCTATAAAAATGAAACTGTAAAATTTTTACGAGCAAGTTGGAAAACGCTTTTACATGCTTTAGAACAAAATACTTTTTATTTTCGAACGACAAGCCGATCAAGTTAGCTATATCCAATCAATTATAACGTGATTTGTTCTGGTGGTAGAAACAATGCTTTAAGGTGGAACCTGGTTTCTTAACATACTTCTTTGGTACCTTAACAGCCTTAACGCAATACCTCGAGCTTCATTTTCAATATTCAGAGATTTTAATGATCATATGCCACGGTTACTCGTCTATTCAAACTAGAACGGTTACAACGCTACAAACAATATGATTATTTGTACGTTAACAATGTCTTCAATTAAATTATAAGTTTAACAATTTAAGAAATATATATTTTGGTTATATATGTGGCTTTACTAAGCTGCGTGTCAATAAAAGAATTTAATTTACTTCCGTTCTGTTTGTATCCAAAAAATTTACGAATTTATGCAACCGTTTAAACGACTCCGTTTAGAAAGTTGCACACGTTCAGTTAGATTCTTATAAATAAATCTAAATAACGTGCCCCGCGAACGTTAAAAAAAATAATTATACAAGGACGTAAGGCAACGTTCATGTGGCCCATTGCTAAGAATTTTGATTAACACACAACTATGTCAATTGATATTTGAAAACAACTGTTGATTATAAAAAATGATTAATCGCTTAAATTAGCATTTAAATTGTATTAAAAAGCCATTATTACCACTAATTACAAACTTAATTAAATTTTCTTATACTTTGAAATGTGATTATCACACTTGTTGCTGCTGCTGTTGGTGCTTTTGCGGTTGATAAAATTTACATTTGTATAATCGATATCGATTTTTTTATTGGTTTTAATAGTGATTATGATTGGAAATATAAAGTGATTTAGTAGTAAATTAAATGCGTTTTGGCGTTTAATGCGGCCCACTTATAACATATTTGAATGAAAGACTAGTAAATCTTGCTTGAACTTTCAAACATCGTATATTATTATAACTAATAATGTATAAGATATGCTCATATATTTCCCAGTTCCATTTGCAGAGTAAATCATTTTATAATACGGGACTCTGGTGCTGAGCGATAAAGGCGTCGAGCGCTTCTGAACATGCAAAATTTACTGGATACGTTACCGAGTTATAGGAAGATATGCATTTTGAGTTTTATAAGCCCTTAAAGGTATGTCGATATAAGTTGAAACGATGATATATTAGAGGTTAACGTCGCTATTGCGACCTGGGATACATAGTTGGGTATGGTTTTGTGATGCCAATAACTCAAAATTTGCTGTCGAAACTTCTAAAAATACATTTCGTCTTTTAACTTACAACCGAAAATAAAAAAATTTATTTTCAAATATCGATTTCTGATTTGTTCTTATCGTTTATTTTGCTGCGCGCTTTTATTGAAACGTTTTAACATGACTATAAAACTTCGGTTTTCGCAAAAAAATTGTAATTGTAATTATTGGAAAATACTACTTAGTTAATAACGTCAAAATTGTAGAGCTATTTGAAAAATGACAGAAAATAAAAAAACATAGAAATTAGACTACTAGTCTTGCATGTATAAGATCAAACTTATAAACAATAAGTTATCAGTTTTTAGCTATAACCAGCAAAACAAAATTAAAGAAAAGTTTAACGAAATAAAATAAATTAGTTTAAGAATTTTGCTTGCCCATACATTTATTTATATTTTATTAAGAATATGAAAAATTAATGCATGACAACTACAAACAAATTGAGTACATATAAATATAAATACATAATTATGAACATTTTATTACCCATTGGTACAATAAAGAGTTACCATTTGTGTAAACGAAATAAACAATTTTTAACTGTAAACAGAAATGATATATAAAAAGAAAATAGAGTATGTACTAATGTACTTGTATCACAAAAAAAAGCTTCACTGCACTTTAATTATAGTTAAAAATCAGGAATCCAAAAAAAATTATAAAAAGCTACTAAAACGATGAAATTTGACAATACTAAAATTAAAAAACAAATAGAAATAATAGCGGAGAAATAGCAATTGAGATCTGTTATTGTCCTAACTAAAGTAGACAACGTTTTGTCTACTTTTTTAAGCAGTTACTTCAGGGCGACAAGGAAAAATTGTCGTAATGATGATTTTTATTTGATTTCATACCGTTTGTTGCTATTAAAAAATTTCTACGTTTGTTCAATATGAACAAACATCATCGTTTATAAAATTATGTTTATTTCTTGCTTCTTTTGAGTACATAAGAACATAATTGCGTTATCTAAATTCATTGACCCGAAAGAAAAAAAATTTAATAAAATTACTTTTTGTTATATATTTGTGATAAGAAAATGATTTTGAGTAAATGCTTTGTGATTTTTGTCTGCATAAGCACAAAGTATACAAAAATATTAATTAGTTCCAATCATTGTCGTTTTTTGCTTTTTTTTCATTTACAAACTGTAGCTCTTCTATCTGTCTTGTTATATGTTGTCTTTTATATATTAATGTTTCTGTGACACTGTTGTCTCCGCTGTCGTAATCTTTTTTGTGGTCTTTCGAGTGATCGTTTTGTGTTTGGCTTTTAGCTCATTACCCTCTTTGCAAGTCTGTTATTATCCATCTTGTCAGAATCGTCTTCATCTGCTCCATTTTATTACATCCTCTATGCCATATGTTTCTTGGATTACGTCATTTTTAACTTTGTTGAGTATTGTGTGTTATATCTCAGAAGCTCTCTATTTCTGTTGTCCGTATGATATTCTTTGTTTTCGCTGTTTCAGTCCAAGTCTCAGCTGCGTATTGAGGATGGGTCTCTGTTTTGTGCTACTGAAGAACTTTGTTGACACAAAGGTTTATGTCATTTCAAAAATTTTAGGTCTACAGTAGCACGTTTCTATGGATTTATTTTTATTCAGTATTAAACCAATAGGTTCGCTCTGCACTAAGAGAACCACTTTGTCAGAAGTCGCAAAGATTTATGACCCTTTAGGGTTCTTTTGTCCACTTACATTTTTTGCAAAACGATTATGACAGCATCTGTGGCTTATAGGTTGAGATTGGCACACAAAGCTCCTTGAAGATATTTGTAGTCAATGGGAAAAGTATTAATAATCACTCGTGGTTCTGTCGAATCTCAAAGTTTTTCGTTGTATAAAGCCTTCGTCTTTCGTTGCATGCATTATGCAATGTGTAATTTATCTTCGGTTTGTAGATCAAGATAATCAGATTTTGGTTTTGTTTACAATGGCCAAATCGAAGGTCGCGTCACTTAAAAGGTTATCCATCACTCGTTTAAAACTGTTGGCAGCAGTGTTATTGTCTAACGTTGTTGCATTCGTACTAAGGAGCTATAAACAGATCGTAGCCATAAAAGAAATAATCGCTTGGAGTTATTTGCAGGTAGCATTGGCGTGGATCCGGCTTTGCGTGGTCTTCTGCAAGAAGAGTTAGTCGCATGCTCTTTATGGTGAGCGGGACTAAATTGGCTTCATCAACAAAAAGAATTCTGGCCGAAAGATATAGTTGTTTTGTCGCCGCCAGAAACCACCTGTAAATTAAAGCTTGTGGTATTTGCGGTACAAATAGTTTGTAATGAGTTCTTCATTTTACACGACTGTTATTCGTCATCACACGAAATTCAAAGAAATTATTGCATATTGTCTGCGATTTATCGCAAATTGTACTTATGTTCAAAACCATAATGCTTAATCAGACCCAAGTTGCATCAAGTACTCATTCGTTTAGTCAAAATAGTACAATGGAGGCATTCCAAAGGGAAAATATTGGTAAGAAACAAAACTCCTCCAACTATCTTCAAAAATTATTACTTTTTATAGATAATGATGAAGTCTTGAGAGTCTGTGGTTATTTAGCTCGATCATCACTACCATAAGGCACAAAGCACCACGCTTTATTGCTCAGTAACCATCGTCTGACAATTTTAATTGTGGAGAGTACTCATCTCAAAAATAGACACTCAGATTAAACACAACTTTGTATTTGGTATAACAAAATTTTTGGATCATATTGGCTCACCGAGTAATTTGTCGGTGTTTATCACATTGTCAATCGTGCTTTAGAACTCAACTCACTCCACTCGTATCCCCCATGGTAGAATTGTCCACACAATCAAGTAAAAGCATTGAGTTGTATTGGAGTAGATTATGGAGGTTTTTTTCCATTCCTTATTTCGAAACAACGCGGTTCTAAATACGACAAAATTTATTTGTGTGCTTTGCTACCAAACCTCTGCACCTTGAAATAGCTAAATTTACTAAGTGAGACTCTCCTGTGTTACGTCGATTTATCGCACGCCGCGGTCGCTGAAGTGATTGCGGCCCAACTTCGTCGCGGTCAAGACACATTTGGCTGCTCAATTCAAATTTGCAGTAGAATCTAAAACCAATCAGTTTTATTTCAACTCTCCTTCCGCTCTACATTGGTGGTTTGTGAGAGAGCGGGATCAAATCTGTGAAAACCCATCTTTTGCGGGTAATTGAAAATTTAATTCTCAATTATAAAAAATTGAGACAGTCTTCAATTTTCGATCTGTATGTAATTTTAGTTCAGATCATAATGTTTTGAGCGTGTTATTACCTGGTCATTTTCTGACTTCATAACCTTTAACAACCGCACCAAAGCCATATTTGTCACATTTGAAAATCTCTGGTCTTTCGCGTTGGCAATTGTTACAAAAATCGCACCAAGACTTTTGGCGCAGATGAAAAAATGAGTGCTTGCACACACTATATCAACGCGGAAAGTAGTCTAAATCACTACCTCTACCTTAAAAGGATAATATTAAAGTAGAATTAAGGTTTCTACAGGTTACATTATTAATATAGTTTTCCATGTTGGATAATTTTCGTGTTGTTGTTATTATACAAGCTGAGCTTTCGTCACACGTCACAGTGGACATTTTCAGAACCCGTAACAAGCTGATTGATTCCGCCGAAAAGTTCCGCTTTTATAGACCGGCCTCCGATCGATAAATCCGATTTCCAAATCTCCAGTAAAGAAAAACTAGGATCTCGGTTAATATTAAAAGGATTTTTAATTATTTCAATGGATTCTGTAATTTTTCGCTGATAGGAATTTAAAACATTCGCACCATTTTAGTGTTTGCAAACATAAATTGATGACCCGTTTAATATTAACCGATATTCTAGTTTTTCTTTACCGCAGTTTTAGAAACCAGTTTTATCGATTGAAGGCCGGTCTATAGAAGCGAAAATTTACGGCACAATCCATCAGTTTGTTCCGGGTTCTGAATTTCTGAATTTGTTTAAAAAATGATCTAAAACGGATAGTAAAGTTTTGCACAATGCTGTGATACTTTTTTAAAACTATGCTTGAAGTATTTTTACCCAATGGTATGTTAAATGTCTAATAGCGTTACGTTATCTAGATTCATATTCTCTTTGGTTAATTTTGCACAATATTGTGCAAATTATTATTATTTCGTTTAGCTTTTTATTGTACAACTTTATGCAGCTTGGTTAAATGTTATTTACTTAAAAATAACATATATTGGGTAAATTGTCAATAAAACGTTACAAATCTTAAGAGCATTATTTATTTATATTTAAATGGTAACTTATTTTATATGCTTATTTTTTTCTTCGAGGGATATCTTAAAATTCCATTACTTTTTGTTATCGATTCACTCCAGATTTTTTATAAATGTGGTTGATTTGCCCGTTGCTACAGCAGCTAGTTTGGTTGCCTTCTCTAAAGAAAGAATTTATCGAAAAACTTTACAACATTTTTAATAATGTTTCTTGCTTCGAAATGAATAGTTTTCTTCGATTTCAATTTCATGTTGGTAAATAACAGCTGAAACAATACAAAAAGTAAGTATTGTAAAAATCTCCATCAGAAATTAGCTGTTGGTCGTAGAATTAACGCTGGAATTAAATACAGAATTTAAAGTAATAATTGAGGTTAAGCTACAAAGATTACACTTAAAAAATGTTATAAATACACTTACTTTGTTCAAATAACAGCGTTTCAAAAAGTCTTGGCAAAAACTAACTGAATAACTACAAATTTTTCAGAAAACAGGAGGTAAAGATGTAAACAAACCCAACGCAATCAAGGAATTTTGATTGTAGACATTTTTTCAAGCGGACGGTACTTGATAATTGTGATTGTATAAATATAAACAATTGTAGTAATATTATCAACAATAAAGTTATGCACAATCTTGTGCAAAATTGTGATACAGCATTTCTCTGTGTGTAGTTAGATATCTTTGTGGCTTTAGATGTTTGTGTTCAGACTTCGTTATTTATATTTCTATCACTGGATATACCGACACTGAGATAATTAAAACGTTTTACTTGGGTGATAGTCGTGTCATCTA
Source organism: Aquatica leii (assembly GCA_035610365.1). Lineage (NCBI taxonomy): Eukaryota > Metazoa > Arthropoda > Insecta > Coleoptera > Lampyridae > Aquatica > Aquatica leii. The sequence goes on along the minus strand of CM069435.1, from coordinate 39,511,032 downwards.
GATCTAATCATGTTCTTTGATAGTTTCAGAGACTGCGTTTTCTAAGTAGATATTTTTAGGTTGAATGTCGTTGCTGCCCGTTTTAATTGGGACAATAGACGTAGCCAGTCATCTTCTTTTTTGACTATAAGCACCACATCGTTTGCGTAACATATTATTTGTAGTTTTTCGTTCCCTATTCGGTAACGGATGTTTGTCTACATATAAGATATTGGTGGAGGCGGAAACTTCTTCTGTTGTGGTGTTTTATGTTCTTATCTTTGTTTTGTTATTACTATTTAGTTCTTTAATTAAAGTAATCATGTCCTTACTTATTTCTATGTCTGCTAGTAGATTTGTTACGTCTATAAATTGAACTTTGTCAAATGCATCTATAAAGTCAACAAAGCAAAGAAACAATGGTTTGTCGTACTCTATGACTTTTTCCACAATTTGCCTCATTATAAATACTGCATCTGTTTGCTTGAAAACCTTGTTGTTCCACATTTTTATTGTGGATACTATCCGGGTAAACAGCTTCACAACACAGCTAAACAACAATCTTCTTTTATAGCTTGCGGGGTAATGTTTAGCAAGATTTCAATAACACTTGGGGGCCACTCATCTGGTATGATTCCAAATTGCACAATTTTTTTAAACGTGGGTGCATATTTTATCTAATCCTTGCCTTTAAATTCAATGATTTCATTTGTGGCAAGATCCATCTTTGATGATTTCCTGCTTCCTGCTTCGATTGCTGATGTTTTTCTAATGTCTGAGTATTGCTCTACTTTTAGGTATGCTTTTGTCAAAATATTAACGTCTTCGGTAAACCATGGTTTTATGTTTCTTTTTGCATTTTTGTTTGTATTTTTTTAGCTAAAAAGGCTATTTATTTTTTCTTCTTACGTTTTCCCCGTTATCCGACTCAATTTTAATTTTCTCACAAGTATTCTACAATTTGGTGTTCTTTAACAAACATACTTTTCTGAAATGTGTATTTCATTGATCTCAATGACGATTTTTGTGTTCTTTATTAGAAATTGCAAAATTGTGTACAGTGGAAGTGTCACTCTTAAGTTTGGCAAACAATTACTTTTTTACTAAAAAAAAATATCTATACGGTCTTCTGCTTTGCAATGTTCTAAATTGATAAATAGCTTTACGGTTGTTTGTAGGGTTGCCATTTCTAGAATCATGGAATATTTCTGAGAAAATTTTCTTAATATAATTTTTTATAAGTTGCACTACTTTGTGTGGTTTTTTGGAGTAGTGTCACCTTATATCTAATGATGGAACTGAACTTCCACACTTAATTTTTTTTAAATTTAAACATTATGGTTCGATCTATGGTTTTAGGCACATATTATTTCTATACAAATACAATCACAGGTAAAAAAATGATGTTTTATATTGAATAGAAATCTGTGTAATATGTAACATATCAAACTTTGTTTACGATTACTATTAAAGGACAATGAGAAAACTAAAACTCGGTTAATTATTATTATATTTGCATATGCTAATTCGATTTCATTAATCACTCTCAAACTAGAAGTAAAAGTTAACTACAAAAAAAATCATGTTTTTAAACGACACTTGTCAAATACGCAAACACGTTGAAAACATTTAAATTAATTATGTATGTTTTCGAGAGTGCCAATTACAGCAAACTTACAATTACTAATTTTTTGGTACCGGAAAAAAGTGTATTAGTTGGACAAAGGTTAATGATTCATTATAAAGATTGATTTTCAAATGTCATATGTTTAGATATGTTTTTTTTTTCAATTTAATAGTTTTTTGTTTCTAAAGTTCGTGTAAACTATTTTTATATTTTTAGTTTGTTGTTTTGGTGATTATAGTTGTTTTGCTTAACCTATTCCATTTCTTTATATTGTGCTTCCTCTTATGGTAGAAAGTAACTACTTTGCTTTATTCAACGGCAACCAACTAATCCGACATGAATGACAACGTCCCATAACCGTTACTTTAATATAATGTGTATAATAAATTTACTTTTGTTAAACACAACAGTATAAATTATTTAAAGTAATAAATTACAGTATTTTTTTTTCAATAAGGTGTTGAACAAATTTATACAAAACAAAGATGCCTTTTTTTCTCAGAGTTATAACATCCTAATTGTGCCGATGTCAAATTTTACTACTTTTAATATAATCTATGAATAAGACTTCAGAATTTTACTTCCTTTTTTTTAATTAATTTACGAAATACTTACAGTTTGAAATTTGTGTACTATTTAAAAGTGTCGTTGTTGCGCAAAAAGTTTTCTTTGATAAAAAATGCAAGAAGCAAAGTAAATCATTTTTTTTACATTTTAAAACACCATAAAAGTGTTTACTACATTTAAATTTCTGTTAATGAATTATTTAAATTATTTATTCATAAAATGAGATAAAAACTGTATAAAATGACTAGTACAAGTTTAGATCAAAGTCAATTCAAAAATGTGGTAATTGAAAAAATGTTCGAGTAATAATATTATAACTCTTGATTTTAAGTAATGAGTAAATCTCTCTAATTTAACCAAGTTCTTTTAAAAGTACGTTTGTATGGTAATTCTATTACTTATATAACGAATTGATCCGCGAACAAGACACAGTAAACGAAGCATGGAAGAAATTGTCACAAAAACATTAATCAAGCAGCGGAGAAGGTACATTCTGGGAAATATAAGAATTCAGAGTACCAGAAAAATAAAAAAACCATAGTTTACATCAGAAGTTCACCTATTACTCACAAGAAAAAAATCAGCACGTCTGAAATACACATCCAACAAATTATCAATAAATTATATCAAGTACACTCAAATAAAAAACAGAGTAAACAAAAGAATAAGAAACATAAAAAAGAAGCACTGAGATTAATATCTCATAAAAATGATAAGCGACATAATTATATGGAACAATGCAACTAAACAACATATCAGCGCGAAGTGGACCACCTTCTTTAAAAGGCTGTACTCCAGACGCGGCAACAAACGGTGTACTGGTGAAGAAAATGTAACAGAAATTAAGGAAATTACGATAGAGAAGGTAGCAGATAAATTAATGCAGCTAAAAATGGCAAAACGTCAGAGACAGTGCATTATCTAGATGAAATTATATAGATTATTACCCTCATTTAAAATTAACCAATCATATTACAGAATTTCAATCACGTTTTTTAATTAAACGAGCATTAATAAGCGATAACACAACCGGAAGAGATATAATTACAGCGATAAGTATGCCTGTTGATAAGTAACCATGAAAACGCTCTAAATTCAAAAATTCGAAAACGTCAACCATGTCAGCTTCATCAATTCAAGCACCCTCAAATGTGAATTATAATTGTAACGACACTAACAATTATTATGACAATAAATAATTTTTTTGCTTTTTTCGAGTAATAATCATTTGAATTTCATTCGTCTTTGTAAAATTATCTAAAATTCGACACCTGGACAGAACTCAAAATGAGTTGCCAAAACGTAATCTAGGCAACACATTTTTCGTTTTCGTCAATAAGGTGTCTCATTATCGATAATTTTACAAACATTTATGATACTACATATGATAATTCATCTAGATAGTTTTTCATATTTTTTTTCCTTATCTAGATAAAAGTATTGAATATTATCTAGATGATCATTTTAGATGATTTTTCTGTTATCTATCATGCAATTATCTAGATGATTTTTAAAAGTAGCATAATTTTTTTAGTTTAGATGTGCTTTTTTGTAATTTTTATATTTGTAAAAATAACATAGTTTGTAATGTCTATAGTAATGTAGTACCGTCTAGATCGCTGAAACCTACTAGGCTAGATTTACATGACCTTGAGCCCAAATACAAGCAATACGCTATATAAAGAAAAACACAACTCAAATTAGTTTTTGAAACTGAATCCATTGCGATAAGTATCTTATCAATAAAAAGCTTTTTGATATACGTACATTTATTCAATAGATTAACTTGCACGATTCATACATTTAAACTAACAGCTACTAATTTTGTAGTTTTGAAAATCTAATTAGTTGAAGTGCCTACATAGCAAAACTATGCTCAAGTAAAAAAATGATTAATTCAAAAAGAGAAAATTCATGATTTTTTCTGAACAGCTGAAAGTGGCAAACCTCAATACACATGATTTAAAGTTCTTTTTGAAGAGTAAGTCATGAAGCTTTTACCTTACTCTTTAAATAAACTTGTTGAGTAAGTAATATTATTAGGATAAAGTCGCAATAAAATCCTAATGTAGACCTTGTCAAATAAGGCGCTCCTATAATTCTAAAATTCAATGTTATGTAAATTATAAAAATAAGCAGAAACAGAAAACCAGCAAATGAAAATACAGTTGGAAGTCAATTTCCTAAGAAATAACTGGATAAAAAGAAACCTTTAGCTTTTGAAAAGAAGGCGAATATTCAAAATTTTAACCAAAAAGTAAAATTTTTTTATATGATTTTTATTGCCTACCAAACGTTTATGCTGCAAAATTTTATTATGCAAATACTTGACTTCAAACTTCAAAATATGCATTAAACCTTCATTTGTAAAAAATGTGACAAAACGTACGGTTTAATCACCACTGTGATACGCATTACAGATATACCAAAACACGTGATATATAATTCTGCAAAAGTAAACAGAAAACATGTTAAATCGTGGTCTTAATAATGCTTCCAGTAGTCACAGTGGTCGCTTGAATAAAATCAGTTGTGCTATCTTTATTTATGGTTTCTTGTCAAACACTCAAATGTGATCCAATTAAATTTATTTTATATTTAAGTCAAAAAAAAATTTATTTAAAAGTTTGTAGTTGGTTATCTAAAGTTATATTGTGTTGCTTCTATTAATTTAATATTATAATATGTTACAATTCTTCATATACATTAAAAGTGATTGCTTATCTTTGTTTTCAATTGCCTTTTGGTCTTCAAGTTTATTAATCTACGTTTGGACTTTCACATACATGGTTTTATATTGCCTTTACCACGTAAAGATTAAAACGCCCATCAATCACAATCATTGTAGATAAGAGAATAAGATACTTAACATTTGTTTGCTTCTTTCTCTGTACAAAATAGTTGTTTCCAAACAATGTTTGCTATTCTACTAATTTTTAATAAATTATACAATCTACATTACTCAAAGTGTAGCTTAATTTGGAAAACATAATGTATGTAAGTATTTACTATTTCAAAAATTTTTACAACTAAACCGACTTCTTAATTATTTTTAATAAACTCTCTAAACAGAAAATGATGGTAAATGGACACAACTTATGGTCTTTAATACGTAAGCCACTATTTTTTTCAAACAATGCGTGCTACTATCAATAGTAATTAGTGACTCACATGCTTGGCGTGGTTTTTAAAAACTGGAAATCAAGAAAAAGTTTTTTAGAAAAAGTTCAAGATTAGTCAAGCAAGACTATTTTGAAAAAGCTTAACTTATATCAATCCTTTTTCAGTTTTTAAGCTTTTAGCAAGTTTTCGAAATCTTGAAGATAACATTATCTTTCCATAGACTCCTCTTGATAGAGGACCAAGAAAAAAATTTAAAAAACTTGAAAGCTTGATAAAGTTGAATAAGCTTAAAAACCAAGTCGGGCTTTAGGCTCGATGCACACTTGCGTTTTATAACGCGCGTCGGATGCATTGCGTTTTAAACGTAGTGCACATCATAAGTGTCGATCAAGAAGGTTTTATAGCAAGTAGTTAAAACTTTTTAAGAATCATGTTATTAATAATAGAAAACAATTTTATCTTAATGGGTTTTATTTTGTTTTTATACTTGGTGATTTTTTTGTCTTCTTATAGCAACTTTAATTTTTGTTACAATTTTTATAGATTCTGATAACGCGTTTTAGAGAATATTATAAATTTATTTTATACTACAATATCGATTAGGTTAACTTCGTTTAAAATGTTAAACTGTAGAAGTTTGATATGGTATAGTATTCTAGTATATACATTCAAATTGTATTTTAAATTAAATTTTTTTTTAAATTTAATTAGTAATTGAGATATCATATTCTCAAAATTCTATAAATTTCTAAGAATATTAAAGGCAATATGAATTGATGACAACAATTATACTTTGATACATATTAGCACATTTGTTATCAAAGAAGAAAGTGGATTTTAAAATTAGAGTACTGTCAGTTACCATGAATTGTGTTTAGGTTTTTTCTTAATGCCTTTACAAAGTCTAAGATCTTTGATTGACGAGACATGAAATTTAAACATTGTTCTCATTTTTATTATAACACAATTAAGTTTACTTATTTTTTTATTTTTTTTTCTGCTTATGACTGCTTTTTTGTGTTTGGTATAAATAAGTAGCATAGCTTATATGTAACTAAAATTTTAACTTTTTAAGAACATATTACTTACAACAACTTAAAGGCAACTGTCTATAAATCAATAAAACTTTTGATAAAAAATACGAAACTTAAATAGGATGACCGTACAACTTATTGAAGTAGGGTGACGTATATCGGTACAGTTAATAGCTACACGTGTGCTTCTCACAAGGGTTATTTCACGCAACTATAATTGCTAGTTTAGGACTAAGTAAGCTTTCAACTATTTAGGTTTCTAAGATCGTTCCCCTTAACATAAGATAAAACACGCTGGAATTTTTTTACGTTTATAAACCTATTTTCAGAGAATTATTTTATATCTTTATTAATAACCAAAACTTTCTAAATTAAATTTTACCATAACAAATTATGCCTATTATTAAATAACCTAATTAAAATTACTTAAACATAAGTATGATATAAAATAGGTCATAAATTGACAAAAGCTGCCAACACACTAAAAATACAACTTATTAATGTACTCGACTCGACTTTTTCTACCGCTTACAAAAACTTTTAATTGAGGTACAAAACTAGTAATAAAATGTCAAATTATGAATAAAAATGATGCTGATGCACAATCGAAAAAAAATTAAATGAATTTTACATTAGCATTTAGATTTAAGTGGAGGAGGTAAGTTTAAATTTATAACTTCTTAAAGACAACCCTAGTAGTACAAAATATTCATAATGTATTAGTAAATAACATTTAGTAAATATTTAAATGTCACACTTTTTTATATTGGCCATTTATTGTAATGTTATATCAATAATTTATACAACATAAATCTTTTCTAAATATTAGTAATAAATATCTTCTAGTTGGTTTTTCAATTCAATTCAAACGCAGATGTCTCGATTTCATATTCTTCTTGTGTAATTTTTTTAACAATGAAATTGCGTTTTTTCTACAATTTTTAACAGATTACTATGATTTTTTATTACTTTTTATTCAAATATACGCACATAAAAGTAATTTTTAAAATAAGAATATTTAATCTGCGTTTTTATTGTTACGCATTGTACAGTTTTTATTGAAACACTGCAGATTTATTTATAAAAATTACACTAACAAAATAAAATGATAAATGATGAATAAAATATAAATATAAAATTTGCATACATTTTAAACATCTTTAAAAAATACTTACACACAAAATTGTATTTTAACATTACTTATTACTATCATTACATATGACATAAATGTTCTAAGGTTTGCCAGATATGCATAAAAATGTTAGATACTGATTAAACATAAAGAATACCCGAACGATATTGTTGGTACATATTTTTATAATATTGTTTTTATCTAGTTTTATAATATTTACAATACACTTTCTACACCTTGCAATAAGTATTTATAATTTAAATATTTACCTGATGTCATATAAACCGTAAAAAAAATTTGTAAGGTTTTAAAATATATCAATGATATTGTACCTATATATTTTTAGAATATTAGTATTATACACTTTAATAATATCAAGAATATATCTATTACACCTTGCAATATTTAGCCAATTTTAAATATTGTACCAAGGTCATTAGAATATCGTACATATATTTTGTGGTACTAGGAAAGTAAATATTTAGTAAAATATTTAGAAAAACCATGAATATAAGAGTTTCAAAAAAATTGGGAGAAAAACTTTTATTACTAAAATAACGTAATTTGTTATTCACAAGAACAAAAGAATGATTTGTTAACAAAACATTATTAGCAAAAAATTCTATACTTTTTAAAACGACAGCTTCTCTATTAGTTTATAAAACTAGTAATATAGTAATAGTAAACTGTTTCTCTACAATTTTTTACTTTAAAGAAATTACTGAAGTAAAACTTATTTGTCGTTTGTGACAGATATTACTCAAAAGATTAAACTTAAATTAATATAAATATCATTTCAGATTGACAACTAGTACGGCTCTTTAACAAATCTTTTATTGAAAAATCTACAATGCAGGAAAGTGAAAACATACTCATTTCACAACAAAATACAACGCATTGTATTTATCTGTTTATCTGTTATTTATTAGATAACATAGAATATGACCGAGGTCTGTAATTGATTAATCATCGTTAGCTAAAAATTCAATTTCTTTAGTTTCCCGCTCATTCTCATCTGAATCACCAATAATCACTGTAGGCGTCAAAGTTTCCAAAAGCTTATCAACTAATCCATCTGGTTTCTACGTTTCTTCACAAAGATGTAACACATTATTCCACTGCTTTTCCCAATCTTTATTTGTTAAATCAGAAAATGGATATCAAAATAACTTTTTAATATCAATACCTCGTTGTGCGATGTTATTCAATGCAACTTTTCTTTTTGCGAGACTCCATATGGATTTAATTGGATTAAGTTTACAGGTATTACAGCATTTCTTGTAATGAAATTCAAGTGTTAAAAAATATATATCTATTAACAAATTACTTGTTAATTATCGAAGAAATCAATTTCTATAGATTACAACTGTAAAAATTACTTTAATTAATGATTATTACTGGATTTGTACTATAAATACAATGAATAAATTATTTTAATTTTAACTTAATACTTACCACATCTTATAAAGGTGAAATGTAATAAATTGTTCTAAAAGAACGGATTTGTACACATGAAATTAAAAAGTTTTAAAAGTCTAATTTGGTTTAATCTTTGTTCGATTATTTAGTTTTTGATTTAACTTTTGATAATAAGGAAATAAACTTAAATCAGCTCTTATTTTGCTACTAGCCAACTTTACACTTTTTATTACTATCATTCAAAAAATGTAAATACAGTGGGTGATTAAATTATTAGAGCCATAGTGCAAAATTGGCGTGTTTGGTTTTTGTAAAAAGATTAAATCATGTTAAGATTATATATCAGTTTGTGACCTATATATTTATTTTTTTATATTCAAAATTACAAAATTAGCAGATAAAGTCTAAAAATAGTCCAAACGAGTTGAATATTCACATGAAAACGCTTTGCCTCTATCACTGCTTGGTAACTTCTTAGCATACTTTCTATGCATTTCAGGCAGTTTTATTTAATTATTTCACTTCTATGCCACACTTCTATTAACCGCTCGATACGACGACATTTAGTAGTGATAATTTCGTTTGATACTTTTTTCTTAGTCATTTTTAAAAGATTTTCGATTGGGTTGAGATCTAGCGAATTGTCAAGCCAGTCGAGCACCTTCACTTGGTCGTCAGAGAAGTATTTATAATATTTTTGCTTTGTGACAAAACGACAAGTCGTACAAGAACGTGTAGTGCTTATTCGGGAACTACATCTGGACTTTAGGAAGCATTTTTGTTTGCCGCATTTTCAAATGCTGGTCCTGGCGCATCGTTCCTTTGACAATGTACCGGCGACTAGTTCCTTGACTGTTGATGATGGAGCACATTATGATGCACAGAAACAAAATCTGTATAACATACAAATAAATACAATATGTATCTTAACTAATTTAAACTTTTTAAATATATAATTAAAACAGTTTAAGCTTAAAATAATGCCTTTCTTCTCTTAGAAACCTCAAACTATGAGTTTTTGTTGTGTCTGTAACGGTATAAAAAAGTTGATGCAGTAGTTGCTGATATACATTAATATTAAATATTGCTAATTTTTTAACAAATTCTTCTGAACTTATTTGGTTTTTTATTTAATTCATAATGACTTTAAAAATTTGTCGTAATGAATATTACTAATAAGACATTTTTATTGCTTTACAAAATGAAAAAAAGGTCAATGACTCTCCAAAAAGTATTAAAAATTATGCTACTTTAGATTAAAACATCATAAACAATAATAATAATCATTTTGTCTATTCCAAAAATAGATAAACTTTATCTTTTATTAAGGAAGAACGCGTTTTTAAATTTTTAAGTAATATTGAAATGAACCTCCTGCAGTATTGGCCACCATCCACCACTGAAAAAATGTTTTGATTACACTTTCTTAGTTTTTAAAATGCAAGAATTTATGTCTTGAACAAATATTTGATATGTATAAGTCATTTTCTCTACTGTTTAGAATAAAACAACAAAAATTCTGGTACATCGTGGGCAAAAACAAGTTGATACTTTAACCAGCGCAGAAAGAGGACCAAACTTTTATGGTTGTATGCGTATGAACGCTGTAGGATAATTCGTACCTGCAATAATTTTTCTTCGAAAAAATATGAAAACTGAATTAATAGATCCTAACAGGAACAATAAAATTGACACAAGAGAAAAAAAATTACTTTTAGTTGACGATCATAGCAGCCATAAGAGCTTAGAGGTGCTTGAATATTCCAAACAAAATATTGTTGTTTTGTTTTGTTTTTGAAGTCATTGGCCATATTACAACCATGCAGTTCGATGTTGATTAACTGGCTATTCAGGAAGAACGGTAATTCATTTTCAAACAGCCGAATTGTTTGAAGCATACGTAAAGTTAGCCGTCAGCTATAGTTGGAATAGCAGTTAGTTGTTTTTAAAATACTGGAATAGTTCTATTCAACGTTTCTATATTTCCGGATTGGAGGTTTTCCCCATCTAAAACTACTGATCTGCCAGTCAAAAATATTAAAAATTTTAACCTAAACTTGTCGAGGATCAATGCTTATTCTGCAAATGCGCCACCGTCCACTGCTAAACAAAAAGTAGAAACTAAAAATATTAATATTGACGCAATTTCTTTTCTTACCATTTCTTTCCACTAGTTTGTATAGTCATCAAAAAATAAAACCCAGACTAATGTATCAAAGTTAATTGAAGAGCTGTCTCCTTTACAAAAGATAGAAATAAAACTAATAGAAAACGAACAAAAAACAAAAGGGCATCTTAAAACGTACACCAGACATAGAAGAAAGAAAGGAAGAAGCTAGCGAAAAAAGAAAAAAAACGAGCGTATTGCAGCAAAAAAAGCGAAAATGAATCTAAAGGCAGTGGACGAAAAAAATGACAATGTAAAAATGATAAACTAAGAAGAAGATATTAAGGTAGACAACAGTACTAATGAGGCATGCATTTTTGTAATGAATTATACTCTAAATCGAAGAAAGGTGACTTCTGGATACAGGAATTGACAAAAAATCCATAAAAAAAATTACATGTGACTAGATCTTTCCTACATAATATAATATACATACATACTATATATACATAGAACAATTTTTTTACAAGTATTGTGCTACATAATATTACTATAGTTAGTAAATTGTTGTTATTTTTTTCTGTTTCTGCTAAAATTGTGCGTTGAACTGTTTGTTTCTTTTTTATTATTTAAAAAAAGTAATATTTTTCGTAACAAGGGAAAGAGCTTTGACAAACAGTGAAACATATTTCCCGGACGAGGAAAACTATAAGAAAAAACTGTAATAGTTCACTTCACAATTTCTTATTATTAGTTTAATGTTTGCAATATTGCGTAGGTGTATTTTAATAAGATAAAAATAATAACAAGAATGATTTAAAAAATCACAGCACCAAAAGTGAGAAAGATATTAGATTTTGTATTACATATGCAAACATACTGAATTAAATTATTTATTATTAATCAATTATCTTGTTTTTTTCTCATTTTAATTGTGTTCCAAAAAAATTGACATAAATATATGTTTTCAACGTGCCAGCCCACGATGTTGACACATATATACATTAATTTTAATGCCATAATTATAGTGTAATTTCCTTAAATTTTTTTAAAACAATTTTCTATCTACTTTAGTTGTAAGTAATTTAGCTTACGGTTCCTAGTAAGAACGTGTTGGTGTTGCCAATGGACCTTTACTATTTTATATGACAGAAGTAAGCACGTCGCCGGCGGAAGTCACGCGTGAGCCACCGAGCTTTGCGTTTTGTAGTCACGACCACGTGCACATCTCTACTGCAAATTACATATTGCTTATAAGTAATATGTTTATTGTTCTTTCATGGTTGATTATGGCCTGACTTCATTTTATAAAGGTTGTTGACCGTTATCTGGCATTGACGATGGTATTCGCACTGATAACCACGTACAAAAATTGCAAACGCAAAATTTTAAAACCCGATAACATCTATTTTACATTATTGGTCACACGTAGTGACCTATACCATATTCTGCGTAACCATTGCTTGAAAAAAGAAACTATGCTGTTTTGCAAATAGGTATGAAATAATGAAGTAATTACATGTGTGACTAAGCAAAAACGCAATTTTGTAAAATAAAATTTTGATCTGCGAAGTAATCAAAAGCAAATATAAGCATGTAATTGCTTGCATAAAAAGAAAATCCACCGTTATGAAGAATTTGATTTAAAGTGGTAGTGAAACAGGCAACACTAAATGGCTAAATAATTTGTATTTGATTAAAATATCCGCGTTTTTTTCCTAAGCACGCTTTTTGTAGGGGGTTAGAGAAAGTTTCAAGTTTTATTCTTTTACGATGGATTTTATTCCTCAATTTCGCTTTGTAAATTGGTTCATTTCAAGCCGAATATTTTTTGATACGTTTACATCTGTTGAAAACGTAACCATTAATTAAACTTTTTTCTGCAAAAGTCTTAGTACGTAATAAACATATATAAACTGTGGGTAATTTTCATTTTTTGTTGCTCGTTGCATTTGCAAAGCCAGTATCATCGGAGCAATTTGAATCGTGATTTTTGCTAATTATCCTACAGGACTGGAGTTGCATCATTAATGGCATATACCGCAATTATCTTTATTTCATTATCACGAATATATGTTGGAAATAGTTAAATTCTGCGTTAAGAAGAATTTGTAATGTTATGCACGATGTGGCTTTATTTAAAATGCAGCGAAATTAGTACCAACAACAAAACTAAAAGAACATTAATAATTACTAGAATCTACAACAGTGCACACAAACGCTTTGGCTCCTGGTAACTCGTTAAAGCCGTGTGTCATTACACCAACATACTAATTTAATAATTTTTAGCTGCGTTTGAATTTAAGAAGAAAATTACTAATGCTGGGTATGTTTAAATTATAGATGGAACTCATAGCGCCGTTGGTGATATGCAAATATTTACAAACATAAAAATACGGAACGGAGTTTTAATTTAAGCATTTATATTCGTAATATTTAAATAATTATTATTGTTGATACTAAAGATAAAAACGTTTAGGCGTTAAGCTATTAAAAAAAATATCGCCTTAGGCTTATTTAATTCTTTCAAAATACAGGTACGTGAATTTAAATTGGATTTACGCTACTTTATAATTATATTCACAATAACAGAATAAAATGCGGTATAACTATAAATAAAGGAACGGTTCGATAATCTTTAATTTATATGCATTTATCGTGTATTTAGCAGCTTCTGAGATTTATAACGCACGATGTAATCGTCGGTTGCTTGCTTAACTTAAAGACCTTTTTTTGTGAATTTAAAGCAAGTTAATCCTAGTAAATAACTGATTGCATTCGATAAATGTGTAGAAATTAAAGGCAAATTAGTAGTTATTCATTCTTAATCTTTGAATCGACTAGCCTGTTATTGTTATTTTATTGCTTCAGTTTGTAGTACGCTAAAGATTTTTTGCATTTTTTTTACTACTATAATGCACCTTCACAACGGTTCTTAAACAACAACAAATCTCAATTATAGTTTTATTTTTGGTTATAATAAATTATATACTTCATTTTTATCCAACTCTACAGGTTGTTGAAACGCTTTAACGTGTTTTGCGCAGACGTAAAGCCGGTGAAACCTCTAATTGCAAATAAAAAATAATGTTTATTCTCCATTTGTCAGCTGTAAACTTTTAATTGTTTTTTTTCTAAAATCCAGAAATTTTGCCATTTTTATTCCAAATGCAACATGTTGTTAAAAATTTCTTAATCGTAATGCGAAATTAATTACATTCGCTTATTTCACAAACGTGTCTTCGCACTTTGCCAAGAACTTCTTGAGCGTCGTCGCTTGTTGATTACAAATACAAGTAATTAACGAGTTTTTTTTGTATTATAATATTGATGTTTGCTCGCAAATGTACGTTGAAGGAAAAAACTGTTGAGCAACATTTCTCAAATTAGGTTAAGTTATAGAATTGTAGATTGCTATTTTTAAAATTATTTATCTCTACCAATAATATACAAAAATGTGTTAATTGTTTAAAAATATTTACATGTTTCAAGCTTGTAATAAAATAAAGCTTATCTTCAAAAAGTTTTTTTTTGAAAAATGACATTTTTTGACATTTTTCAAAAAAATACTTTTTGAAGATGAGCGTAATTCTATTAGAAGCTTGAAACATGTAAATACATTTAAACAATTGAATTGCTTATTTGAAAAGCCTAATATGTCCCAAAAAGGTGTGTTGAGACAATCGATAAAAACTGTTTATTATCCTTAGGAATGGCAAATTTTTTTCACCGATGTTTAAATATTTTTTTACATTCGTTTTTATGTCTTATACATGATTTTTAGTCCAATTTTGAAAAAAAATTCTGTTTTTTTCAGGCAATAAGTATTTGGACATATGGTGTTTCTTAAATAAATTAACAAGCATGATTTCATAGAATAAAACATCAGTTATGAATATACTTAATATTTTTGTTTCTTATTATAAGTATTGTTAATATTGTCATGAAATCAAGATAACACTAATCATCATCGGCTTGAGCATTAGTTACAGACCAGAAAAATATCTCGTAAAATCTTCCCACTTCTGGAATGTTCATCTATGCTTCTGCTTTCCATGTTTCTCTTTTTAATAGGAAATTTCTTATCTGGATAGGTAAGAATAGGAGTTATTTCAGTAAGTCGCATTTTCCTAGAAACAAATAGGAAAACAGTCATATACCAATTCATCGATGAAAGACCTTGCTATAACGCATCCTGGTTGCTCTCGGATATGTGTAAAATATATATAAGACGCAATACCAAAGCTTACTTTCTTTGGCTTGGGAGAACTGGTGGTTGCATCTTTAGAATTATTACTATTATTACTAATGCTAAAGCAATTTTTTATAGTAGTTTTGCCACCAGTCTTTTATTATAACGTTGTTCTCTATTAGAAAGACAGAAACCTTTTTTTGCAGGTTGTATGTTACAATAAGTTGCACATATTCTTTTAGAGTGTAAATTCTATCATTCTTTTTTACTTTGCGCTTCATGACAGCAAAATCTCTTTCGCAAGCATATAAGAGTGTCTTTAAATAGGGAAATGATAACCGATTGGAATCGACCAGTTTCAATAAGAGCGGCACACATTCTTATAAGGCAATCATTTTTATTTTGCCCCTCACATCTATTTGAGAATGTATGCACGTCATTAAAACGTCTTAATGTTTGCTGGGATATTTTAGATGGTAAATTTTATCATTCTTTTTTATTCTGCGCTTTTATGCCAACAACTTCATGATACACGTATAACAATGTCTTGCCCCTTTTGAGATCATATACATCAAACACACTGATGCAGATATAAAGTCTCTTGAACTGGAATCCTTGGTAGAAGAAGATTTTGCATCAATACAAATTCCTGCAGTAGTGGGATCATTTTGCGTTTTTACTCTAATCTCGTCCATTTGACGGAAAAACGTTTTCGCTCTTCTGAGGTGCCTTAATTTTTCTACAGCTGTAACCCTTTTGGCAATGTCGTTCAAGATTTTTGAACTTATCTTTACTCCCAACTTCCCACACTTGCAGCAGGTGTCGATCTGAGATCTTCTGAATAATGGACTAAATCTTTCTTTAAAAGTTTGACAGTAGAAGGAATTCTTCACCTTCTTATTTTATGTATTTGACGAATATTCAATTTCTCGACTTGATGTGACTTATCATAAGCTGAACAAGGCCTATGGGCTTAGAGTTTTTAAGAGTTTGCCGGTCACTCATTTCAAAAGGTGATTTTTCACAAAGTAAAAGTTGGCATAAACGATACACTCTGTCATGCGTTATAGCATGTACACTTAGACATAAAAGTTTCACTATAAAAAATCAATAAAAATGTTTGCTGACGCATTTGTATTCTCTTTATGCTTGACAGAACGGAATATTTATAAACGGTGCTATGAGGTTTTTTAAAACCATCGTTTCCTCCTCTGGACCGTTGACCCTTTACAGGAACTGAACGTAAAAGATCCTGGAGGTAAGCGTTTTGTTCATTTTTCGTTTCAAAATTTACTTTTTTCCGCATCTGTTAACTAGCCAAAAACTTTTTTCTACATCTAAATTATAACAGATATTAACAACATTGTCACATACACCGATTGTAGAATTTATTACTAAACATAATAATATATTAAAGGTTAAAAAAACTTACGTGCAAGGATTTCCTATTTTCTTTTTACTTATCGATCTTCCAGCATAATTCACATGTTACTGAACTTCCACTCGTTTTTTTTTATTTTCTCACATTTATAGATTACTTGTTTAAAGCTTTTTTTTGCGTTATGACTCGCAGTTTCTAAATTTTCACAGGCTGCCGTTCTCAGAATATATCTAACACTTGTTGGGTTTCTCAAATAAACGTTATATTTAAATGCGCAGTGTATCAAGAAAACAACTGCTACGTGTTGGGTTTTTAAACTAAACAATGAGAGATGACGTTGAGGTGCGATTTTCACCTAAATGTCAAAATTGATTATTTTGGACAGTTTCGGTTTCTCAAATAAGCAATTCAATTAACACATTATTTATCTTAAAAACGTGTACGCAGTGATTAAACTTCTTAATTTAACAAAAGAACGTGAGTACAGCTACTTAACAAAATGATCTTTTTTTTTGTATTCAAAATTAAATGATATATAACTACTTTAACTACATTCTAGCAGTTCTCAAACTCTAAAAATAAAATTTCTCTTTAACAATGTTTGTTATCATTGACAGACATTAATAATTTTAATAATTTATATAAACCAATGAATCCCCTTAACAATTTATTATTACTAGTTTAAATTCACTTAACATACTGTCAACGTCTACAGAAAACGATTCATAAACAATAGACGATTATTTTTCTACTTTTGCTGAAATCAGAAAATCTTTGTAAAAATATTTAATTTTTCAACTGTCGTAAACAATCTAATTTTTTTTTAAATAATTGTTCTTTAAATAAATTTTGTTTTAACTGAAATGCGTTTACGTTTATTAGTGAACTATACGTATATGCAACTCCTCATTAAGACATTTGAATGAGTTATGTTTAAAGCAAATCACAATGTCAGTTAGGATCTTTAAATTTGGAAAAATCTGATATATATTTAATTAATGAAAATTATTTCATTTTCCAGTTCTCACAAAAAACGTTTCCCAAACAAACCGACGACATAACAAATTTATGGTAGAGAATTTGAATAGTTGAAATAAAGTTCTTGAAAAAAATAGTATATTAATCTACAGGTTTAGAAAAGTGATAGTTTTCCAGTGAGTGCAAATGTTCGAAGTCACGAGTGAGCGAAGCTCACGAGTGGATCAAATTTACACGAATATGTAAATTTACTTTTCTAATTTGTACATCATGCTGTTTCTTTGTGTACTTGACGAAAATAACGCTAGTGTGACAGTGTTGAAAAATATAATATGTCGTCAACGCATGCCGAGCATTTGTTGACATAAAATATATGAGCAGGTAAATCATTTGTCAAAAAACGTTCATCAAAAATAAGTCAATCAAATGAAAATAATGAAATTTTACAAGTACTAAAATCAAATTTATTATCTAAATGTCCAAACCAACGTACGAAACAATTTACTAGCAGTTCTCTGGCTGGACAAATGAAAAAAACTTGCAAGGGGCAAATAAAAATACTTTAATTGCGTATTTTGTTAAAAAGGTTTCCATTATTTATAAGATTTATCAGAATTCAAATTAAACATTCTTAGGTGAAAATTATTATGGTCAGTGTACTCAGTACTGGAAAATACGAATAAGTGAAAATTTAGATATTTTGGCATACAAAAAATTACTGTTTTAGCTGAAACGTCAAAATGACGGTTATGTGACAAAAAAATCTGGAGTAATGTTATTGATGGATAATGTGAAGGAGTTTCTAGAAAAAGCTCCTGATGCCAGCTTTTTGCTGATAGTGTTGATAACTACATTGCATGGAGCATCTCGGGCGGTAGAATTACATCTACCAAAATTAGATGATGTAGAAGATTGCGGGCATATTTTGATTGTGTTATATGACAAGAAAACAAAGAAAAAACAGTTTTAATTGTTAGATTGGAATATGCAGTAAACGAAATTAAGCTTTGAATTTGAGACCAAAAAATGTGAATCATCGCAGACTATTTATATATTATAGACAGGGCAAGTGTAAAAATTGTTGTGTACTTAGAGCTACCCAAGCCAAACAGCCTCACAGGTTTTTTTTTCAAGGACATCAGCGACCTTTTTGACCGATAGTGGAGCTTAATAGTTCGACTGACGAGCAATTTTTGACCTCTGAAACGTCAACATCAATACTAGAAGCAAGCAAAGTATTAAATTCTAATTTGTGAGAATCCGCGTTGCGGCCAGTTTCCTCATCTTCCAGTAATTTAACAAATCGTCCATTTACAATTTACGCTAAAAAATAAAGTAATGACAAAAAATGTTGCTAATTCATATAGTGAAGAAAAGTGTGACTAACAAGGAAAGTCCCACTTATTTTCACAATTATTGGTTAAACAGTGTGTTACTCTTCTATCAAGGACACGGCAGACTAATAAACTGTTTATAATTCAATTCTTTCGATCGAATAAAAAACAGAATATTTAACATACTCAAGCTGTAACAAGTTTTTACAAAACGTTTGTTGATGTAAAATGTAATAAATTGTAATTACTGCGTTAACTCTGCATTTCTCGCTAAGCTTTTGGTTAAACTTGGTACTCTATCAGTAGCCGTACTCCTAAGTTATTTCCATGGTAATTTATACTTGATTGAGCAATTATTTAGTTCTTGAAATATATTATTTTGAGTTGTCTGATTTTTCATAAACTCCATTGATAAAAAATCTTCTATTATGTCGAAATTGGAGATACATGCTTTATAAAAGTTAATAATTGGTTTGTATTCTTCTGATGAGTATTTTCATCGAGCGATTGAATAACATGTTACCGATGGTAATATTGATAACATATTCACATCAGCATCAGTGCATTCAATTCTAAATTTGATTTTGGTTTTATGGACAAAATGTCGACAATCTTAGTTTAGACTCCAGCTGTAGAAACCGACTGCTATTGCATAGTTAATCTACTGCTTTTGATCAAGCTTGCAAAGTATTTTAAACTATATCCATTCTGTTTAGAATTGACATATTCATACTGCATTCTTCTAACACTGCATTGCTTTTATGACATATAATAAAGATAGTTTTATTATGAAAATAAGTTTTCCATTCTTTGTTAAAAATACAGATTTTCTCATTGACATTTTTTAGTTCATTTTAGGTAACACAATCAAAGTAATAGTATCCAAATTATTCCAAGACGACATCTATCGACGGACAACCCACGTCATGCCCAAATAAAATCCAGATCTTTTTTACAAAGTAATTTGTGACAAGACTGATTGGTCGACGATTTGGCCGCGGTGGCTAGCAAAATTCCTAACGGAATTTACTGTAATGTTTTGAAAACGGTTGATCTAGATTCTCTCTTATCTACGATCGTTGATCTGTTCATCTCTTGCATAACATGCGGTTATTCTCCTACCAGCTGGAAAGCTGGTATGCTAATCACAATTTTCAACCCCGGAAAAAAAGAACTCCCAACCCAAACTCGTATCGTCCGATAACATTGTTATCGGAACTAAGCAAACTTTTCGAAAAGACACTTCTTAGAAAGATACACGACGACATTTTGCACAAACATCTCATTCCATCCTAGTCAATATGTATAATCGAACGTTTTCAAGTACAGACTAGTTATTTTCATAAAGATTTCTGAAGCGTTCAATAACTATAATTGAAACTATCTTCGTTAAAAGGGTACCTCCTGACGCTACGCGCATCATTCGTAGCTATTTATCAAACAGATTAATTACATACTCTGCGATCGTTTTAAGTTCAGTTTTCACTAAACGACTGACGAAGGAATTTACACAAGGCTCGGTTTTTAGGCCGACTGTAAACGATCTCCTTAGACAAAAACCTACCAGCAAACTACAGTATTTTAGCTTATGCGGAAGACATACTGTCACAGTGCCACTAATTACCAACAAAACTTCTAGGCAAAATCTAACTTATCAATAAATATTGTGTCTAGCTGGGCTGGCAGCAATAAGCTTAGTATTTATGCAAAACTAAACGTATGGTTATTGGCTTTACGCTAAAATGAGATTCTTAACTGCGTCTTTACGATAGTTCTGTTCGTATGGTTTTCGAGTTCAAGTACCTCGGACTATTGCTCGAAGACAAATTAAGTTTTGTAAAACATTGCGCTTTTGTGGTTGACAAGTGCAAGAGCGTCTTGAACGCTTGAAATAAAACCTTTACAAAAAACATCTTGTAAATATCTTTGACAATGCGGTCATTTGCATGCTTACTTATGGCCTAGACATTTGGTACAATAGACTTCAACATTCCCATGAAACTGACTTTGTTCCAATCTTTGGAGCTTATTGCACCGTTCCCGTAGATGTGTTATATCCAAGCATCCTCCCCTACATGTTCTTTTGCAAAAAAATTACTGCACCAAAGTTCTTGGAAAGGCTGGCACGTGCAATTTTCTTATCCCGTATATCCTTACCTAAGTCAGAATGTCCCAAGTCCCCAGACAAAAAACAGTCTAAATCTCTTCTTTGCACGACGGATTTCGTTGTCATTTAGAACGCGTTAGCGTTTTGGATAACGACAGCTGTCTGTTTATAGTGTTCTTGACAGTCAGGCACATCAGAATCCCGCTTGTCGCAAATTTGACAATGATCACAGTACTCTACTAGCTATTATCAAACCCTTTCCCGATTCCTCTCAGGCCATCCTTGCCTCATGATAACGTTTATAGACAATTCGCATAGAGAGGTCAGAACCTTTAATAAATAAGCTTAGTTTTCTCTAACGTATATGTGTGGTTTTAGTTTTATTTTTACAAACATGCGCCGGCAAAGTAGGCATTTAATTCTTAATTTATTAACAACATGAATTTATTTTAGAAATAATTTTTTTCATTGTTTTCAGTTGAGTAACCTTTTTAGTTTTTTTTTCTTTGGCGCTAGTTAGACTCGCTTTGCCTCTCTTATTTCTCTCACGCTCGCTTGTTCTTTTCCTACCAACTTGGTTTTATGCCTAGAAGCGAGGATAAGTCGTAAGGCAGGTGCCTCGCTAAACCGTGTACTCCCTAAGCACCTCTTTGCTACCTAGCTCATCCGACTAAATCTGATCAAACTTTCTTTTGCTGAGCGATTCTTCTTGTGACAAAGAGCAAGCAAGTTTGGCTGGTTTGGAGAATCCACATCCTATTTTCTCTTCTTCTCATTTAAGGTACATTATTTAAATACTTTTTTAAACATCTATAATAATTTTTTTAAAATTATTTATACATAAACACAACACACACACAAATATGGCATTAACATAATTTATGACATTTTACCAATTTACAAGCTTATTTTTAGTAGTAGCCTAGTAAACCCATATTATCTAACTTAAAATGCTGGGAAAAACACGCCATTCTACTCAAACCTGGTTAGTTGGTGCCTTTAAAACAGTCGTTTTAGCGTCCTATTTTAATCCCAGCAAGGGGACGGTGAAGAACTTTAATTTAGTGTATATAGTTACTATTTATCATAATTACAGAAAGAAACTGATGCGTTTGTTAGAGGACACAAGCGCATACTATGCCTTTCGCATTAATGTTAAAAAAACGAAGATCATAGATTCGCGAAGTTAGCAAGAGCTGAAAGAGTTTGTTAGGGTTTGTCATTGATTTGTAATAACTTAATGTCGTTAGCACAAGTAAATACATTTTTATTCTATAATTATTTACAAAACATAGTATCTATCAGACGAACACTACAATAATAAATTATATTTTATTCGATTGTTAATCACTAGTTCCCGAGAAGGCCTTCACGTCAGTCATTGTTACAGGAGGCGCAAGAATGTTTTACGGTTTGAAATAAAATTAAAATAAGGTAGCGGAGCCACAGTAGTCTCCTCTTAGCAACTGCAATTTTTAGATAATGTTTACATAACAAAAAGTAAGCTATAGGAATTCAACAGATACAAATGTTAAAATATACTATATGTAGTTGCTTATGATACTCTGTAAGTAGGAAACTTAACTCTTCTTCCTGAAGTGGTTGTTTTGTTGACTGGAGAATTCTGTTGATTTTTTGTCTCGTCATGGGTGTTTTTGGAAAGGCTATGAGGAATATGGGTTGGTGGTGCATTAAGTAAATCCTTAAGGCAGTAGTCTGGATTTAGCCTATCAATAGAAATATTTTGCTGTTTATTGTTGACGTTAATTGCAAAATATTTGTATGATCAACAAAATTTTTTGTTTGTTTGGGAATGAGATCTTGATCGAGACCTTGGTCAGTGAGTCAGCTAGTTGTTTGACTTCTGTTGATTTGCAATTATTTGATGATTTATCTTACGTCAGTATTGCCCTTTTGTGTTAGTGCTATTACAGTTTCTGCCACGCTGTAGGATGGGGGTGACGTTTCCATGATTTAATTAGCCATCTCTGCAATTCTTTTTAAGCTGACTGTTAAGGTTGACCTCATGGTGATTGGCATAAGCTGGAGGAACATTTAAAAAGTCATCTGATACTTTACCGTCTGTAAGATGTTTTGTTTCTCAAAGGATTGTTGTTGGTTTTTATCCCCTAAATACAACTCATTCAAAAGTTTTTTCACTTTGCAGTCTTCAGATTATGCGTATTTTCCTATTAATCTTTTTTTTAAATCCCTGGTACTTGTTTTTCTTGAGGATTCGATACGTAGTCGGAAATGGATTTTAGCACGTGGCATTCTATGTTGGCCAGAACATGGTGACATTTTGTGAGGTCGTTTGTGATATTTGCCGTAATAAATTGCGATTCGTTACGAACCACAAAGAAACGTTTTTCGAAACTCGCGCGATGTTCGCGGATGAACCTTTGATTTTAGTATCATTTTTTTTAACTACAACTTCCATTATTGTATGCACGTGGTGATAAAAAGAAACGGAAAAAGGTATATTGTTTTTGCACTCTTGAAACAGGGTCACCAATTTTATCGATCGATTGGTAATAACTTAGTGTCGTTAGCACAAGTAAATACACATGTTTATTCTATAATTATTTACAAAACATGTTTATCGAACGAACACTAGAATAATTTATTATATTTTGTTTGGCTGTTAGTTGGTCGCTAGTTCCCGGGAGAGCGTTCACGTCGGTCATTTTTACAGAAGGCGTAGGAATGTTATACGCTTTATAATGAAACTGAAATATGTTTGTTTATCTATCAACTGTAGTAAACAACAAAAAACTGTTCACCGGCTATAGGCCGATGTATACATTAGGAACGTACGTAATGCCATGTTACAATTGACCAAAGTATGGCAATAACTGATAAAACTTAAACCAACTTTGTCAACAATTTAGTGTTTCTTATAGTAACCTATGATTAAAAATTTGTCGTCGCCGGGCTATGACCGTCAAAATGCGGTGCTCACGACTTATGTTACGCATTTTATAGACAACTCACCAAACTGGCTCTGGCTTAAAAGAAACCACAACAAAGACCCTCTACCACGATCTACAAGTCGTAGGTTCTTCGAGATTATTACTCGCACCCCGCATGTAGAGAAATAGTACAAGGGAACCCTGATTTTAATGGCAGGTCACCCACGAGTTAAGTAAATCTTGTGGAAACCTTACTTAAAAAGGATCAATAACAGTAAATATAAACATTAATCAATTTATGTTGCTCTCCTTGCGATGTTGATAAGCAGACAACTCTATTTCTTTAGTAGTCTTTCTGGGAGTTTTCTGAAGGGTGGTTTTCAATTTCTTGCGATTTTTTAAATTTTATTCTCTAGTAAATAATAGTCTCTTATCCATATTTTAGGTTTATCTTGTAGTTGTTATTTTATCTAATTTGTGCGTTTCTATGTATATAGTTAGTCCGGATACATTGCATTTGCGGCATGGCGGAAGTTGCGTCATTCAATTTAACTAAAATATATCGCTTTTTTTATATACTTATGACTATTGCTACACGAAGTTTGCAGTTCATAGTGTAAAAAAAATCAACTCCACTAAATCATTCAAAATTAAAACAATTTGTATAAAAAACTTAAAAAAAACTTATATTATAAATCTTCAGAAGCTTAAAACATAAAAAGTTGTTCTAAGATTACATGGCCACATAGATTCTGTCCTGATCACTCGTTAAAATTTCCATATAGTTGTAATAAAAAAAAAACTTTTGATATATTAACTACCGGTGACCAGTATGTTTTTAAAATTAAACATTAATAATGACTAATAATTTACTTTTTTGTTAATTACTGCATTGTCGTGTACTAAACACCGGTACATATTTTATGTGATTCATGTAAGCCATTCAATTTTCGTCTTGTGGTAAATGTATTTTATTCACTAAGTGATCTTAATATACATGTGTTTTGCATCTTATTTAATTCAATTTGGATTCACCTGCTTATAACGCTAAAGGCAAGTCACATAATATTCGTCAACGCAATTAAATAGCAACTGATGATTATACGAAGTATGCTGGTACATCCCTTCAGCAACCATTGTAGTTTAATTACAAAAAACTCTTCAAAATGCGTGGGTCATACAATTATTCAAATGATGGGTTGAAGTGCATTTTTGTAATGTAATTGCTAGTGGAAGTCATATGTTAATTGGGGCAAAGGATGACGTCGCTTATCGTGCAGCTGTCGTCTTAATACATTTTAAGCACCAGCGGTCATTTCCAATAAAGACGATTCAACGTAAATTAGAAATAAAACTAAAAAGAAAACACGACAGCGCAGGACGATAATCCTTTTTTTTCAAATTAACTTTTAAACTGCAATAAACATAAGAAGAAAATACCAAACAAACAAAAAAAGAAGAATAAAAGATACTGTCAAACTCAAATTACGATTCGGCTGGATTTCTATACACTAAAACGAAGCGCTCTATTCCGTAAAGTGCACCAATAATCGAATTACCCGGAGGCGGATAAACTAAACATTCGTTCTCGTGTCGCCGATCGCAAATATCCCTGTCTCCAACCACTATCAATAAGTGAACTTTCCATCTGGAAAATATTACTGCATATCCAAACTGTAATCGAATTTCAACTTCTTTCAAATTCAGGCTATCAGAGAAATATTAAATTTTCTTTGACTGCTTCTGCTTTCCTATAATTTTTAGTATTTTTATGCTGTAGACGTTTTCTTTTTAAACGCAAATTTCGATACATAAATGACTTGTTTATTAATTTCTCAAAATAAAAGCTTTATTTGACTAATGCACTCATTCTGTTTATAAGGACACAGACTTAGCAGTCACGTTTAATTGCTCATCCTATTACGTGTCTATAATAAGAATGTGTAATTGAACAAATCAGCTACTTTGTATTATTTTAATCGTTTTTTATGCAAGGCTTGCCATTCTGTTTTTCTGTTATACTATTATTGATAATTTATTGAAACTCATTAGTCATTAGAGACTATCATATTAATTTTATCTATTACGTTGACGCTGTAATACAGTTCCCGCAACTTTAAGTTTTATGTTTTTTCATATTCGTCATCTTTTTTAAGGATTATCTCTGATAAAAATTTGTTATAATTGATCTTTTTTCGCAGCTTTAGTTTTTTATAAAGCAAACGTAATAAAAAATTCTATTTTTTATTGTTTATATAAATTTTTATTTGTTTTTCGTAAAAATTTATTTTTACTGAAGTTGCTTAATTTTGTTAATATGAAATATTTTTAGATATTTTTATTTTAATAA
The DNA here is from genome assembly GCA_035610365.1 of Aquatica leii. Taxonomy (NCBI): domain Eukaryota; kingdom Metazoa; phylum Arthropoda; class Insecta; order Coleoptera; family Lampyridae; genus Aquatica; species Aquatica leii. The sequence continues at coordinate 39,484,790 of CM069435.1, read as the reverse complement.
AGTTATCTTATTTTCTTTACTGTAAACTTTTTTAGTTGTTTCAAAAGCTTTGTCATAGTTTTTATTTACTTTTTTGTAATAAATAGTTTATTACTTTCGAATTCTAGGAATTTTAATCTTTTTTGTTTTTTTTAAATGTAATCTATTTACTGTTATTAACTTACCTTTGTCCTTATTAAACTTATTGCTTACTTATTACTTTTCAATAATTTTTGTTTAGCTTATTTTTTAAGATCGTGTTAAAACTAGAGTTATAATTCTATGTAATTTTTTATTTGTTTGATTACTTATATATTCTTAGTTATATAAATAAAAATAAATAATTTCTAATAATTACATTTTATAGGTGGTTTCATAGTTACGTTGTTTGAATACTATTTTGTACTTGGTTTTGGTAAAACAAACTCTAAAAATTGTTATTAGTGTCGACGTTTTTAAGTAAATGAGTTGATTTTGTGAGAATTTTTTTTATTTTACAACAAATTTCGTTAAAATTAATAATCATATTTTTTATAATGTAGACTATTAAAGTTTTAGATTATAACAAATTGGGGTGCAAAAAGCGTGTATAAAAAAATTGCACTATTAATAGGTTGTTTAATGTTAAATGTATTTAAAATGATAACTTAAAATTTAATAACAATTTCGAAATAGTACAATTAACATAATTTCTGGAGAGACCTGGATGGCGTCTTTTCGAGTTTTAACATTTAAAGCAAAACCTATTTAAGCAAGAAATTTAAATAATTTATTAGGTTATCAGGGCAATAATTTTATTAAATTGATTTTTGGCATAACAAATGTATAACAATTTCTATTCTGATTAAAGGTATAATGTTGATCAAATTGAACTATGTATATATCTGTTAAAAAAATTGCCAGACGGAATCATATCTAGTTTCGTTTTTAGAAGTATGTGTCAGGTCACTACTAAAAACTTAAAAAAATATTTTCTTGTTAGCTAAAAATTATAATTTTGCAATTAATTTATTAAAACATTGGTTCATAAAAAGAATTAGTTTAAAGTGCTCTTTTCGCCAATTTTTTTGCAAATGCAATTTTCTTGCACACATTAAAAATTACAAAAGTTTATTTCAACTACTACTGTTGTTTTTCAACAATTAAAAAATGTCAGAAATATACATAAAATGACACTCAATGTTAAAAGACATAACGTTACTAGAATGTTACCGACATGTGCTACTTGACAAACAGATATTTTTTCGTGTACTTGATAGAAAAGTGGCACATTGTTTAACCAAAGATCGTAAAAAAATGAAACTTTTCTCGTATGCAACACTTTTCTTCACTATTTCAGTTCTTCTTTTCTTCTTTGTTCCCTAGCTGGCGTTTGGTTTGGATCGGCTCCTAAGCCCGTACGCTGCTGTGGGTGCCAATGGTTGTCGAATGTCGTTTACTAAACGTTTCCATGCCTGACGATTCATGGTTGTGGTCGTAGCCTCTTCGAGGTTTAGCTGGCGATTTCTTACATCTTCTTCGACCTGTTTAATCCAGATTTTCTTGGGCGCTGTTCGTTGAACTCTCCAATGGGCGGGTCGATTTCGCCAACGGAGTTTGTGTGGTAGGCGGCTGTCCTCCATTCTGCATACGTGTCCGAACCATCGTAATCGCCTTTTCTGGATCTGTTCCTCGATCGTCGGCTGTTCGCCACATCGACGTCGAATATCCTCGTTTCGGATGCGGTCGCCAAGCGAGACTTGTAAGATTTGGCGTAAGCATCCCATTTGGAATACCTCAAGTTTCTCCAGATCCAACTTTAGTGTTGTCCAAGTTTCCGATGCATAAAGAAGAATTGGCAAGATCAGGGTCCGGTTAACACTTTTTTCCGTTCACTTTATTTATTAGCGTAAATTGTAAATGAATAATATGTTAAATTATTAAATATTACACTAGAAGATGAAAAAACAACCGCAATGTAGACACTGGCAAATTAGAATTTATTCCATCGCTTGCTTCTACTGGTGATGACGTTTCGTAGGTCAAAGATTGCTTTTCAAAATTCTTACTGTATTTTCTATGCTATTCTTGACATAGATTTTTGCAACAACACTACTACGTCAGTTTCTTCTAAACTTGGATGTCAGTTTCACTGATGGCCAAACAGGTAGCTTGTTTTTTCAAAAACAATAACCTGTGAAGATTTTTGAGTCCAGTAGCTTTAAATACGTAACAATTTTCTTTGGCAAATAGTGTTTATACAAATTGGTTTCTTTTGCACTTGCTCTATCTGTAAAACATAAATGTTTGCGATGGTCTGCATTTTTGGTCTCAAATTAAAAGACTTTTTATAAAGCTCAATTCCGTTTACTCTATCTTTTGAAAAAAACTCGTTTTTTCTTTGTTTTCGTGACATGTAATATAATCACCAAAATATGCCCGCATACTAATACGTCATCTACTTTTAGTAAACGTAATTCTTCTGCCCGACATGCTCCATGCAGCCACATTACCAACACTACCTATGTAAGTAGAAAACTGACATCAGGAGCTTTTTCTAGAAACTCCTTTACATTATCTATCGATAGATCTCAAGATTTTTTAGGTAAGCGAGCAGTTTTTTATATGCAGATATATTTACGTTTTCATTTATTTTTAAAATACTTCTCAGATATTGAGTACACTAACTATAGTGCGAAGTTTTAAAAGTTTTTGCTTAAGAATGCTTATAAATTAATGCTCTTAGTCTTATAAACAAAACAGATCTTATACCGTAATTTCTTAGGTAAAATTGTTTTTTGTAAAAGCGATATGCCTGACGTGGTTTTCTTACTAATATTCCCGTGTCATTGCAATTTGATATACGTAAGGCTTTATTTAGATACAACGAAATGCCATTCTCATTTTATTTATCAAGAGAGGTTGAGTCTAGTTTACACTATGCAATTTAGAAGTATTTTAAGTATCAGCAACTATTTTAATTTATTTAATAATTCTCTCGTTACTATATATTCTTCAAAATTAATATTTTTGCTTTGTAATTAATTTTGTATATGGACTTATTTTGACGATGAAGATAGAATTTTTTCAATCATTTGATTGTGGTAAGAAACATTATTCAAAACAAGAACTGTCAGGTACCATATTCAATATTTTTGATAGTTATTCCTTAAATGCTAAAGAAATCATTTTTTCATGATAATCACTTGTTTCTTTTCTTTAAATATTAATAACCTATTTTCCAAAAAACCATCGCTTGAATTCACGTGAATTATAATCAAACGTCCTTCTTGACAATTAAGATTTTTTAAACCCTTGAGAAACCTTTTGATAAAAGCATTTCTGCGATTAGTTGTGGAGCAATCAGTCCAAACTTTATTTTTAATGTCTTTCTATAAACCCATGTTTCATTCAGATAAAATCTGTTTCTACTATTACTTCTGTACTTCTTAATTGTGTTCTTCTTTACGTTTTAATGACATCTTCATCAAGCATAATGCTCTTTCTCTAGATTTAGATTTAGTTTTATTGTTGATTGCTGTATTTACTAGAAGATAAGCACCCTTACGACGTATTTTGTGCCGAAAAAGTATGCTTCCGCTAGGAAATTGGCATTGAATTATCTGTTAGTCAACATATTCACTAACCATTTTGGTAATTGTTGCAGATTACTGCAAAATCTTGATTTTACGTTATAGCGAGGTTGCCATGTAACAGAAAACTAATCAAGAAACGATATTTTAATAAATCGGTAATCTTTGAGATTTGTTGATATCTAAAACCTTAAACAACAACTTTAATATGTGATAGTTTAAGTAGTGATAAGTCAGGTTTGTTTTTCCGATGACTTGAGCCGTCAACTGACAGTTTTATAATAATAACAATGAAAATTGTCTTACATCATAAACATCATTAAATATAAATTCGTTTACTTTTACAAATTAAAACAAGAAAAAAGCAGTGGGAATTGATCAACATTTCAAATACTTTGATGTGGTGATTTATGCTTATACGTCTCGTTGCATGATCAACGTTTGCAGTTATATTAAACTTAAAATTAATTTATTGTCAATTTACATATTTACTTCATCAGCATATCAAACATAAAGATTACAAACAATAAAAATATTAATTACTTCAATAATAATCCTAATTTTTTTTTCAAAAATCATTAAAAAAGTTATTTTGTTAATCGTATAGAAATAATATAACAAAATCTCATTATTAGCAATTTTGGTTTATAATGATAGAAGTAAATATCTGGTCATAGAGGTGCACAACTCTGAAAACGTTCGTAGTCCTAAAGAGAAAACATCAGTATCAAGTTTTATTCTATTTAAAAACGTAATAAAAATAAAGAAATATAAAATCAAGTTACATTTGAAATAGGTTTGCCACTCGCATAAAGTAGGTGAACAATAACACGATTCGATTAGAAATTGGAATAAATTTAAATTAGACTCGATATATCATGGCAACCAGGTTTGTAAAATCAGCCAGTAAATGGAATTATATTTCTAAGAGATTGTGCTGGCTGTTTGTGGCAACACTAGTCGGTGCAGATAATTTGTAGAGAGGTGCGCGCGGTGAAGCATATTATGTTTCACACTTAATAATACGTAGTTGGGCATCTTCCAGTAAATACTACAATCAACGGTTTTATTTTATTTTAAATTGCTTTTGATGTATGTGTTTTATGTAATAGCAAAGGCTTTCACGGGCGGAATCTATACTAAGATAAGAATGTCATCAATGATGAAGCCTCTTACAAAAGTGAGCGAAACGTTGGCAACTTCGGTTACAACAACAATGACACGGTCCAAACCCGGAAGACATTCTTATCTTAGTATGTGTTTTATTATTATAATCAAAGGTATGCACAAATAGTTTACGTGATCATTAAAATTGTCACTTAAAGAACGATGTTTTATGCTTTTTTGGAACTAGAAATTCATTTAGTACTCTATATATGTATATAGCTGACTGACCAATTCCTATAAATATGAATGCGATTAAAATGTTTATTCTAAAAAAACTTGTTGTTTGAAATGTTACTTCAACCAACAATCATTAGGTTATTCTCGTTAATGGTTTTAGAAACAGTTAAAAACTTTTCTTTTCCAGGTTTTCGAAGATGTTCTGTCGTCTTTTAGGTAAAAACGATGTTTTAATATGCTGGTAGTACTTGGTAAATCCATTATGATAACCGCAGCTAAAATAAAAAGTAATTTTAAAATATAAAGAAATAAGTAAGATTAGAATAAATATCGTAAAAAAGTTAATGTAGTAATACAAAATTATGAATGATTTTTGAGAAGTCAAAACATTTTCGGACAAGAGATCGTCTTAGATTGAATAGTCTTCGATGCAAAAACTGATCTAAACACACACTCTTGTCTGACACAGAAGAAAGCGACATGACTTGTCATAACCCGACGACGGCGACGTGGCAACCAGCCCAGAATACTTCAAACCACTATTACAAAAGCGATTTATACGAATATTTTTAGTTGTACTTGGTAAAATATAATTTAAATAATTATTTTAGTCACTATCAGTAGTCAACGTTTTATTCGATTCTTCAGCAACATTTTTTAACATCACGGATACTACATTTTTGTCTTCGTTTTGGGGAAAAAATGTTTTTCTAAATTTAGGTGGCAACTTCTGAACTGAACATATTTTAGTCAACTCTCGGTTTTCGTAGTTTTACTTATATTTAAACGTTTAAAAAAATCGTCGATCCGTGTTACCATTGTTTAAAGTACTTTTAGAATTTGCATGATCAGCTAATAACCGTAACTGATTTTTAAAGTTTTGCTGTCTATTAACGATTTGAAATACTTTTACAATGTTGTTGCTTTCTTTTGCTCTGCTTTTAGGTACCTAGTTAATTTTTGCAAAGAACAAATATAAAAAATTTTAGTCAATATAGTTGAAGTAACATTACACACGTTTCCATCTAACATTATAAGCCATTGGTTACGTTACAAAAAAAAGTTGAAGAAAGTTGTAGATTTTGTAATAAAATAAAATTGCATTTTGTTCCTTAAGTTCAATGAATTTAAAACGACACAAAAATTTGATAAAGAATACTATCAGGTAAATTTTTTTTTTGACTTTTGTTTCTGTGTAGTGCTTCAGCTTTTATCATGTATGGAAAAACTTGAGTTTTACTTTAAATAAAGTTTTAGTGATTATTTGCAACTTGTATATTCTAAACTTGTAACTCCGTCATCTTACTAGGTGCTTGATGAAGAAAGGTTAGATGAACTGAGATATTTAAGTAGTTATTCAGTGTCGTTCACATTTACGTGCTCGAGTACCTAAAAGCATTTCCATTTCCGAGTCTAATCCAAAATTTGCATTTTTACCCTGCATTCATAAAGTCACAGATGAAATAAGAAAACGATTTTGTTAGAATCGTGTATTAAACCAATATTCAACTTGACAGGCAAAATCTTTCAGATTCTTTTTTTTTCGAAAGACAAATTTTCTACACGTTTATTTCAAAGTGTATACCAAACTCTTTATTCATGTGATTTAGTCTACATTGGCAAAACCAGTCGTTTGTGGTTGCTGAACATCATTTGACTACAAGTGACAATATAGATTTTGATAACGTTTCAGCGAAATCTCCATTCTTCTTTGGAAGACGTTTTTATCTTAGTATAGACTCCGGTCGTAGAAATCTTTCCTATTACATTAATGACTTTTTGTTTATTTATTCATTTATTGATGGATTACACTAGTAGTTTATCAAATAAATATGGATTTATTTTCATTTCTTCCCTTATGTTTACGAGTTTCTGATTTTTTAAGGTCTAAGAAGGTGTAGTTGGTGTTGTCTCAACTGCTTTGTAAATTATTTTAGAAGCGTTTTTGTTATAGCTTTTGTAACCTCATTTAAACTGCAGTTTACCAAAACTAAAGAGCCTTCTACGTCGTAGTAAAGAAGTGAATGACCATTCTTTTTGGATTTACGCACTTTGGCAGTTATTTTTTCTAAAGATCAATAACAATAGTCATATTTAAAAAACAATGTTAAGAAACTGTTTATTTGTATTTAAATTATTTATTAAAACAACAATAATAACTTTGATTTAATTGTTTGATGTAAAGCAACAATAAAAGTATTAATAACACTGTAAAGCACGAACAACAACAAAACTAGTTACCACAAATGTTAACAGTGTAGTTAGTTGTTATTATAAGGCGTACTTGAGTGTTAAGGTAGTCTTGTTAGAGTATAAAAAGATGTCTCCTGTTTGTCCATGTTTGAATTTTCATCGATTAAGTTCAAAAGTGGTAAATAGTATGTCTACTAGAAGTTGGATTGTCCATTCGTGATTGTTGTTAGTTGTGTAGGACGTAGCGTCGCTGCAATCTGCCAATGCTAGATAGGATATGCAGAAAGTAATGAGGAAGTCTACGCCTGGTCGTCCCAGGTCGTGCTCTTCAGGTTTTCGCTTTTTGGGACCGTTTCTCGTCGACCAAGAAAATTGGTGATAGATGGAATGGTTTAAATTGCCAACAATTTTCTATACGATCTATTTATCGAAAAATTTGATTTTATAAGCTTAGATCGTACCGACCATTACTTTGCTTACCTTTAATAAAAAGTGGTGTGATAAAAGGTTGTAATGGAATGAGAAATGGAAACGAGTAGTTTTTATTGACGAATCTCGATTTTGTTTAGGGGCCCATGATGGTTTTTTGTAAAAGGAGATACCGTTTTTACTCAAAGTGTGATGGCATGGAGAGCTTTTTGCCATGAAAGTAGATCTCTTCTAGTAATTATTTAAGAAACGATAAATGCAATTGGTTACATCAAGTATTCGTAATAGACTAGCTGAATGCGTAAGAAACGCAGGAAGAGCAACCCATTATTAGTGTTTTTAATAAGATAATGCGCGGCCACATGTTGCTAGAGTTTGGTTATTTTTTATTAATTAGGTTTTATGTCTTTAATAGATGTTGATGTCAAAAACTCATTTTTCGTCTCTTGTAAATTATGTTTTGTATTGTTCAGTTGCTTTTTTTCTCTTCTTAGAGCCTTCGATTAGGTGTGGAATTTTTGTTTAATTAAACAACCGTAGTTGTAATTACGGCGACGTTTCGTGGTCTTCCTATTTGCCACACTTATCACCAATCGAGCATATAATAAGACGCAGGATCAATAATTTACAACCACTCCTAAATAATGTAGACATTTTCCAACAACAAATCTTAAAAGCTTCGGAGTCGATACTACAATCTATTATTGAATTTCAAGTTTTCTTAATAGACTAGCTGAATGCGTAAGAAACGCAGGAAGAGCAACGCATTATTAGTGTTTTTAATACATTTGATATCTTAAGTATAACTTGCTGTTAAAGTTTAAATTTTGGTTATTTTTTATTAATTAGGTTTTATGTCTTTAATAGATGTTGATGTCAAAAACTCATTTTTCTTCTCTTGTAAATTATGTTTTGTATTGTGTAGCGTGCTGTTTTTACCTATTATGATCTGATATTTAAGCATTAGCCAATTAAAAAAATAACATTCAATTGTTAAATTAGATATTGCAAATAACAATAAATGCATGTATGTAAATTAGTATTATGACGTTTTATAAAACTAAAAAGAGTTTATTTACATTTAAAATCATATTAAATGAATTTAGGCACTAATATTTTTTTTACATAAAGCATTTCTTATGTTAGTAAAATAATTTCTTTGATGTCAAACAGATGCTTTTCTCTACGCTTACCAAACCGTATTAATTAAAAACAAGAAGGGGTCTAAATTAAGACTATTTAAGCCGACAATAAAAACGCAATTTGTTGAAAATTGTTACTTTTTTAAACAACTACGAATAGTTTTTTTTCATCAAACTACGTATGTAGACATTAGTTGCAGTGTTAGAAAATTATCTTCATTAAATTGTTAAAATTGCAGATGTTTAGAAATTGTAGTTTAAAAAAAACATTTCTTATTAAATAATTTTGGTGTTAATTTTTGGTTATTTTCAGGTTTCTAAACGTTTGTAAGACTACTAACAAAACTGCGAAGTTTTCAACTAAAGCTTTTGGTAAGTAAATTGATTATTAAAAATTTTTTGTGTTTAATTTTATTTTATAGAATTATTTCAATTCTGAATGCCTCGATTTATTCTATTTGTTTCTTAGATTAAATTTTAAAATATTGTATTTACAAAATCGACGTTTATAGAAATCCTTGCGAAATCTCAAATGAATTACATAGTAATTGTTACAATCAAATAAAAATCTCTTTCGATATATAATGCTTTAGCAAGTACAAGAATTTGCACACGATGAATGAACCTCTATTGTAAAGTGGCAGGTAGAGATAAGTCGAAGTAGATTGCCTACTAAATCAGAGATCTCTAAAATAAGATTTTATTGTCTTTTTTTTCGTGCTTGTATTTGATGGTTTTATTAACAAAACCACTTTACTTTTAAACAACAAGAAAAATTTAATGCGCGTTTATTGAAAATTGATACGTCTGGGTTTTAATTAGGTTCTGTGCAAACTATGTTAAATCTATGTACACATTCTACGCTTAAGAACTGCAGTAAACCAAAACTTAAAATTAACATTAATACTAAATCTGAAGATATTCTTAGTTATTGCTGTTTATGATAATTATACTAAACGTAAAGAACAAATTTTTGATTATAGTGAAACGTACATTCTACAATAAATTGAATATAAATTAAAATTACAATCAAAGCAAAAAGTTTTAGTTTAATAGACTTTATTGTGTCTGTGCAATGCAATTAGAAAAAAATATATGAACAATAAAAAAATTAATAATTCTCTGTAGAAATCTTAGCAAAAATGTCGTAAAGTTTATTATAAGAAGACGTAAAACAATTTAAATTAATATGAAACTAAAATTTCATCTCTCAACCAGATGTTCATCAACTTAATGTGTACGTTTCATGTAATTGTGTAATAACAGAGTTGCGCTCTGTTAACAAAACCTTTCAGAATTAAATCCAGCGTGAAATAGTAATTCGTTACTATAAGTTATGTTTAAACCAGTTTCTTTTAATAGCCGGGTATTTACAGCTTGATTGATTTTATATAAGTCTAACTTTGGTTAAAAACTATGCCTATATTCTATATGTACCAGTGATGTAAGTGAAAAGTGCACGACCTGTTTTAAATGTAAACAATGCATGACATGATACGTACGCATTTTAAAAAATTCTTCAATTGTTGTAATATACTGAAGTGGAGAGTAATTCAAGGCTAAGTTTATTGAAACAATTTATGTTATTACATGAAAGTAAACTAGTTTTTATGCACCGGTTTCTACCCATAAGTTACAGCTCAAACAAGCTTGGGCGTCTAATTGTCGCACAAATAACTGCATTCCCTTATTGTTCCAGACATGTTTCTCCGTAATGCGAGAAGTAATAATTTAAAAAGTCCGTTCACATGTTAGCTGTGTCATATATAACAAAAATTATATACACTAATTTCAGTTGAAGGAGTTTTAAGTTTGTGTCAATCAGATATGCACGGACCATGTGTTAACGTACTCTGTTTACTCTTTATATAAAATAAGTTTATGTAGTCATTTCTGGAATGTGAACTTACGCTTTTACATAATCTATAAACGTTATCATCTTTAAATAATTTTTCATTTTTTCTTATGTTTAGAAATTTGATAATTTTACAATAGATACTATAAAAGTACCTGATTTAAAAGTTCAATTCAAAATTTGGCATTGAAATGATAAAATCGATTTTTGACACCGATTTTTATTCGTTAAGTCACAACTTTTAAGTATCTGATAAGTACATATCTTGATATTATGTAGGCTCAGCAACGTACGCTGTGCCAAAAGATGTAAACAAAAGATAAGTCGTATATAGCTTATTTGTAAACGTGTGAGAAATTGATGTTTCCCAATTTAGTTTTTCTGGTTATCAGATTTAACTACTAAAAGCTATGCCAAGAGGTTTCCTTGAATTTAATCGTAACTCGTAACCTTGCAATCTAAATAATATCAATGAAGCAAATTCGCTTTTGAAAAAGGCTTAAATTGTAATTTATTAGAGTGTTTGTTTGAATTGTAATATTCAAAAGATTTAGATGTGAAACAAAATGTGCATTGCTGAAAGACAGTTAATGCAAAGTAAATATTTATCTACGTTGCATCAGAACAAATTTCTATTTATATTCAGTTAGGTTAAAGGACAAATTGACAATAATTTTTCTAGAAACACTTTAAGTTTCCAGTTTGCACTAAAATATGGCTTTTAGAAACAAATATGTTCGTCAATAAAAACTCTACGGTCATCGTCTTTTTGTTTTTGTAATATTTTTTTAGTATGGACAAACAAAATTTAAATCTAAGCATTCAAACAAACAATTTTTTTTATTTTTTTGATAATACTTCCACAACAGTCTTGCCGCCTTGCATCATACGAGCTATCTTCTTTTTTTCCTTAAATGAAATCCTTGGCATATTTGTCCAATACAGAAGATCTCTTCCAACCTCCGTATCTTTTCAATACTGAAAGTTCAACTATAGCATTTGCTAATAACGTAGCGAATGTACGACAAAAGATATGCCCTGTATACGTCTATTTGCTAAACTTAAATGCTTTTCTTCAAAATCTTTCTGAAGGTATGAATCCATACTCGCTGCGAAATTTATTTTCCGTTGCGGCATTCTATTAAAAGCTTATTATTTATTATTATGTCAGTTTTTTGGTCGCAAGCCAAGATATCTTCAAAACGATTCGACAACATTTACATTTTCTATTTCATCGATAACCGTAAATACTCTTGTTTGATTTGTTTTAGATGTAGGAATCTTAATTACTAGCTGTGAGTTAGTTGCAACTACTTACGACAACATCTAGCAGCTATCTCAATAACGACAATAATCTGATCGAAAAACAAAACCTTTAACACATATTTAAATTTTTGTAGAATTGCGTTATCACCTTAGACCAAAAGACACGACTGATCCGGCACTTCTATAATAAACTTATTTATTTCATCTCTGAATTGAGAGTGTTTTTGCTTGCTTAGCTTTATATGCTACTGACTGTTTCTTTAGAAATGCCCGGACTTTCAAGTATCTTTTCTTTTTTTTTGTAATTCTTGCACTACGGTCTCTTTGGTCTTTTTGTGCACCACCGATTTATTACCACCTCAACACTTCTATTACATTAATGAAGTTCAGAAGTTTATTCCAAAAGACCTTTTTCAACTCATCGTCCGTTAGTTTTGTTTTACCGAGAATCGTTATACGTTGCGTTTGATATGCTTCGAATTTACACACCAAAAGCTGCGGAGTCTCGTCGTTCTCCCAGCATCCGCAGCATAGAGGACTACTTTGCAGTTACATTTTATGCATATGTTTGTTAAAGCCACAGTATCTTGTTATTAGTCCTGTAAGTTTCCTTAACTTTTGTCGACTCATGCTTGATAGAGCATTTTGAGTGTTTTATTGTGGCTCTGTAAAGAAGAGTTTTGTGTGTCTCATCCCTGAAAAGTTTTTCCATAGTTTTTTATGTTTCGCTACAAGTTTGCTGCTAATTGTTTCTTTTCCGGTCGGGCCTCCATATATTCCTACACCGGTACCGTTAAGATTTTTGACCCCATCTGCATACCTTTAACTGCGCCCGGTTTTTTTGTTTTTTGTTCATTGGCTTCGTGACGTTATTTTTACTTAAAATTTCTTTAAGGTGTGATAATTTTTTTTTGAAGTTGGATCTTATAATTAAGGTTGTCTTTTCGTTCAGCACGTTGTATATATCCGGTTTGTTTTTCCCGGTAATTGACATGTGTTTATTAATCCGCAGCCTGTATGATGCTTGTCTTGCTTCCATCATTACAACGAGGTGTAATGGTGGAAGTGAAGTAGTGCTTTTATGGCTGCTGTGGGCGTGTTTCTCATCGCTCCTGTTATCAGCAGACATGCCATTTTCTGTACTTTGCCTAGTTTGGCAGTTGTGCTTTTTAGGTTGGTTTTATCACGCACGCCGTATGTGTATGGGTCTTGTTACTACATTATATAACCATTTGGTCATTAGCGGTATCAATTCCTATGTGTGCCTGATCTGTTTGATTGTATTAAGAACTCTGATGACTTTCTTTGTGACTTTTTCTAGATGAGCGTTGAAGGTCAGTCTAGTATCAAGAGCGAGTCCCAGAAATTTGACTTCTTTTGTCATCGATAGCTGGACTCATCCGTTTTCCGTCGTTTGATAAACGGAACTATTGTCGTCTTGGTTGGGTTCACTGATAGTCCCATTTTGCACCATTTTTCGACGATGTTTAATGCACTTTGCATTATGTTTGATACAGTTGCCCCCAACTCCCCGTTTGTGATAATGGTGAGATTGTCGGCAAATCCTAAAGCAAATACTCCTTTGTTTTCAAGTTATTGTAATAGGCCGTCTATGACAAGTCACCACAGTAGAAATGACATCACCCCGCCTTGTAGGCACCCACCAGCTACTTTGGCTCCTACAGTGCTATGGTATAAAGTAGCTGTTACCGTTCGATTCTTGAGCATTGAGTTAACCTAGTTTCGAACTAGAAGTGTGATTCCTTTTTTTCTTGATTGTCCTTGCAATTGAAGTAAAGTTAGTATTGTCAAATGCTCCTTTAGTATTTAGAATATCTCCCAATGCAATATTGTATCGGATTGTATTTTTGCATCTGCTTACTGGTTGGTAAGTTGCTAACTTGCAAGATTTTCCGAATTGGTAAGCACACTGGTTTGGTGCAGAAGCGAAGCATTTAGTGTCCCGTCCCGTATATACCTGTCAACTACTTTTTTAAGTAATTTTAAGATTAAGGAAGTTAAGTTGATAGAACTGTAAGATTTTGCTTAGGCGTACATAGATATCTTTGGCTTTGATATAAATACCATCTGAGAATTTTGTATACTTCGCAGAGCAGCAAATCTCTTTTGCAGTATGATGGAATAAATGCCATCGGCTTCTGGAAACTGAAATGGATTAAAGGTATGGATTCTCCATTTTAGGTTTACAGCATTCATTATTTTTTTCGCTAAACCTCAATTCCTTTTAGGTGTACGTTTGTTTGGTACCTCTAAGTCCTGGTGTCTAGAAACTTAAGTTAACGATGAACCTGGAAAGTGTTTTTGCAGTAATTCTTGCAGAGTATTCTCAACCAAGTCTACAAACTTTCTGCTTTCGATCAGCAAATAACCAATGTTTCTAGTGCGGTTCCAGCTCTGAGCTTTTTGGAGTCAAGAACTTGTAGGTTTGCTTTCTACGTTCTTGCAGTATCTATTTCATGAGTCTCTCTTTGCTTTTTTTAATTACATTGTTGTATGTTGTGAGGCTAATTCTGTATTCATCCCAGTTTTTTGACCGTGTTAAGTAGCCTTTTAGTTCGTGCTTTTGTTTTGTCAAGTTCCCTGTTCCACCAAGTTATTTTGTTGAGGGTTTGTTTGACAGTTTTTGGACAGTTTGTTTCAAATGCGGATTTTAATGAATTAACAATACTGCCCGTCATTAGTCATAGTCTCTGATTTAGCCGGCTAATGTTTGTCTGATTCAATATTGAACTAAATCTGCATATCTATTATCAGATAAAAGTGGTTCATCTGATACATCCTACATTTTATCACGTTATTTGCCTTTGGACTAGCAAGCGTAAGGTCAATAACTTCACTGCGCGACACGGTCATAAACGTAGGCGCATCTCCGTTATTTATTATGTTTAAATTGCCTCTTAGAATAAACTCACAAAAATCATCGCTTGGATTTGTGTTTGTGTTCCCCGACAATGTATGGTGTGCATTGGCATTGCATCCAAGAATCAGGGGTTTGTTGGTCCCACTGTTAATCAGCGATTAGATTTCCTCCGGCGGCAGGGGTTCTGTCTGATGCTTTCTTAAACTACAGATATTTTAACTGCCGCAAAGTCGTTAGAACATAAATCTCACAATGGCATTAAGTTTAGTGCATTTTTTACAATGATACAAGTGCGAGAGTTGTGCACAAGTTGGGCTGCAAGCAGCCATCTATTTGGAAAGTTCAACTTTTTTATTGTTCTTTTGTCTATGGCTCCTGGATAAAAGCAATATCAATATCGTGAGTTAAGGTATAAACACTGAGGGCCGTTGAAGCTGACCTTTGACCATTATATTTGCCGTCAGTAGGTTCTTTTTGGCTCTGAATTTACATCCATTGCCCTGCGGACGTGACTTGTAGCATCCGGTTTTTTACTGTCTTTTTGGAATTGGCCAGCGCCCGGAGAGTGATCCTTGAAATTCCGGGGTGCAATTGGTTGGTTTATCCTTCCATTTTCTCCCAGGACCCCTTGTCCATAAACAGACGTATTGGGTTCTTTTTGGATCGGGTTTAGTGTTAACCAGCTGCCACGTTTCAGTACTGATGTTATTTTGTACCAATATTCTTTTCAGAAGGGTCACCGGTTCCAGTACGGTTCCCGGGACCCAAATAATGACTTTTTTGGCACAGGACGGTCTTAGTGTTCACGTGCCAATTTGCCACTCTCTGGTTGCTTCATTTGCGCATGTAATTTTTAGGAATCCCTCTTTATGGATACATTTCTGAAAACTCGAAGAAACTTGTTTCTTCTCCAATTTGCCAATCTATCGAGTATCGATGTTTTTATGACTTTGGATTCTTCAGAACTGATGGTGTTTTCAGATTACCCTTATGGTATGATTGCAACAGCAATTCCTGTCAGTGACCTTGAATGTTCTTTTAGGTTCTTTCGACCCCTCAACTTTGCTTTACTGGTCGTTTTTGTGACGTCGGTGTGCTACTGCTGGAAAGGTTTTGCGCCCCTGTTGTTCCAATAGTTGATACAATTGCGTGCGCCATCTGGTGTCGCTGTTGCGTTTCTGACGTGCGTGTCTTTGCTTCCTATATAGGTGAATTTTGCTCTCGTGTCAATACCATTTAAATAAAACTTGTTTCCTGAGCTCTTGATTCTCTTTGTTTTTTCAGCTTTCGCCTTGCCGTTTCCGAATGGTTTTTAGGGTTTTTGGGTTCGCACTCAGCATCTGCAAATATTTTTGGGTTCTGCTAAGAGTCTCAGTTTTTTTTTAAATTTTGTTTAGGTGATTCTATATATGTCCCACGAGTACGAAAGAAAAAAAGGTCATTGTGCGCCTTGTCCCAATACGAAAGGCTATATACAACGGGGTTCGCTTGGTGTCCCGAGGATGGAACCAGTGATGGTTGATCTGCTATTCAGTTACGGGTCTTCCCCATCTTAGATTTAGGTTTTTGAAAAAGTGTTTTTCTCTTGGTGCAGACAATCAAGCTAAGACCCCTCAGCACTGCTTGTCTCTGAGGTATGTCCACAGCAGCAGAAGGTTTGGGTTTAGTTGCCGTGTCTGCTAATCAAAGTCAGTAGAGCATCGACAGGCATCGTTACTTCAGTGTTTTTACCACGATACTACAGCTTGAACTGGGAGTACGTACGGATTTTAGGCCGCGATTTCAACACCTGCCAAGGTAAATAGGGTTTTCCCGGCACAGCTACAAAGCTGCGTACCTTGACACTCTATCTACCCTCCTATCTACCACCTGGAGACGCGCCGGATAGGTACCTTAACCCACGTGCTTAGGTGTTTTAAAATATCTACGTTTTTATATACCATTAGTATTGTTTTAACCATTGAGAATTTAGACCACAGCAAAAAACTACACATTTTTTTAGACTATAACAAAATTAATTAATATTCTACCAAAAAACTATAAAACAAACTTACAAAATCTAATAAATACGCCAGCACTACTTCATCATTGATTTCAATAACTGCAATGTACTTCCATTCACAAAATAGTCTATACACTTTATAATACCGTTGTGTTGATTAAATACCCTTAAAAAAAACTGGTGTGATCTACCTTACAATTTACATTATATGTAAAAATGTATAATCTTTACGATTCCGTACTAAAAAGTAGGAATCAGCATTCAAAAAAAAATTTCATAACGTCATAACTTTCAAATATATGTAAAAAATTCGAAATAGCGCCATAAAGTGACATTTTGTTATAATCGATTAACGTGTCTCAGCGAATTTTCGAGAAAAATCTATAGAGAAGTTATGGAATTTATACACTATATGTATAGTATCTGTATTAAGTTTCTTTAAATTTTTATGCAAATACTTTGTTTTTCAAATTATTATTGATTGAATATTCAATTAACGATAATTTATCAGTTAAAATGATTTTACGAAAACGTCAAAATCTAATTGACAAACAAATTTCATTTGTCAGTATGAAAACTTTTACGTATACTACCTGTTATTGAATGAATCTATTCTTCTTCTGAAAACTTTTTTGAATTTAAAAATGTATTGTATTGTGACTTTTTACAAAATTTAAAAACTAGTAGAATTCAGGTTTACACGGGTTGCATTATTAATACAATTTTTCATTCCCAACACGGAAATTATCCAGAATGGAAAATTGTGTTGTGTAATTAGATTTGACCTTTTGATGTCAAGTTGTTATCTTTTTCAGAAGATTGAAAACATTGGATTATGGGAAGCATTTACATAGTATTATTCCGAATCATCGGTTAGTGGTCGTGGTTTACCAGTTTTTTTTTTCGAAACTTGTTTTTCTATACTGGTGCTATTATTTCTATTGAAGTTATCACACTTTTTAATTCCGATGGTTTTTTTAAATAGTCTGGGTCAAAAGGTACGAGATTTGGCTAAAATTTTGCCCGGTTTCTAAGAAATGCTCTGCTACATCCAATCTAGTGTTGTGTCTCTTTGTGTCCGCTTTGTGTACGTCTATCCGTGCAGCAATGTTGCGTCTTGTTTGTCCCATATATGCAAGTCCGCACGTGCAAAAGATGTAGTAAACTCTGGGTTCTTTGAGTGGTGCGTTTGTTTTCTTCAATTTTTGAAAGCTGAAGTTTAACTTATTTGTCGCATTAAAGACCACTTTTATGTTTTTAGCCTTAAATATATTGGGTATTTTGTTCGTGTACTCTTTTATGTATGAAAAAAAGTGGTTGTAACGTTTTTGTTTCTTTTGTAGTTCTTGGTATTGTCTGTTGCCCGCTCTATCTATGTCTGCTTTTTCATATTTTTCCTCAAGATATCCGTTAGATGACGGAACTCAGTTTTTAGGCAGTTATGATAGTTTTGGCTCTATGCGTTAACGTTTTTGGCACAGCCAATTGCAACAAGGTGATGGTGCAATTCAGCATTGATATATTTGTAGGTGTGTGTGTTGATTTTTTGTATACCTGGAGCCCCTAGGTGTATACCTTTTAAGGGACAAGTCCAAGATCGAGATGCTTGTATTTGTTTCGATTTCTAGAGGTAATTCCTATATGTTACCTACTTTTCTTTCTTTCTTTAAACTATTTTAACATTAATTATTAAAATGCTTGTAAAACAAAAATTAAACAGAAAGTTTTGCTCATCTCTTTTTTCTTGCCTAATAATTCTGCAATAAAATTCAAAAACACGATAATGGTTTGTTTTTTTATCCTTCACTACGCATATTTTTTTTTCACCTCGATCATTTGACAGCTTTTCATTGCGTTAGTAGTTTCTTTTTCTCCCGCATTAACAACTTTGACATTTTTTACGTCAATACACATACTAAAAATTGAAATATATCTATGGTCACCCCGTCAATGTTTGCTAAAATTTAAATGGTAAATTAAACAATGAAAAATTTTGTTGAGCGTTGTTGGTACCACACTGATGGACGCACTTATTTTACCTCGTGTTATACACTTATCACACGTTTGTTAGACACGTTACTAATACGTGCGGTGCTTATTTGTTACTTTGGATGTTACGTTTGTGTTGGGTTGAATTACACAAGAAATTACACATGATTTCTCAAGTAATTAATGTTGGCTTTCGATATCTTTTAGATTCGTGGAAAAGATATATTAATTGGGTTTGCTGTGTACTATGTTCCTATGTTAAATGATTTATGGCAAAAATAGTGATCAATTTGATTTTACAGTAATGGAAGTAATGAGTTCTGCGCATTTATTTTATTTGATCTCAAAAATACGTTTGTGTTTAAATTATTTTATTTGTGGTACCGTCCGATTACACTCTGTTACAGTTTTTAGGGAAGTGTTTTACCAGCTTTTCTAGATCTAGTAAAGACGTGTATCGATTGTAAGTATCCCTATTGTTCTTTACTTTATGATGTTCTTGTCGGTTTAATTACAACCAATTTGTATTCGGTATTAATGTTATCACAAATAAACAAATATATAATAATCTATTGCAATTTAATTAAATGTGCATCATATTTAAAACATTTCCTTTTCTATCAATAAAGTTTGACATATATTGTTTATTTTTAACGTAACAAAATTCTCATACTTGTATTTGTGTTAATGTAACCTCGTGATGCATTGTATTGCCTACACTGCTTATTTAAAGTTTATTAAACATTACTGTGATATTATTGTTGTGTACTAGCCGTCGTTATTAAAATTATTTTGTTTTTTCTGTTTAACTGGCTGTCTTGAATTTGCCTTTACCTCTTATTGTGTATCCTTTTTAGTTAGAAGCTTAAAGGTCTCTTTCTCGCACTTATCTGCCGAGACAGTTATATTAACGAATAATTAGATATGGCGCCCTTATCAACTTACTAATATAACTTATATCTAGATTCACGCCTACTTTTCGACAAAGTAAGCTGGTCCAGGTAGGGTTTACACCAGCTAAAAGCTTGTAACAACTACCAAAAAACGCTAAAAAAATTTGTACAAAAATACAAACATTTTTTCTGTTATATAGTCTATTTGCGCTAATTTTCACTACTAAGTATTAAATATATCGTTTGTTTTCTGTTTTGTTTTACCATATTTTTTGTATGCTTTCATACTAACCAAAAAAGTTTGGTTTGGCAAGTCAAATTAAAAAAAAAACGTTAATGATTTAAAGGATTTTGTTTATATTACATATAATTTTTGGAATATAATTTAACATGTTCAATTGAATTGTAAGATTCCGTTATGTCTATATAAAACAAACTTGATTTTTTTGATTATGTTTGGTTAATTATTGCTTTAACTGGTAAATGATGTAGCATATTATAAGTAATTGGCAACATTTTAAAAACTTAGATAAACACCTTTTTGAACATTCTAGCATTTTCCGATATTAATCTAAATCACAACAAAGTTTGGTTTCGCATTTTTAATATTGCGATTTTTTTATTCTGCGTGTTTAGCTAAGATTTGATAATATGTCGCATGTTACAGATCGTTAAGCTTAACAGGAATAAGAAATATATCTATGTAACACAACTATACGTAAGCATTAAAAGGTATTCAATATGTTTAAAGCGCGAGTAGGTTTTTGTATATTTCCGAGAAAATAAATTTTATACGTTTTTAATAAATAATTGCTATTTACTAAGAATTTTGTTGTGCACATCTATTAGTTGCAAAATCCTTAGCTAATATTGTTGCACAATCTTTGTACGTAAGCGTAATAGAATTTACTACAATGTTACTAAACTGATATATTAATTATTTGCAAAGCCCCGCAGTACGATATTTAATTAATTTTATTAAAAAACTTGCAAGATTGAATGAAAGTTGATCCTCTTTATATTGCACATACGGAGGTAATGCCACTCCAAAGTGCTAAAGATATTAATGTGTACATGTTCAAAGTTGTAAGAAGAAGCTCGGAGTTTCGTTCCTACATAAGAAGATGAATATAAGAGGATTATAGCATCCTTATTAGAATATATGTTGACTTTGTAGCAAGGCGTGTGTATGATATTATGCGACATTATCTTAAGCTTCAAATCGTTTATAGTTAAATTTTGTATAGCTTAATTTAAAATACACAGAATAGGCATTAATCAAAATAGATCTTTCTTTATAATTAACGTAGAATACAATGGAATTAGAGTTTTCGAAACGGAAATGAAACAATTATTGGTAATAAATAACACATCCAGTTTTAAGCTTCCTTTCAACTGATAATATTGCATATTATAATAGTTAATAACTGTTAAATGAGCAGAAATGCCTCTTATGTAGGGTTAAATTTCACATCAGGTACGCCTACTTCCATGCCGTAGTAAATTCAAGTTATACGGATAATTGAGCACACTCATTATAGCAATCTGTATCGTTTAATCCTAATGAAAAATTATGGTCAAAGGTCTTTTACAGCAACTTGTAATGAACAGATTGTACACGATAAATTTTAAGTGATGAATTGACTTCGGCTTTACTTCAGGGAGTGTTGCACTTTTAAAAAAATTGTTATTGTAATTTATCATAGTAAAATTCCTAATTAGTTTTAACCTTGTTTTTCTTCTATAAAAAATTTTATGGGCAAATTTATTGTCTTACCTTTAAATTTTCGAACCACGCAATTATGATTTATTACGTAAAAAACTTCTTACATTGGTTCATTTAATTTTAACTAGCATTTAACAGATTTACGGCAATTATTAGCAAAAGTAGAATTTTTTTTCATGCATCAGTTTGATTGTGCTCCATTGTTTGTATTTTGTATAGTATTGTCTTTTAAAAATAAGCGTCAAATTAAAAAAATCAATTATGAGATTGATAAAACAAAGTAAGACATGAACTGATTCAAACTTTACCATTATCCTTACAAGTATATGTAATTTGAGAATAGTTATATTTATTCTCGATATATTGAACTGGTGGAACACAAAAAATAAACAATAATTTTTGTAATTTTGAAAATTAAAGACCATTAATTAATTATGCGTATTTATACTAATACAGATTAATATTAGTTTTAATGGAAATTTGTTAAAGACTAAAAATAACTGAAACATTTGTAAATTTGAAGATTGGTAATCAAACTAGATAAAACATGTATCCTGGGAACCAAAATATCATCAGATGAAATAAATCGCGTTTCTAAAAATTGTTACAATTAAGCATTGATTAAACCGCCATATAAGAACCACTACATAAAAATGAAGTAAGCAATCAGCATAGTTGTGAAAAACAAAATTAAACAAACGATCCTTTTGAGACTCCTCAGCACCGTGATAAGTGTTTTCACAATTATTACTGAGAGCTACTGAAGTTATGGATATCTCGTTAACATTCGAGTAGTATATGTTAATAACAAGTGGTGTTATCACCTTGTAGCATTTAAAAAAAAATTAAATATTTAAGAAACAAGTATACTGCAGGTAATATTAGTTAGAGTTGGTAAGTTCGCATTCAGCACCGTGACAACTATTACTAAAAATTGCTACAGTTATATCTTGTTGACATCCGAGTTTCTATATTGTAGCAGCTTCTACGTACTAAACTAAACACACATGGAAAAAATGAGAAACTAAAAATAAATAAGAGACAATTGGCGAAACTAGATTGAAGTGAAAAATGAACTCAACTACAAAAGCAGGTTGTATAATGAATAAAAGTGGGCATTTACAAAAAAAATATGTGAAAAATTTAGGAAACAAAACAAACATAAAACTTTGAGTTTTTGCTACTCGGTCTTTTGTATACTTTAAAATAAAAAGACTGGCGTAACCAATACCTGTAATGTTAAATGAAAGTGATACTTGAACACGTTTTGCAGTAAAATCTTTAATTATTTAGGGTTACAACGAAAACATTGAAAACACTCTCTAAAGATAAAACAGATATATTGTGTTTCGGTTTTAAGTTTAAATTTGTCACTAAAATTTCAATTTTTTGTGAATATCGTCATGTTGAGCTGTTTTAAACAACATTGCCAAGTTGTTATCTAACTCAGCTACAAAAAAATCACTATTATTTTTGCATTTTTGCAATTTAACGCAAATTTAAGACAACAAGAAAGAATCCGTTTAAGTCGTGTAGGTTCTATAGAAAAACGATTTCTTTCAATAGAAGAAGATACTTTATATTTCTTTTTTAATTGAATAAGCACAGTTATTTGACTAGTCAGAAATTGGTGGTGTTAACAAGATCTTTACCATCATAAATTAGAAGTGAGTAAGATATGAAATAAAACTATACAAGAAGCAATATCAGAAGGACCCGCGGCTCACAACACTTAAATATTGTATTTCAGCACCTCTATTACCAACAAAAGGTTGTAAAAGCTTAGGTTTTGTTTATAAGCAATCCAAGACAATTTAAGAATTTTTTAGTAAAAAAGTAAGCTCTACATTAAACGCTTGATTTACTCGTTTCATTAACCTTTAACTACCTTGGTAGGGACATTTTCACTTTAGTAGGTTTTATTTCACTATTTTGTCGCTAGGGCTCATAGGACAAAACTGCCGCATCGTGTAGTTTCAGTTTTCGTTAGGCTGCCTTGATGCACAAGTCGGCTGCGCGTGCGTTTACTGTCTAATGGCGCCTAGGGTTTCGTTTGGCCCTGCCAGGATAGTAGTGTTACTATTAAATGTGTTGATGTGTTTTAGATTTTGAGTGTTTTCTATTCTTTATAACATTTTCTCTGAAGGATCATCGTGTCTATGATTTGAAGAACAATATAACAAAGTTAGTAGGGAAGATCAAATTGGGCCTAACGATATATTAGATATTTTAGATAAAAGTTTTGACGTAAAAAGGTGTGTTTTGATGATTCTGATGGTTTAATAGATAACGACCACCATACTGTCTCAGAAGTCTTTGGTGACAATTCGGATGATGATCCTACAGTCAGATGATCAGGATGAACAGAATGATCAACCTATTCATGAAAGTATCCTGGGACTAGTGCAGCTGAAAGGTGTGTAACATGACGCAGAAATAAAAATATGATTAAAAAAAATATTTCGTTATAGAAATAATGCTTAGATCCTGCTTCTACTTCAAGAATTTGTGCTCATAATATTATTACCGAAGTTCCAGGTGTTGTGGGAAATGCACGTATAAACAAACCACAAACCTCACTGGACTCATAACGTTTACTAATTGACGTGATTATATTAGATGCGATAGTTGAACGTAGCAATGAAAAAGTAAGAGATTTAGAAGCTGATTATGAACAAAAAAATTTTCAATGTCACTATGTTGATCACATTGACAGAATTCAAATGAAGGCTTTTTTAGGACTGCTTTGCTTAAGTGATGTCTTCAAATGAATTATGAAGATGTGTCTTTTTTATTTGCTACTGATGGGACTGGACGAGATATCTTCAAAACAACCATGACAAAAAACAAATTTTTGTTTTTGCTAGCTGCTTTCCGTTTTGACTGTATCGCTACAACAACGGAAAGGCAACAAAACAATCCTTTGGCAGCATTTTTAATTCGTTTGTTAAAAACTTAAGATCGCAGTTGGCATTAAGATTTTTACATTATGTGACGCAAGGATTAACTACTTTGTCAATAGGTCAATTTACTGTGCAATATCCTAATCTAAAAAAAAATGCTTAGGCCTACTTTGAAAGTGTTGAATCTTATTTAGCCTATTGTGAACTCAAACAGGAATATCACAACAGACAATTATTTTTAGCTGTTAAATTAGTAAACGAGTTTAAAGACCAAAATCTTGCTTATGTGGGGACTACTTGCTACTTGCTTTCTAAATACAGAGAGAGTGCATTCAACCAAATTTGCTTTTACCAATGATAAGACTTTACTCTGTTATGTACCAAAATACAATAGAACTGTTGTAGTAATATCTTCGATGCATCACGAAGAAGCAATTCTAAAAGCCCGCGAAGACAAATTACCAGAAGTAATTGACTTTTACAACATCACAAAAGTAGAAGTGGATTCATTAGACCAGAATTGTGCTCAGTTTTCTGTGTCACGTCGCACTCACAGGTGGTCTATAACGCTTTGGTATGGTATAATAAACATTGCTGGGGTATATGCTAACATCATCCTTCATGCTGCTACCCCCGAGATAAAAATGTTACAACGTCAGTTCCTAATCACTTTGGGAAGAAACTCAATCAACAACCAACTAACAAGACCAATTCTGATGACTAGTGTTAGTGGTATACTCCAGCGCTATAAGCATTATGCAAAACATCCAAACATCCGTAAAGTTAAACGTTTGAAGCATCTTTACAAATAACTAGTCTGTTAACTTTTAACTTATTTAATATGGGTAAATCTTTTCTAAAACAAGTCCGGTTTGTTAGGGATAGAATTATCTCATCCTTTAAAAACCAAACTTGTTGTAACATTATTTTTGATAGAATGATTATTGAGCTTAATAGTCCAAGAAGATCAAAGAGCAATTTGTGAAAGTATTACTCTTTTTGTAACGTAGCTGCGCATATCATTTAAAAATGTTTTATAAGTAAAGAAATCAGTTAAAGTATTCTAATAAACCTCAAGCGTTTTCATAGGTACAGTATTATTAGGATTAATGACATTGTTGGATTCTTCATCGATCTTAAGACGATTTAAAACAGTTGGGCTGTTTAAAGGCAATTTTTTAATTGGAAATTTTGCTAATTGTGACTTGTGTAATACGTCTTGACAAAAACGTATAGCTTCATCTTCAGAAATAAACTCAGTAATAAGATCGTCAACATTGAAAACTTAATCAATAGCAGAAGCAACTATTAAAAAAATTTCAATCATAGATTGAGATATCTCTTTGCTAAATAAGAAGCAGACGCTGTATCGTACGTCACTGTGTTTAAAACGTAAATCTCAATGTCTTTTTTGAGTCATCTCTCTAAAAATTTTTTTGTAAATTTTGATCTTTATACGAAACTAAAATTGACGATACATTTCAGTTATACCTGTAGTAGCAACAAAGTTATACGGTCTAAATCGAAGTAAAATATCAAAAATATCATTAATGGTCGATGGACCAGTAAATTGAACACCATTAAGAGATCAACCAAAATCTGAAGAAACGGGTCCATCAAACATAACATAGTTTAATAGTCAGACTATTTTCTTTCATATGAGAAGTATTAAGAGACATTTGACTTAAATTACGATACTTACTCATAAATTATTTATTATAATTGTATAATTTATTAGACGTCTGAAGTTTTTTTTTTCAATAGCATAAAACTTTATTGCAATGTTTTTCGGATTTGTAAGAAGCGAAGAAGAAAGTTTGAAAGGGATTCAAACGACAAATCGACCTTCATCGTTCTTTTTTACAGTTTGATAATAATGTTTTTCACAGTCTAAATCATCTTTAGAAATAATTTTAACGTTAGAAATTTCTTCGACCTTCTAAAACTTTTTAAGGTCATTATCTAAGTTGAAAAATTTGCTTCTAAAATAAGTTTTTTGTAAACCATTTCTAAATTGAATAAACTTGTTAGAAAGAATGTCCCAGGAAAACACCTGCTCCAATAAGAATATTCCCATTTCCAGGTTTGTAAAAATTAGGATCAGCAAGAGGTATGTCCTTTGGAATATTCTGCATTTAAACTTTGTGTTGAAAGACTTGTTATTTAAGGTAAGATGTAACGACTTAGATTACTGCCAAAACCTTAATGCAGATAATGTGTGATAATATCACATCTTTTGTTTAAGGTTGAAGTAATTGTATTTATGCATGAATGTATCTCAAATTGACAATTATATACAAATAATGTATACGGCATAAACGTTTTTTATAACTTACAAACCTCTTTATTCCCACGGGCTATAATAAAACGTCAAACAACGATATCATACGTACGCAACAAACTAAATACTTGCAAAATCAAAAGTTTTTATTAGAAACCGAAACCTGTACTTTTTATTGAAAATTTTTTGTGGGTAATTTATGTTAACAAAACAATTAAAACACTTTACCAAATTAATTAGAAATCAAAAATTGTACTTTTTATTGATAATTAATTGTGGGTAATTTATGTTAACAATTAACCATATTAATATTTGGAGATACACACACGTTACTAGAATTACTCATCAAATTAAAATTTTTGCTAGTTCCTACGTGATCGAAGATCTTGTTAGCTCTTAATTCAGTGTTAATAGACGATAAATTGTCTTTTCTAATCAATGCTTTTTCAACTAACTTGATTTTGTTTGATTCAGAATCTTCTATATACTGTTCTGCAACTGACATTGACTTCCAGTTTCTTAGTTATTTTATATCAAACATTCCTTTTCCAGCGTTTGTTAACAACGTGGCTGATGAGTGATGAAATGAGTGCCCAGTATATGATTCAGGCTTAGGCAATTTCAGATAAATAGCTATTTTTTCGGAATTTCACAAAAAACTTTTCTCACTACAAATTGCCTGATGCATTTCCCATTCCTGTAAGCCAAGAAAAAACAGCAAGTATCTATATTTATCCGACGTAGAGCAGCATAATTTTTAGAAATTTCTACAAAACTTGTAATCTAAGGTTGTCAACTACACTAAATATTCATTTTTTTCTGGTTTTAGTATCTCAAATAGTGATCAGTAATGAGTATTGCAGATCTTGAATATCATCAACTTCTAACTGAGCAAGCTCTTGTTTACGGCATGCTCCAGCTATACCAAACATTAATGTTTTTGAAAATGGTTCAACACTTCTAAATTACAATAAATTCATTTACCTTGTTTATTAAATATATTTTATCTGGAGTTTGGTATATAAACGCTTCTATTTCTTCTATGGTTAAAACTTTTGACTTTATGGGCTTAAATCCATCTAATTTTCTTTTAAAAAATCTGAATAATTTTGAGTACCTGCTTATATCTATGTTATGGTTGACTTGGATAGTAGTTTTAAGCATTAAATAATAGTACCACATCAAAGAGGGGTTTCTTTCTTTAGATAAATACTAAAAATAAGCCAGAAGACCATTTTTACAATAACAGTTTTCGATAGAATCCTTTCGTATGACGCACTATTTAAAAGAAAAGAAGCTATCAATGAAACAAGACTAGCACCGTATCGTACATCCCCCTCAACTTTTTAAACTTTTAATCTCGCGTCAAATGTTTTTAAAAAACTTGCTCAATTTTTCAAAAATTGAGTAAAATATTTTAGAGTTGAAATTTTGTTATTAATTTTATGCTTTTCCCACTCACGTACATTTAGATTATCGAATTTGTTGATAATCACAATAAAATTAAAGTATCTCACTGTTGTGTAGGATGTTTTAAAGTTTTCCGGGCACTTAAATGCTCAGATACGGTGTCTATTATACTTCTCAGACCAGAAACCGACTCTTTAACACAAGGTGGAATTTGAAAAAGTAATTTTAAATGGTTATGAACTAACAACCTTGTATTGTTGAAACGTACATTCGGTAGACCTAAACAGATTTATAAGTTTCTGGTAAAAACTCTAATGACTGCATTAATTTAGCGACATCACCTTCTAAAGAAGCTTTTAAATAATAATATTTTTCGAGTGGTATTTAAATAAATAAGGGATTTATAAATATCTTTAAACTCAAGCTGGAGCATGCCGAAGTGACAAGCTGTATAATTTAAATCTGAAACAGTGTAACCTAAAATTGGTGTCATATTCTTACTACAAAAAACAATGTGCGAAGAAGAAGTGCTAACACAAGATTGGGTAACATTTGTAGTACATCGTTATATACAAATCCAGCCAGAAAAAGCTCTAGATAAACTTTATATCGTTATGAAAGCAGTAGACGTCTTAATCAATGGTTGGAAAAAATACATCTCATTGAAATAGTAGAATTTATCAAATCCCAAATTAGTACACCGAGCACTCCTTTGAAAGAACGTCTTCACTGTTATTACCCAATGCCCTAGGCATTGTCATATTAGGTTTGAAAAAAACATGGGGTGTGGAATCAACATATGCGAATTGACAAAAAGATAAATATTTTCAGTGCAGTGAAATACAGTCCACTATCAATAAGATTAAGAGTTGGCGTTTTATTGGTAGCAACTTTATCAAAACTAGTGCTCCCCAACAGGTATTTCTTCTCGACAAGTAGATTTATCATCAAAATTGTTTGAAATATATTGTTGCACAAAAATAGACCTGCCTGCTTTTGCATTCTACATACTTTTAGTAGATTTACCATAAGGTGTATAAACACCAGCTAATAATAGTTTATTCTTGCACCTTAACGTCGTCTAAGTCTTTCCATTAAAGCCAAACACGTTTCAGCGTTGAGTTCAGAATTACTTAAAACAAAGATTTGATATCTTGTCTCTTAGAAGTGGCATACAAAATAATTAAATTAAGCCAGGCGTAAGCTGCTATATATATTTACGCCAGACTTTCTTCCAGTTGCAAAAATGATTGCTTATCCAATGTATGCTTTTATTCTTTAATTTACACTTAATTAAATTGTTGTCTGCTTTAGTATTATGTACGTCAGTAAACTCATTGCCTAATTCTGAAATTCTTATCACCAATTTCTGTTTTGGAAATATTTGCATCACTATGAGAATTATTGCATTTTTCCAGTTGGAATGAAGTTGTAATCATTAACAAATATTTAAAACAATATAAAAATAAATGTTCACACGGTAAACATACGGTAAAACCAAAATCAAACTGAATCCGTATGAAACGAATGCTATTTTAGGTGTCTCGGTGATATTGTCCGACTTAAATTTTGCGTAATTTTTTTCTGTGCATGTGACAACTCTAAAATTGAATAGCTGGGATCTGCGATTGTTTCGATTATTAGTTACGGAATGCTGCATACAGGAACAACGCGTTATCATTGTAAAAACCCATTACAAAACCGCTCGCAAACTTTGTGAAATTGCAGCAAATATGTCAACGATTCGAACAATGCTCAATAAATGATTATAAGCGATTTTCGGCTATGCCGTGTCGTAGTTAAACACCTAGACTTTTTAGGTTTGGTCTTAGTCTCTCCATGAGTACCAAAACAAAAAGTAGAACTTGGCTTTTGCGGTAGTGTCGTTCGTGAACCCAAACAAACTGACGTTTTGGAAGACG
This sequence comes from Aquatica leii, assembly GCA_035610365.1. NCBI lineage: Eukaryota > Metazoa > Arthropoda > Insecta > Coleoptera > Lampyridae > Aquatica > Aquatica leii. The sequence continues at coordinate 39,455,003 of CM069435.1, read as the reverse complement.
TTGCAGCTTCCATCTTCAAAGTGGTAAATGTCACTGATGGAAAAATTGTGACAATATTTATATGATTAGCGTAATTAACAGACCTTATCTTTCGGTTACCACTTGACTGACTTTGTTATTACTCTGCGTAAGTGTTTGTGTCTTTTCCAAGAAGGTTGACTTTTCTCTTAGAGGATGTAATACTGGTTGCCAAGATTTTCTGAGTCTTAAACCGTCTTTTCGGTTCATATTACATGGATGTTTTTCTATTTTCACAACTTCGCAGTTTAGTTTGGAGAAGTAAAAAGGAGTTTTAGCCAATCGGTCGTTCTCGCAAAGACATCGTCACTGTAAACAGGAGTGTCACTGAAAACCCCGGAACATCAATTTGATGTCGTTTCTAACAACTTCAAATTTCCAGATGCACCACGCAGCGAATTCTAACTATGCACTATGTTCATCCCCTACAAGGTTTAGAGCTCATACGAACAAACTACGAACTGTGCCGTCAATTCTTTTAATGGATCATGGAACAAAATTAAGTGAACTACCATTTTTCAAAAAAAAAATCTTTGCCAATGCGGCGCACTTTAAATTGAATGGGCGACGTTAAAAAACAAAATTGGGGTTTAGAAAATTTGCACGTGATCTAACAGAAACAAATACACTCTCAACGAACCACTGTTTTATGAATGATTGTCTCGTATTTTTTTGAAAACTAGGTAGGCAATACTGTAACTGTCAATGATTTGCGGTAACGTAACATGATAACGGAGTTCTTGTAGCCTCATCTGAGCGGTCTGGTTCCAGCAAGACGGCGCGACCTGCCACACCGCGCATGAAACAATTCATTTATTGGAGGAACGATTTTTGGACCGAATCATCTCAACTGGCCACCACAAGATCGTGCGATTTGAAGCTGTGCTTCCTCTGGGGTTTTGTGAAATCTCAGGTCTATGGCAATGCACCACGAACTATTCTCGAGCACAAAGACTAGATCTAACGTGTCATAGATGAGTTAAACTCTGTCATCGAAAATTTTATGCAAAAAGCAAGGACTTCAGAACCGTGGAGGCCATTTGCCGGATATTTTATTTCATACTTAATCGACACTTTATATTGCAATAAAAAAATGGGGCACATATTTATACAAAAACATGGAATGTATGTTCTAATCTGCATATATGCAGCATAGTTTAAAACATAACAATTTGGTTTAAAGTTTGTACTTACAAGAAGTTATGCATAAAGATGTTATTATGTACGAACTACTAAGTCAATTTTAAGAACTTAAAATTATAACTTAAATTTGTTTTGCATATTTGGGTCGAGTAGATCCAAAGAGTACATGTGTAACAAAGTTAATTCAAAATAATGAAATACTATTTGTTTTTAAAAAAAACTGGTGTGATCACCACACGACTTTCCTATAAGGAATGATGAAGGAATGTCTACATATCCTTTGAAATTTATGTTGTCATAAAACTATTTTGAAGTAATATGTGCACGTTTGTATTGATTTCCAAGCATGCTATAATTTTTTTGAAATTTTTCTCCTCGATTTCATTAAGACATAACCGAAATATGGTAAATTGAGCTTATGTTGTCATATCGAATAACCCCTATATTTGTGCGCCTCAATATTGCTTTCTCTTCAGTAAAAATTATTATTTTAACGTATCTTTCTTTATCTTCAAGATATAGAATTTTTTTCTTAAAAAAATCGTCGCAGGCAAGGTTCTAACTTATATTATATTTGTGAATTCATTTTAAATTATAAATAAAATACCTAAACCTGTTAATGTTAGAAACATTTTTTTTAAATAAATTGTTAGAAAGAATTATCTCTATAAGAAACTGTAAACATAATTCGATTAATTTACATACGTACAAAATTATATAAAAAAACTGTTAAAAATAGCGGTTTCCGGTTTCTTTATCAAACCCATCTTTTGACAAAGCAGAGAGAATATAAAAAACCAGCTTTATACCAAATTTCAAGTTTTGGTTCGAGAGTTATCGTGGCTACCTACATCTAAAGATAATTTAAAAAAGATGCAGCACTCCGTATATACACGATATACGGAGTGCTACAGATGCGGTGGTTTGCTGTAGTGTGGTGTTAGCATCGTTCTCATCCTCGGTGTTAGATGTCTTTCGTAGAGTTTTAGGACTTGATGGATCTTCCTCTCCAAGCTTGCTGTCGGATCTTTCTTTAGCCTGCGGTAATTCCCTTGATTTAAAACCAGTAGTCGCCAACATATACATGAACTGGTTTGAATCCCAGGCCATAGAGAAATCAAAATTCAAACCTAAAACATGGCTTAGATATGTCGACGATACCTTCATAATTTGGAACCACAGTAATCGGCAAATAGACCTATTTCTACAACATCTGAACAACATCAAACCATCCATCAAATTCACTATGGAAAAGGAAAAGGAGAACTCACTTCCTTTTTTAGACGTTCAAGTAACAAAGAACAAGAAAATTATGGAAACCATCCAACCATTCCACATCTACGAAGAGGGGAGTAGTAAAATCTCTAATCGACAGAGCGTACAGGTTGTGCAACACAGAGAAAGGGCTACGAGAAGAAATCATAAACATTAGAAACGATCTAAGGCAGAATGGTTATCCAGAAAAGATTGTAGGAGAGCTTTTACAGAAAAAGCAATTGAGCACCATGGGACAACCTAAAACAGAAGAACTGCCGAATTCACTGCTGAGCATCCCATATGTCAAAGGTTTATCAGAATCAATAAAACGTATAGGGATAAGCTACAACTTAAATATAGTGTTCAAATCATCGACCACTATTAGGAGTATAATTTCCAACACAAAGCCACAAACAAGTCGAGATTCTCAAAACTGTATTTACCAAGTTACATGTGAATGTGGCAAGTCATACGTGGGGGAAACCAAAAGACCACTTAACATCAGACTGAAAAAACATCAGACGCACACACAGAGAGGAGAGACTTCTATGTCCGGCATCGCGCAACATTCGTGGGATAACCAACATTGAATGAAATGGTCGGAAGCAAAAATCATACACAGAGAAGAACATTGGTACAAACTGAAATTGAAAGAAGCGGCATTCATCAACAACAACAAAGAAATTTTCAGCTAGCCAAGTGTCGAAATAAGCAACATATGGAAACCACTTATCGAACCTCTAAAACAACTTAAACTTTACTAAGTAATTTTGTTAATTAATCTGTTACGTTAAATTGATTTTGTACGCTTGAACGCTTCATCGAACATGTCTTTAGTATATAAGCTCCAGTAGTTTCTAAGTTTGTTAGTATTCACCTGATGACGATTGCAGATACCACGGCAATCGAAACGTTGTGTATATTCATTTCAAAATAATAAACAATGAAAGTTCAGCAGAATGTTATTACTTCGCATCAAGCAACATTGTTTAATACATTCAAACAAACATATGAGTGGTACTGACTGACAAAAATTACCAATCCTACCACAGTTATATTCGTCAAGACAATCCAAAGAAAATGACGGAAAATTTGAGTTTTTTTTTAAATTCAGTAATTCATGAAATGTCACCACGGCAACGTAACAAAAGCTGTGTAAATAGTAACAAAATTTTACCAGTTTTGGCAAAATGGCAGAATTGCGATTTGGTAAAACAATTTTAAAAGAAATACGGGCAGAAGTAGTGATGACTATTCCACAGAATACCAGGCGTAGTCGTAATTTTGTGTGGGAGCAGTTTAAAAAGTTTTGCGACACGAAAAAAGTATTACTTATTTCAAAAGTAAGCAGTATATTAGAAGATTACGCATTCAACCGATGCTGAATAATTCTTGCATTCAAAACGAAGAAAGACCAAAAATTGTTTATAATAATTGTGTTATAAATAGTAATTATTGTTAATAAAGTTTATTGTTAAATTTTTTACCTTTATACTCACCTGTATTATCGCTGTAATCATCTGCTCCTTAGTATTGAAAGATTGCCAGTGTAATCAGATCCTAATTGGTTCAAATTCAAAAAATAGACAGTTTCGGTTGGTTGTTAAATTTTGAGTTGGATTGTCAAATTAATTTAATTTATATTGCCGACTAAATCCATTATGACTGTAATAAAAAACATTGAACACGTTTAATTACATCTCTTTACTGATAAAAATTAATCGTCGTTAATTTAAAATAATAATATAATTAAAAAAAACATATACCGCATTGGGATTTGAACGTCGCGGCGATATTACCGCGGTCGTGCAATTGATGTCACTACACCAAAGTGCCCTACTCGCTTGTTCTTTACATCCGTATTTTAAACTAAGCTTTTTACTACGCCATACATTTTTGAAAATATTTTTGATATTTGTTATTAAATTTTGAAAATTATTAGGCAAAACGTTCTATGGTACACATTGTCATATGTTCTGATACTGGAAATATTTTAAAAACACTTGGAGGACATATAAATCAAAATTTTCTATGTTAATCGGTATGCTTTAAAATTTCCGAGACACACGGTATAAACAAGTCAAAAAAATCGTCGTAGGCAGGGTTCGAACCTAGGATTATATATGGAATTCACTTTAAATTATAAATCAAATATCTAATAAACTGTTAATGTTAGAAAAAAAATTTATTTGAATAAATTGTTAGGAAGAGTTAACTCTATAAGAAACTAAAAATAATTTGAATAAATTACATACGTACAAAATTATATAAGAAAAACTGTTAAAAAAATACAGACACCCAACATTTTTTTGTCGAAAATACATTTTTCTGATTAGGAGACCTTGAAACGTAAAATTATGCAATAAAAACTTTTTGAAAAAAATGGCGATCGCTATATTATACTTATAGGAAAGAAAAAAATGTAATGGCTAACTAATGCTAAAACAAACAAAATCATCAAATTTCAAGCAAAAATTAAGAAATTATTTCTAAAATACTTTCATTTTCAGTCACATAAATTCGAATAGAATAGTTAAAAAATTCTTTTATTTTTATTACGGACACCTGTTGAAATTCCTTTTTTAATTATATTTTATTTGATCAAGTTTATAGGAATCATATTTTATGAATTATTATGTCAATTAAACACTAGCTAAACCATTTGCTTCTTAAACAATTTTTGTATATTAAATATAATTTTTTCCTAGTGCTGTACGCTAGCGATAGCGAAAATGCTATAAGTTCTTGTACCTGACAAATTGCTTATTTTATGATCATTACTTGTAACGACTTCAGGTTTTACTTGCTTAACAGTTTTTACGATATTCATAAATTAATTTTCCTATTTAATGCATACTTTGGATTTTTATTTTTGTTTACGACATTTATTTTAAGAACACAAATCAAATTGACAAATTTGTTATACATCTTAGTAATAGTAGGTTTTTCGTTTTCTTTTTATTTGTTAGCATGTTTTCTTTGCTATTATATTTATCTTTAAAAACTAAAATTAACTGTAAAAAAGATTAAGAATAAAAGCATTTCAAACTTTATTTAATATAAATATAATAATAGATTGGTAAGTAACATAAAAAAAATTATGTACAAAGGAACGACCAAAATATGTCAGTGAATTTAGTTTTATCTAGTTGCTTATTAGAGTGTAAATAATTACTAACAATTTCTTAACATTTAATAAAAAATTAAAAAATTGTTTTTAGAAATGAAACTAAAAAATTATGATGTTATGAACTTGATTAAACGTTTCTCAATTTAAAAGATTAAATTTTTATCTTTTTTTAATAGTGTATAATAACCTCGTAAATTACTTAATCCATATCTTGTTTTTTAAGGTTTCCTTTAAGCTATTGGGATCAAAATTAATTTTGGATTTTAGTTTCATCATTAATTAACCTGTCCGGTTAATTCTAATTAATTCTTGCGCCGCTGCTTGGGAATTCGATGTTTACAACGTTCAAGTCTTAGCAAATACAATGTATTAAATTTGTTGCGAGCTTATAATGTCTTAAGTTATGGCAATAAAAGAAAAAGTAGCTGTATTGTATTAAATTAGAATAGTTAGTTCTAATCCGTGCCTTGTACTACAACACAACAACTTTTTCTGTAGACATACTTTGTCATAATAATCCATCTTCATTAGTTATATTAAAACTAATTAAAATAGCATTTAATGAATTGTAAGGAGCTTATCAATAATGCAACAAATTGACATTGAGCGTGAGATTAACTTCGTGTATTGCAAGATACAATTCAATCGCAACTAATAAATAAAAGGCGTCTTATACTATACACAACAAGCAATGCTTATATTTTACACACCCTAACTTTTAATTAGATTATATTAATAACCTTAGCCTAGCCCTTTTTTGCAATGGGTTGGAAAGTGGGTGCTTTGTCAACTTCCCTTTTTAGATTGCACATTGACGTTAATGTATTTCTATTACAAGAGAAAACTATCTTAAATTTGATTTGTACATTTGGCATAACAAATATTTGGCGTTCAACCAAATCGTATGTACCAAATTTTTAAAATTGTATTTACTAGGTGTTGTACAAAATAAAGGAAACGCGTGTTTTCGTTTCAGATTAAAAAAACTAATGAAAGTTTTGGCAAGATCTCCGGAGTTAACAATAATGTATCGACGATATTTATTGGTGCAGCGCTACAAATATTCGATCATAATTTTAAACAGCAATTTCTGCTTGGCATCTTTATGCTTATCATTATGGAGAATTGTTAACATTGCGCGATATTTACGATGGTTAAAAACAATTAACTTACAGGAAGTTGGCGCATTTAATGCTTACGAGAAAATTTGCAGCTTTTAAATATAAAATAAAATTAAGATTCTTCACTCAGATATACTTAAACATAAAGTTAGTTAATTTTTTCTCTTAATGTAATCGCTTCCTTGCTAGATTCAAGGACAAATTTCTCATTAGTTGCATTTTGCATATCTTTAATTACTTTCCAGATAAACCATATACAGACGTACGTATTTATAAATTCAAAAAAAGGTATTTGGTGTCGGCGTATTGCAAAGCAAATCTACGGTTATTGCTTAGTAATAATTTCCGATTATGTTTTTCTTTTAAAAAAAATTACAATTATAAAAACGACATGAGTGTAGGAAGAATAAACCATAAATATTACGTTTATGGAACAAAAACGTTTTTATGCGTATTTATGGTTATAATAATATTATTAACATTATGTGGGGTGTCGCAACACGTAATAAATTATTAAAATTATATACTGAAACAGCTTTACTACTACTACTTGTTTTGCCTGAAAAAATATAATTCAAGGTCTGTCTCCAAATATAAATGACTTCTTTTAAAAAAACCAATTGAGTTCATATTTAATTTATGTAAGTAATTATCAAATTTAATTGATTGTTATTTTGTCATTTTTAAATGATTTATAAGTTTATTTAAAAAACAATATTTCAAATGATAATTTACGGGCTTACGCTACATGAGTATTAGTTCTTTGTTTTTTTTTTCATGTTCATATTTCTTGTACAAATTGGTGTTTGTGAAATTGTTTAAAAAAATAATTAGGTGTGAATATAGAAGAAACTAATAGTTTTGGTACATTTTAAAAAGTTTCTTTCAATTGATTAAATTATTACAACCATGTTATAGACAAACAGTTTAACAAAGGTTTATTTGCATTAAAAACACTACAAAAGAAAAGGTAATTATGGGCATTTTCGAAACAACTAGAAGTAGAATGACTGAAAATACAGTGCACGTCGTTTATTGGAATCACGGATATTGTTATCAATCGGGTAATCTTATCACTTTATTAAAGCACGGGCCGGACGTATGCTCTGCATAGAAAAAACATCGTTTATAGTATTCATAGTTTCGCTTTATGTTATCAATGATCTTCTCAAGTTTGTTTCTGTACACGAATTGCATGAATTTTTTATCCAAATTTTCATTTTTCACTTTATACTTGTTTCGCATATGTAACTTTATTTTTGTACTGTCATTTATTTATTCAAGTATTTTGACTGGCTTACCTAACATTACCTCATTTTAAACATCAACAATAAATACGTTATGTTTGAGTTACTTTGTATTTTCAGTGTACATGGAAAGAATGTGCAGTTCTTAGACTTACAGCTTAATTTAACTACGTCTTATGAGATAACATTATGTTGTATTTGTTTTTATTTTTGTGTCAGCAAAATACTGAGAAGATATGTGCAATTTTCAGAACAGTGGATTAAACATCATAACATGGTTTTTAATTTTTCTTATTAACGGTGTCAACAAACAATTTAATGCACAGATTCGTAATTTCTGATTTATTTGGCTCAATTAAATTAAATTTTTTAAATTGTTTTACTAGAACTTTTATTTTGACATTTTTTGCTTATATTGATGCTATAATTTTAGCTAAGTTAACAATATGTTAATCACATATACGCTGTATGTATACTGCTTTCTAACCAATTAACATTTATTTGTTTTTTTCGTGAATAGTGGTTTGTTATCATTCGGTTATTGCTATCAAAAACGCCAACGCCCAATGTGATTCTATTAAGCGGCGTATACTGTATTTTATTTTATATAATTTTTGTCAAATTGAAATTTTTTAGATTGTTTATCTATTCAGTTCTTTCAATATTACGAACTAACGGGTTTTGTGAGTGACTGTATAATAATCAGTAATACCACAGTTTCTGCAGTGAAAATAAAAACAAAACTTTAGCAAGCAAATAAGCGAATTTCGTTACAACGTGGTTGTAACAAGGAACTATATAACTAGGAATCTGTAAAAAATTGTTCAGGAAATAAGTGTTCCAACTTTACAAAGTGCACGAAACTGCGTATTAAACAAACATATATTAACAGCGTATTTCGTATAGCAAAACAATTGTCCGTTTTTTGGGTTAGATTAGTGCACTGATTTCATTTTAGACGTGTCACTTAGTCCAAATGTAGGTATTTTAAAATGTTTTGTATATATAAGATTTTAATTTTATATTTGTATTGTTATGTTACGGTTCAAAAATTTCGTTAATTTATTTAAGGAATACTTTTAAAAACAATTTTTGACCAAATAAAACTAGATGTTTTAAGAGCATAAGAACTAGAAACAGAAAATCAAAATTATATTACAATAGAGAGAATAATAGGTACATAATCTAAATGGTAAAGAATAACCTAGGAAGTACCAAACAAAAACCAACCAAAATAAAACAAAAAAAAAAGGGGAAACGTCATTGGTATCGAGACAAAACCCATCGCAACTTAAGCCATCCTGTTATCAAAACTGCCTTTTTTTGTTTTTCTCAGATGGACAAGACGGAAAACTGTTTGACAACACATTGTATCAATATTTTACAGAGGTACTAGATTGATAGAAAATGGAAAGTAGCAAAGCAAATGTAATAAAACCTGTAATTAAAATTACAACAGAGTTACAAAAAGAATAGAATAAAATAGCCTGTTAACCTGCACTAGGTTGAAGTGTGATCGCTTACCAATAACTTAATCACTACCAGGACTAATAAAATTTAACCTAGTCGTTGAGGTCTCAATTATAATTTAATTAAAATGGCACCAAAACGGAGAGAAATACATCTAGGTTCCCGTTTTTATTTGACAAACACTTAAAGTAGACAAATCAAACAACACAACTCTAACAATAAGTATATTTATTGGATAGTCACAAAAAAAATTAAAACAATCATAAAACGAAGTACACAAGAACTAATTGTTTGCAAGTGAAACAATAATGTTAGTATTAGAGGATCTTACCTTATATACGTAGGTATTGAGTTATTAATAGTGAATAGTGAAGTTAGTGAATGTAATTTGGTAAATCCCAAGAATATGAACTGAATCTAGTGATTATGCAGTCAGCAACAAAGCGTACAAGTGATAACTTTAACAGGTAATTACAAAAAAATGCATAAATTAATTGTAATAACATGCATATATATAGGTCATTTGTATCTGCGATCGACACCAAAACAAATGATGAAATATAGAAAGAGGTTACTTATGGTTATCTTGAAATGCGATTAGCTAATAGCTTATCCAAAACATCCTTCTAAAGTTGCTGAAAGCTTAATTAATACATATATATATAATGGAATCACAAGTAAGTTGCAAATAGTTTATTCGATGGCTAATATACACATAATGCGCCAACTTTCGAAAATACTTTTACTGATAAATTTCAGGTGTGCCACCGAGTCTTCGTGATTAGTTGCCTAACAAAAAAATTTAGTTATTATATTCTGTCATCTTTACACGTGTTAATTATCGACCCAAAGGAAAAACCAATTGGGGAATATTTAGCGATTTTCAGAGATAACAGACACGTGAGGCACAAGAACAGTGAAATCGCGCGATAAAATAGAAATTCATTTACACCCCAGCGAATCTTTTACATGTAACACATCAAAATCAAAAATAATTTACACATTAATAGCGAGCAGGTTCCAAGATACTTAAAATGTAGATAACAGTGAGCATTGGGTTAGCGCACATGACGTTTCCTTAGCGTGAACAAAACGAAAAATGAATTTGAGGAGCAAATCACCCGTGGCGTTTACAACAAAGTTAAATTCCTACAGCACATGGAACCATACCAAGGTTTTTTAACATAACAAGCACAAGTAAAATAATGGAAAAATTACTAAAACAACTGGGTAAGGAAGCAGACATATTTAATAACGATACGACAAAATAATATATGAAAGAGTATCGATGGAACTACTGTATAGAATAAGTGAATAATTGATGGCAATAATAATATAATAGAACTAAAAGCGCTGGAAAAATACATTCAGATCAATAACAAGAACTGGAGTATAGAAATGTACCAAAAAATAATTTAGAAACAAAAAGTTGGTAATAGTACACATATAGAGCCGGATAACTTAATAAAACACAGTTTTTGTGTTGCCAACATCGCAAACGTCAATATTCGTTCGTTAGTGTAGTTACGTAATGAACGAAAAAAGCTCTAGGGTAGCAAAATGAAAACTAGGAATCCACATGAAAAGTAAGTGTTCAAAGTCAATTAATATATTAAAACGAGTATGCGACAGGTGGAAAAACCATTTTAAAAATTTTGAAATTTAGTTAAAATTGAAGAAAAACGATGTTAAAGTTAATGTCAAATGTGACAGATTTAGTAATAAATGTAGTACCAACATTATATTTCTGTTGGTTTTTTTATATTTTTTTAAAAAAGAATGTGATTTTATAAAAGGCAACACAAAATAATGTACATTACTCTCGTCGAAAGAATCATAGCATAACTCACTTACATGCAACGCTCGGCCGTGCGGCCTCGCGTCGCATTAACGTTCGTTATGCTATTTCGTACTTTCGACTCTTGTTACGTAAACTACTATTACGCATCTATTTAATTTTTTAGCATGAATACGCCTCGTCTTCACTATTCTTCCTTTTACGTTTATGTACTGTTTGCTTATTTAAAATTTTCTAATCAAACGCTAACTTTTTTCTTTCACTAGCTCCTGCTTTTCTAAACGACCAAGTTTTTTCTTTTTTAGCTTGATTTTTATACGTAATAGAAAGAGAACTTAGATCTTAGTATAATATTAAAACGTTGTCAAACAACGAGAATATTCATGGTAATGATTTAAGAAAGAATAAAAATATTCTAAAGCATGCGTTACATGTTATTAATAATAACGTTTCACATTTTCGTATTTTAATAAAATTCTTGCTACGTCACTGGTACGCGGGTATCACTGTTAGATATTTTTGTTTCGTTTGATGCCCACGGTTGCAAATTTTGCGCCGATATTTTTTTGCTGTTAAAGATTTGTTATGAGTGGTTTGATTTTGATAGAAATGTCTTTTTATTTAATTTTTCATCGTCGTTTATACTATTAAGCTTTTAGCAATTTTACTACAATGAAGATTTTCTACGTATATCGACAGAATTTATGCAGTTCGCAATCTATTTAATAACTGTAGATAGCTATAACGGTGGTAAAACGTTGAAAATTGATTTTACACTCGCGAATAGTTTTGAATAAAACTGAGGCTCATCAGTAGTAGGATGCTGATGAGCCCCAAAAAGGCGAAACGGTCGTCCAGTAGTTCTCTCTGATGGCATTTGCACAATTGCATTGACATTGCTTTACCCCCAATGTCCTTTATGTTGTGGTTTTATCCCACACTTTTATTCAGAACTATTTCGAAATTCGCGGGTGTAAAATCAACTTTCAACGTTTTACCACCGTTATAGCTATCTACAGTTATTAATTTAATATTTACAGGTAGGGCCACAGTCGTTTTTGTGCTTTTGTTAACTTAAAATTCTTTATAGCGAATTTCGCAGAGACTTTTATATTATCTACTAAACCTTAAGCGTTATTGCTTTTCTTATGCGTAACTATTTGTATTACGTTCTCAGCTATCGTTAGTTTATTTTAAAGTCATTATTAATAATTTACTTTTAGTCAAATTTATAATTCAACTGAACTGCTTGCAAAACTATGCACTATTAGTTTTTCTGACTTGTACCGTTTAAGTGCCTTAGTAATTTGTTTGCATTCAAGGCGAAGGTGCTTAAGCTTAATTTGTCGAATATAAGCTTACACTCCTCGCAAGTATCGAGAGAGGCATTACGGAAGTAACAGTTTTTACTACTTACTGTACTAAAGAGTTAGATGTAATTTATTTACAGTTCAACGTGAATTATTTGTAGATACATAGTAAGCAGTATTAAGGCCTACATCTACAGTATAATGTAATATTGTATTCAATACATTAAATTTTTCTGATTGTCAAATTCATTACACAAACAAGCACATGTTACCAAAGTGGCACATAACGTTAAAATGGTGATTTAGAACCCGACGTAGTCAAGAACCCGACGTAGTCAAGAACCCGACTTAATCATCGCTATAGTGATAAGGATCATGTTGTCAAAGTAGCACATAACGCCAAAGTCAGTACAGCGCAATTTACGACGGAAATTCGTCTCATATCTGGCAAAGAAAATGTTGTGGCAACATCTAAATGATTTTAATTGATTTTTCCAAACTCATGAAAGCACAAATTTACGACGAAAATCTGCAAACGCATCTGCGTTCCGAAAGTTCTCTGCAGCTTAACACTGCACATCAACAAGTAAGATATACAAGTCGCCTCATTAAACAGTGCCAGCGCTCAAAATTTACACGACACACTACGTTTCCCATGGTACAATTTAGCATCCAACCGCCCATTTCGAACATGTTCACTTAAACATCGAGGAATCACTTCTTGTTTCCAATGGCAAAAGCTACTGTTTCACATAATTGACTTTTTTCGACATGAAATCATCAAAAACATCAAAGCCGATACCGTTGGGTGCACTTTTTATAGCGTAACCAGTGTTTTGACAATAATTAATTTTTCATTGGTTGTATTCAAATAGAAAAAGCTAAACATGTTAATCTGCGATGTCGATTACGAAATCTGTTTTTTTTATTAATGCTTCTAAAAGTTTTAAGTGGAAAAAAGTATATCGTTGAATTATAATTTTTTGATTTAACCGTTTTACATTTAATTTATGTTCGTGGTACAAATTCAAATGCAATCAAATACAATAACTAACATTGCCGAAAATAAATTAAATACTTAGAAGCGTTAGTTTTTTATTACTCATTTGGAAATATTTATACATACTGGGTGTCCGAAAAGTCTGGACTGGGCCAAATATCTCGAGAACAACAGGTTGGATTAACACGATCGAAACGGAACTTTGTCTTTGTCACAATTATCTACCGAATCCTGTTGTAAAAAACCACCCCCACCCTTCCTAAGGGGGTGAACGTAAGGGTAGTTTAAAAATTTTAAATGGGAACCCCCAATTTTTTTTTCATTTTTGGATTCTTTCATAAATTTTGCGTATGGCCCCAAAATTTCACCCCTAACCATCGCCACCCCTCGACAGGGGATGAAAAAATGAACAAAATGATTTAAATGAAAATGAAACTGAACAGTTTAAATGCCCAATTAAATCCGCAATGTACATAAACATGTCAAAGAAACATGTAACCCCCACCCCCGCACCTCTAAACAGGGATGAAACAATAAACAACATGACTTAAATAAAAATGAATCTGGACAGTTTATACGCTCAATTGAATACGCAATGAAAATAAAGGTGGTGGGGCTTGGTGAAATTGTGGGTGGGGTTGCATGTTTCTTTGTCATGTTTATTTTCATTGCGTATTCAATTGAGCATTTAAACTGTCCAGATTCATTTTTATTTAAGTCATTTTGTTTATTGTTTCATCCCCTGTTTAGCGGTGCGGGGGGTGAGGGTTACATGTTTCTTTTGACATGTTTATGTACATTGCGGATTTAATTGGGCATTTAAACTGTTCAGTTTCATTTTCATTTAAATCATTTTGTTCATTTTTTCATCCCCTGTCGAGGGGTGGCGATGGTTAGGGGTGAAATTTTGGGGCCATACGCAAAATTTATGAAAGAATCCAAAAATGAAAAAAAATTGAGGGTTCCCATTTAAAATTTTTAAACTACCCTTACGTTCACCCCCTTAGGAGGGGTGGGGGTGGTTTTTTACAACAGGATTCGGTAGATAATTGTGACAAAGACAAAGTTCCGTTTCGATCGTGTTAATCCAACCTGTTGTTCTCGAGATATTTGGCCCAGTCCAGACTTTTCGGACACCCAGTATATAATACAAACAAAATTACATGCTTTACATTAATACGGTTTTGATCTTACAATGAGGTTTTTTAGGTGTCGTAACATTTTTATCAGTGTCAGTGTTTGCACTACCAAAGACCATTTTAATGTTGTATAATTTTAATTTTAATCAATTGGTCAATAATTATTGTTTTATGTAAATTGCATTCAGTTAACCACGAATTTTCTGTCTACCTTAAATTATTTTGTAGTCGTTATTTAATTTTTGCTACTAAACCATATTTTTGTTCACTTAACAATATTAATAAATTGTACACAATCTTTGAAAATTTTTAAAGACTGTAATAAAAATTACCCTGAATAAAAACGCATAATAAAAAATTTGAAAATACATTTAATAAAACCAAAAATAATTATTTAACCACGGCAGCAATCGAAGACACAGACCTCTGGGTGTGAGCTTCAATTAAAATAAATACAAAAACGAGAATCCCTTTAATTTATTAACTATAACATAATACACTATTTACATTAAAGAATAAATGAACATTATTTGAATCAAAACAACATTTAGAATAAAACAGTATTTGAATAAAACAAAATCTGGATTAAAACAATATTTGGGCGCCAATCACCTTTAAATCGGTGATGAATAAAAAGCATAAAATATTATACCTAATTATTAATTGATATTAAATGCAAACGTAGTAAACGTTTAATTTGTTATCGAGTATGTTTCCCGAAAAGTTTTAATAACACAATTTAATTACTTGAATGTAAAATGTAGTAACATAATTCCAGTTGACTCACCATATATGATATGACGTTATCGTATATCTTCTATTTTTAGCACATTCTTTGTTGAAGTGATAAGATTCGTCCAAACGAATGTAGATTTCCAAACACAACAGCAAGCATAAAACCAATGTATAAATCCAATGAATAATAACTCCAATAACGGAAATTCCAGTAAATAATAAGAGAAACCCAAAAGAAAAGATCCAGTAAATAATTCGAAATAAAATAAAAGAAAAGAAAATACCCTAAATATAAATAATTAGAATGGTTTTTTAAATGACATGATGTACTCACGTTACACTAAAAGCAACGTCCTTGAAGTAAATTCCTTTGTCTAATCGTATTGCGTAACATTGCGAAATCGCTAAAAATGTTGAATTCAATAGAAAAATTATATCAAAATAAAGGTAAACTCACCAACAATTAGATGGAATGAATAAAAATTAAATTGTATGCGTTTTTACGCCATAATCAAGAAAATTTGTCTTCCTTTCACCACTCACGTGAAATAGCACAGATCGCTCAAACGGAAGTGCAAGCTTAAGCTATTACTCAGGTCGGTTTGAAACGACGCGACATTGCCAAACTGAATAAATTTACGTGCAATATTAGTTGCAGAAAATAAACGAATGTAAAATTGAATTTTAATGTAATGAACTCTAACGGGACGTTACACACCCCCTCCATAAAATTTGAAATCGGAAGATTTCAAACTGCGGAGTGCAGAACAAAACAAACAAACGCAAAAATCAACAACAAACGCAAAATAAACGACAACAAACGCAAAATAAACAACAAACGCATTAAGCAAATTTCGCAACGTCGTTGCACAAAAGTCAAATCCCAAAACTCATTTCTTAAACAAAATAACTTAACCTAATGAAAACCTAATCTAACCTTAAATTAGAAGTCAAAATTGGTAAAGGTAGTAAAACCTAATAAGTCACAATCGAGGATAGCGGATTACACTTTAGAAATACCGTCCAACCTACCATTTTTCCAAAGCGGAAGATGAAACTAGAATTACAAGTTCGACAGTACTATGTAACGAAGGATATAGATAAAAGAGAGACGTCGCGCGAATCCGCGTCATCGTTTGACGTATATTCCACAAATACCAAAAACACTCGATTTTCAATTTCCACCTCACTCAATAACTCAAAAAGAGAAGAGATTGAAGATAGAATTGAAGAAGAAATACTAAACAAAAGTTCCCAAGGTTAGTCGGCTCTTACGACAAGCAACAGGTATTTCTGTCTGCTCCCGTCCTCACACAGGGCAAATTAATAAATAACAAGATCAAATACAAAACTTTAAATCAGTAAAATAACTGCAAATAAAATAAAAGTCTTTGGTCAGCGCATTAACCAAAGAATTCATATACCCACACTGTGGTATACAATAAACATTGAGATTTCCTCAACATAAAATAAAATATAAGGCATCCAATCACTTAGATTGTCATGACCCCCAGGGGTGAGCATCAATAAAATTTAATTAAAAATGTTAAATCCCAAACCGAAGCTTGAAGTAAAGAAGAATCAATTTCAATCCATGTTTGAATCGTATGTCAAATACAGGTTAGTTTGAGACTCGGTTGGCTGAACACCTTCCAAAGCCATACATAAAGAAATTAAATGAGGAATAGAAGTATTCATCTCAGTCGTAGTTGAATTGAAGTTGTCAGAAAAGAACTTGAAATCAAAAACAAATGTATCAATAAGACTAACTTCACAGTTATCAGAATCATACAAAACAATCGGAAAAAAACTCTCGAACCATACACGCAACAAACATTCTCAAACATCAAATCATAGAGCGCTACTTTCAAAAGTAAAACATACTAAGCACATCCTAAAGATACCGCAAGAAAAGATATAACATATGGTCAAATACCAAATTTCAAAAATACTGAATGCAAAAACGTCTAAACGTAACGAATAACAAAAATTCAGGTAAACAAATAACTCTATTACTATTACTATTACTCAGGTCGGTTTGAAACGACGCGACGTTGCCAAACTGAATAAATTTACGTGCAATATTAGTTGCAGAAAATAAACGAATGTAAAATTGAATTTTAATGTAATGAACTCTAACGGGACGTTACAAGACATGGCTGCAACTTTTCGATCAACTATCTCGTCTTACGTGGATTGAAAACATTGTCATTGTCAACATTTGAGGCCAAAAAGATCTCTATCAATAGTATTAAACCTGCATACACAGCAGACATCTCCTGAACAACTCGCCACCAGTCAAACCATGTAGTGTAACAACACAGCTACACACAATCATCCGATCAGAACGACAAGTTTGATTCCTAGAACGCTTAAACGAACAACAGCTAATAACGAAATTTGTGATGTCCACAACATCAAGATTCGCATCAAGGTCCATCACTAGGAAAGGTGTCCTGTGGCGACCTAACTTTTTAATCAGTTCGTAGATAAAAACCTTGTAATATCGCTAACACATTATTTGATAAATGTAGCTAACAGTGTATTAGAAGAAAAAATCCGCTAAACTAAGTAATGCAAAATGCATCAATGTAACTTATTCTTTCTAAAATACAGCTCTCTAAAAAATATTATTACGCGTATTCAACGTTAACCATGATTGCACAACATCGTATTATAACACTCGAAATGTTTTTACTAATAAAAATAAAACCACGTACTTAATTTTTTTTAATTGTTTTGATAGTAACTGTAGTGACTAAATACCAAAGCAAAATCAATGATATTTAACCAAACATGAGCGTCAAAAACATATTTTTGAATTTTAGTAAAACTGAATACAGCAAAAGAAAACCAAATGGGACAGAAGGATTCTTAAAATGATTTCAGAAATAAACAAGTACGTAATAAATACTTAAACTACAACATTTTTTGGCATAGTAATTTTTCTAGGTTCCGTATTTGTCAAAGAGATAATCTGTCTTAATTGTCTTACTTCCTATGCATATTATAACCTGAGACAATTTGAACAAGAAACTCCTAATATATTTTTTTAAAATAATAAACGCGTG
Source organism: Aquatica leii (assembly GCA_035610365.1). NCBI lineage: Eukaryota > Metazoa > Arthropoda > Insecta > Coleoptera > Lampyridae > Aquatica > Aquatica leii. The sequence goes on along the minus strand of CM069435.1, from coordinate 39,436,564 downwards.
TGTTTCCAAGACTTAAATTAAAAAACGAATTTTTTATAAAAGTTTCAAAAAAATCTTATTTATTGTAAAAAAAACATAAAAAAATAATGTAGGAAAAATTATATTTGTTAAACTGGCAATCTTTATAATATACAAAAGATGTTGAGTCACCTAGAAATAGAACCAGAAAAAAAAGAGTATTCTTTTTAAATGCGTACAAATATGACATTTTAAGTAAAATGTATTAAACTAGGTTATGACATGTCAATTAGTCTTATTTAATGTAAATCTCCAATTCTGCGACACTAGTAGTTAATTACCCGAAAAGTATTTAAGCAGGTGCAATCAACGTGCATTACATGAATTTATCATAATTTCTATTTTTGTTTAACTCGAAACAAAATTGTCGTAAGCAATTTATCCAAAGACAAGTTGCAATTAATAACCTCACGCTGATGCTGTTTGTCCTGGTAGATCATATCAAAACTCGCAACATCTTCAATGTACATTAAGTGAATTATCTGGTTAATCTTCACTTAAATTTTAAGCACTCCTAATGAAACTAAATTATTATACACTTACACGAAAAAAGTTATTATATTTTTTTGAAGTATTTTATATATAAAATTATGGTGCAAACGTGACTGAAAATGTTATTAGTTTTTCCTACACGTTTTATGAACTTTAATAATATGCATTCTTTACATTAGCCGATTAAATTCGAATTGTTTGATATTAAACAGTAGGATATTGTAAATTGCACTTAATTACAGATACATAGTTAAACCTTAGTACGTGGTCAATTTATGTATATAAGGAATGCACTAATTTACTTATAATAAAATAACATACATTAATGGTTTCAATAAAAACTTGGAAATTGTTGCAAATTACTGTTAGTCGAGTTTATTCTTTTTTATTGATAAGTATCTGCTGACCATTATAAGTTGTCTTTATTACAGACCAACAGGAAATTTTAATTATTTATTAATCTTGTTTCTATAATTTGAGTCGTACAGTGCTGCAGTATGATATATTTAGTTTAATTATTAAGCGCATTAAGTTTTAAATTAAGGGGCTAATGTATTTGTTGCAATCAGTATGCAAATTGCAGTTTTTATTCGTGAAAAATTACAGTTGTTGAACCATTTTGTGAAACGTCATCTTAGCTATTAAAGCACACGTGATTCGTATTAACATTTACCGCAATGGTATCTAACAACTTACCAAAAACACTTGATAACTCTTTTATTGTTGCTATATCAACTATGTATTTGCTAAAACTTTCAAATAAGTTGTAACATTACCGGTTTGACCGAATTACATACAACTTTTGTTTTTTTAAATTACTCTATGTACTGTGTTACTTAATTAAACTTTTTTTCTACAATAATTTAAGTTGTTGAATAAAGTAATTTTTTCTACTCCCGTTTTTGAAGTACAACTTCACACATTGTTAAAAAAGCGTGAAGTTTTATTTCTAACACAGGTGCGTGAAGAACAATGATATCCTTATAGGATTTATTCAACGAGAAACGTCAAACTCAATTATTCTCGTTTTAAGCATAATTTGCATAATTCATTTGTTCTGTGGCGATAATTATGAAATTAGATACATACACAAAGACCGTCTACTCCACCACATATAATGGCACAAACACAGCAAGTACTTCTTTGCTACCACAAATATCGTTAGATATTTATGAAAATACGTATCACAAATTTGTGAAATGGCACACCGAGCAGAATATACATTCGGTTTCGGAAAATGTAGTGTTAATGTATTTGGCAAAATTGTCGAAAACCTTCAAATCAAGCACTTTGGGATAACTATTCCATGTTGAAGAATACCATCAGCATCAAGCATAATATAAACATTGGTGAATATTCGAAAGTTCGTGCGTTTTTAAAGAGAAAGAAAGACGTGCCAAAAAAATTATGTGTTTTAGAAAAGCAACATATTGTCAAGTTCATAAAAGAAGCGCCTGATGACACAATTTTATTACACTTGAACTTGCTGGTGCTCTTATGAGAGATGAAATTTATAAACTAAGAACAGATGATATTCAAAATTTGGAAACAACTCTTCTCGTGGTTGCTCTGACACAAAAACAAAAGTTATAAGAATAACCAAACATTTTAAATTTTACAGAAAATATGTGGCTCTTCGTTCTCAAAATTATACAAAAAAAAAGCTTTTTATTAATTATCAAAACGAGAAATGTACCCGTTAAGTTATCGGCATAAACAAAATTGGTAGAATCCCTTCCAATGTTGCAAAATATTTAAAACTGACTCATGCAGAACAATACAGATGGCCACTGCTTTAAACGCTCCGCTGTCTCTTTATTGGTTGAAACTGGGACAGATTTACTAAGTAAAGCAGCACGGTGGGTGGAAAAGTTTATCTGTAGCTGAAGGGTACATAGAGAACTCAGTAAATAAAAAAAATGACATTTCAAACAGAATTTTGTCAATTCACAATTCAAATAATGATGTTCTGAACCAATGAGATGAGGCTGATGTAAAGTTCGAGTACCCAACAAATTGTACGATTACTGTTAACAATTATTATTACAATAAAGAAAATTCATAAATTTATTTTAATCGATTTTTCATTAAATTTATTTTTAATTGAATAGTCGTAGAAAAAGTATAGTGTGCAACAAGTGCGTAAAGTAGATTTTTTTACACTAGCGTGGTTGCTGTACTCGCTTCGCTCGTTTCGCAAACTTCACGTTTGTGTAAAAAAAAACTGAAAAGTTTCAGTTTTTTCTGAAGAAGACAGCGACATGACTGTCGAAACGTCAAATATTGTAAGTTTTTAAAAGTTTGTAAGCTTTCTAAGTTTTATAAATCTCATGAAAAGTGTAAACATGGAACGCGGTTCAAAACCCGAAAATATTTATTTGTTAAAAAATCATGGCCGCGAAAGCCTCAAAAATAATAATAAAATCAATATTACTTCTTTTTCTTGTAGATGATATAATAGTGTCGGAAAAAACAAGAATGAACCATAAAAATTATTTAAAAGCAAAATTTATAAAATTTAGTGAAACAGGAAATAAAATTGAATAAACATGCTGTTTTCTAAAAAAAATCAACTGTTTAAGCTACGCAGCAACAAAAGAAAGTCTCAAAAAAACAAGATTAAAACACATCGATTAACAAAACACGTGCAAATTAAAAATGTTGCTAAACTTGTAAATTGTAAAAAAAAACCTGTCATTGGACAATGTCTTAACACATATTGATGTACCCATAATTCTAGCGAATGATATTTTAGAGGAAAGTATAACAGAGACTTTGTCGCATCGAATGTCAAATCGAGATGTTAGACTAATATTGTTCATTTTGTGAGTGTTATCAAATACAGAGGGCGAGTATTAAATATGGCATTTTCTGGGCGATAAAAAAATGCACCATTACCCGATGAAACACGAATTTACAATTCAAGCAAATCATCAACCACTCTTTTGCGATAAACGAGCCACTGATCTAATAGAATACATGGATGAGCATTTAATTTAACAGGTTGTACACGGTAAAAAATTATAACTTAATCTATGTTTAACTATTTAACTATAAAATATAAAAAATAACAAATTAACAATTTATTAAAAACAAACACTATAATTTATATATCACTGTAACTGTATACCATCCGCGGATAAGATAATTAGTCACTATATGCACAACCCGTACGTGCTTTCTTTAACACTTACGTTGCAAACCAAGTCCAATTTGTTTTGTTCCTTTTTTATATTTTTACTTTATCTGGAACTAGAACGTTCTATCTGTCGCAACAATTGCCTCAAATGTAACAAATATTTTTGGAACTCTTCAATACAAAATATAATATTTAAAAAGGACAGATAACACACTGGCCAATATGTTAAGTCGACATCCATTTATCACAAACGAATGAACTGGATGGGAATTTAAACTTTATTGTGGCAATTGATAGCACAAAACTACATGCAAAAAAACATCTAGTATTAAGCATAATTATGAGTAATTACTAACTCAAACTTTAGAATTAGGGAGTATTGGACAAAACCTTGACATCAGATCCATCTGCATCACAACCTAATTTTTCTAATTATAATAAAATAATAGGCGGAATGAATTTGTAACTTAATAGCGAAGGCTTCCACGGCCGTAGTTTATAATAAAAAAACGTTTTTTGGATTTGAACCGTGTTAATGTTGTAACCGAACTTAAATTAAATAGTATTTTCAATATAAAGCGAAAAATACTGTATTATGTTTTTATGCTGCTTTTATTGCAAACATCAATATTTGTTTGTTAGTGTAGTTACGTAACACGAAAAAAAGCAACTTTTATACTGTTTTTGTTTGACAATAAGTTGTACAACTTTCTTTCTTATATTTTTGTTTAAATGTTGATAATCTTATTGGTGTTTTCTATCTTTCTAACTTCACTTGAAAGTTCATACTAACATTTTAAACAATGACGTTTTTTTAACGACTGAACGTGAAAAACTGTACAAATTGAAAAACCATAAAGATACAAATTTTAAAAACTATTAAGCAAACTAAATTGGTTTATATTAAAAACTGCTGCATTGGTACAACTGTATGTGCATGCGCCGTGAGAAGTTTGATAGAAAATATGACAGATCCTAGTTTTATTCATTCAACTTATTGTGTCAAATTTTGTGTTTTACATTGTCAAATATTATTTGACAAGAAGTTGTTAAAACAACATTTTCAAACAAAATTTAATAGTTTGAAACGGGCTCAGGATTTTAAAATGATTGTCAAAGTTGACAGCTTTTGCTAGTAATAAATGTAGTACCAACATTAAATTTGTCATGTTTTTAATCATTTTTTTTTCAAATAAAACAATAAGCTTTGAGAAAAACAACAAAAAAGTACTGTAGTTAGTTTTGTCAAAAATCTCTCTCTCATGCAGCACTCCTTTACGGCTTCGTGCCGCATTAAGGTTTGTTATGCTATGCTTCAATTTCGATGCTAGTGACATAAATTACTATTTGTCTGTACAAGGTAAGATAGTAAAAATGAATGTAGCTACAGTGTAAGAGTGGTTATAAGCGTTTTGTAAAGTTTTCGTAAATTACTATTGTATCAAGTTGTATGCCATTTTTTTAAATCGTTTAGGTATTGCATTTTATAGTTAAATTAAGAATTTCTAAAATTTACTTGTCTTAATCATTTGTTTTAAATAAATGGTTTTTTGTATTGACTCTACAATAACCTTAAAACAAATAACTAAGAAATAACCCAATCTATAAAAACAATTTTCAAAATTGCGACGTGCGACGAAAGCTTAACTTTTACACAGAATCTGTCTAGAATAAGAGATTATTTGTGTAAATAAAGCTTGTAATTTCTAGTGTATGCGTCTATAGTGTGTTAGTAACAGGTGCTTCATAATAATCATAAGCAACAAGGTTTATCTACGGTTATAGATGTAGTAAAGCAATCTCGTTTTTTGTACACCCAATAATAGAGAAAATGAGACATTATTGTTTTTAACTGCAAACGTATAGCTTTGTAAGCGGGATTTAATTTTTTGTAACAAGGCAGGTATTTAAAAGTACAGATAAAGCTTACTTACCATTACTTAAAATAACATATTGAAGCTGAATAACAAAATATTAATAAAGTGTTTTTTTAATCTTTTTCGTTGCAAGTGCCCTCATTCACGTGCAAGTTTATAATAAATTTAAAAAAAACTACTTGAAAATTATAATCAATTTATCTAGTTTGACTATCACTTCAGAACAGGATCTAAGAGTTTAAATTTTGCTGTTGCTCCCAAACGCATTCCTAAAGAAGGTATTTTATGTGCTGTCAAATCTTTTATAAGACATCTTCGTTTTTACATTTCAGATCCCATTTCTATTCCATTGACAAAATTCTTAAATTGGTTAAAGTTCCTAAATCCAAGATCTTTTTCGTAAGAACCCCGATATTATTGTTCTTCAAGCCGACAAAGACAACGCTACTGTCGTTTAACTAAACCGATTATGTTAAGAAACTCTATTCTATTCTGTTCGAGAAAACTTAGGCTCTTCTAACTCGTAATCACACCTGAGGATTAAACGTGAGGTCAGCCATATTATCAAATCTTGAAATCTTCTTCTAAAAATTAAATGTCGTTTTACCTCTTCAGATTTAAAACTACATCGTCTATACGGAGTTTCTAAAGTTCACCAGCAAGGTATACCCTTTCGACCTATTGTCAGTCCAATCTCCTACTTCTTGTCTAACATTCTTTGCGAATTTATAAGTAAAGACCCCTTTTTACATCCTCAACTCTTAGCATTTAGAAACTATAAAACATAAATCCTTAGATCTTGCAAGTTTTGATGTCATTTTACTTTTTAACAAATTACAAACAAGTTTTTGATGCTGCTGTGGGTTCTTCTCTATCGCCTGTTGTAGCTAACATTTTTATTAAATCTTTTGAAACAGTTGCTTTGGAATCATCAATATTAGAACCTAAAGTCTGGTTTAGGTATGTTGACGACACGTTTATTATTTGGTTTCCTGGTCATCTCGAAGTGAAATTTACTATGGCTAATGGTTTTCTTCTGTTTTTCAAGGTTCTTATGACTCGTAAACGCGACCGATTTCTACGCTATTTTGTTTATTGCATAATAATACTTTACAGACACGTTCTGTTATTGAATCTTTGGTTTATCGCGCTTTTTCTATTTGCCAACCTGAGAATCTCAATTCGCAACTCCGTCATCTTACTAGAACCTTAGTAAACATTTGTTATGTGAAGCAAAGATAATGTAAGAAAGATGCAGCACTCCGTGTATTAAAAATCGTATAATTTTTCGACACTATGGACATCTATGTTTGGCCTAAGAACTATTTTTGTTGAATTATAGAAATCTACACTGTAGCGCCATCTCATAGTTATACTAATTAACATAAATACATATATTTAAAATTTATAAATAAAACAATTATTTCAATTTAAAATACAATTTATTTATGTAAAGATTGTTAACAAAATCAGAATAATAAAATACATAAAAAATATATACACAATACTACAGAATTCTTTGGTTGTATTGTTGATGGACATAGGTAATCAATTTTTTGAATAATTGGTTGCTATACAATTAGTTATTTTAACAAATATCAGTCAAACAATGACAAAAAACTAAATATAGTTATGAACAATGTGCAAGATTTATTTAAATAACTAGTTTTGGATAATACGTAGATTCCATTACAAAATTGATGTTTCTTATTAATCAAATGGTTTCTATCTCAACGATTAATTTGATTAGTAATTTATCTCAACAAAAGTCTTGTATTTTTTTAGTATGAACAGTATTTATTTATTGAATAAGTCATTTTGGATTGAAATTTCCCATTGATTAAAAAGAAACTGAATAAGTATTATATGTTCCGATAAATTACATTATCTCAAGGAGTGCAAGGACGGATATGAAATGGATAAGAATTTGTCAACTATAGGATGAGACGTAGGTTTATGATCTGCAGATTTGGAAAAACCTTGCACTTCTAGAGATTTTTTTGAATTTTTGTTTTTAATTAATTTAGATTGAATAGTATGAATTACCTTTTTCTGTTTTCTAATATTAACTTTTAGATATATTTTTGCACTCACTTGATGCTGAATGTTGATATCGATTTCTACAAATTACAAAAGTAAAATCTTTTCTATTTACAATGTCATTACTTACCTGATTGTTGTCAAGTGCCTGCTACTTCTTCAGAATTGTCAGTACTCACACGTCTTGTAGCATAATAAGTAGAAGCATTGTTACAATCTTACTATAAGTTTTCGTAGTGTGCTTTAGGACTTGAACATAACACTTTTCTGGAGAAGTATCTGCATAAATAAAATATTTGTCAATAACATTATATGATTGGCAATTTATTACATACCAAAATAAGGTAAAACACTCGAAGGTGGAATAACAGATCGAGTTTGTCCACACTCTTCACGCCTGTTTAAAATAAATACTTATGCATATTAAATAAAGCATGTATTTAATCTTACCATTTGGAATTGCATTACGACACAACTTGGTACATGAACCATCGGCAAAAGCAATACATTGGAAACAGAGGCAGCGCAGACACCATAATTTTTTAGCATGGTATATGTTATAAGTTTTTAATCTTCACTCTGCACTTATTTACTTCTTGGTTAAGTAAATTGTGTGAAAAGAGGGACATCCTCTAAGAATGCAATCACTCTAGAAGATTATTAAATAATTAGTAACGGATCAATTTGTATTATCTATTAAAACTTACCTTATTCATTGTCTTTAATTTAAATAGAATACCAATAAAGTTACTAATACCAATAAACTTTCACAACCACGTTTTACTTTGGTTAAGAAAAAATGCTGAATAGGCTGAATAAACGCGAAATAAATTTGAAATAAACTGTGCGCGAATGGCAACATTGAAAGGTTTGCATCTTAGCTGGAAATAATCACAAATGTCAAAATAGTTCTTAGGCCAATCATAGATGGCTCAGAAAATCGTGTTGTACATAAAATTTGTATGAAGCGAATACCCCCTGATGTGAAGCGAGATATTCAAACAGCTATTAATTGTCTTCTACATCCACGTGCTTAAATACATAAAGATATTGCTACTTCCGAATCAAATCTAAAATTGGCATTTTTACCCTACATTCATAAGGTTACAGATCAAACCTCTTCGTAAGAATGGTATTAAATTCATATTTAGCTTGACAGACAAAATTTCACAGATACTTTTTTCTCAAAGAACAAATCTCTTACCTTTCCATTTCAAAGTATATACCAAATTTTATATTTATGTGGTTTAGTCTACCTTTGTGAAACCGGTCTTTCCGTCATTACACGCATTTCAAAACATAATCGTTGTATAAAGAAAACTTATCTTTCTAAGTCTGCGGTTGTTGAACATTATTTTACTACAGGTCACAATATAACTATCCTCTTTTTGGTTATTTATCGAAAACACGCACTTTTCGACAGTAGCCTAATCAGAATCGCGCTTAACCAGTCTTTATTATTATTGATTACCTAACTCTTTAGAGGTTCGTAGTTAGATTTCGGTTGCTTGTTTGAGTTTTTCGATTTCTTTTTCACGCCCGGATGAAACTCTTTACGAAAGTGGGCAAAACGTTGCCAACTTTGGTTATAACAATGGCACAGTCCAAACCCAGAAAACGTCCTCGTCTTAGTACAACAATAAAGACATGAATTATTCAGTTCAAAATAATGGTGATAAAATTCATCTATACTGTTTAAAACTTGTGTTGTTGTGATAAACATGGTTTACACAGCTATATGTACTTAGAACCAGGTAGTATCTCGATTTTTTAATTCTTGAGTGTACCTCATCTTCGTCAGTACAACTATTATTAAAAGAACCCACACAGTTTACTGCTGTTTAGTTTCAGGCACCAACAATAAATATTTTATGTATGCTTGTCATACTAATGCCCAGAAATGCCTCAATCTCACGATATGTCACAGCATCAATGTTTTCTGGTACAACAACCGATTTGGACTACCTTCATTCGCCAACGAAGTACAACCACGTTTGAATTTACTAATCGATATATGGTGGCTTGATTACCAAAAGTCGCAGTAAGTTGATCGCCGTACTGCTGTTAAGATTCAATTTACTGTTAACAATACAAATAGCGTCTGTATGATAACACATTCTGATTACTTATACTGTCAAAACTTTGCGATGACACAGTCGGGTCGCACCTAGCAATATCAGTGTTGTTAATTCTGAATGCATACATAACCACCCTAGTATATATTTATTAAAAACAATTATTTGTTTTTAATAAAATGTAATGACAAAATTAAATTATTTTTGTAAATTTTGACAAATTACCGGCCAGACGTATGCTACTACATAAAAAAACACCACTTATAGTAATCATAATTTTGGTTTATGTTATCAATATTCTTTACACGTTTTTCTATACAGGAACAATAACCTAGTTTGTATAATTTTTTTAGCTGAATTTTCACAGTACGCTTGTTTAGAATGAAAAATTTTATCATTGTACCCTAAAATAGTTGTTTTGCATATTTAGCTTAGTTTTGCAGTGTTATTTATTTATTCAAATATTTTGACTAATCTACGTAACGTTACATCATTTAAACATCTGTAAATACGTTATCTTCGAGAATTAACTTAAAAAGCATGTGCGTTCTTAGAATAACAATTTAAAATAACTAGAGCTTATGTGAGAGCATTATTTTGTATTTATTTTTACTGTCAACAAATTTCGGAGAATATAGTGAATTAAACATCATAACGTTATTTTTTATTTCTTTTTATTGACGGGGACAACAAGTTATTTAGTGCTACAGGTCCGTTGGCTCAAAATTTTACTTTTTTTAAACGCTTTATAAAAATTTTTATTTTGACATTTTTTTCTTGTATTGATGCTATGATTTCACTTTCAAAATTAACAATCTGTTACACACTGTATGCATTTACTACTTTCTATCAAATAAACATTTATTTATTTGTTTTTGAATTTTGGGTATTGTTATATTTTGGTTATTGTTATCAAAAAGCTCAAGTTCTAGCAGGCACTGTATTATTGTTTTTAACAATTGTAATATTTGTTTTAAAAAGATTGTTACTGTTATTCTAAACAACACAGATACTAGTTTCTGCTAGTAATAATAAATCTGACACAAAAGACAGATTATGTAAAAAACTTTTTGTGTCTCTTTAGGTTTATTTGTAGAAAGTTAATACATACTTAATACAAGATTTAGAACTATTATAATGTTAATATATATTTGTACATAGGTTAACCACCATTGTTCGTATTATTTACACTGTTGGCGAGTTTCAGTTTTTTACAGTAACATACATATCATTTCCTCCCTCCATAGGGGTGTATTGACACACATAAGTACTCATGGAGAGTACGGTTGTGGAAGGCGTCGAAGACGTCCCGTTCTACGAGGTATCACTGATGTCATGGTCGGAAGATTGGTTGTCTGTTGCGCTACTGGTCGTATAACAAGTTCTTGTGTGGTAGATTGTCCTGCGGGTGGTGTGATGTCGTCTCCATAAAAACGGATGCTTCGATATGGTTCAGATGGCACCGAGGCTATTGGTGTTGAATCCTCTCGAGATTTAACTTGGTCAACATGTCTTTTGAATCGCTGATTTTTATAGTCGAGTTCGTAATGAAGATCACCTAAGCGAGTAACGACGATCCCAGGAATCCATTTGTCCATTCGTGGAGTACCAGAAAGAAAATAAACTGGTTGAGCAGGTTGAAAGACTCTAAATGTTGTTTCAATTTTAGTCTGCTGCTTCTCGGTTATTCTAGTATGAAGATCATCGGGTTTAACCAAGTCTAAACGTGTTCGAATATTTCTTCCCAAGAATAGCATTGCTGGTGGTTGACCAGTTGTACAATGTGGAGCTTTCTTGTATTGGCGTAGAAACTCGTTTAAGTTCTTCCGTAACGACACTGGTGTCGTAGACATCGCTTTTAAGGAAACTTTAACTGATTCTACGTAACGTTCTGCCTGGCCATTAGCTTAAGGATGGTATGGAGCAGTTAGTTTATGGTATTTCACACCACTTGCTTGCAAAAACGTCTTGAACTCAGCGGCTGTAAATTGTGGACCGTTATCCGAAACAATAGTAACTGGAGTACCATACGTGGCAAACAATTCATCCAAAATTGCAATTGTTGCTGCGGTTGTTGTTGAGTTGGTGCATTTGAATTCCATCCATTTGCTGTAGGCATCTACGACAATCAGTAACATTGATCCTGCGACCGGGCCTGCGTAGTCAATGTGAATGCGTTGCCAGGGTCTTTTCGGATATTCCCAATGGTGATCTCGGAATTTAGGTGGAATATGTCCATGTTTTGCACATTCAGGACACGATTTGGCAATACGTTCAATATCGGCATCGATTCCTCGCCAAAACACAAATGAGCGTGCCATACCTTTCATTTTTACAATTCCTACATGAGCTGCATGCAAATCGTTTAAGATGCTTTGTTGAAGTGATGGTGGTACGACCACGCGGTGTTCAAATAATAAGCAATTCGCTGCTAAAGTGTTATTAGCTTCCGGCGATTTATACCCATAACGTGTTAGGGTTTGTCCTGTCTCTAACAGCAGGACCATCTTGCCTAAATGAGAATCCTTTCGTGTCTCTTTGGCTATATTTTTGGCACGAACAGGAAGTTGCTTGATCTGGTACATTGTAAAATTATCGAAATCATCGTTTTCCCTTATTTTTCTTCCTTTGTGTAGAGAAAGTTTGTTAACAACGTTACTATTTGTTGATGATGGTAATCGAGAACAGTAGTCGGCATTTGCATTTTCTTTAGTAGACTTGAAAATGACATCGAAGTTGAAGTGTGCCAGATAATCGGCGTAGTTCGCCATGCGACTAATGCAGAGAGTTGGCAGTGACTTCTCTGGATACAGGATTTGCGCCAGTGGTTTGTGATCGGTTATCAACGTGAAGTGACGTGCGTACAAATAATGAAAAAAATTTTGTACCACCCAAACTATAGCGAGAGCTTCTTTGTCTATTTGTGGGTAACGCTGCTCTGCTGTGATCATAGTACGACTAGCATAAGCGATTGGTCGTTCTTCTCCAGTTTCCAGTCGGTGAGATAAGACGGCGCCCTAACCTGTTTTGCTGGCATCGGTAGCGAGCAATAGCGGTAATGTTGGATCATATGTCATCAGTATTTGTGGTAAAATGAGAATGTTTTTAATGTTGGCGTATGCTATATCGGCTTCTTGTGTCCATGCGAATGGTTCGGTACGTAGCATGTCGCGTAACGGACGATTCAGAGTAGATAGGTCCGGAATAAACGAGCTGTAATATGTAGCTTTGCCTAAGAACAATTGGTGTTGTTCTGGTGAAGAAGGTTTAGGAGCATCACGAATCGCTTCCACATGTTTGTCGGATTTGTGTACACCTTGGCTGTCTATTTTATGACCCAAAAATTCCACAGAAGGTGCGGCGAAAATACATTTGTTCCGATTCAGTTTAAGACCATGTTGTTCCATACGCCTTAGTGTAGCTTCTAACGTAGGCATTAGATTCTCAAAACTGTCTGCCAAATTGCGGGGGTGTTTGCGGCACCATATACTGCGCGAGTAGGACGAACCAATCCATGTGTTGGTGTGTTGAGCGTTAAGGCATGACTAAACTCTTCACTTACTGTCAAATGTGTGTACGCGTCAGTAATGTCCAGGTGACAAAAGAACTTGGCCCCTTTCATTTGCTTGAACAGGTGTTCGGCTATTGGTATGGGATGTTCATCGATAACTATTCGTAGATTCAGTGTTGGTTTGTAATTTCCGGTAATACGTAGTCCGCCATTCTTCTTCGTGACGACGTGTGTAGTTGATGCCCATTCTGAATGTTCCACACGTTCGTAGAATCCTGAATTAATTTTAGCATCTATGTCTTTTGCATACGCTTCACGCAACGCTAAAGGTACTTCGCGTGCACGTGAGAACACTGGAGTCGCATCGGATTTGAAGTGTACTTCAGCTGGTGGTCCTGTGAGCTTGCCGGCTGTGTTACTAAAGATGTCCTTATGACGAGTCAGAATTATGTCGAGCTGGTTTTGTTGGTTTGGTAACAGATTGGGAGAAGCAATTGTTAATGAGCAAATTTGTTCGTCAGCCGCAAAAAGTTTATGAAAATGTATTTCATTTATGAATTCTGTTATCCATTCTCTTTCAAAAAGAGTATCATAATTTCCATCGACGATGTATAGATATACAGAGTGTGTTGTTGACCCTAGTGTGGCGTTGACCAAAAGTCGACCGATGCAGTTGACACGATTTCCTGTGTAGTCAAAAAACGACTTCTCCGTTTTTAGTAGTTTACAATTGGGTTTCATAAAGAATAAGTTATCTTTACTAATTATGCTGCACGGTGCTCCTGAATCTAGTTCCATTGGTACATTGTGGCCATTTATTCGAACGTTGATCTCGTCCAATTTATTGAGACATTGTACTGAATCTATTTGCTCCGTTGGTTGACTTGCATACTCTCCTGTTGCGGTTTGTGATTTTGATCGACATACTTTAGCTATATGTGATTTTTTACCGCATGTGTGACATGTTGCATCTTTGAAAGGACATTTATCCCGTGCATGTTCACCTCCGCAACCATTGCAGTGACGTAGACGATGCTCGCCTCGCGTGTTTCGTTCACCATGGCGTGATGGACCACGAGAGCGTCGGTGCTGATTTCGGCCGCGTGACAAAGATCTATGTGGTGGTTGTTTTTTGTATTTTATCTGAGGTGGTGCATACCCTAGTTTGTGAACAGTTACTGGTATTCCTGAAGAGCTTACTTCATTTGCAGTCGTATGAGTTGCTTCAAGAATGTGTGCAATCTCATATGCTTGTTTGAATGTAGAAGGTTTTCTTGCTATTATTTCATCGCACATTTCACGAGATTCGAGACCATGTAGGAGCTGTTCGATTAGCATCCTGTCGATGAATTCTCCATATTCACAGTAAGCAGCACCTTGTTTCAAGCGTAACGAGTAATTTGCAATTGACTCACCAGTATTTTGCATAATTTGCCTGAATTTTATGCTTTCTACAAACTTGTTTCTTGTACGATCGAAGTGGTTTATAAAGGTAGTGCATAGTTCATCGTACTGCACTTCTTCAGGTTGTTTCGGACTGGTCACGAATTTTAGAGCATTGTTGAGCTCTGATCGATCCCATGTGAACTCGTTCAAAGTTAGCGTGCTGATCTGTAGGAATGTTGCTGAGTTGTAAAGCCCAGTTAAAACGTTTGAAATAATCTTCGACAGTCGTTCCTTCTGATAATCGGAATTTACCCATTGAAAATGATAGCGCTCTTAAATGCATTGTTGCGGATGACCCAGGGGCTTCAGCATGTGCACTTTTTGATGCATTTGCTAGCGAGGTTTGCAAAGCACTTGTAAGCAAATTGGTCATTGCTTGCATTAATTCAGGGTGGCACTTCCATTTTTTTAATGTTCACAATATTACTATTCACTTATTTGCAAAATCTCACTTCTGACACCACTTTTGTGTCTCTTTAGGTTTATTTGTAGAAAGTTAATACATACTTAATATAAGATTTAAAACTATTATAATGTTAATATATATTTGTACATAGGTTAACCACCATTGTTCTTATTATTTACACTGTTGCCAAGTTTCAGTTTTTTACAGTAACATACATAACAAAACTAATGACAAGTATTTTAGCTATAAAATTCTAGTGCACTTTACCAACCTTGTCCGGAAAAGCAAATTTTTCGGACCATTATGCGGTCTGTAAAATACATGAAAATAGACGGATCCACAAAAAAAGTATTTGCTTTAAATTTTGAAATTTACGTAGATTACAATTTGGACGTGTTTGATAAAAGATAAAATTTAAAAATTTACAGGAAACTAAGTTCCTATCTTAAACTTAAAAAAACTTTAGCTAATTTTTTTTCTCTTTTTGCAAATGAACAGGGGTTTAAAGAAAATAAAAAAATATAGCGATATATAATTTTTTTCTGTTTGATTTTTTTTATTGTATATTTTTATACTGACCTAAGTAGTTAGCGGAAAAATTAATCGTGTAAAAATAAGTATGTATAAAATAACCGCAAAGTTACAAACATAAAATATTAAGACTTTCAAGCTCTTCTTTGTCCACATACATGTGGGAATTGTGGTTCCTGCCGGTAGAGTGCGCGCAAAGCGCAAGTGCTTTTGTTGCGACGAGAATTAGGTTGGCAACATGGTTGGTAACCGTGTGTGAAAAAGCGCGGACTTTACTAAACGACATTTTATTGAAGTGTTAAAATTAAGAATAGTTTTTCATAATGTATCAGAGGAAATAAAAGATTTCATTTAAAAGGAAACGTGCGTAGTTTACTTTGAATTATCCACAACGAAAAAACGATAACGAAAAGCCCACAACGAATTCAGAAGTGGGATATTGTTCAATGTAAACACGTGTATTGAAACGATTAAGTGAAAACGAACACGTACAGTTTTTGAATACGGTAAATACGAATAACAACGAAATAAAATGAGTGAAAGTGAGTCAGACTTTGATGTAAAATCAGTGCAAGATACAGCAATAAAAACACCGATGTTTCCTTCGACTAAGTGTGTAGAAAATGAACTTTTAACGAAAGAAAAACAATTATTAAGTTACGAACGGGAACTGTTAATGAAAGAGCGCGAATTGCTTCGTCGAGAACATACGTTAATGAACATGTCGAATGACATAACAAGCAGTGGCGTCGGTTTGCAAAGGGATGTTGCGGAACGACTTTTACCCGAGTTTGATCCTGCAAAGCAAACGGGTATGACGGCAGAACGATGGTTAAAACGGGTAGAAAGTGTTGCGAAGGCATATTCATGGAGTGAACCTATGTTGTTGGTACATGCAGTTGACAAAATGCAAGGTGTAGCAAAGCAATGGCTGCAGTGCAATGCAGATGAGATAACTACGTGGAACGAATTTAAAACGCAATTACAGGTTAGTTTTCCAAGTGCCATTGACCAAGCTGATGTACACATGATGTTAAGCAACAAACGAAAGCAAGTTAATGAAAGTTATGAGGCTTATGTTTATGGAATGAAAAGCATCGCTGTTAAAGGTAACATAGACATTGTTTCATTAATTAAGTACATAATAAGTGGATTGAACGATAAAGACCTAGCTAGAAATTTAATGTTATTTGATTTTAACACCGTGGAAGAGCTTTTACACAAAATAAAACGATACGAAGTTTTGTGCGAAAGAGACAGGCCAAAAACGTATTCGCGTCCATCGTTTAACAGAATCAAACCGGAATTACAAATTACTAGCCAACAACAAACTGCTAATTTGAGACCTGCTGAACGAAGATATGAAATCAAGTGCTACAACTGTAACGAGTATGGACATTTATCTCGTAATTGTCCTCAACCTCAACGACGACAACGGTGCGCTAAATGCCAAAAGATGGGACATACAACGGAAGAATGTCGTTCGTCAACAACAACTGGACAAATGAACAACGTACCACGAAGTGAAGTGAGCTATGTCGAACTTTCGAAGTATCACAAAGAGGTAAGCGTGCACAATTGCAAACTTACAGCTCTAGTTGATACAGGGTGCAATAAAACGTTGATCCAAGAAGATTGGGTGAAAAAATTGGATTTACCAATCAAGAAAGATCCATGTATTCTGCACGGACTTCAAAATGTAGAAGTTAACTGTACATATTCTACTAAGTTTCCAGTAGAAATAGACGAAGTAATCTACGAAATCGATTCAATTGTTACACCTAACAATTCAATAAAAACTGACATCATAATTGGACGAAACTTTCTAGAAAATGTCGATTGGACTTCGACGTCAACGGGCATAAGCTTTAGACGAACCAACGAAACAGCAGACGTCAATTCATTAATGGCAATTGAAGGAGTTTCCCCGACAAATGACATAAAAATTAATGCAGAGATACCAATTGCAACACAAAACCACATAGTACAAATTATACAAGAAACTCAAAAGAACGGACCACGAATGGCATCAGATGTTTTACCAAAGTTGACGATAGAATTAAAATCGCAAAACGTAATTAGATCAGCACCAAGGAGATTGTCGCAACACGAGAATGACGTAGTGAACGGTATAATACAAGACTTGATCGAAAAGAACGTTGTCAGGCCGAGCAAATCGGAGTATTGTAGTCCGATAGTGTTAGTGAGAAAGAAGAATGGGGAGTACAGGATGTGCATCGATTATAGACGGTTAAATAAAGAAATGAAACGGGACAACTTTCCTTTACCTCACATTGACGACTTGCTTAGCAACTTAAGCAACAAAACATACTTTACAATGCTCGATCTCAAAAACGGTTTTTATCATGTTTCAGTTGAAGAAAAATCCATTCCGTATACATCATTTGTTGTTCCAAACGGACAATACGAGTTCTTGAAAATGCCATTTGGTCTAGCTAACGCACCACCTGTTTTCCAAAGGTATGTGAATATGTTGTTTAAGGAATTGATTGAAAAAGGAATTATACAAATGTACATGGACGATATCTTACTTGCGACGGAAACCTTAGAAGAGCATGTAACAAACTTAAAAGAAGTGATTCAAGTTGCAAAGAACAACGATTTAGAGTTACGGTTAGATAAGTGTAGATTTGCAATGACTGAAATAGACTATTTGGGATACCAAATAAAGAAAAATGAAATACGACCCGGTTTAGAGAAAGTGCGCGACGTGATCGATTTTCCGTGTCCCCGAAACGTACACGAAGTGCGTAGATTTTGCGGTTTAACGGGATATTTTAGGCGTTTTATCAAACACTATGCTCGCAGAATTAAACCTTTATCAGACTTAGTAAAGTTAAGTGTGAAATTCGAAATAGGTGAAAAACAATTAAAAGCCATGGAAGATTTGAAAGAGGCACTAGTGACTGAACCAGTTTTAAAAATCTACGACCCTAGGAAAAGATTAGAAATGCATACTGATGCAAGTGTAACTGGATTGGCTGCAATTCTGCTACAAAGAGAACATGATGGATGTCTTCATCCGATACACTACGCTAGTTGGAAGACTAACGATGTGGAATCACGTTATGACAGTTTCCAGTTAGAAACATTAGCCGTAGTGCGCGCTTTGGAAAAATTTAGGATTTATTTACTTGGCAAAAGATTTAAAATTGTTACTGATTGTATAGCCTTAAAACAGACTTTATCAAAGAAAGACGTTAACAGAAGAATTTTTTCGTGGTGTACGCTAATGGAAGACTTTGATTACGAAATAGAACACCGTTCTGGTAGTAAGTTGAGTCACGTAGACTGTTTGAGTCGTAAATTCTCAGTAAATTGTGTGGACAACATAACTATCGAAGAAAACGACGAAGAAACGTTAAGTTTTAAGAACGAAGACGGATTAATTCAACGCTTGAAACATTTGCAACAAAAAGACGAGTCGCTAAAAGCAATTTTTGCTATCTTACAAGAAGGCCCTTACGAAGATTATATTATTGAAAGTGGACTACTTCATAAGAACGTCAATGGGAAAAATTTACTTGTGGTTCCAGATGGATTGAAGACCGAATTAGCAAGACGAGCACACGAACAAGGACATTTCGGCTTTAAAAAGGTTGAAGAAATGTTGAAGCGTCAATACTACATTCCACGACTAAAAGAACGAGTAGAAGCAGTAATCCATAACTGTGTTCCTTGCATCAAGACCAAAAGTAAACAAGGTAGGCAAGAAGGTTACCTAAATCCGATTGAAAAGGGTGATACCCCCATGGACACTTATCATCTCGATCACCTAGGTCCATTACCTAGCACGAGAAAACGCTACGCTTACGTTTTTGTTATAATTGATGGTTTTACCAAGTTTGTATGGATCTACCCAACGAGATCCACCACAACCGAAGAGGCATTGGAGAAGTTAGAGCTTCAACAGAGAACGTTTGGAAACCCGAAGAGGATAATTACGGACAGAGGTACTACATTCACATCCATGGAATTTCAAAAATATTGTGAAACTGAAGGGATTCAATATGTGAAAATAACAACGGGCGTGCCACGCGGAAATGGTCAAGTGGAACGTATAAACTCAACGATAATCTCGGTGTTAAGCAAGCTAGCCTCTCAAGATCCAAAGAATTGGTTTAAACACGTTTATCGAGTACAACAATTCTTTAACAGTACTTTCCACAGAAGCACTAAATTAACTCCATTTGAACTATTAAGCGGTACTCGCATGCGGCTCAAGGACGACTTAGAAATTAGGGAACTGATAGAAGAAGAAGAGTTATTTAACTACATGGAAGGAAGAGAAGTCAAAAGAATAGAAGCAAAGAAGAAGATATTAGCGATACAAGAAGAGAATAAGCGTACCTACAACAAGAAGAGAAAACCAGCACAGTTGTATGTAGAAGGTGATTTAGTTGCAATTAAGAGAACGCAATTCGGCCCAAGGCTGAAGCTTTCTTCAAAATATTTTGGTCCTTTTTCTGTAACCAAGGTAAAAGGTAATGACCGCTACGAGGTTCGTAAAGAAGGAATTCACGAAGGTCCAAACGTCACATCTTCGAGTGCAGACTTTATGAAACCATGGGTTACAAGAGGATTGGAAGAATCTCTGAACGAAGGCTTTGAAGAACAGATAGATGGTTCTGATGATGTTCAGATTGACTATCCCGAAGACCAACGCGCCGACGAGTTCGAAGAGCGGGATGTTCGTACATCACTCGATGCTGAGGACAGCACATTCGTCAGCGATGGCCGAGATGTGGGAATTGTGGTTCCTGCCGGTAGAGTGCGCGCAAAGCGCAAGTGCTTTTGTTGCGACGAGAATTAGGTTGGCAACATGGTTGGTAACCGTGTGTGAAAAAGCGCGGACTTTACTAAACGACATTTTATTGAAGTGTTAAAATTAAGAATAGTTTTTCATAATGTATCAGAGGAAATAAAAGATTTCATTTAAAAGGAAACGTGCGTAGTTTACTTTGAATTATCCACAACGAAAAAACGATAACGAAAAGCCCACATACATGGCTTTAAATTTAGAGAGTTGTTTATTCTGGTCGATAAAATTTTGTATTCATTTAATTGATAATAAAGTGGATAAGTAAGAAGAGAACTGCACGTTCTTTGCAAATATCAATTCCGTTGATTATAGTTTACTACATATGCAAAATGACACTTAAGTATCTACTAAGAATTCGTCTGCATGCAGTAATGTTAACAATTGTCATTTTTACATTCGCAGAAATGACAGCCGAGTGGAATATGTATATTTTTATTGCGCAGCATGTAATTTAACAGTACATGAAAGAATAATATCTCTTTTTACCATAACATAATGTAAATATTACGTAAATATCATTTCAATTTTAATTAACTTATTAGAAATTATATGAGAAAGGTGGAATAAAATTATTATTCAATTGCAACAAGTACACGAGCAGATGTACAAAGCGTAACGTTTATGGGTGCATTCGCTTAAAAAATGCAATTATTAGTTCGTTGAATGAAGGAGGAGGATCAAGATCCACCAAGAAGATATTTATTGATCAAACTCTTGGTAATTATCTTTTAAAATTAAAAGCTCTACAATAACAAAATTAATTACTCTCTAACAGACTAAAACATAACTTAAGTACGTTACGTTTTTTATTTATTGTTATTAATGAATTTTTGTCTTTTTTTACAAACAAGTAAAATATTAACAATCATTTTAAAGTATACGGTTAAGGTACAGTTTTTGTTTTATTTATGAAGTATTGTTTGTTTATTTATCGTTTTTAGCAAATATAAACATAATTACAGTTTTTTGAAAAATTGTGAAAAACGTGAAAAAATATTAAATTAAATATTTTTCTGAATTTGAACGAATATTGAATAAAAGAACACATTAAATTGAAATTAAATTTACTTAAATGACCTAAATCAACTGTCAATTTAAAAAACTAAACAATATATGTTTTTATCAGTGTCAATACCATGCATTTTATAAACTAGATATTTTGATAATTAATGTTTCAACCAAATTGTTAGGTATTTATCTAAACAAATTTTTGTTGGTTTGTTTATGCCACAAAGATTTATATTTTGATTCTACCGCAGCTTATTTATGTTAAAAATTAATATCGTTTTATATCATTCTGTAGCGGCTTTAAAATATCTTGTTAAAACTTTTTGACCTTTATAAAGAAAGTGCAAATTGTGCTTACGATAATAGAATTCCAATTTAGCCAATCCTTGCGCTTCTGATCGCGATGTATACCATAACAAATGTTTTTAACTTTAAATGCACTTCAATTAATATTTTATTTTTAAACAAATATTTTTGTACAATAAAAATTCCAGTTTTAATTTTTTTGTAAATGTTATAATATTGTTAATATAAAAAAAAATTTAACGAACGGAAATTTTTTGCTTACGTTTATTGTAATTGTTTAAGTAAAACATTCTTACAATTTTTATGAATTTCGATTTTTAGCAATTAACATACAGTTTTAGTTAATTATAATTGTTGACGCTTTTTTAAGTTTTCAATATTGTAAACGTCTTACTGTAAGTATTTTATTTATTTTGTAATCAAAGAATTATCTAAATAAGTTACTAATTTAATTTTAACAAGCACTTCAATGAATAATTGCGTTATCGCACGAACGTCTATAAATTTTCTTAAACTACTGGTTTTACATATTATGTACAAAAGCTAATTATAATTAACATGAATTAAAGCATGTAAATTAAATTGATTTGAATAATTCACCGTCAGTTGCATAAAGCATTTTCTTCTACAGTTTTAAAGTTACTAAAAAACGTTTAGTAATTTATTTTCTTATCTAAGCAATTGTTGAGCAGTTACTATACAATATGATACAATAAAGTTTTTCCGTTTAGCAGTAATAACAAAGAAACAATTACATAATGTCGACATGAAGTTAATATAAATTATTTTCTATGGCAGTAGACGATTAACTTAAACAAAACCATACAATGGTAATAAATCTAAAAATCTGAATATTTTGTGGTAAAAAATAATAAAATTGTTTTTTATCGACTACGTACATACGTACATAATCAAGAATATCCTGTTTTAATTAGCTGTAATGCCATTTTCTTGTGGTTAACACAAAACCGCATTATGCATTTGATTGATCCATTCTCTATTTAATATTTTCCTTATTGTCTATCTTTGTTATTGTTCCTTTAATGTTAAAATGATATACTTTACAATAAAATTGTTATATATGGCAAAACATTTAATTTGTTTTAAATATAACAACCTTTACATAAGGGAATTAAATAAGATATGATTTGAGTATATCGTAGATACTAAATTTATAGTAATTGAATAAAAAAATTTTTGAGAAAATGGACTATTTAAGAAAAGCGAAGGAAAAAGAGACACTAAGATTCAACATTTTTGTTAGATACTAATATACTAGATACTAACTACACCGATAGCGAAAACTCAAATTTAATAAAAAATTCTAAAAAATTGGATGTTTTTTTATAGATTATTTCCAAAAATGATATTAATATAGTAGTAACTTTTCTCTATTTCGACATAAAGGTTAGCGATTCTTACACTAAATACGTGTAAGCATTAGCAAATTCTTACACGAATTTTAGTAATGTTAGTTTTTTCAAAATTGGTATCTGTGCATCGTAAGTTGACGTTACAAAATTATTGTAACTTAACAATTGAATTCAAATTTTTATGCCAAGATAAAATAAAAATGTCCTATTAATTCAAATTTATTTACTTATAAAGGTATAAAGGGATAATTTTGTATGAGATTTTAGGTTAACACATAAATTTCAATATGTCAAAGTGTAAGTGTTTTCAATATTCAATATTCAATAAAATATAAAAGTCTCCCAATGTTGGTTTAAAATTAAAATTATATAAAAAACATTAAATACTGTATCAAAATAGAGAAAATAGTATAAAGCACACGTCATAGAATACGTTTCAATCACTCGAACGCCTCATAAACTCGCCGCCGCGCGGCTCGTGTATGAAACCCGATCTCGTGATTGAAGCGTGTTCATTCTATAACTTATTTAAATATACTATTCTTATAACGTTTTATATAAATTGCATAACTATAACAATATTTTATTTGTGAAAATGAAAACAGTTAACTTATTGGATTATCATAACAAAAGTCTAAAGCATCAGGTAAATTTGAAACTTGTACTAAATCTTCAAGCGATTGGTGCTGAGATCCTCTTTTAAAACAACCAAGTCCACGATGGACCAATAATAGTTGAATAACTAATGTTATATAAAACAGTTGTATAATAATGCAAGTGTAACTATCTATAGCAACAACTTTGTTCGGTTATGGTTAGCTTTTTTTTGGAGGCTGTCGGAAATAATCATCTCATTTAAAAAACTAGGGGACGGTTTTTATTCGTACCATGACGTAGTGCTCAAAGTGACGTCATGGGGGAGAGGAGGTAATCTTAAATAAAGTAAAACCAAAACAAGAATAGGGTGGCGGTAAATTTAATCCATCACGAATATTGACCAAAGTTATCATATGATACTCTAGACTTTGTAAGTATTTATATAATAGTTTGTTACGTGCAAAAGCTAAAACAATGACACTTGCTTGAAATAAAGTAACATGAACGAAGTTTTGCCGGTGCTCAGTAAAGACGGAGTGGGTTATTTTCAAAATTTTGTGACCGTTTGGAAAACTCAACAGAAAACACAATGAAAAGTCAAAAATCAAAGGGAGCCAGGAAGGAGTAATTCTCAATGGACTTCTGCCTCTTGCCAACTACAAGGATACACTCTAAAGTGCACTTACCTTACAAGAGTGTATCGCACTAAAATCTGAAATGAATTTAAATCTCACAAAACGCGGAGACCGACGGAACTAAAAGCTTGCTTACATTCAAACTATTTAACATGTACTTAATCAATCAACACTCAAAAAAGAAAAAAACAATAGAAAATCTTAATTACTAATGCAACGCTATGTTCACATTAAATAACAGTTGATTAAATACAAAGTAAAATAAACTCATCTCTTTAAAGCAAAAATGAAAATCTTAATAAATTGTGAGATTAGTCAATTTTCCGATTAACGTCAAACATAAATGTTTTTAAATAAATTTTTTTTACAGTCTTGATAAATACGGACAATTACCATTTAATAATGGTAATATCAATAAAATCGTCAATTCGCAACACCCATTATTTGGCTTAAAACCCAAAGCTTTTAAGACAGTTAAACGCGTAAATAAAATTGACCCAATTTAATTAGTCGGTACAAAATAAATACCTTAAATTTTTGGTAGTTGGTTCAAAAAGGGACTGGTGGTTGGTCCAAAAGTAGCCAGCGGTAATTGGACAAAAAATCGAGAAGCTAACCCCAGTTGACAAAAATCCGACGGAAGAATCTCTACAAGCCTTAGTGGCTAAGGCAAAATCGGCACAGTGTCGCACAACAACTCACGATTCTACGGTACGTAAAAAGAAAAACACTTGAAAGCGCGTGAAACCATAAAGGACAGTAATGTAGAAATTAGGAGACTATTTCCAACACATAACTAATGATTCACTATGTTTTCTATCTTCATGTTTTTAACGGATACTTCAACTTCTTTAGGGGTGATTTAACCCTATACCTGGACTAGATTTCGATGATTTTTTAATGCTTGGTACAATTTGCGACTCATCCCTTTCACTCAAAATCACTAATATTTAAAACCTCAACTCGCTACCACCTCTCTAAAGGTTGTGTGCGAAATCTGTTTGAAGGAAAACAATACCACCAAAAAGTGCAAATGAGATGCAAACAGATTTAATTACGACACAAAAATAGAGTTCTAAAACAGCCTTTCATACTGTGAGAAATGCCAAATCAACAAAAATATTTAAAAATTTGATTACGGTCGTAAAGATTACTCGTTGAGACCTGAATCATAAAACTGTTTAATAAATTATAAAAATAAACCACATGATTTAATTTTAAATGTAATTTGATAAAACTACACATAGCAAAATGTGTGTGAATCCACTTTGGATGTACTTCATACAGAGAACTTTTAAACAAACTTAAAATAAACCAACTGCTAAAATATATTTAATTACAATAATATCTCGAAAGGGAAACATAAATTCAACTGGAATTTTGACAGAACAAAGAAAATGCCAAATCGACGTAAATGCAGAATACGGATGCTTAAGCAACTTAATAATATTTTAATATTTGAATACAAAAGTTTACTTACAAAATTGATCGACAAAGATGCATCTAAAAAAGCAAAATAACTATTAAATCAACGCGAAATCAATAAACAATTTCAAAGTACATGAAACGAATAAGATCAATTCAATTACCGGGTCCTTCACAAAAGAAATCGCACAAACTCAAACGACGGTTACAAGTTTCAAAGTTTTAATTAGAAAACAAAATCATTTTTTAAAATGCCTGTCTACATCTGTTATTTTTATTTATTGTATTTTCTTTATTTCTTACTTTGCCTTTTTTGTGATGTTTTTTCTATTATTCTTTGAAGTATTCTAATCTTTTCTTTGTTGTGTTTTGTTGTTGTGTAATTTTATGCTTCATATGTCATTTCCGGCAAAACACTTTGTTTTTAAGTATTGCGCAATTTTGTTATTTCTTAAAATAAGCGATAATAGTATATATATTCGATTAAACTTTAATTTAGGTTACTTCTACTTTCTATTTCTGTTGCAAAATTATTTTGGTTTTAATTACTTTTTTGTAACTTCTGTTTAGAAATTTTATCACAAATTTTAGGTCTTTTGTGTTCTCTGTCATTAGGATAACGTGCGTATCATAAGTTGGTTAATAGTTCTTTATTGATATTTTTATTTTACACAATTACAAATTTAACTAATTTTAGTAAAACTAAACACAATACAATACACTAAGAAAATTATCACTAACGAATTTAATAAAATAATTATTTAATATTGAGTGTGCAGTTTTAGTACAGCGGATTGTAGGCCTTATTTTCTTTAGTAACACAATAGCAACATGCATACAAGTGAATAGTTGAAAACAAAGATTTGCAATGCGAATGCGAAAAACACACCAAATGAATTGGCAAAAGTTTCACTAAACATGTTGAAACGTGCTGAGTTGTGTATTCAAGTTTATGGTGTACAGTTTCAGCATTTCATCTGAACTAATGAGTATTTTGTACGTTGTTTTTCATAAATACAATGTTCAGTATTTTAGTATTATTTTATATTCTATATTTACTATGAATGTGTTAATGTTCTGTATCTTGGTAATAAGACGAAACCTTTTTTACGTTGGCCGCTCAGTATAATTGATGCATCATTATAACTCTGCCTTATTTTTGATTAGCATATTTTCTTGAGTTCTTAAATCTTTTCAAAAGTTGATAATGTTTCAATATTTATTCTTTTTTTTGGTTTAGTTTATCTTCTTGAATACGCCTTCCATTGCTAATATAAAGAGTTTGTCTCCTTGTCAGGCTTTGTTTTTTATTTACATTTTTGGTAATTCTTCAAACCATTCGAAGTAGTACTGTTACTGGTGATATTGGTTTTCGTCGACTCCTTGTCAATTAGTAACTGAAAACTTCTTTTATTAATCTTGCCATCGAAATAAACTGCTCCATAAGCGATGCCATTTGAATGGTAATCTCGGGGGCATAGCTCGTTGAGGTTGATTTTTGCTCTATATGGTCAACTCGTTTTAGTTTTCCAAATTCCCACTTTCCTACAGTTTCAACACGTCATTTCTCTTCCCCGAGTTACTTGTTTGCGGAATACACGTCGCACTATTTCTTCGATGTTTTCCTGTGTTTGCCCGAGTGTTTTTGCATCAAGCAAAGCTTATGGCTGCTTCGGTGCGACGACGTAGCTCTAAGACCTGGGTTAATACGTCTGTAGTGGTGGTGCTCCCGTGCCGGATTGTCGACACCTGGACGGCTACACGGTGGAAATTGGGGGATCGCCGGTTAATTATGATTATAGCCCTAACAGGACCCTCTTGTCAATGTTAATAAAAGCACATATAACAATTTGGTCTAAATGAATAATCAATTGATTTGAATGCAGTTGCATGCTCAAATATTTATAGGGTTGTATCCTACAAAATGCCTTAACCGATGCAGCTGCTTCCACTTACTACTAATAAAATTTCACTTAATAAATACCATAATTCTACATAAATACATAATTTTATTTAAGTGCTTTGACCACAAATATAATTAACAATTTACTTACATTATCAGTGTTAAAGCACCGCACGACTGTCTTGTCAAATTGCAAGAGGAAAACAGGACATTTTTACTATTTCGCGCCTCGACAAGGAAGTTTAATACTGATAATGCAATATCACAATTACAAATACGACATTGAATAGTTGTTACAGGGTAACACGTCATCCAAGGTTTTAGGTTGAGCTAACCGTAGAGTCTGCTGCTGCTGCTGCTAAAGACAGCAAGTCTTTGATGCTGTTTACAAAGATTTGAATAGCCAACTGCTCCAAGGAGGTATCTGGTGCTGTAGGATACGCAAGTCGTGTCAATCTGGCAATGTCAAACTCTAGAGGACTTTTTGCAGCATTCTGAACCCGAATTTGAATTGGGCTTGGTACAATTGTTGAAGATGAGTATCTCCATATCTTATTTCTAAACGTAAAATTAATAGTTCGTAATTTCCTTGGAGGTGATCTAGAACAGTCTGCTAAATTCCTAGCGCTTCTCCACGTAAAACCACTATTAAAGACGTCATTTTCTGTTTGTTGTTTCAACTATTAGCTATAGCTGCAGCTTCAAACTTTTTGTGATAGGTTGACCATGGAACTTTACCATCAAAATTTGCAAATACAACTTTAAACTTGTTAATAGTTTTTCCTTACGGTCCATTATTAAATCTTCACTCGAGACGCTTCCTTGGAAATTTATTTGATTATCATTTTTCTTTAAGCAGTTGTATTCTTTCTCCTAATTTTTGCTCTAGTTTGTTTTTTATGGTTTTTGAATTTTTTTCTAACTTTTGTTCTAATTTGTCTTCTATTTCTTCTATTTTGTCTTCTACAGCTTTTTTAAAATTTAAACTGACGTTTTACATTTCTTCTTGAACAGTTTTAATCTAGTTGTCCACACTAATCTGTATTTGTTTTTTGATAGTTTTTATTTGATTGAATGGTCATATGCATTACTTCTATTTTCTGAGAACTTTCGCTAACTTTATGTTCTATTTTTTTAGAATTCTTTATTATTAATTACACTCTATAAACAAACACGCAAATCGCAAATTAAGCAGTTGTTTATTTACACAATATCAGAGTTTTCAATTACCCAACACCTGACACCAACGTAACAATTTTAAACTATTTTATTTGAAAACAAAGTATTTACACGATTAAAAGTAAACGTAACTAATTAAATTTAACAATATTTAAGAAAAATACCTACATTAATTTATACACCTATTACTATCACTCGAAAAAAAATTGGCCGCGAATAACTTCGATTTATTTAAACCGGTTTATATTAAAAGCACGTATACTTACACGCCATTATATTTATCTTAACACGCGCGTTAAACATTAAGTTTATTTAAAACCACAAAGTCTTCTTCCGAAAAACTTCATCGGTTAGCACAAAGTATTTTGTTTATGACACTTTTTGAAATCACTTTCTGTACTAGTGATACAAATAACTATTAACACTGATTTTTAAAGTTTTGGTAAAAAAATATTTCCTTGTGTTTTTTTCTTGAAACATGAAAACATAAAAAAAATGTTTTTTAAAAAACATGGAATATACAAAAATATTTTGGTAAAAAAATAAAGTTGGCACTACCCTACCAGCTGCCACTAGTCTGAGTATGGTACGTTAAAAATATTTACTTAAACTCTTAATATTTGATTGACAATGAAAAACCACTAATTTCATCATTTTCGCTATTTAATTATTTATGATTTATTATTTTACAAACAGAGGCGCGAGTTTTTTGAATGACGATCTAAAACAAAAAATTCAGATGCTACGTGATTGATTCTGCACATAATTCGCTAGAAACCTTGAAATATCTCTATTGTTTGAAAACATTTTGAGTAGGCGTCGACTAAATCAACGCAACAAACATGTAAAAAGAAGAGGAACTACTATAGTAAAATTGCAAAATTTCAATCAAAGAGAAAGATATCATATGATTCTCATTTTAGTTTGAACAATAAGGTGTAAAACATTTATGAAGCTTTGTGCTTGTTTTCTTTTAAATATTATTTTTTTGCACATTTAAAACATATTTCTTTATAGTAAATATTAACAAATTTTAAACAAATGTTTAAGCTACAAATACTGTTAATACTACATAAAAATTATAAACTAGCAAAAAAAAGTTATCAAAGTTTCAATTAAAATGTTTTTTTTTATAACTCTTGAACTAATTTGTAATTAATTTTAAAAAGATATGTATAAAAATTAAACTGAAAATTTTATCAAAATGCTTGAAGCACGAAAAAAATTTTGCTTCGGTGTTGAGTGTCTTTTAAGTTTACTTATTTTGTTTCATATTTTTTGTTTCTTTGTTGTTAGATGCCTTTTGCATTTTTGACTGATTTTTTTTGTATTTTATAATAGTGTAACGAGGTGATTTTACGTTTATTTTTTATGTTCTAAATTCTTGGTTTTGTGTTTTCTCTTATTTTAAGATTTATTTTGATCCAAGTACTGTAGTTACGTCCTCCTTTAATATTGAATTAATGACTTAGATTGTAGAAAGTTCTTCACTAGGAGGGGCAATTAAACCACTCAAGATTTTATTATGGCGACGTTTCGTTCACAAGGCGTGCTTCAGGCCAACTAAAAGGTTAGAGTGGAGTAGTCCTTAACTCTAAACGACATGCCGTGTCAATTGTTTGTCTTTCACATGTAATTTGTTCATTTACAATTATTTTAATTTATTTGACTTGTTAGAAATAGTTTAACAATTATTTATGTTAATTTTAATTATTATTGTATACAAGTTTCATGTCGTTTGAAGTTAAGGACTACTCCACTCTAACATTTTAGTTGGCCTGAAGAAGTGCACGCCTTGTTCACGAAACGTTGCCATAATAAAATCTTTAGCGGTTTTATTGCCCCTCCTAGTGAAGAGCTTTCTACAATCTAAGTCATTTATTTTGATGTTTCAAAGTAACAATCTTTGCATTTGCAGTCAAAGAAGATTTTATTGATTCTTAGGTCACAAAACGAGTGTTAACAGTGCATCTATTTTCAGTTGCTATTTAATGTCTGTTTACAAAGTTATTGTTTTACGTCATACGCGCATTGAATTGCTTTTTATGTTATTGACTTAGTGATATTTTTATGTTTTCTTGTTTTTGTTTGGTTTCTAGTTTTCTAATGTATACAGGGTGTCCCACGAGGTACTGTACATACTGAAATGGTATGTTCCTTAGGTCAATTTAAGTAGAAAACGTCCTATAAACATAGGTCCAATTCGCCATAGTTACACAGATACAAGCGTTCAAAGTTTATAAATGCTCACACATTTTTTGAAAATTATTATTATTGAAAACAGAAAATCGAACTACAAAACAAACATAAAAAAACAAACAAACAAAAATCACATCAAATGCTCAAAATGACCTCCTTCGGCATTAATACAACGACGGCTGCGATCTAAAATGGACCGAGTAGCCGCTCGAAGCACCTGCTGGTTGTTCCGTGTTTGTTGACACACATCCAGGATACGCTGTATTAGTTCAGCTCTGGTATTAACTTTTACCTCGTATACTAAACTTTTCACATGACCCTACAGATAGAAGTCCAAAGGTGTGAGATCGGGCGATCTCGGTGGTCAAACATGCGGGCCTCCACGCCCAATCCACTTATTGGGGTAAGCAACATTTAGATATTCGGTCACATGCCGACTAAAATGTGAAGGAGCTCCATCATGTTGCAGAAACATTTGTTGTCTTGTTAGTAAAGGTACTTCTTCCAAAAGCGGTAGCAATTCATTCCGCAAAAAGTTAGCATATGCTTCTCCTGTCAGACGTTCCTCAAAGAAAAAAGGTCCAAAAAGTTGATCATGCTACACCATACGTTAACAGAAAATCTGCGCTGAAAGTTAGTTTCTGTTGTGCCATGTGGATTTTGATATGACCACAAATGTGAATTACGTGTATGGTTCACTCCATCTCTAGTAAATTGCGCCTCGTCGCTAAATAAAATGAATGGAACTAATTGTGAATTTACCTGTAGCCAGTGGCACAAATTCAACCGGGCAGCAAAATCTCCAGGTTCCAGAGGCTGAACCTGTTGTATGTGATAGGAATACAAAAGCCCATCATGTAATGTTCGCCATACTAACATACGGGGGAGTCCCGTTCGAGAAGAAATTCTTCTAGTACTCAACCCTGGACAGTTGACTAAGAATAATGAATTTTCAAAAAATGTGTGATTAGTTATAAACTTTGAACGCTTGTGTCTGTGTAACTATGGCGAATTGGACCTATGTTTATAGGACGTTTTCTACTTAAATTGACCTAAGGAACATACCATTATAGTATGTACAGTACCTCGTGGGACACCCTGTATATTAATATTACATTTACGTGATGATATGATTCTATGATACATGGTTACTTAATTCAGATTTTATTACGACATATTCAGTATATCGATATTCTTTTACGTGATTGTTTGTGTTTGGGATATTGCTAGTGTTACTTGCACTTTTAATTTGTTTAATTTGCTGTATTTAACTATGTAATGATCATATACTTTTTTTATTCTTTTAATGGTTTTTCTAATTTTTCATAGTAAATAGTATTGCAAATATCAATTATACAACGTGTTTTTCCCAATGCGTTAACCTTTTGTAACATAGGTGGTCATCTTATTTACATCAGTTCTGTTCAAAGATATAATTTGGTTTACGGTGACTCCTAATTTAAAAAAACCTCAATAATGTGTATAAAATAATTTTACATATCAAAATTTTTATTAGTTTTATTCTAGATTTTTATTAAGCATAATTAAAGATGACCACAAGTTGCACTTTTTTATTACATATTTGATTAAAAATTTAATTAACCCAAACAAATGCACACATACGCTGCTTATGTTCTAAAGTTTACTATTTTATAAGACAATTTATGTACCTGAATGTTTTTATTATAACATTAAGTTAAATTTAACACTCCTCGTTTTTAACTGTTTTTAACAGTACGTTGTTTATTTAATTTGTTTGTTGATTAATGTTCATATTGCATTTTAACATAAAAGATACAAGTATGTATTATAATTCAAAAGTGTTAATATGTTTTTTAACGTTAATTACAGTTCATTATTTCATTTATTTTTTATGGTTTTTTAAATGAATGTAAAAAAATATATATTTTTATACTAGAAAATTGCATTAAAACTGTACAAATAAAAGATCGGTGACCAAAAAATCAGTTGCAAAAGCAGGTAATAAACGTACGTTGATTACACTAATATGTATATTGCTTCATTAATCAAGAAGAAACTTTGCGTGTGAATTAATTGTTAAAATTTGGTATAAGAAAAATGAGCAATTGAAACGTTTAACGTCTTTTTAAATTAACTAACGTCGTGCTCATTGTAAAGAAAAGGTAAACCTTTTATGAATGAAACGGAAATTAATCCATATGTTTAAATCACATGAAAAAAGGGCTTAAGCAATTACATTTAAAATTAACCCTTTACGTTAATAAAAATAATACAATTGAGTTTCTTCTATTAGAACATGTGGGAAATAGAATAACAGAAAGGGCAGTCAGGTGGGATATGAGCATCTCAGTGGGGATCGCCCACTAGGAGGTTTCACCTTTAAAAATATTAATTTGTAAATTTTACTAATTGTAAAAAAGTTAAAAACCACTATCAGGCTTGTATCTAAAGTGGGCCAATACTTCTTCTAACAAAAAAATAGAACTAACGGTTATGTGTAGGAGTTTTCTACCTTAACGTCACAATCAATTTGTGCTAACAACCCTACAAAGTGAAATATTGTTCAATCCTACACCCAAATGATCTTTTTGAATTCCACACCGTCTGGCAATTTGAAAAGGATTTTAACAGTCAGGTAATCTCAGGTATATTTTGAATTCTTCCATTTACTCTATTCTTTTGTTAAGTCAAAGCAATATGAAATTTATTTTGATGCCTGACGGATGGATTGCAAACAGTAGCTGTGAAGAATGAGTAAAGCTTCTTTTATGCGGTTTAACACAATGCTCAAACGGATATATTACACATTTTCTTTAAGTGGTTCTTCGAAAAGGCGTTCAACTGTTATAATTGGCAACACCTGTTAAAAGAAACTTTATTTTAACCACACGAATGAGAATTGGCTTTATTTTTAATTGTGTAAACGCTAATTGTGCATATAGGTTTAGTTCGCAATTTTAATTAACAAGGAAAAGGTAAGGCAATAATTTTGCAACTTGATGTCCGACATGAACGTTCATGTTACTTGCAATTTAGTGCAACGGTAGCAACTTGTTAATTCGATCTAACCTTGAAATTTAATCTGATCATAAGGTGTACACTTTCATATAAGTAGATTCTAATCCAAAACAAGGTGAAGACAAATTTATACAGCAAATAAAATTTTTTGCATTTTTGATTGGGAAAGAATGATAGCGAACGAAGGTAAACGATTACCGTTGTATATCTTAAACGTCTAACAAGTGAATGGGCGTTAGTAAGGTATGCGTTTTTAAATTAAAGCAATAAATTCAAGCTTTGATAGTTAAAGTTCGTAAGTGCGGTAGCTTGTATATAATCTAGAGCACACCGTGATAAATTCAAAACATAATAAACCTGTTTACGGTGCTTAATTGTGTAAGGAGATTGTATATTCGTGGTGGTCATACGGAAGCGAAAATTGTAAATCAACCGTCTATTCAAATCAATTTTCTCGATCTATAGATTTAGATCTTAGCCGTAATTACTATAAATAATTTTAATGGAATATTTTTTATGTTAAAAGAAAAAGTGCACCGTATTACATGACTATCTACATCTGTGATTAGAAAGAAAAAAGATAATTGCGTTTTGATTTGAATTTACGTGGTTGGAATTGATCGTATCAAATAATAACTTCTTGGATTGCGCTGATATTACATTAACGTACATGTAAATCTGGACAGCAAGAGTTGATTAAAATAAAACAATTCAATTGCAGAGAAAAATTAATAATTAATACCGGCAAGATGAAAAAAGGATCATCCGTTGAATGAAATGCTCATATGATTGTTATCTTCATTTTAAAACTACAGACTATTATAACATTACATGTCAATCAATTTACAGCAAGTGCTGGTAAGAAACCTATTATCTTCTTAATCGCCAACCTGTACACGACAACGCTGTTATAAATCTTTGTAATTTATTATCGGAAACGCTTTCCATAGAAAAGGGCGTAAGGCAAAAGTGCAAACTGTCACTTGTTTTTTATTACATACGTTAAATTCGCTATGAGAAAATACAGAGGAACACGGCAATGAAAATTGACTATAAATTTAAATAGAAAAACTAACATAACTATAAAATCTGTAAAACATCTGTTTTTTCGGGGATAAAAAAGGGTGGCAAATTAATACTTTTTCAATTTTTTTAAATTGTTTATTGGGGATAATTATTTTAAAGTGTTTCTTAACAAAAATCTTATTTTTCATAAATAAAAAACGTAGAAAATTTTATATAAGAAAAATTTTTTTAATATACAAATAAATAAAGTAGAACTTCGGTTATCCGAGGTAATACCTATGAGGAAGACCCTCCTCTGATAACTGAAGATTCGGATAATCCGGATTTATTTTTTATTTATTGAAAAAATAAACACAAATGTACTTTAAACGGTTTATGGACGTTTTTAACATGTAAATAAGTATGTATGTATACATATTATAAAACATTGAAATAGTTATCTATGCGCTGCTGTTTCATATCGCATCTTCTTTTTCTCGCTGCCATGTTTCTCCATCTGTTAAGAAGAAGCAAAGCCAATGGGGTTGCCTCTGATTGTTGTTTGATATACCTCAGAGCTTTTTCCAGAGAAGTAAAACGTTCTTGATGGGACATCTTAGTGGTAGGCTGTTCATCCACCGCTTCGTTGTCGTCGTCATCTGATTTTTCGATTTCCTGAAAGCCATTTGTTAGTTCTTCAACACTCATTTCTTCTGCTGTAATCCATTCATCAACGTCTTGTTTTGTGACATTTTCGCAACCTTTTAAGTTTTGCATTAATTTAAATAAATTTTGTTGTTCTTCATGTCTCGCTGTCAAAATTTGAAGAGGACATTTCTCCACGGTTTCTTTATTTCAAAGCCAATTCATTTAACGGAATATCATCGTCACTGTCATAGTTCTCTATATCAATAACTTTTGACCAAGATTTTTTAATAGTGGAACCACGTACAGAATCCCAAGTTTGGCTTACCCAGTAAATAACATTTTTCAGTGTAATCTTCTTTATCCCACTGATAATATCTTCTTCTTTTTCTGTGTATTCTAATACATGTGCAAGATATAAAACGCCTATAATTTTTTTATTGTTTTCAAGGGCGCCTTGGTTCATTAGTTGCATTATGCTGGTTACAATTGGAAGAAAAAATTTTAACAATGTTGCCTACGTAAAGTTTTTTCTCAGGGTGAAAGGGAGCATTGTGCATTAACAAAATTGCTTGAATAGGGAGACCGTTTCTCTTCAAAAATTTAGTCACAGATGGCACGAACTCTTCTGTAACCAGTTAGTAAATAAGGTCGCATCCATCCAAGCGCTCTTCTGAGTTTTGTAATAAACTGGTAGGGCTTTGGGTGAGATGTCTTTTGAAGCTCTTGGACGTGCTGACTTGCCAATCACCATCAGTAGGGGTTTGTGCTTTCTAAATACATTGGAACATGCCATTACGATTAATCTTTCCTTACATCGTTTGTGTGCCCAGGAACTGATTTTTCCTGTCGAGATGCCAGTGTTTTTGATGTAAGCATTTTATAATTCAAGCCAGTTTTGTCACAGTTGTAAATGTGATCGTACGTATACCCACTATCTTTGATTTTAAAGTCCTCCTTAAATTTTTCAATTGATAACACATCAGCAGAAAGTTTTTCTCTACATACGGTTAGTTGACGTACACCGTATCGTTTTTTCTAGTGGTCAAACCACCCTGAACTGCCGGTAAACCTATGTGTCTCTGGGAATTGTCTTATAATCATTATTGCCTTCTGTTGTAAAATTAGACTTGTCAGAAGCACACCTTTTAATCTTTGCTAGTTATATCACATGAATAAAGCTTTGTTGACCTCTTAATGGTCGCTTTTTTTTTATTGATTTTTTTCTTGAAGATGAAGAGGCTTACTTTATACACCAATCTTCTATTTTCGTACGGTTTATCTTCCAGTCTCCAACTGTTACCTCGCCGACTCCATAATCTCGTGCAATATTTTTAAGTGGCTCTCCTGCTTCAATTCTTTTAATGGCTTTTAATTTTTCTTCAATAGGAACGACTTTTCTTTTGCGCTTATTTTGTTCCATTATAAGACGGTAAACGAATATCTAAACCAAGCAGTTCGTATACACTTAACTAGAACTCCAAAAAAATAATTATGCGAGTACATATAAATAGGGGAACCACTCACACGGATCAAGGGGATTCCCCATCGCATATGTACATATTTTAGAAGCTCGGTTAATACAGAGCTCGGATAATTGCGACTCGGATAATCGGGGTTCTACTATACATCTATACAGTGCCCCCCAAAAAGCCGGTACCAAATGGATTTTTTTTATATTTGATTTTTTTTAAAACTTTTTACGGCAATAATTTGGACTTGTCTGAAAACCTATTTAGCTCCTATCAGATATACCGAGTGATTTTCACTTAGCTAGAAAATGCCGTTTTTCGAAATTGTCTAAATTGCTATTTTTCATAAATTAAGCAATATTTCAATAAGATTTTTTTATCGTTTGCCACTTTTAGCTTACCGAACAATTCCAAGAACAGAAAAAAAAATTCTGAACTACAGCTAAAACTAAAGTTTTAATTTTTTAGAATATTTTTAAATTTTCATACACCAAGAGTTCAATTTGATCTCGTTAAAAACGTTAAAAATTTATAATTGGAAAAAACAATAGAAATTGCTAATTATTCCGTTAGGTTTGTTATTGTTTACAGAAAAGTAATATTGTTGCACAATCTTTACGTTTTTGGTACAAAATACCTTATGGGAGAAATATTTTTTATTAAAAATTAATATCTATTTACGTGGCTTCTAAAAACTCTAATTTATCGTTGTTGATGAATTACTTTCACAAAAAGCTTGTAAATGTTCTTTTACAATTGTCTAAGTAAAGAGAGTTCTCTTTCTTTTCATGATTGACAATTGCTTTGAAGATTGTTATTTCTTGTTTCCTAGTCACTTTTAAATTTATTCGATTAAAAAGTAATCAAAACGAATAATTAGTTAACTAAAGAAGACAAAATCGAAACCGTTTTGATTGTCGGTGAGAATTATAAAACGCACAGAGAAGCAGTAACAATTTTTAACGAGCGACATCCCGACAGACACATTTGCCACTCAACTATTACTAGAATTTCAGGTAATGCATACTGTTGTCAAAACTCCACAAACTCCTCTTCGAGAAGTCGCCAAACTGGACCTAGTATCCAACACAACGGCCAGAGGGATTTTGAAAACAAATAAGTTCAGACCTTACAAGGCAAACATTATCCAAACGATGCAAGACCGAGATTTAGATGCTCGGCTATATTTTAGCTTTTGGATTCAAGCACAATTAGAAGAGAACAGATCATTTATTAAACATGTGCTTTTCTGCGACGAATCTACATTTTCGTCAAATGGAACTGTTAGTTCTCAAAATCGACGGTAGTGGGCTGACAAAAATCCCCATTTTGTCATAGAAGCACGCGACCAATACTCATTCAAAACGAATGTCTGGTATGGAATCTTTAATAATCAAACCATTGGATCATTTTTCTTCCGAGAAAATCTTAATTCTGAGAGGTACCTGCATTTCCTCAAGAATGATTTTGCAGAAATATGTATTTTCAGCAAAATGGTGCTCCAGCGCACAGTAAAGTTGACGTTCGTAATTTTCTTGATTTTTGATAGTTATTAAAATTATTGTTTAATTAGACCGATGATGCAAGTTTTACAAAAGGTTATTTTCTTAATAGAAAACGCCGAAATACTCTCATCGAAGTTAGTGACAGAGTTAATACAAAAAAAGAGACAATATTGACGAGAAAAAATGCATTAAAACAGTAACAAACACAAGACTTAGTGTTATCAATTTTGAAATAGAAAACGTCGTTTACATAATCATAAACTACTTTAATTGAAATTGAAAGAAAGCAAGCAATAAAGTTGGCATTTATAGAGAAGCTTATAAATGGTTGTGAGAAGACAAGCTTACAAATAAACTGAAACGAAGACATGTAATGAGCAAAAATAAGACAGAATTTAAAAAAGATAAAAAAACTGTATAAACTTGTAGTTAAGAAAATCAAAATCAAAAGTAAAAAAGGCAAATCATATATCGGATTCATAGATTTGAATTCTTGTTGTTGACTTGTTATACAAGGTATTGTTGAAACAACGCTGCTGACATGTTTTATTGTAATCTGACGAACAATATTTGATATACATACTTCAGTGTGTCGAACTACGTTTTATCATCAGTAAAACCACAAAAGCTATTTTTTTAATGGAATCAAGTTTTGTTTCTCACAAAATAATTTGGACAATAAGTAATTTTACAAAAAGAACTAATATAAAAAATGTCAGTTTCTTGATCAAAATTACTGATGGAAATTTATTCTTAAAAAAAAGTTGAGTAATTTTTGGCTAGATATATTAAAGCGTTAACATGTCTGTTTCTATATAACTGACCTGATTGTACAAAAAAAATTTCCACTTCGTTGTCTTTAGCGATATGACCCGCCCAACGCCATTTTTGTCTCGCTGTCTTTTCTATAACATATTCAATCTTCGTTCTTGCACTTATGTATTCATTTCGCATTTTGTCTGACTCCGACCATGGCTCTTTCCATTGCTCGTTGGCAGATTCATAATCAGTTTGCGCTGTACTTTGTTAGCGTCATCGTTTCGATGTAATATATAGCCACCGGTAGGATGCATCCATCGTATACCATTCGCTTGAAGTTGTTTGGTATTTTGGTGTTTTAAAGGATATAATTAAGTTTTCCGAAAGCTGCCCATGTGAGACTAATCCTTCTATTTAGGTCGGCTGTTTTTTTTTTTTTCTTTTGATGTTATGTATTAAATAGTTATATTCTTGAACATTTTCTATATAGCTTGATTTTTTAGTTTTTTTGATATTCATTTTTAAGCCTTTTGTTCGTCTGCAAATTTTAAATTGTTTAATCTTATTTCATCTATGTTAATGCTTTTATTATTATCGGAGTAGTGTCTTGAAATCGTTCTCAAGAGCCAGGATGAAGAGTTTAGAGGAGATCGTGTCCCCTTGCCGCACTACTACCTTTCTACTGATATTTTATCGGTCGTCAAATCTTCATCAATTTTTATTTGAAACGTTGTTTTTATATATACATATATGCTTGATGAGCCTAATATATCGTGAATCGATCTGCGCTCTTGTCATTCCTTCTAGTACTGCCTAGGTTTCAACAGAATCGAAAGCCTTAAGGTAGTCAATAAATGCGATGTGGAATTGAATGTTGTATTCAATACATCTCTCGATAAGTGTTTGGACGATTTGTATGTGATTGATTGCGCTGTAGATCTTTTTATAGCACATTTGTTCAATTGGTTGATATAAGTCGAGCTTAGCTATGAATCGATTGGTCTGTATCTTAGTGAGTATTTTATAGTATACCGCCAACAAGCTGATACGTCAGTAATTTTCTAGATTTGTGCTGTTGCCCTGTTTGTAAATCAGAACTACTTCCGCGTTTTGCCACGATTCGTGTATGATCCCTTCAGTAACGCATCAATTCATCAATTTCAGCATTGCTTTTTCCAGAGTTCTTCCTCGCGCTTTGAGCATTTCGGCTGAAATATTATCTTCTCCTAGGGTTTTGCATGTCTTTATTTGTTTCAATGCTATTATTAGCTTTGTCATATCTATCTCAGATATTTACTGGGATCCGGTATCCGAATCTTAGCACTTTCATATTTATGTTATTTTCTATTAGTTCCTTAACCATGCGAGTGTTATACGTTCTCGCGTCTTTTCGGATTT
Organism: Aquatica leii; assembly: GCA_035610365.1. Taxonomy (NCBI): domain Eukaryota; kingdom Metazoa; phylum Arthropoda; class Insecta; order Coleoptera; family Lampyridae; genus Aquatica; species Aquatica leii. The sequence continues at coordinate 39,395,777 of CM069435.1, read as the reverse complement.
TTATTTTCACTTTCTTATTTAATTATTTATTTTGGGCGAATCTCCGTTCGCCTTTCTTCTTTTTGTTATAAGTTTAGATGTTTTGATCGCTGATCTTCTTGTTTTTCTTAGGTAGTTAGAAGCAGACTTGTTTGACGGAAGTTTGTTTAGATTTTCAATGGGCTCTAATTTTCGTTCTATTACATTGTTGTATTTTCTTTCTTTTTTCGTAAATCTGTTATTGATGGTGTGTTTCTCTTTTTGGTTTGTTTTTTCCTTTCCAGGTAGCTGTTTATGACAATTTTTCCCTTAGCGAGTTTGTGGTCACTACCCGTATTAAATCGATTTATAATCGTGACATTTCTACATATGTTTCTTACAGAACATAGAATATAATCAAACTCTTTTTTTGTTTTGACGACAGGGCTCTTCCAAGTCTACTTGTTTTGTGTCGGTTTTTTAAAGAAGGTATTCATACAGTATATGTTTTCTGTACATAGCAATTCAAGCATCATTTGCTCCCTTGGCTTTTGATCTTCTAGTCCATATTTACTAAAGTTTTCTGGGTCTTTTCTTGGTTTATAGCTGTTGCGAAGTCTTCGTAAAATTGTTGAACATCTTCGTAATGATATCTCGGTAGTATAAAGAAGGCATATTAGTTAGTGCATCCGTCTTTTAAGATTATTTTTTAAAAACCATATTTCTTTCTAACTCTGATAGTATCCATCTTGGTACCATTACAAACAACAACAAATAAATTTTCAAGAATCATGTTTTTAGTACTTTCATATTTTATCTCTGAAATCAAATTTACATGTTCTACATAAATAGTTCGTTTTGTTTTTAAGAATTTCAAAAATTTTTCTTTGAGTTTTTAAAATTTTTTTTATGTTGTCGATTCATTAGTCTGTCAATAAGGATGGATTTTAAGATTTTTCGTTATGTTCTATATTTATATAAAACCCAAGCTTTTTTAAAATTACTTGTTCTGCACTTGCCAATGTCAAAAATAACGCAACATTTTAAAATCAAGAATTCTATTTTTTATTAGTTTTGTGCAGTAAAATTTGTTGTATTTGAAAAACAAGATTGTTTGGTCCATTTTTTATTTTTCTTATCTATTTGCAGCATTTTAGTACATTATTTAGCTTTTCTTTTTTTTTCAAAGACTACGAACACAAATTGAAAATATTGAAATTTGCATACCTGGCAAGAGAGTTTGTATCAGAAAAACAGTGAGATACGCTGATCTCTTTTAGTGATTATTGTCTCTTGTGGGTTCTTTAAATATTTGAATAATATTTATTATTTAAATATATAAATATTTGATTTAAAAAATTTATTTTGTTTTTAACAGTTAATGTATTTAACAGTAATTTTTTGTAGTTGATTTCTTACATCATACGTATTTGTAAAAAGAAACAATATTTTTAAATCAGTGACTTTATATTGTTTTTTAAATTTTGTAAATAGCCAATTTTTCTAACATTATGATGTCATTATCTTTTCAAAGGGATCAAATGTTGAATTGTTACTTTAGAAACATGTTTTAACCAAAACACTTGCATAAAGCACTTATATTTATCGGTTCACTTTAATTAATATCTACAAAAAAAAACGTAATGCAGTTTTTTGTGTGGAAAAATATGTAATTGTCCTAAATTAATGTGTTTTAAATTTGTTTATGTTATTATTTATTTATAAACAAGAATGTTAGGTATGTTTTATACTTTTACATGTATTTAACGTATTTTTAAGTCTCGCAAAGGTTGTTAACGTAATTACAAGGATCAGATTACATACTTTATTCGCAACTACATTGCTCAAAGAAATTTTATATATAAGTAATACAAAACTTTGGATTTAAACGACGTTTAACTTAAAAATGATAGTCATTACAGGTTAAATAAAAGCCAGTCAAAGAATGTAAGCCATACAAATTCCTTAATACCGTCTGCTCCTATCTTAAACTAATCTTAACTATAAAAGAAGCTTTCGTATGTGTCTTGTTTTGGTTTTTTGAAAGACTTTAGGTTAGTGTAAGTTGTAAAGATATCCTTCCGCCGCATTGTTGTTCGAGCGAAGTGCTTTTCGAAATAAAATTTTAGTTACTATCTAACATGAGAGGGAGTTTAGATAAAAAAAAGTTTTTTAAAAACACAAAAGCGAGACTAATGCTTTGCAATGTAATAACAATTAAGGTAAGAAGAGCACTTATTTTTTGCCTGTTTACCTGAAACAAGTTCAATTTCTAGATTTATACGGTTTTATATTAAAATTATTACGTGCATAAGAAGCAAAAACAGCACCGTAACATTAAATCTGTAGGCACTCCTTGAAAGGAAGTAGAAAATCTAGAAAATTAAATTCCACAAATTCTGTTCTTTACAACGGGGTTTTATAGTTGTATTACTTTTTGTGTAAAAAGTCTAAATTTAAAGAACTCTTGTTTTATTATTACTGTTGTTGTTCAACAAAATGTAACTGGTTTTGTAGTGTTGCGGTAATAGTAGTTAGTCATTGTGTTTTCATATTTAACCCCACAAATTTCCATATTTTGACGTAATACAGGAAGTCGATGATTTACTTCTTTACAATGCAGTTGCAATTTCTTTCGTTTTATTGTTCAAAACGTGTCATTTTGCGGTGTTATTCTGAATCATAAACCCATTTCTGTATACTTCAATCAATATCTGTTTGATTCATTAGGATATACATTACAACGCAAAAAAGGTAATTACAACAGCACGTGATTTAAATAATGTCGCAATTATAGAACGCATATATCAACAGGTTGTGTTTATTTATTAAAAAAAATGTACGATTTACTAAGTTATAGATGTTCGTCGTTATTATGAAATGTTTTTATATGGACATGCACGCAATTAATTGGCTGCGGTAAACACGGAATTACCCATTAAAATTTACCATTAATTATGTCCTACGACAAGTTTTGCATTTAAATTGTTTCTTAAATAATACCTTGCTGTACGTAGTTATCAATTTCGACGTTTTTATGGGATTTAGCTTTTCCAGAACTGCACAATATGTACATGAATAAATTGAAGTGTTTAATGGTTAATGTTTAATAAGTATGATTAAAGCTTTAATGTGGCAACTTTCAAAAGAAACATCTACCATGAGATTAGTTTAAAATTAAACAGAACCGTTAACGTTCATTTAAAGATAAAAAAAACTTTTTAGTGATATATAATTTGCAATACAACGAACCTATTTTTATTTATGTATGTAGTTCATAAGTAAGCTTTGAATAGTTATGCGTAAAAAAACACTTAAAATATGCACGAAAAGCGCTAAAAATGTGTGTGTAACTATTACTAAATAAACGTTAAAGTACGAAATACTAGTAAATACTAAAAAAATTACAATTGATAATTACATAGCATAATACTTGTTTAAATGTAATTTTTTTTTGTATTGTGAAAAGACTCGTTCCACATTACACGACACTACAGTGGAAAATTTAAAATGTATGACATCTGTTAAATATGTTAATTAATTAATGGTATATTTAATAGTGATGACCAAAATCGGACCTGGTCTTGTCGTGGTCTTGCAAAACTTGCAAAATCAACAGTAAGACTGAGATGACGACACTATCAGCAAGATCAAGACTAAGGATTTGCAAGATCTAGAGATTTGCAAGACCATATACTTACAAGATTTTAGAAAAACCAAATTGCGAAAGTCTTGCAATTGTCCAATTTTTTATTGTTCTAAACAAAAAAGAATATATTTGGAATAAACACTGAACTAGTATGTTATAGTTTATCAGTTTATCAACAATTTAGTATTATTAGTATAAGTCGGAATAGTAGTCAACAGATTGAACTACATAGTCAAAAATGTATTTACAATTTGATCATTTTGCAACTAGAGATTTTTTTTAGAAAAGTAAAAAAAATATTGTCACTGCAATAACAATTATTAATTGATGCATAACTCTGTTAAATAACACAAAGTAAGGTGTGTTTTGAACAACAACTATAAAAAAATTATACCAAAGAACCTGTTATACATTAAACCTGTTAATATTACATAACATGATAAAATTGATATCAACGATAATACGGTGCAGAAACGCAAGACTGCAAAAGTTTTTCGTGAAAAACCAAGAGTTAGAATTTATATGCAAAATTAAGTATACCAAAGACCAAAAACAATAATAAATGTGCAATACCAAGAGCAAAACTTATATGATCTTGGACTTTGTCTTGCGTTCAGTCATTTCTTTAAAAAAAAATTTTATTCAAGTTTGGTTATTGCAACTGCTATACCTGATAAATTTGATTAAACAAAAATCAAATTCTCTCTAATTCTCGTTTTTCTAAAATGATTTAAGCTTCTTTAATACTTAGTAAGGTTTAATTTAACGACAACTTGCTTGATAATTTAAAACTCTTGGTTTCTATCCAAGTTTCTTATTGAGGAATAATCGATCTTTACGTTAAACCGAACTGTTTTTGCAAGTTACTGCAAACCATGTGCTAAACAAAACTTTTAGTATTAAGTTCGAACGTTTTCCGGGTTTAGTTCGTGTTGATGTAACCAAAATTGCCAACGTTTTGCTCACTTGTAAGAAGAAATCAAAAACTTAAAGAAGTAAACGATAATCTAAAAGTTGTTTTCATATATATAAAAGAAGTTTCAACGCGGTGGGATGGGCTCGACTCCGTTTCGGTTACGTTAAAAAAAGCGCCTGTTTTTGATAAACTAGTAACAACCGAGAGCCGAAAAGGGGATAGTTCAAAACCGTTGTCACGACTGAAGTTATTGCGGTGTTTGGTGATTTTTATGCTTTCTCGAATTTTGCAATAGCTAAGGTGTTTTCAATGTACATTGTGGGTTGTAGTAAAATAATGTTCAGCAACAGCAGACTTAAGAATACGTATTTCTTTTATACAACGATTATGTTTTGAAATACGTGTGATGACGAAACGACCAGTTTCAACGATGTAGACTAAACAACATGAACAAGAAATTTGGTATACACCTTGAGATAAAAAAGTAAGCAATTTGTCCTTGGGAAGAATTTGTAAAATTTTACCTGTCACGTTGAATATAGGTTTGATAAAATTTATTTTTTCCATTAATTCTTTTAAAAAACTCTAAATGGCTTTGTATTATATCATTTTATTTTTAAAATTTTCAAAAGCTTCCCATAAACTTTATTTTTTCTTTTTTATTTTAATCATCAAGAAAGATGTTTAGCAAATCTAATACGAAACTTGTTAATTTTGTATTTTTTTTCAAATTTGAAATTTTCAAACTTCAAATATTTAATTTTATTAGTAAATTTTGGTAAGTTTATTTTTATATTTTTCTGATTTTATTTTAATTTTTATTATTTTTCAGATTTCTATAATTATTTCTAATTCTTAAAGTTTAATATTTGAAGTGTAGTTTTTCAATTTTGGTGTAGTAAGTTTATTTTTTAAAATAAGATTCGATTTTATACATATTAATTTTATAGTATACGCCTGACGATGACCAAAAGCCAAAACATACGTTCAATCTCCCAAGTGGAATTTGAGTTTTCAAGAAGTGTACGTATCCTCTGACAGAATAAAATGTATTTTCTCAACGTAATCAGTTTGGTTCAAAATGACAGTCATGTTGCCTTTGTCGGCAGAAAAAAACATGATATCGAGGTTTCTACAAAGACTTTTAAATGATTCAAGAATTTTGCAAGTTTAAGTAGGAATGGGATCTGGGTTGTGGCGGGGATAACGTTTTATAGAAGACTCAACAGCACATAAAATGTTTTTTTTAGTAATGCTTATGAGAGGAACAACAAAATTTAGACCTTTAGATAGAGCACCGATTCTTGTTCTGAAGTAAGAGCCAAACTAGATAGATTGACTATCGTTTTTGGATTCCTACAATTAAAAATTTTTGAAATAAACTTTGTGCTTAACTGTAGGGTGGTGTTAGAGTACCGGGGTGTAATATTGTCAAAGAAATTCTAGTGTTGAGTAACAACGTATCAACGCTAACTTCTTAAGTAGCAACGAATATTGGCTATTGATCGGCTAGACATTGAGCCAATGTTGAAATCTTGGCAGATGTATATTGCATTGAGCCATTATGGGTCCGATGTGAATCTCTATCCAATATTGTTCAAACCAATTAGGTTTGATTATAATTTACTATGTTGGCTGTCTATCAATAATAAAGACCAATACATCACATATTTTACCGCAATTAAAATAAGTTAGATATACAATAGGGTAAATACTGTGTTACTAATGATTCTATATCTATCTATATATTTATTATTATAAGCAGCGTTGGTCAAATTAATTTTAACTTACATTTGCATGAGTATTGACCCAATATTGGTATTTCAATATAAGCACAATATCGCAAAGTTTTGCATACTCATGATCGGATTAAGCAAGTTTTAGCCAATAATGACTAATGCTACTTGGGCTAGCACGGTGAAGAATGTTTTTAGAAGAACGTGTCTGAATGTGGATTCGATTTTGAAAAATATAAAGATAATGTTTTGGTCACAACGACTAAGAAAAGTTTAACGAGTTTATGGCGGAGTTTTGGAAAATATGGAGGTTTTAGAAGAGATCTTCTTGTTCGGTTTTTTTTACACTCTAGTAAAGCCCCTTACAAAAGTGGCCAACCGTTGGCAACTAACCAAACTTGGAAGACGTTTTAATCTTAGCATAGAGTCCAGGCGTAAAAATCTTCTTCATTACATTAAAAAACTTTTAGTCACTGTATTGCTTTGCACATATACAAGGCAGCATTAGCACACACTAATAATGAAAGTTGGTTTCCCATTACTTATGGTTACCCCACTTTTTGGATTCAAATGTTAAATCAAACAAAATTTATAGAATACAAAAATTTGATTAATTACAGTAATACCTCGTTTAACTTTAGGGATACGTTCGTCGAGAATGTTACGTTAACCAAAACAACGTTAACGGAGGAAGAAGTAACACGTGATGTTTATAGCTGTCTTTTCACTAACTATTAATGTAAAGAGGGTACAACCAATGTCGTGAAGGTTATAGTACTACAACTAACTGACAAGTTTACGGAATCCCAGCAGGTGTGCCGGCGCCCCCGCTTGTCAACCGCTCGACGACCAGCAATGATGTTATAGTGAGGTATTGTTAACAGGAGCAACATTATGCAAGGTATTACTGTATTTATAGAACGTCATAAAATCCAAAAAACTTATTTTGATTCTATTTGGAAATTTTATTACCTGCGCTATGGTTTTAGTATTAGATTTTAGAACTCAACTTTCAAATTAGGATTGAAACGTAATAATCAGATTTCAAATAAAACGCAATTTCATATTATTATGAATTTTTATTCTCAACATTTTCAAAATATCTTTTAATGACCCAAACATTTAAACAAACAAATAAAAATATAGTGTAATCATAGTCAGTAACATGCCAATAGATTAGAATTGGGGTGACCATAAGTAATTGGAGACATTGTACTTTTCAACCACAGAATAAACAGTCATTGTACTATAATTCATTTTATCTAACAATTTCAAACTGAACAAATAGGTTTTTTTCTTCATCAACCAACGACCAACAAAAAACGATATTTGCTATGTATGTATTTTGGTTCTACGTCGGTACTGTCCAGAGACACCCAAATTTTAGGATTTGTTATTTTTTGTTTTAGTTTTTTCAGAGTTTTGCTAAATAGTTTCTAAACGTAATTTTTTCTTATTATAGATTTGTCACAAATCAGTTGGGTATACTTTTCCGAAAACATACCAGATACTTAATTTTTTTATTTTGCTAACGGTATATCGCCGCTAATAAAAACTGTACACGACTCTTCAATAAATTCTAATCGTTTTGTTTTTACAATGTCGTATGTATTTTACTTTGACTATTTCTATTTTTAATATTTACGTGTTTTCCAGTGTTAAAATTCTAAATCACTTAAAACTTTTTGGTCGCATTCACAAGCATTACAAGTACAATATTGATAGTAATCATTCAATTCATTGTAATCGTCTTGTTTCTTGAAGTTTAAAACCTTAGGCAATAATTTTTTTTTAATTCATTTCTTACCTGATCATTGTCATTGACTTATCCACTATTTATTTTAATTTTTAATATGACAATGATTACTAACAATTTATGAATTACTTGTTCGTGTTGACCTGGAGGTGAACTTGATTTTTTGCGGTATTTAAAATTGTTTTGATTATTACATGGACAGTTTAGCGGCGACGCCACTGGTATCGTCTAATAACTGCATTTGAAAAATTTACAATTAGCGTAGTGCGTATCAGACCTTGGAGCAACCTTTCTTCGTATTTATAAGAGAATATGTCTAAAATACGCATTTGCAAATGCAAGTATGTAAATTCGTAACTATCCGAATCTAGTTAAAAGTAAAACTATCGTAGAAACTTTGAATTGAAATTTTTGTATTGTTGCAGATTATGATCATCAAACAGAGCGTTGTATAGTAAGTATTATTATATTTTTTTAACTAAAAAATAAAGACTGTTACTCTTATGTTACTACTATTGTTATGATAATTTTTTTAACTTAAACCGCGTTATTAACTGATATTTTTTGTTCTTACTGTCATTAGCGCACAAAATTTAGTTTTCTATGAGTATAATAGCTATAGTATAGATTTTGTTTATGTACAAAAATTTTTATTTTTAACTGCAACAAGTCTTCTATAAAAATTTTGAAAAAAATCTGTAAATTATAAACAAGGAGAAAAAAAATGTACAGTAAAAACATTAAATAAAAAAAAGAAAAAAAACTCATTTGCTTCGTACGGTAGGTCTAGGACATGTGTTTACTGGTATTGTCTTGCACGTGGTCCAGTGGTACCCGGATGCCATCTCTTTCAATCCACGGTATTCTAGTGTTGTATATTTGGGACATGTCCTGGTTCTATGTTCTTTTTTTTTAAATTTTATTTTATATTCTTTTACATTAGGTAAATTCGATTTTCAAAACACTTAATTCAGTCTGTTGTCGACACCTCAGGAGCATGTTTTTTTAATGTCTCTACAATTCTACTAATGTTGTTTCTAATGAACGAAAACAAAAAAATTTAGCCTAACATGTCAAGACAATGGATTATTAATTCATGTTTTTACACGTTTGGAACAAGCTCTATATTAAACACAAAGTTTTTTTTTGCCTACTCTACCTACTTTATTAAAAACATCTACTAAAGCTAGTTTATACATTTTATTGTACTTAACATTTTAATATTTTTTAATTACGTAGTTACTCACCAACATCGTTGAAAGTACAGTGGTGCCTCACACAACGAACTTAATTCGTTCCAGGAACAAGCTTGTTATGCAAAAAAATCGTTATGTGAAACGAGTTTTCCCATAACAATACATGTTAAAAAAAATAATTCGTTCTGTAGCATAAAATATGCTAAGATGACATAAAAAAAGATAATTTTTTTGTTATTATTTTTATTTAGATACATCTAAAAACATAATTTAAAAAAAAACACACATTTTTTTAATTTTAAGACAGACTAAGTAGAGTCTACCGAATCTTGCACATCTTCATCCATTTTCTGATTTTTGGCCGATGGTTTCATGAAAAACCTGTCCAAAGTCGCTTCTTTTTCTCTTACTCTAACATCTGTCGGAAATAACGGACAAGAGTATCGGAGTAAAGATCGTTGATCCTGTTTGCTTCAGCTGAATCCGGATAGTGGGCATTGGTAAACTCCTGAACTGCTTTCCATTTGACCAGGATGTTCTTGATGTCAGCAGTTGGGATTGGTTGATTGTTTGATTGTTGCTCCTCGTTATCAGATGACGCTTCCCTTTGAGCATTGTCCTGTTGCTGGACCAGAAGTGCTTGGAGCTCTTCAGTTGTCAGCTCTTCTTCGTGTTCCTCAATAAGCTCCTCTACATCCTCTTCCTCTACCTCTAATTCCAACCTTTGGGCCACTGTGATGATGTCCTTCACCACTTTTGTGTCATCAACTACTGCTTCTTCCTGGGTCCACGAAGGCACAAGCATCTTCCAAGCAGAAATGAGGGTCCTTTGTGACACTTCTTCCCAGGCCTTCTGTATAAGTCGTATTGCCATAAGGACATCAAATTTGTCCTTCCAAAACTTTCGGACAGTCATATTGTCTTCACCAAACTCGCATTCTTCAAACACCTTATTAAAGAGGGCTCTAGTGTAGAGTTTATTAAAGTTCGGAATAACTTGCTGGTCCATTGGCTGAAGAATGGATGTGATGTTTGGTGTCAAATACTGCACCTTGATAAAAGTATAATTTTCCTACAATATTTCCTCTAGGTCTTTTGGGTGAGAAGGGGCATTGTCAAGTATCAGAAGGGCTTTGAGCGGCAGTTCTTTTTCCAGCAAGAATTTCTTCACGGCAGGAGCAAAAGTTTCCAGAATCCATTCGTTGAAGATAACTTGGGTCACCCAGGCTTTTTGATTGGACTTCCAATGGACGGGCAGTTTGGACTTAATAACGTTATTTTTCTTGAAAATTCTTGGATTTTCAGAGTGATAAACCAATAGAGGTTTGATCTTGAGGTTTCCGCTGGCATTAGACGAAAACATAAGGGTAAGTCTGTCCTTCATGGCTTTGTGTCCTGGCAATTTCTTCTCCTCTTTTGTAATAAAAATTCTGCTCGGCATTCTTTTCCAGAAAAGACCCGTTTCATCGGCATTGAACACTTGTTGTGGGCAGTATCCTTCATCCTTAATACATTTTTGAAAGTTAATAGAGAACTTTTCTGCTTCTTTCTTGTCAGCACTGCCAGCCTCACCATGCATAGTAACGCTGTGGATTCCACACCTTTTCTTAAATCTAAAAAACCACCCCCTGCTGGCTTTGAATTCTTCTTCATTATCTTGATTGCTGCTACTTCCAGGGACGTTTTTCTTTAGATCGTCATAAATTATCTTGGCTTTGTGACAGATAATATCTTGGGTTGTTACGTCACCTTTCACCTGCCTGTCCTTAATCCAAATCGCTAATAGCCTCTCCATTTCCTCGTGGATTGAAGACCTATGTTTTTCATGAAATAGTTTTGATACTCCTTTGGCTACTTTGACTGATTTGATTGCATCCTTATATGTCAAAATGGTGAAAATGGTGGTCTTGCTGAGACCAAACTCTTTGACGAGGTCACACTGTTTTAGCCCACATTCACTGCTTCTAATTATTTCTTGTTTCATTTCAACAGAAATCACCTTCCTGCTTTTTTTAGAAACCATTATATAAAAAAATATTGAGTTTAACTTAAAAGGACGACTGCCGTGATACGTGCGTGATTTAATTCGTAATAAAGAACGATTGCCGCGATACGTGCGTAAGTTAAGCGCAGTGACTAACAACTGCTTGCAGTGCCTGCGCGGGAGGATGCAATACATCGGCAGCGATCGTGGAAGCTCGGGCGACTTCGTTGTGTGAAGCGAAGTTCGTTGTATGAATCATGAAATGAACGAACAGGAAGTTCGTTGTGTGCAGCGTTCGCTGTGCGAGGCGTTCTTTATGCGAGGCACCACTGTATTTATGAACATTGATACATAACACATGGTGTCAACGGTTGGGTAAAAACCAAAATATTTTGTGACCTATTTATGGTTCAGCATAAAACAAACAACCAAAAAAATTATTTACACACTTACAAATGATTTTAACTTTGCATATATGATAAAATATATATAAAAACAATCGATAACGCATTGTAGCAATGAAGAAAACTGAGTTTAGTTCACATCATGCATCGCATCGTTATCTTGCGGACAAGTGTAATATTCCTCTAGCTAATAATACCAGAACGTTAGTAAAAAACAATTTATTATATTTTTTTATTAAAAATGTTAATGTATAAACTACTACAAACATAAGCAATTATATAAGATACTAAAATCCAAAAAAATTATGGAAAACCTAAACAAACAATTAAAAGCTTTAGAGGTTTAACAAAATATTGTCAAGTATAAAATTTTGGGGATAAAATAATGACAGATGTGAATTACTAAAAAGTAAACTAAATTTTAGAACCTTAAATTTTGAAAAAAGAATTGTACTGGTTTACAAGAAAATTTTGTTTAAACATTACGTGCCAGATTTGAAATATATTTTTAAATTAAAGATGCGCTGAAAATTTCGATAATACTGTCGATTTCAATCTACACTTTGAAAATGTTAGTGTGTGAGCAACAATATTATAAATGAAGTTTGTACCACTATAAATACACAATCCCAACTATATTTTTTTATTCATTTATTGAAAAATTATTGGTTAAGAAAAAAATATTTTTTTCAAGATGGAAATAACCTCGCACACTGCAGCAATTTACAAAGGATAAAAAACATTAATTATTTGAAATTCTATTAAAATTCTTAACAAAATTATTTTCCTAAAAGAAGCTATTGTGAAATAATTTGAGTAATGACTGTGTATACTTAACACGTTGCTTTAAAGCTATAACTAAATAAGATGTTTATTTATCATAAAATACATGTAGTTACTTACCATAAATTAAACATAACATGTTTCTCTGAAACAGACTAGTACTAAGTGCAGCATTGATTTTTATTTACGAAGCAAAGTAAATAGTAAAAAAACTAGTTAAACAAAGTTTTAATTTATGCAAAAGTACCATAAAGGAATCGTCTTGAAAGAATTAAGTAAGTAATATCAGCATCACTATTATAGAAGTTAAAAATGTTTAAATAATTACTCTGTCTAGTACATACTAAAATAAAATAATTCTAATCAAGTTTGTAGACAGGTAAAGAAAACGAAGTTATGTATAAAAGGTTATTAAGATTGATGAAAACAAACCAAAACTTTGCTATCGTGTATCGTCACTTTTGTGTCATAAAAAGATTAATTAAACAAACTTTTAATACAGGTTATAGTACTGTAGTTTATTTACAAAAACAAAGCTATTAAATTAATGCAAGTAAAGCAATTTACAAATTTTTTTTTTGAATAAATTTCTAGTATCTTAGTAAGATTAATTTATTTATTCGAATTAAATATTGAATTAAATGGACAATAAGCATAAATTTTAGACGTTTATAATTGCGACGTTAATACTATCCTTACTCAAAATTGTACATTACGTCAAATTCTACTAGAAATGCGGGTTGAATTTATTATACTGTACAAATATAATTTTAAACATCTCTCTTATACCCAAGAGTTTTTGTTAACCGGGCAGCATTTCCGTAAATTTTGATTACATAAATATTATAACGCCTCTTAATATAATATAAACGTTGAGTTAATTAAATAATATAACTACGTTGCAAAAATTAGATTAGTGTTGGAATTGAAATTTTAAAATCATCTATATACGATAATAATAATTTACATAATGTAACAGATTGAGTGATTTAAAAATAACTGCTTTGTTATGTGAGTATAATTTAACTGCTACTTCGCGCACATGTGATTTCTTTTGTGAAACGACGAAAAATAAAATAATTGAAATTAAGGAAATTAGAGCAGATGTGTGTCGTTTGTAGGCATTATTAGCTAGAAATGCTGAGAATTTTTACTACTAGATGACACGGTCAGATTTCTTATAACATTAATTACTACCATAAATTACGATATGTTTTTTCTTTTTTGTAAGTGCGTGGTTTTAAATTTAAAACTGACTGCGATGTGTACTTTTAAGCAACTCTTTGAAAGGTTTGTTCTATATTTTGGTAATGTTTTATACAAAACTTTAAAGAATTTAATTTTATTATAGATACAGATGTAGATGTAAAAACACTTTTATTACTATTAAGAATTTTTGAAATTGAAGTATTTGATAACACGCATATTGTACTTGTAAAAATGGCTTGGAAAATGTGACCAAAAAAATTTAGTAGCATTTGTAAAAACTTAAACAAAAACACGACACCAATTACTAAAAAAACTAAATTACACTCATATGCGTTTTGATAGCTAAATGTCGAAATTCGCTGAACATGATAGTTACGCTAAACCCAAACACTTAATTAGAAAATTTAATTAATTATCATTACATTTGTGTTTAACAACAATAATTGTTTATTTATAAATGATGTTATTGCATAACTTGTAGATTGTCAAAAAGTATTCTTTATTTTTCAATGTAAAGCTTTATTTTAATGAAACAAAACTAAAAAACAAATTTAAATTTAAAATTCAATTTATTCATGTTGATATCGTTTGGCTTTTATCCCTCATTAATACTATTCTTGTGGCATCAACGCATACTTTTTTCTTGACATCAACAAAGTTATTCCTCTTTACGATGAGTATGAGTTCTATCGTTATCTTTCTGAAATAGTACGGCAAGTCAGTTTTAAACATTACATACTTACAGTTTTATATTCTGCAATACGTGTGGCTATAACAATATTGACTTACAAGGTAACGTCTTCTAAAGACATAAAAGATGCACTTAAGAAGTTCAGCACAAGAAATAATATTGTTCTTGAAGAAAAGAGGAATTGGCAAGTAATTTCATACAATAGTTGAAGATATTCTTCTTTTTTCGAAAACCGAAGACTGCTACTCTGATTGCCTTGTATATTTGCTTTCTTACACAAATGCTGAAATTGCCGTAATTCTTCCTAGGTAGTTGAGTGAAAACACTTGTTTTATCATGGTGTTTTTTTTCAAGTTTGCATCTAAGTGGTGTTCTGGGAATTACCATGCTTTTCGTTTTGATTGTTGATATGGATATCTTCATGTTCACAATTTCTGCCTTGGTTTTAAAGCCCGTTTTTTAAGTCTGCAAACAGCGTTGCATCATCTGCATAGCAAAAAATCTTGATTTGATGCTTTTCCATTTTTTAGCCATGCTTCACCTTCTAAACTTGTTCTATTATTATGTTGAAAAGTAACGGGTTGATGCAATTCTCTTGTCGCACGTCTGTGTTTGGTTGTTATGCTTGTAAGCTTTTGTGGTCTTGGTCAATGGTTAAAAGTTTTCTTCATTGTCTCTATGATGTTTGAATTCATTTTTTTTTGTTCTTTAACTGTATCCTTCAGTATCATGTTAAACGTATTCGTCAAATCAATGAGGCATATATATGCAAGTTTATTATAATCTATTGCTTTTTCTATGATCTGCTTGACAACAGATACTGCATCCACCGTCAATTATTTTTTTCGAGATTTCTATTCGTCTTTGCTGATTGTAATCTCCCTGACAATCCGTTGTTGCAGGAAACGAGTAAATAATTTTACTGATGTGTTCAGGGTTATTACTTGGTAATTTGATAGGTTTAAAGTTGTTCTTTTCTTGAAAAAAAAGTTGATGATGCTCTTTGTTCATACCTCAGTTGTTGTAATTTTCAGTATTTTATGGATATAGTTTTGTAAGTTGTTTTGGGATAGATTTTTCGTCACTTTTTAGCAGTTTGTTTGGTATCTCTCCAAGCTTTGGCGTTTTGCCATTTTTAGTTCCAATAATTTGTTACCTGCTCTATTGTCATTTTTTCGATTTTTGTTACATCTTCTTTGCTAGAATTTTGTCGTTTCACCACTTCTAGTTTTTCGCCGTCTTGGGAGTAATACGGATCCTTGAAAAAGATGATACACTTTTCTGCTGAGGTTGTTTAGTTGCACTGGTTAATAAATTTTTCTTTTTACTGCTCTTAACAATTTCCAGATTCGTTTCTGCGTTCTATATACTATGTCGTTTTTCATTGCTCTGTAAAATTTATCTCATTGTTTTCGTTTTATTTCCCTTATTCTTATGTTGTTAACAAAAAAGTTTGCTGAAAGCAGATTCTACAAGAGACTAAAAATAAGGTAAATCAATAAGAATTTGCGCACAATTCGGAAAATATTTATAAAAATTAGAATTTTGCTTAAATTTCGTAAAAAATTAAGGTAATGTAACTGCACCTGTGCAGAAAGTTTGATTTTTCGATTTTAAAACAATTTTGTATTGAAATTTATCAGATAGGATAGAAAGTTTGATTACATAGAATTATAATTGCATATACGAACTTAAATAAGTTTATGATCTCCATAATAAAAAATAAACTATTCTAAAATAACTAACTAAAACAAAATTTTAATAACAATTTAATCACTTTTTAGAGTTCTTTTAACAAATTTTTTTTCGGGTTACAATCACAACACTTGTGTTGATAGAGCGTACAGGGTTCATAAAGCCATCTACCACATGATTGTAAAGCTGTAACTGCATAAATCTCTAAGCACTCAACGCATGCTTTGTCCTCGAAGTTATTGACAGTGTCTGATAAAAGTTCAGTTTTACAGTTGTCTTCATCAGACGAGGTTGATGTAGGAGAATCATGTTTCAACTTTTTGTTTCTGTTCTTTTTGGTAGTATACCTTTTTTGATCTTTGAAGTCGTAACTTGTTTGTTTTGTTCTTGTTTCTGTTTTTTTTCTAATGTTTCTTGGGTTTTCTTTCTTTTGCTAGGGATATACTCAAGAGAAGTAACAATTGCTGCACTTCTCTTTCTTTTTACTTTCGATTGCCCAAAACTGCAAGGAATAGGTGATATTTTTGCCGAATCTTTGTTTGGTTTTTGATACTTTTCTTAGAAGCCATCGTTTTACTGCAAAGTGAAGTCTTTGAGAAGGGTTGTAGTTCTTGCAAAGTTTGTTCGGCAAGTGTTTATTACAGGGAAATGCGTTTTAGATGTTTAAGCCTGACAGTATATTTCATCTGGAAATTAAACGTTTGATGTATTAGTAGCTGCGTCTGGAAGAGTGGCAAGAGTCTGAATAGCTGCAGATGTGGGATCGGGTGAAGTAGATGAAGTTCTGAGTACCGGTAGGTTAGGAGGTTCCGGGTCAGAGATTTTCATATCAACTCTTGATCACACAATAACAAATATGCATATTCAAGAATTGCATCAATATTTAAAAGATATATGCCTGTAACACGAAAAGCAAAAGTTGCACAGTAGCAGCATGAGATCAAGCTGAATTTAGAAGTTCTCCGAAGTAGTATATCTGCGCTGTTTATATAAGAAGTATGTTCATCAAGTACCAGCAAATTTTTACCTGTCGATTTTTGTGAGATAAAATGTTGAGCTTTTTTAGTTCATTTTAATTACTGTTCTAGATGGTGCGCCTGACATATATTAAGGACTTTGCATAGGCTTTTTTAAAAATACAATAAGGGGGTAAAAATTGCGCTTTTCCGCTGCAGCAAGCTAGAACGGTAATTGTTTCACTCTTTTCCGCTCTCGTGACGACGTAAACATCCTTGCTACCTTTCGCTGCTATAACCTTGTCGGATTCGTTATTTACCGAACTTTATTTTTGACCTGGTTTCTCTAAAATATTATTCGCAGTTAGAATGTCTGTCAGCAGAGTGAAATACCTTTTATTTCAGCGCGATTCATTCCTTCTGTTTTGGCTTTGCTTATTCCTTAAGCTGTTTCGACACTTAACTCAGGATGTCGTCGCATAAAAAATTTTCCCGGTCATCTACGTTTCTTTACTGAAAGTGTGTTTCTTATTCAATGATTCTGCTAAACCATACCCCAGGTTTCTTACATCTTATTGTGTTGGTGCAAATCCAACCACCTGAAGTTGTTTCGTTTTGGCATCAACGCTTAGTTGTGCTTCTGGACTCGTCATATTTTTTACAAAAGCATTTTTTTTAAACCTATTTCTTAAAGTGGACTCTAAAAATTTTAAGTTGTTTGCCTGCAGAACGTAGGGATAAGCCATTTCCTATGGTCGAAACAGCTTTTAGTAAATTCACCTCTGACCAGGATCCTTTGCGTGTTAGCAGATGGCGGGCATTTGTTAGCTTGGGCTATCTGGCCGGTTTCCTCTTTCTTTCTTCCCTATTTGAGAACCGCGCAATCACTCTTACCGCGCAAACTTTCCTCGCTTTACCTTACAGCCACGACACAAGGCAAAATGATGGCATTCTTCCGATAAACGAAAGAAACAACCTATTATAATTTATTATAAAATTACCAAAATGTGTGCGCTTGCGTCACCGTCTAGCTTGCTTCTTCTACTCTGATCATTTTTTCCGCCTTATCACTTAATAGCAACTCTAGCAATAATTTAATAAAAACACTTAAATTACATGTAACAATGTTTACTCTGTTTCTTTTTTGAGTGTACTTCATATAATTTCTTGGTTTACATATGTAATTCAGATGTAAAGATTTTTGTTTTTGTGCTGATAGCTTGAGCTCTGGTGTGAATTATGTTTTTTTATTTTTATGCTTTGTGGTACTTCTAACTCTTCTATTTCCCAGTACCTTTTTCGCTGCTTGATTAATGTTTTTTGACAATTGGTCTCATGCTTCGTTTACTGTGTTTTGTTTGCGGATCGGATCGTCTTCTATCTTTTGGCAAAATCGTGGTTTATACAGATTTTTGACATTTTCTATTTTTAGGAATTTTATGTATATTGAGCGCTTTGTTGTTATGTTTTTGGGTATGCTTTGTCATTACAATTTTGCACCAGGATGTGATCAAATCCTATATTTACAGAAGACAGCGATTTTACTTTTTTTTGTGGTTTTACTGCTCTGTTCGTTATTATGTAGTCAAATGTTAATGTTGTTGCAGTTCCATTTCCCTGAAAAGTAATAATTAGTTGTTGTCAAAGTAAGAGTTGATTCTTAATTCGTTGAGCGTGCAGATTTCGACGGCTATTTTATTGTTTTCTATAACTGCATAACAATAACTTTTTAATATAGAGGTGGAAACGTTGACAATGTTTCTACCTCTATTGCAATTTACAAATTACTATCTTCAAATAGTAACTTTACACTATGATATGGCTCTGCTATCATACTTCGTTTGTCTTCTATAAACAGTATACGTTCGTTGCTGTAAATACTTTCTAGCAAAGACTAGCAGAATTTATTTGCTTCGTGGATTGGGTTCCTTGCGTCTGGTACGTACACTGACACAATGTTAAATTTATGTTTGCCTAGTCTTAGCGTTACCTTTAGCATTCCATCGTTTTAATATTTGATTTTGGTCATGTTTTCTGAAAAGTGGTGGTTGATCAAGATTTCCACCCCCGATGCTGCTCTTTCGTTTTTCGTTGTTCCTTTGCTTTTTGTTCTAGATATGGCACATATATCTGTGATGTAATGCTGCGATTATTTCTTAGTTTTTTTCCGCTCAGCGATCTAACGTTTTAGCATCTAACTCTTATTTCGTTTCTTCTTTGTGTATGCCGTATTTTTCTTTTACTTGCATTGGTTGTCAATGTTGGATCAGTACTATTTTGAGACTGTGCTTGGATGTTATCAGCAAATTTACGGTTTTAGGGAAGGTAGTGAGAAGCATTTAGTTACCTTAGGCGGAGTTTTAATGACATAGTAAAGTTAAAAGTTTGATACTTATTTAACAAAATATTGTAGCAACTAAACTAATTTTACCGTGTGTGGAAAAAGTGATATATTATTGTATGATTTCATTATTAGAACTGAAAAAACACTTTTTAATTTGGCTGGAAAGATCGTTTTGATACTAAGTTAAAGATTTGTGATGTATATAGCGTAAAGTTAAGATATTGAAAAAATTATTCTATATGCATTTGAAGAATTTGAGATTCTACTATTTATGGATGATAAATACAATAAATAAACAAATTAAAAAACTTATTTTTCAAGATGAAAAAGTTATTACGACCAAGTGATTTAACAATAAGTTCAATATTTATGAAAAATGTAGTGGCCAATGTGATAAAAATAGAAAAGTGTTTATTTTTGTAGTTTTAAAGATAGTAAAAGTCTAAAAAGAATGCATAGGGGATGTCGACAAGATGGATTTGATAATTCAAATAACTAACATCAAGTCAAAAAGTGGATCTTACGTATACACATGGATTATGCATAGTCTCCACACATTTTTGGTTTAAATAGAAAACTTACATAAGCAAAGCGTTTTTCTTGGCAAATAAGAGCCTTTTTGCAAACGAGAGTGGCTTTCTTTTGAAGGAACATCAAATTACTCTAAAAAGAATCAAATCAGCACACGAAAATTTAAAAAAAAAACATCTTATTGTTGAAGTATCTTAAAGATGATTAAAGAACAACGGTGAACTTGTAAAATATGGAACATGGACATCTTCAGAACTCAGAACAAATTGATTGATTGCACCGTAAAATCTCGTTTTTATAGACCGGCTTCCAATCGATAAAACCGGTTTCCAAATCTCCGGTAAAGGAAAACTAGAACGAAGAAGGAACCGCAATGGGTTCTTTACTTTTATCGGTTGTTGCTAATATATTTATGGAAAAATTTGAGAAAACGGCTTTATCCACATTTTATCTAAAACCCAAGTATTAGTACAGATACGTTGATGACAACTTTGTAATTTGTCAACATGCTTCTTCTACACTCAACGAGTTTCTATTTCATTTAAACTCAATTTATCAAAATATTCGTTGTACTATAGAATTAAAAAAAAAACTCTTCTTTATCATTTCTGGACGTTTTAGTTAATCGAAATGAAGATGGTTCGTTATCACATTCAGTTTATCGAAATTCTACCTATTCAGATAGATATTTAAATGGATTGTCTCATCATAACTTTTCTCAGAAATTATCAGTAGTGAATTCTTTAAAGTACAGAACCGCTTCTTTAAGTCAGTTCTAAAATCTTTAAAAAGAGTTGAATCATCTAAGCAAGGTGTTGCACACAATTACAAATAAAAAACGTGTTAAACAATCTATTACATCGTTTACGTCTGCCAAACTAAGATTAACAGCGGAATCTATGTCTCAGCCAGTGTCTATCACTTATCTACCATATGTCAAAGGTACCACGGACCGTATAAAAAAAGTGTTGTTTAAACACAACATTGTTTTTTTTTCTACCTTTCCTAAATTGGGTCAACTCTTAAATGTTGAAACAATCAATCTTTTAGTATATCGCTCGAATGAATGGAAAACTTTTTAAAAAATACCTTCGTTTCTTTTTCGCGCCATTCGCATATACATTTGTCATCCATGTTAAATATAAGTAGAGTTCTGTAATACCTATGTAAGTTTCTACACGAATGGTAAATAAAATAAATGGTTTAAATTAAAAGAATCTTATTCGATCAGTTTCCTGCATTTATAACAACAGGTTATGGGCCCAGCATAACTTTGAATACTGATTGGGATAAGTTGAGATTTTTGTTTCGTGCAAAAAATTGAATTTTTGTTGTTGAGGTTAGAACAACGGCGTGCAAATTTTTTTTGCAACTTGAAAAATAATGGCTAAGTGTAGTAGTGAAAAATTTGGTGTCACGCAGTTTGATGGTAAGAACTACAGCCATTGGAAATTTCGTATGAAAACAATTTTGGATCAAAAAGATGTCCTATCGTGTATCAATGCAGCTGCAGGTGAATCTGACGCTGAAATTGCTAAAGATAAAAAGTGTAAATCCATCATTATGCAGTGTGTTGCGAATTCACACTTAGAGTATATAAAAGAAAAAGACAATGCTTTTGAAATGTGGAAGTCGCTTCAGAATGTCTTCGAAAGAAAAGGAATAGCGAGCCAGTTCTATCTTAGACGAAAGTTATGAACAATGAAATGGTCTAAAGAAGAAGTACTGGAGAACCATTTGCTTAAATTTGAAGAAACCATAAGGGAATTAAAATCTGCTGGTGCAAGAGTGGATGAAAATGATATAGTTTGTCATCTATTGTTAACATTACCCAAATCATATGACTCATTAATAACAGCGATCGCAACAATGGATCCGAAAAATGTTTCGCTTGAATTTGTTAAAGGCAAGTTAATAAACTTTGAAATGAAAAGATTGAAAGAAAGGTGCTAATATTGGTCGTCAAGCTGCTTTCCACGGAGCAGCTAATTTCAAGAAACCATTTAAGCAGCAGTATAGCAGGCCTAAGTGTCATGGTTGTGGAAAAATTGGTCATATCAAGAAGAATTGTTGGTCGAGAAAGGCAAATCAAGGGGAGGTTACTGATAGCAATCCAATATCGTTTGTTGCAGGCCAAGTTAAGGCATATGTTTCTTCTGGAAAAGATTCAATTTGCTGGATCGTTGATAGTGGGGCAACTGATCATATGGTGAACTCAGATTTTGTAAGTTCAAAAATTTTAAATAATGCGATTGATATTTCTGTAGCAAAAAATAATACATCTGTTAAAACAAATAAAATCGGTGATATTCGAGTAAATGAAACAGGTGTAATTAGAGATGTCTTGTATGTACCGAATTTAAGACAAAATTTATTATCAGTTTCGAAAATGCAAAATTCCGTATTAAAGGTGATGTTCAATAAAAGTGAGGTACTTATTTATAATGGATCAAAGTTAATTATCAAAGGAAAGCAAATTAATAATTTATATATTGTCGAACTTAAACTGAGTAAATATGAAGCGAATTTTTGTGAAAATAACAATTTAAGTTTATGGCATAAGCGTTTAGGGCATTTAAATCCTCAAAGTATTGTGTTCAGGAAAAGTACAGTTGATGGTTTAAATTTAAATAAAACAAAAATTGAAACAAACAATAATTGTTCGATTTGTCTTCAATCTAAATTGTCACGATTGCCATTTTTAAAAGAAACTTCATATGTCAGCAAAAGACCTCTGGAATTAATTCATACGGATATTTGTGGTCCTATAACACCAACTACGTATGATAATAAAAATTACTTTGTAACTTTTTTGGACGACTATACCCATTTTTGTATTGTTTATCTTATAAGCAAAAAGAGTGAAATGTTTACATGTTTTAAAAATTATGAAGCGTATGTCACAAATTTATTAAATTGTAAAATAAAATCTATACGTTGCGATAACGGAGGTGAATATCGGTCAAAAGATTTTATTAATTTTTGTAGTAATAATGGCATTGATGTAAGATACACTATTCCATATAATCCTGAACAGAATGGATCTGCTGAGCGACTAAACCGAACTTTATTAGAAAAATCATGGTCAATGCTACTAGAGTCAAAATTATCTAAAGATTTATGGGGTGAAGCTATCTTATCTGCTACTTATCTATTAAACCGAAGTCTGACAAGTCGTCTTAATCCAAGTACCACGCCGGCTGAACTATTTTATGGACGAAAACCAAATTTGAATAACTTGAAGACATTTGGATGTCTAGCGTACTGTCACATTCCACAGGAAAAACTACAAAGTAAATTTGACTCAAGAAGCGATGTTAACATTATGATAGGATACTCTGGAAATGGTTATAGAGTATGGGATCCAAGAGAAGAAAAAGTAGTTCTCAGTAGAAGCATAAAATTTGATGAAAGTAAAAATATTTTAAGTATAAGGGACGATGCGTTCATATAAACCGAAATTGAAGTAGAAGCAAATGTTAATCATAACAAAAATGCAGAAACTGAAGATAAAATACAAAACCAAAATGAAGTTATGGTTGAAATGGAGAAGGAAAATGAAAATATACATGAAGAGAATGAAAATACATGTGAATTAAATAATCCTATAACTCAAAAGGAAGTAAAAACGAGGAAAAAGCCTTTGTACCTAAATGACTATCTTATTGATGATGAAATTGAACATATGGCTCTAAATGTGCAGGCATTCATTGAAGATGTACCAAAAAATATTAATGATATAAAAAGTCGTAGCGATAAAAGCAGTTGGTTAGAAGCTGTAAACGAGGAACTTTTGGCACTTGAAAAAAATAAAACCTGGAATTTAGTAGAAAAGACTGAAAATACCAACATAATTGACTGTAGATGGGTATTTCGTATGAAAGAAAATGAAGCGGGAGAACCAATTAAATATAAAGCAAGATTGGTTGCTAAAGGCTTTATGCAAGAAAAGGACATAGACTACAAGGAGACATTTGCTCCTGTTGCAAGGCTAACGACAGTGCGAGTCCTATTTGCAATTGCAAATTATAAACGCTTTAAAATTGAGCAATTAGACGTGAAATGTGCCTTCTTGCATGGATATCTGGAAGACACAATCTACATGAAAATTCCTGAAGGATATAACTGCAAAAAAGAAAACATGGTGTGTAAACTGAATAAGTCGCTTTATGGCTTAAAGCAAGCACCGTATTGCTGGAATAAGATGTTTGACAAATTTATGTTCAACCAAGGTTTTCGGAAATCCGAACATGATCAATGTTTATACATAAAATCAAGTAATAACGATGAAATTTACCTTCTATTATATGTCAATGACATATGGATGGTAAGTAAAAATCAAGAAACATCACAATTATTAAAAAACAAACTGCAAACGGAGTTTGATATGCAAGATTTAGGTTTGGTTAAAACCTTTCTGGGAATAAATTTGAGATCGACAAACGATGGAATTTACCTAAACCAGAAGAAACACATTAATAATATCTTAAAAAAGTTTGATATGGTTGACTGCAGAGAAGCCAAAACTCCAATGGAAACCAAAGTAGATTTGAAGCTTCTTTCAAGTCCAGAAACATGTTATAATCTGCCGATCAGAGAACTAATAGGAAGTCTAATGACTTTGACATCGTCTGTTCGTCCGGATCTATGCTTTGCTGTAAACCTATGCAGTAGATTTCAAAATTGTCTAACAAATGAACTGTGGAAATTATTAAAAAGAATCTTAAGGTACCTAAAGGGAACTGTAAACATGGAGCTGTTCTTTCCCAATAATATAAATGACATTCTTGTTGGATATGCTGATGCAGATTGGGCTGGCGATGACTTGGACAGAAAATCGACATCAGGATATTTATTTAAAGCATTTGGTTGCCCAGTAAGCTGGAATACCAAAAAGCAATTTGCTATTGCACTATCTTCAACGGAATCAGAATTTATATTTCTTTCCGAAGCAGCTCGAGAAGGTATATGGCTACAACGGCTTTTAAACGATTTTCAATACAAACTTGAAATTTACACCATTTTCGAAGACAATCAGTCTTGCTTGAAGTTGGTAGATAAGTGGGAACATAAGAGGCTCAAGCATGTAGACGTCAAATATAATTTCGTTAAAAGTTTGGTCAATAATAAACAGCTGACTATTGAATACATATGTACTAATGAACAAATTACCGATATCTTTACAAAAAGTCTCTCCGCAGAATTATTTTTAAAACATTGTGTAAACTTAGGATTAGTTAATGTTTTAGTATACTAAGTTTTTTTATGCCATGTATTGATTGAGGGGAGGTGTTGAAACAATCAATCTTTTAGTATATCGCTTGAATGAATGGAAAACTTTTTTTAAAATACCTTCGTTTCTTTTTCGCGCCATTCGCATATACATTTGTCTTGTGTCATCCATGTTAAATATAAGTAGAGTTCTGTAATACCTATGTAAGTTTCTACACGAATGGTAAATAAAATAAATGGTTTAAATTAAAAGAATCTTATTCGATCAGTTTCCTGCATTTATAACAACATTGAATCCGGTGAAGGACGTAATTTCTTTTCAAACTGACATCATAAGAAAAACCGATAAAAGCGTAAGAATTTGTATTCAGAAGCATGAAAGGTGGGAAAACACGTGCTAAAAGAGGTCATCGAATTATGTTTCAAAACGAGTAACAAAATTTATTAAAGTCAGTTTTAACAATCAAGGACTACAAGAAATGGAACTAATTCATAATAAAAGCAGACATGTACAAAAGAAAATCAAAGTAAATGTTTAAAGTGACTTCCAAGCATTTCTTGACAGTATCCCATTGGCCACTGAGTATCACCTGGAATTGCCCGGATTTTGTTACGAATTTTGTACTCTGCTTCGTTGATGGTAATATAGATTTTGTTTTTTAAATACTCTCATAAAAAGTAGTCAGAGGGGTTAAACTTTTCTTTTACCTGTCAACGCGACCCCAAAAAAAAATAAAGCCAAGATACGGTTTACCTGTAACTTCTAAATGTAAATTTTTTGTGGAAAGTGACTATGAGTTTCCATTTTTCAGTGTTGATTTTCAGGAGATCAATATCTACAGTTTTTTCGATTTACTGTGCCGTCGAGATAAAGGATATCCTCTTTGGAAAATACAATATTTCGTAAGAATTCTTCGTCATCATTCAAGCGTTGAAATATGGTTTTGCAAAACTTTAACCTGCGGCGAAGACTATCTTTGTTTAGTTCTTGGACTAAAACCACTTTATACGGGTGCTATTTTTCCAATTTCAAATATTTTAATACGGAACTCAAAACTCAAGTATATAACGTTTATTTTAATATCTTCCCGGACTGTTGAACGACCCTCACATTGCACACTTCCAAAAGTTTTTGCTCGATCTCGCTAACGGTGGACGGTGTAATTGGTTCTCTGTGAGAATATTTGTTATTAAATAAACGACAAACTTCAACTTATGTGCGAAATCTGTTTCCGTAACGAATCGTCATCAAAATTTCTACTCTTTCCCTTTCACTTAAGCAGCGGATCATTTTCAAACAGATAAGGAAACAAAAATAAATTTGAAACATGTACTATTAAGCTATCAACACAAGCAAAACACAACACAAACTTTAGACGAGCAAGTGCAAAATTCTAATAACTGTCAAAATCGTTTGTTTGTTTCAGTGCTTCCTCTTATCGCATAACTTTTACTTACATTTTTGAAACTTTGGAACTGAATATCTCGTAAACTTTTCTCTTCAAAGTCACACTTTTTTTACATTTTCATACTCAGAAAAATTAACTCTATCGAAATCCGTTGAAAAAAATATGAGTTGAAACAAATTACGATTAGAAACTGAGATAGAGAAAAAGTTGATAATCATTGTATAAAGATGCACTCACTAATTTTTTGTACGGTAATGAAAAAAGAAGCAATTTATAGCAGTATTTAACAAATCACTTAATAATCGATTAGTCTGCCAGTAACTCGATCGAAAAAAATGGTTAGTTAGGTGTCATTTTAAAGGATAATTTAAACGAATGTTTTTATCTAAAAAACTCGTTAATAACTAAATAATATATGCACATTAGTACAAAGAATCTTATATTAATTACCAACATAAATAACAAGGAACGCGTTAATATTTATAACATCGTTATTAAAATACAGTTAACAGTCATCTCACAGACTTAAGTCGAATTTAAAAAAAAAAAAGTATGTAATATAATTCATGAGTCACTATTTAAATAACAATCTTTAAAGGTAGATTGCATTATAAAACTTAATGTACTTTAAAATGTTTTTCTTTGCGATTTATTACTACATAAAACGAATTGACAATGACCGAAGCAAATCTGAAACGTTTTCATAATGGCACACACCGGACACGAACAAGATTTAGTTTTTTTACGACTTGAGATTATAAAGTTTTTCAAAATCGTACGTTTTGTTTAAAAAAATGTGTTTTTAAATGTTTCCTAACAGTAATGTTAAACGGTGCCATAAAATACATTTAAAAAACCGTCTACAAAACATAATAATTATTAATTGTGTCGTAAAAAATAAGTGCATATTTATGTTAATGGTTATTTTAAGAAAAGTTTTTTTTTAAATAAAAAAATTAAATAATTTTTGATATCTATTCATAATTGTTATCAATTATTATTTGTTTAAGAAAATCTTATAATAAAATGTATAACTAAAGAAATTCAAGTTTGAGTCGTAAGGGTTTGCCAAGTCTTGCAGGTGAGCTAGTAATATACTACGACTAATCTTACATCTTTCTAGTAGTTTTTAATTATTACAACCTCATCTCAAACGCACTATATTTAATTACTGCCAGTATTTTCATACGTGCTTAACTGTGTGCTACGAGTAAACCGATTTGACCGTTTGATATAAAAAAATAAAACAATAAATTTCAACCATATGTCGGAAGATTCGTTAGATAGGAATGTGAGTTATTAAAAAAATGTGTTACGGCATAATCTTTCATCATCCGTTTCTCCGGGGGCTGTAGAACCAATCCCTTTTCTAACTGAATGAGTATCTTAATGCAGTTTACCTTGGAAGTTGCAGCAGCTATTTAGAGAGCAAACCAGAAAACAGGAAATAGTAAAACACACGTTATACATTATGTTATTTTGTTGAATTGAAGCCAAGACGTGTATGTATGTGTTGTATGTACACTGAGTTAGCAAGTATATTTATATGCACACAAGTGCAGTGCGCGTTGTTTAAACCGTGAATTCTAAAACGTCCAACGCTTCACTGCTTCCTATGCTTCAAAATTTTGACTTGGATTAATTACCAACTTTTACCATCAAAACTACATTAACGTAAGTTTGAATTTGTTTTTCTTTTTATGCCGTAATTGCCAGTCGAAGCAATCGTGAAGAATGTAAATTGGTTACCTTTTAGCACAAAATACTTTTACTAATTACATGTACAAACTACAAATGCGCCTTCTTTTAAAAAGAGGATATAATAATAGAATGTACGGTTTGTTGACGTGAAATTGCTTTTAGCACATTTAAACCCCTTTTTGCAAAAGTTAAATACACAGTTTTGAATTAAACATTAACAGATTTTAATTCCGATGTACGCGCAAATGCTTTTTAAAATTTGCAAATTAAACAACAAAAACAACGTTTTCCATTTATCGTGATTGCTCAATTTTTACCTGTGGGAGATTTTACAAAACACGGTATTTTAATTACGGTTTTATTTCGTCATTCTAATTTGTTGCAGTTTTCTATTTGCACGTATTTACTGAATGGTGATGGCACGTTTTAAAAATCAATGCAAACACAAATACTTTTTACACTAATCGGATTTTTTCGTTTTGTTTAAGCTTTTTTTTAATATACTTGTATTCAACATAAATACTTAAACCTATCCAAAGATTTTATATCAAATTGTAATTTTATTTTTGTTTCTAAAAATAATAAAAAAGAGTTTTCTAATGTAAACAAAATAAAGATAAATATGGTTTGATAATACGCATCGCGGTTTAGATTTTTCTAAACCAACACACACGTAGTTATCTTATGAAATTATCTTTTCCAAAACGTTTTTAATCCAACACTAACACGTAATAACAAATTTGCTAGAAGTTTTATATTATCAATGTAATCTGTTAGAACAAATATGAAGAATTTTTTTAAATAAACTTTTACAAAACTAAGCTAATTTTTATTATAAAAGTAGCGTAAATATTGTTATTAAAAAAATATTGTAAATAGATTTACTGATCAAAATATGTATTTCATTTTTGTTATCTAGAGTTTTATGATTTCCCATTACATTGATGTGAATTATAATCTTATTGCTAAAGCTTGAATAAAATTTTAAAAAAACTTAATTGATTGCAATGAATTTTTTGTATGTCTTAAAACAAAAAATTATTTATGTGTATTTAAAAGTGCCGGAATTGGCATTATCAAAAAAATCGTTATTAATAATTTTGGAATAACAAATAAAACTTCAATTGTTATTTAAAAAAATTTTGTTGACGAAAATGCAGTTCTTAATTAACTTATTTAAAACAAAATTTCATTTATTGTACAACTAATTACAAATTACAAATAAGAATTCATTTGTTATTTCGCTTCTTCTGTTGCGAGAAATAAAATTTTAATCATTATTTTACTGATTCTGAATAACAAATATTGTTTTATTTTTTAATTCAATGATGTTGAATGACGGATAAAACTAGTTTTTTATAGTTGTTAAAAAATTTTACAAATTTTCTACGTAACGTTTTTCAGTTTTTTAATTAAAGCTACGTCATCAGATAAACAAAAAATTGTTTTTACTCTAGGTGTTGATTGTAAAATAAATGTGTTAATATTAAATATTGCTCAAAGCTTAAAAGTATTGGAAGATAAAAATATTTACAAAATCCAGTGTTTGATTATCAATATAAGTAAAAGCGTCAATACGAGAGTTTTTAGATTTTTTTAACATAAATAATAAGTATAATTTAAATTCTATATGAAATTGTCAGCAGGTACGCAAAAAATAAAAACTAAAAAAAAATTTATTTAACGCCCAACAATTGTTGTTAAAATAACAATTTTTATTTGTTACTTTACTACATTATAATAAAAATTAATTTTATATATCACTTCGAAACATTTAAATGCTGATAGATTTTTACTCGTCCAATAATGAATGCATTTTTATTTGCCACTCAGAACGATTAAAATAATCAGATTTTAATTTATCACTCATAAATATCGAAACAACAATTGAATTTTTATTTTTTATTTAAAAAATCAATGTGGAAACTTTGATCCAATTTACCGCTACAAACGTTTAAGTTAAGAATAAACTAGTTTTCTAATAAGTAACAATTAAAATTTGTTTTACTTGCAGTTTTAAAATGATATTACTTGGAATTGATTAATTAAAACAATCACAGAAGTTTTTCTCACACACTTATTAATTTAAATGAAATATAAAAATATCTTGTTTTAAAATGTTTTAAATATTTGCATTTATTCAGAAAATTTAATAAAAACGTTTTAGAATATTTTTAGGCGGCCCCTTGTATACTTAGTTAAATTTTATCAAACTAAAATAAAAACGAATAGCATGTTAATTGTATTTTAAATTAATAAACGTCAACTTTTATCAGTTTATCAGTTTTTTTTGTAATCTACCAACCATTTTTTGCAATCAACACTGCAGGCCAATGGTTTCCGGACAACCCGATAAATTATAAAATTTTAAGTATAATAAAAATACACGTATAAAAAAATATTTGATGAAAACATTTTACTCTGTCATATTATAATTTAATATATTTGCATGTATTAAAAAACCATTGTACATAACTATTGTTTAATTCCAATTTTTTAAAATTGCTATATTAAAAATTTATTAATTGAAACTAGAATTTTTGGAAAAAATAGTCCACAATGGCTATGATATTTCTAATCACATACAAAAGCTACATTTATAAGTAAAACTATCTCTACATTATCATGAACGTAATCTCAAAGTCTTGCTTTCAGCTTTAATCTTACTTTCTTTTTTTTCCTTTTCTTTACTACACGAAATCGTTTAAATTGGCTTTTTTATTGAGTTCTACATTTTTTTATTTCTGTATTTTTTTATAATTGTCTTTAGACTCTATTCATAACATTGACTATAGAAACATCTGCTCTAAACTACATCAAAATTTTAAACATTTGTTTGTTTATAATATCTTAAACTTTTTCGGGTTTTTTTGTTTAGGTTATAAGTGACTTTTGGCTTACATCGCATTCTGATTGTTTAGACTTGGTCTTACTTTCTCTTTGTAAGTTCAAAAACGGTAACTTGACTTTAACCAGTTTGTTCTTTGTGAACCCAAATAAATTGACGTTTTGCAATACATTGCAACTTGCATCTTTAGAGAGTTAATTGTTGTTTTGGCTACTGATAAAACGACACGTAAAAAAGTCGCTTATAATCAAATTTTTTTTGTTGCTAAAAGGTTTTTTAAACGAACAAGTTTGATAATATTTTTGCTAAAAACATTACTGGTTATTTTGATACAAAATTTTAGTAGACGTTGGAATTAGTCAAAATAATGATGGAATAGATTTTAATAATTGCAGAATACAATTAAGTATCGGTGTTCTCTAATAAAATTACATTCAAATTTTTAACTGTTTGACCATTCGCTTACGTGCTCAATATTAGCGAACGTTAAGTTAAAATATTGTGCTCACTTTGGCGTATGTAAAATTATATTTCTGAATATATTTTAGAGTTTTCAGTATTGATATGGACATAGTCTGTATAATTTTTTCACTCACAGTAGTTATTTGAACTACTTAGAGTAAGTTTTGAAAGTACAAAAATGTGCAAAGGGCAAATGGTGATATTCTAATTGCAAACTTTGTTGAAAATGTTTGTTTTGGTTATAAGTTTTATTAGCACTGATTTTTAATTATTCTTAAATGAAAACAAAGTTTTAACACCATGTGCATATTTTTGCATATAAAAAATTGCTGCTTTACCTAAAACGTCAAAATGGCGGTTATGTGGTAAAAAAATGTCGAGTTCTATTAATGAATAAGGTGAAGAAGTTTCTAGAAAAATCTCCTAATGCTAGTTTTCCGCTTATAAAGGTAGAGTTGGTAATTGCGTTGCATGGAGCATGTCGGGAAAAAATTACGTTTACTGGAAGTAGAAGATTGCGATGCCATAACATTACTTAATACGAAAATTTAAAAAAACGAGTCTTTACTGCAATATCGTAAGATGGAGTAAACAAAACTGAGTATCACGAAAGTATTTGAATATTAGATAAAAAAATGTGAACCATTGCAAGCTATTTATATTTGATAGATAGGGCAAGTGTGCAAAGCACCCATTTGGTATAAATACTTTCTACAACTTACCAAAGAAAATTGCTGGATCATTAGGGCTATCTGCACCAAAAAGTTTCTTAAGTCATTGTTTTTGAAACACATTAGCGACAGTGGGGCTGACATCCAAGTTTTGAAGAAACACGGAGGTTGGTGTAGTGTATAGCATCGAAAATAAAATAAACGTTTTTAAAAAAATTAATAGTTTGGCTGAAGAGGAATTTTTGACCTCCAAAACATCAAAACTAATAGTAGGAGCAAACAAAGTAATAAATTCTAACTTGCCAGTGTCTGCATTGCGGTCAGTTTTTTTCATTCTAATGTAATATTTAATGATTTAACAAATTGTTCATTTACAATTTACGCTAATAAATAAAATAAAGGAAAGCAATATTACTAACTAAAATAGTAAAGAAAATTGTTGCTAACGAGAAAAGTCCCACTTTTTTACGATCTTTAATTAAACAATATGTCACTTTTCTATCAAATACACGGAAAATGTTTTTATTCTATTACCTGTGTCTATAAATTCATGACTACGTTTTGGCAACCCAACTCAACTTTTCGGACTATTGCTTAACACCGTTGTTCAGCAAATCAACTGCCTATATATGTATCCGTTGTCGATTGTAATCCTCTCCAAACAGTTTCTATTGTTCCCTATTCTGCGCTTTTTGTAACCATTTGTAATCTACTACTCTTTTAATATCATCGCTACATGTAAGGCGGGGTTGTCCTCTGTTCCTCGTCTCCGCTCACGGCTTCTATGGCACTATTTTCTTGGTCTATCTATCCTCTTTCATTCTTGCAATGTGACCAACCCATGACCATTTTAATTTTAGCGTTTTTTCAAGTACGTCTTTTACTTTTGAAATTTTGTTTTATTCGCGTGTTTGTCATTTTCTCTTTCAGACTTATGCCTAGCATTTTTCGTTCCATCGATCTTTGTATTACTCTTAATTTTTCTATATTATTTGCCTGATTAAATATTTTTGTTTTAGTTTTTGATCGATTTTACTTTATAACTTTTCTCTCGTTCTACCAAATGCGCTCAACCCAGGTTAATTTTTTTGTCTATTATTTTTTGTTTGACTGTCCGATTGCAGTGTAATAAGTCGTCCGAGGTAACTTTAGCTGTCAGCTATTTCGATAGTTTCGTCCTCTTAACTTTATATCAGTTTTTTGTTCCACTAACTAATTCATCATTATCTTGGTGTTTTTTTATTTACGTTTAACGTAATCTCTTTTGCTTTTTTATTTAAACCTATTAGAATTTGTTGTAAGTCCTGTAGGTTGTCCGTGATAAGTAAGATGTCGTTTGCGAATCTCAAGTAATTTAATCTCTCTCCGTTGATATTTAATGTCTTGTTTTCTCATGAGCACTTTTTAAATACATAACATAACATAAAATAACCGAAACTGGATGTATCCGCCATTTTTAACAGATTTTCTTATATAATTTTGTAAGTATCTAAATTATTCGAATTATTTTTAGTTTCTTATAGAGTCAATTCTTCTTAACAATTTATTCAAATAAAAATTTTTTCTAACATTAACAGTTTATTAGATATTTGATTTATAACTTAAAGTAAATTCCGTATATAATCCTAGGTTCGAATCCTGCCTACGACGATTTTTTTTAGAAAAAAAATTTTTATCTTAAAGGGAAAGCAAGATACGTTAAAAAATAACAATTTTTTCTCTATATTTTTTTGGCTTGTTTTTATCGTGTGTCCCGGAAACATAGGGAATTTGAAAATTTTAATTTATATGTCCCTAAAGTGTTTTTAAAATATTTCCAGTATCAGAACATTTGACAATGCGTACCAGAGAACGTTTTGCGTAATAATTTTGAAAACAAATATCAAAAATATTAGGTCACTTTGGTGTACGACTGCGGTATTATCACCACGACGTACGAAGGTTCAAATCCCAATGCGGTTTAGATTTTTTTTTTAAATTATATTATTTAAATTAACGACAATTAATTTTTATCAATAAAGAAACATAATTAAACATGTTAATTGTTTTTATTAAATTCATAAGGTATTTATTATGATAGACATAAAGGTTTCACCATTCAACATATTAAAGATTTTTTAATGTAAATGGTGTATTTATTATTTAATACAATTTAAGTGCAAGTTTTCGAACTTCAGCATAGTTCTTCGTCAGGCAATATAAATTAAATTAATTTGACAACTGTAAAACTATATAAGATAACTAAAAACAATAACTATAAGGGAACTAGATAATTGGCGCGTTTATTTAACTACAGCATTTGCTCGAAGGTTTAAAGGAAAACCACCATAAAAACTCTAGACGTTATTAAGTGTAATTACACTTAACGGCGATATTACGGCAGTCGTACGATTGATGTTACTACACTAAAGTGACTATTACTGATACGTTGTTTACATCTGTATTTTAAACTAAGCTTTTTACCACACAATACATTTTCTCAAATATTTTCAATATTGTTTTTAAATTTTAAAAATTATTACGCAAAACGTTCTCTGGTACACATTGCAATATATTAAAAACACTTTGGAGACATATAAATCAAAATTTTCAAAGTTTCCATGTTAATCTGTATGCTTCAGAATTTCCGGGACACGCGATATATGGAGTGCTGCATCTTTTTTAAATTCTCTTTGAATGTACCCACGATAACTCTCAAACCAAAAGTCCTAGTAACTTGAAATTTGGTATGAAGCTGATTTTTTATATTTTCTCGGCTTAGTCAACATGGGTTTGATAAAAAAATCGGAAGTGGTTGTATCCGCTATTTTTAACAGTTTTATTTCGAATCAAATATCGAATTACTTTTACAGTTTCTTATAGGGTTAATTCTTCCTAATAATTTATTCCAATCAAAAAAATTTCTAAAATTAACAGTTTATTAGATATTTGACTTATTTATAAACGGAGTGCTGCATCTTATTTAAATTATCTTTGGATGTGCCCACAATAACTCTCGAACTTGAAATTTGGTGTAGAGCTGGCTTTTGATATTCTCTCTGCTTTGTCAAAAGATGGGTTTGATAAAGAAACCGAAAGTGGGTGTATCCGCCATTCTTAACAGTTTTTCTTATATAATTTTGTAGGTATGTAAATTATTTGAATTATTTTTACAGTTTCTTATAGAGATAATTCTTGCTAATAATTTATTCAATTTCTAAAATTAACAGTTTATCAGATGTTTAATTTGTAATTTAAAATGAATTCACAAATATAATATAGTTTCGAATCCTGCTTGCGACGATTTTTTTTACTGATTTACTAAAGGGGTAAGTAATATCGAGATGCACAAATATAAGGATTAGTCGATATGATCTTATGAAATTGAGGAGAAAAATTCCAAAAAAATTATAGCATACTAGGAAATCAATACATACATGTACATATCACTTTAAAATGATTTTATGACAACATAACCTTAAAAAAATAAGTAGACATTACTTCATTATTCCTTATTGGAAAGTCGTGTGGTGACCACGCCAGTTTTTTTTAATAGTAATATTACAAACGCGTTGTCCCAAGTTTGCGGTATTCTTCCTTCTAACAATTGTTGGTTGAATAATATTTTTAGTATATTATATCTCATCTTCCGTTACATTTTGTGGTAATCGCATTTAGGTTATTTTCTGGTTATACTGAGTCACATATATAAAAATATATTGTATATAAATTGTATGAAAAATTCTAAAACAGTTTTTGGTGTGTAGACCCGCATTTCATTTTACGCAAACAAAATTTGTCTTTTCGCATTAAGCACCTCTTCTGCCCGTTGGGGAATAATCCACGATATGGTTTTGTTCATCATATTTTACTCTGTCGATAGATTTAGGGGACATTTTGCCCTTTGTGCTTTTGATTCCTTATGTATGAAAAGGACTACTTTACCACGTAATCCAAATTCTGTTTTATTCGTTTATGCTGATTTTTCTGTATACAGGTCAAAAGCGAGCAAGTAACCATTATCAGTGCATACGGCCTAATGTTTGGAACCAAATCTGATAGGTTTTTTTTATGTATTGTTTAGCATAGTGCTTGCTGTAGTAGGGTATTATGCTCTCGTTAACACTCAGATTTCTTCTAGACCACTAAATTCTATAAAACTGTTGTTGGAAATAAGGAGTCTAAGTTTGTATAGCTTATCTGTAGTATCAGTATGTGTGTTGTGGTTTAGATAAAGGTTTCGTAAAGTAAATTCATAATGATTCAATCACGTACTTTTAGACAAAATCTTTGGGATATTATTTTTTATAGTTCAATACATGCGTTTGTTGGTGTATTTTTCATGCCCGGAAAGTAGCATACTACAAAAAAAACATAACTCATCTTTTGTTACATTTAGTGGTAAATTTGCATTTCTTGCTTTGTTCAATTGTATTTTGGAAAACGCTATTGTCAAAGAACAGTAAAAAAAATCATTAGGTGATTTCTTATTTTGTAATTCCGCTTGCAGATTTTTGACGACGACAACTTATCTTTAAATCACATTTTGGTTCTGTCTTAGTCCATTTGATCTGTTTCTTTTTTAGACAATTTTGAGGCGTGGTATGGATCTGATAAAATTCCGATAAAGGTAGATCATCGTCGTTGGACTTGTCTCTTTCAGGTGTATACAAAGCAATTTAGTGACTCGTTAAGCTTTAAAGCTGCTAATTATTTGCTGTTGATATCTGTTGAGCTTGTTCCAGGCTGTGCACTACCATACAGAATGACCTCAGTATCTTCATCGGTGTGACCATCCTTAGGTGGAATAATATAAAAGTCGGTAGAATCAACGTCAAAGTCTTCTAGAACTGCCAAACATTCATTATCATGGAAAGTGACTAGTATGTGCAACGTCCTTCACAACTAGCACTAATTTTTGAGGCAAATTACTCGATATTCCAATAAATAAATGCTATCACTACTTCTCAAAGTTGAATTGGCAACGTTTTGGACATAATACAAAATGGAACTTATACGCCTAAATTATTTACGTTGTACTGATTTGAAAAACACTTACATTCGGCGCTTGGTGCTGTATTGACTAGGATTCATCTGTGAGTTTAAATGACAATAGAAGCACAACGAAGACTTATTTGATAACACTGGCGTACACAATTAACAACCAACACCATGCTGCAACTGACAGTCAGGTTTTAGGTTAGGTTACCATCCACGTTTCGGCGCTAAAACTTAAATAATTGGCGGCCCGCTAAAAGAACCCTATGCAGTAATAGGTTAAATCACGTTTAATGTTTTGGGAAATATTTTTTATTTTCTATATGTTTCTATAAGAAACAAACTTTGTTGATTCTGCTACGTTTAAAAAAACAGTATTTAAGAACACTGGACAATTATTTTAGTGACAAGCTACTGAAAGATTTTAACTTTTTTTAGCTGTAGTTCATCATTGTTAGCTTAAATCTGTTTCCAAAGTGTTTCTATTTTGGTCAGAGCTGATTTTGTAGTTTATTCGTATTTAAATCGTAACTTGATAAATGGATTTATATTTTCCTTAAATTTTTTTTTTGATTTGAAGAAATACACCTGGCTACATAGACGAAACGTTGCTATTTAAAAAATTAAAAGTGCAAACCTCGCCCACATAAGAAGTCTAACTTCTTTGTTAATTAATTTTTGTGATTTTTATTTATAGATGAAAAAGTAAAATGTTCATGTTTAAAACAACGTTTTAATATAAGCACGAGTATAGTCACAACGAAATTAAAGGTCAGAATAAGTCAAGTCAGTAAAGCAAATAAAAAAATATAGTTTGCTGCGTTTGTGCTGTCACCTTTTTTGTTACGATGCAACTTACAAAAATTTCAGTTATCTTCGTCAAAAAGTTTCACTTGAATAATTTGAGGGTTTTGTCAAATCGGTGCTTACTTTTAAAAAACTATCTATTCAACAAAACATTGCCGAAATCATTTTAAATTTATTTTTGTGTTTGAATGATTTATCTAAATTTTGAGAAGGTTAAGTGGTAATATTTG
This sequence comes from Aquatica leii, assembly GCA_035610365.1. NCBI lineage: Eukaryota > Metazoa > Arthropoda > Insecta > Coleoptera > Lampyridae > Aquatica > Aquatica leii. The sequence continues at coordinate 39,357,632 of CM069435.1, read as the reverse complement.
AACTAATATTTCATACAAAATTGCAAGATTTTAATAACATTTTATGAGTAGTAGTATCTAAAATTTCCATTGCTTCTAAGGTGTCATAAACTATTAAAAATCGTTTTATTCTACGAACCACGTTTTGTCTCTTATTTTGTGTCTCTTTGTAATAACAACGTGATTGTTACTTTTAAAAACTATCATTTTTGTCATTAAAAACTTAAGTATCTTAATCGTAGTTTTAAATTACAAAAACTGTTTTAAAAATAAATTTATTTTAATAAATTAATGAATAATACACACGGTAAAAAATGTTATTTTACTTAAATAGAATGTGCGAGTAAAGTTTTTGTTTCAAAAATTATTATACTTTATTTTTGGTGAACGATTACCGAAACATCTTAATTTAGAAATGTGTGTTTAGCGCACGCAACCAAGAAATCGGAAAAGCAAAAACGTACGAAAATAAACGCGTCGCGGTTATTATTTTATACGTGGCACTCTACGTTTTGTTAAGCGAACTAGTAAACGTAAAGGATAATTATATTTGAGGGAGCGTTTACGATGCTCCATACAATCTTAATTGCTTTTATTTTACTGTAAACATTCAAAATCCGTACAACGAATTAACTTTAAGGAAGTTAATGGAACAGCGAGCTAATGCCAATCTAATTTGGGGAGAAACCAAGGAAATACAATGGTCCTATTTACATGTTATTCAAAGCAATATGGTCTAATTAACGTGAAAACTGTCAGGGAGTTGATAAATCAGACAACCTGTGTAGAAACGACAACTAAAGCTGGGATTAGCTTGCCTCTGACTGAGCTAACACTAAATTTGCATGCACAAACCGTTTCTCAAATTAACCCCCATCACACATCGTCTTGCTTTAGTCTTAGAATTGGTAGGAGAAATGCGAGAAACTTGCTTAACGTAGCACAAAATCTAATCGAAAACACTATAAATTGACACGTCTACTATCGCGAAGAGCAATTTGTTGTGGGAAATTTGTACGTAGTAATCACAACTCCACTAATCACCCTGTGATAGTTTTATTGATTTCCTTCAATCGATTATTAGCCTTTAAGGGGTTTGTTAGTATTCCGTTCTTGTGCTTGTGTCTGTGTAATGAAAATAAATTCCGCAAATACCCGACTTTCATTAAGAAAACTTAATAATTAGGTACTCGTACGTAATTTTATTAACCTGTTGCTTTAGTATACAACTTTAATATTTGATTATATAAATTTTATTGCATTTTTTTTGTTTCAGGTGTCGGCGACAACTTTTTGGCGGGTGTTTAACTGGGCACATCGTCGCACAATTTAAAATTGTAGAGGGCGACACCTCACTAGCTTGAGTTTTTGCTCATACTTTGCCTGTTCATTTTTACAGTTGGCTTTAGTAAAGGCACGCGATTTTTCTAAAGTGTTTGACTACTTCTCGCTTGGTGGCGTTAGCAGTGGTACGTGTAAGAATATTGGCGGGAGTTGATTTTTTTTAAAAATCCCCCACTACAAAGTTCCCCTCGTAGTGTAATATAGGCGGGGTTATAAAAGAATTGCTAATTTTTTCAGGGTCTTCTAGCTAGGCGGAGTTCAAAAAATAAGTAGCGCATTATGGTTGTGGAGTGCGTCGGGGCGGAGCGGTTTTGCGCATGCCGGAAGTCGTCGGCGTCGCGATGGTAGGGACATGCACTTGTGGTATTCACTTCTAGCTTTAGTTCTACGTAGACTTCGAATTGTGTTTCACATTTTAAACCAAAGAACAAGTGTAACTTAATAGTTAACACAGGCACCTGTTTGGAAAAAATTCCACAAGTTTAGAGAAGGTACAGTAATTTTTTAGTTTGTAATTTTGTGTGCGTAATTTTTATGTGTGTATGTTTGGAATTTGAAAAGGATGCGTGAGGTTGAATGAACGCAACAAAAATTCTCTTGCACTTTTTAATTTTCTTTACTATTTCTTTAGTGATGCCGACCCCTCCGGCGACGTCTTACTCCCCACCACTTTCTTCAAGATCAGCCACGCAAGCTCGGCGGTGGACGCGGCTCCGCGGATTCAGAGCTAGACTTAATAGAAGTAGATGTGTGTCAGTGCCTTACAAGTCTTCAAGAACGAAGCATCAGAAGAATAGTTGCATAGTATCAACTCACATATAATCAACGATGAGTCACTCAACAATATTTTACACTGAGTGTCTTTATTTAATAAGCGCGTGATTAATTTAAAGTTTTTTTTAAGTGCAATTAGTAACCGAACTTCTTGTGGTTGGTGATTAGTGTTTAAAGCGTGCGCTATTTTTCTCTGTCGCAAATTCAGGTAGCCAGGTCCGAACAATAACAGCACGCGCCGCGTTTGTTCTTGTGAGGGAGAGTCCGACGGTAAAATCCTATTGTTGCTTTTATAAACCACACTTAAAAGACATGGGACCTGCTTTGTGAATTTTATTCTTTAAATACAATGTAAGAATGAAATACCTGTGGATTGAATTAAGAAACGTCGTGTGACTCCCTTATTAAAGAAACGGGGGTTGACAAGCTAGAGTGACGGATCTATGGATTATTACGTAGAACGATTTTGAAGGTATACGCCTAACGGGTGCGGCGGAACGGCATCCGGTCTTTGAACAGACGCCACATCATCCCGACTGACTAGATTAACTTTACTTCACAATTGAAGCATGGCGTGCCCTTTTTGTTGTCGCCTTTTGTAAACATTTTATTCATTTTATTTATATAACCAACGGTGCATAGAAAACACTACAATAACTTCTTCGCTTCAATATTCATCGAAGTTTTCTATATAGAAAAAAAAAACTGGTAAGAGACTCAAATTTTAATTATCTAAAAATAACCGATATCTCTGAACGCTTTAGTGACGCAATATTTGTAGATATACAAACTGCCATTAACGATAACTTCGGAAAAATTCCTATCTAACCGAATACTAAATGTATAAAAGAATCTGAAATTACTGCACCCAAAGTCATTAATCATAACATTTTTGCATTTTCATCCACTATAAAACAGATGCGAATGTTAAGAAAGGGTTAATAATAAAATATAAATAAATTGGCACATGGTGATTTAGCATAGTAGGGTGCAACAAAAATCGTCTCACGTAGTTTCCCACCTTTGACTACCTGTGATAAAAACACACTCGAATAATCCTTTATGTTTATGCAAGTGTTGAGAAGATGCAAATAGCGTATTACCTGGTTTAAATAATCTTGATTTATGGATTTTGCCATTGTTATGCACGTAGAGGACGTTATTGTATAGCGTGAGAAAAAGGTACCCGAAATTGGCGTTTTTCCAATTTATTTTAATTTCAAAACTAGAACAGTTATCTTGTGAAATCGTTTTAATGTTTGTAACTGCCCTTAGCGTACTTTCAATGAATAGTTTGAACACGGTTTTCGTCTCAAAAGTTCTATTTTCTCCGAATGCATCTGAATCAAAATCAAAAGTGTATATAGACGTATAAAGAAAATCTTGACTTTATGACCCTGTCATAGGTTATCTTGATCTTCCTTCGCACATCGCATGCCGTATCTTACAAAGATTGCATAGCTTCGGGCTTTATCTATCTTATTTACTACTGGACTCCATCCATAAAGTAGCGTAATCTCAACGTTATATCTTAGCAACTACATAGAGAGTTTTTATTTTATAATTAATTAAATCGTCAGTTTTGAGAAAAATACATACGTGGAACTTTGTTCCATCAGAAATACGACATAATTAGTTAACGACATTTGAATTATCGCTTACACACCAGTCGGTAGCAATTACATGTAATCATGTAGTTTGGTCGTCAGTACTAATTCCAGATAGTTCAGAACTGTTTGTACCGTTTTAATGGCGTGGATCGAAAAATTTGTAGCGACAAAGCTTTCAGACCACAATTAATGCCACATGATTGTGAAACATTAAAAAAAACAATCGGCACTAAATAACGCTATTAATCACACACTTGTATTGTCTGCGTATTAGTAATACTCCAAATATGGCACCGATAGCCCATTTTGTCCAAATCAGTCTAAGACTTTGTTTCTTTGAAATGAACGATCTTGCAACTCCGGCAACGACTTAAAAAGCAACTTCTAATGCTATTCTAAGATAATGATAGGTTTTCTGTGTAATTTATTCTTTAAAACGCATTTTACCTGTTGACTACGGCTGTGTCACAGAAACCCTGCCATTTATATTTTATTCACCAATCTCCAATTATTTCGTCGTCGATATATTGAATAGCAGGTGGCATCCTTTCTTTGTTCAAAAAAAAATTTTGTACCCAAATTTTTTGCGAAACTTCAGACGCTCGCCAAAACTCATATGTTAACATTTTAAACAAAATTTAATGGCCGATAATTTTGTAAGATTATCATTGAGAAATATGCACATACGACTTGGGAGCATAATTTAGACAGACATCCAAAATAAATTAACGAAATGCGTATGCTAAGTAAGCTCAAAATTTGTTTAAATTATCGTCATAAATTTCGTATCTTAGATTTGATTTTTTTTAATTATTTTAATGTGAATGTTGGCGTGCATGAGTGTAAATCAAAAAGTTATTTCGGTCGTTAATAACAAATACTGACGAAACTAATTCCACGATTTAATCAGCTTAAAATTTCTTTTGGTTTTTGGTGTGGGAAGACAGGAAACGCACACACACACACACTGTTAGACAGGCTTAATTGCCTCATTATTGCTTAATTCGAAAAATGTCATTTTTGTCTGTGCCAATCATAAATTTAAGGAATGTACAGGGATTTGTGTATGGTTTGCATACCAAAAGCGACAAAGAGTTACAGAAGGTCTTAGACCCTTGTCGTTTGGGTTATTAAATTTAAGGTCATTTTTTGTAGTTGTTGTATAAGAAGGGCAGATGTTACCTACATAACTTTCCCACTGAGATTCTTTTTTTTAAGATTTCAAGGTTGTTTTTACTGAAATTTAAAAGAAATGTTTAATTAGTAGCAGGTGTGTTTTATATAAAATTCTGAACGTTTCTACAAAGTTATAAACAAATGTGGTAATTTTAACGACTGAAAAGAACTGAAGTAATAAAACACGTTTTTACTCTCTCGAACTTTACATAACTATTATGTGGCTTTTAGAACACACCCAATCGTTTCATTAAAAAGCTAAAAACTTTCTAAGTTGTTTTTTGTGTGCGTCTGTTTCGTGTTTGATATTTTGTTGCATTATTTAGTGTTACCCAAAGCTCCGTGCACGAGCGTTTAAATGAAGAAATTTGGCTGATGTAAGAGGTGTAATTGGTTCAAATTGTAGGAATCCTACATTCAATAAAAAAACAAATTATAGAAAATTGTAGGAACTCTTCTACCCATCTCGACACATCGATAATTTGCAGATTGTTAGTAGTTAAACATAATTGGCACTTTGGATTTATTAGCAAATGCACCTTGCAGTGTTAAAATTAGACAAAGTAGTCTTTCAACGGGTTAATTAAATGCGGAGGGGAACGTATACCAATTAGCGATAATCAGGTAGCAGTACTAATTAAGCATGTGCAGAAGTATGGTTTATAAATATTTGCACTTAATAGTTTAATGGCGTCAATTATAGTGCTGTTATCGGTGCATCGCATAGTAGTTTAACCACGTTTTCGTGACCGGCTCTTGAAAAAAAAACTAATTCCAAAGAACGTTTTGAATGATATATAATCTTATTTGGTTAGAATTTTTAGTTTTTGAATATTTAATCGGGGGATTTCGATAGCACATGTGAGAGATGTAGTGAAGATAAAATCCGAACATTTAGCACCCAACCAAATGTTTGAAAGGGAAGCTGTTGCGGGTGATTGAAACGCGAAGGGGGAGGAATTGTGGATCAAGGGCCAAGGTTAGCTAATTGACAACATATCTCCCCTAGTCGCGGGTTAGCGACTCGCGAGAGGTGACGTCATTCATCCATCATGGCTGCCACCACGCGTTCTGACTAATTCAGGATGTAACAATCGTAACCACGTTTGGCGGGAAACGTACACTAAATAGATTTACACATTAATTACTATTGCAGTTATTTTAAAGGAAACGTGCTTACAGGTCGTTACCGAAATTATATTTACCGTAAATAATATCCATACTACCTTATAATCAAATTAGTAGCTACTGTTTATGTATAAATTTTGATGCTAATGAGATTTCTATGCCAAACAAATCATGCACGAACTTTTATCTAACACCGATCGTTTTACACCAGACCAATTAAAATTCGTCCTACTTTAGCGTTGATAGTATTTCCACAAAAAGTGATGCTTTAGGGAAATAACTATTAGTAGCAATTTCTATAATCAATTAGTCCAGCAGACGACTGTGATTCGAACAAAAAGAAGTTGTTCACTTATTACATAAATATACATAATTACATAAGAATTTTAAGGTGTGTGTTAAACGAAAGAGAATATTCCAAAACCTTTATAAATAACGTGTTAAGATTTGCTCTTGAATATCATTTCAATGATCTCATCACTTCATAATGTACAGTTTGTTATGGTACGTTATCTTCAAGTTGTTCTTTTTTATCTAGAAATACAGCGCACACATGGTTCTCATACTCCACAATTCTTTTTTTAGAAGAGTTATTTATTCACGTTGTGTAAACGCTACACCAACAGTCGTCTTCAATAGTTGAACCCGAAAATAATTTTTCATCTTACTAGTTAGTTTATACGGCCATTTTAAACAACCATCAGATTAAATAAGGGCCTGGATTTAAAGGATGAATTGGCAGAATTAGTTTTCCCCCTCACTGTAGTTATGTAGGACATAAAACCTCTCATTCTGTTATTTCAGACAATGAAGCTTAGTTTGCTTCTCCCTTTAATAAAATTTATTTGATCTCGTGACTTGCTCAAAACTTGTTTAATTCAAGAAGCTGATCAGTGAATGTGCAGATAAATGCTTGCGGCGCTTTTACTTCAACTTGGCAATTACCGTACGCTTTGTGATTAATAACAAAACCTCCCTTCACTTTACCATCACTTTCTTTTTCGACTCGAACTGTGACTACACAATTCGTTATTGGCGCGGAAGAATAAAAAAAAAGCTTCATAAATAACGTGAAAAAAAAACTATAATATAGTGTTACTACCCGTTTGGAACAAAGCCAACACGTAATTGGAAAAGCCCATAATCCATAAATTTCGGTTATATAAATAATTTTTGTAATTTACTGTGATATTAAATGCGTTGCTTTTTTGAGATAATTTAGGTGTTCAATAAAATATGTTTTAAATGTGGAAGAAACACCTGTTATCAACGTTTCCAGTGCAAGGTTCGCCGACAGTTAAGTGCTGGAAATTTCGAACGAAACGATTGCCAGGAAGGAAAAAAAAAGCTTAGATGGACGCGCTTTTATACTGTGATTAACTTTTTGGGAGGATTTTTTTCTATACTGGTAGACCACTAGCGAGGTATAGAGTTCCTACGTGACTTTATACGGTAGGAACTTCATACCGTGCTCTTGGATCGGCCACAATTCATCGGCAACAATCGAAAAAAAAACGTGGACGGACATGTGAGATGGTTGAAAGTATCTATTAAATTTTAGTAACTGTACATTCAAAGGCAATAAAATTAATCATGCATTAATGATAAGATTTATAACGTCGGATCTTTTGGTAAGAACTTAATTTTATGCATGGAAATTTTATTGCCTGTGAGCTAAATGTATCGACACTTAATAGTATGTCATTATTTTGTATATTGTTTATAGTATTTTTCTTTAAATTAAATGATGTGCACGTTGTTCCTCTCCAATGACCCTGTTTTTTTCAACTCGAAGTGCAGCCAACGCGTCCTTGAATTAGAGAGTAAAAATGTAAGGAAGTAAAGTAAATAGTTGTTTGATAAGATTATTAATAATCTTTCGAGTAGAATGTATGTCTCTCCTTATCTTACTACGACTATTTACACTACAACAGCTGTTTTTTTTCTCCAAGTAATCTTAGAATTTTTGTTTTGTCTTATCATTGTATTCAGGTCATAGACATGCTTCGTGCGACATTATTATATCAGTCGCTATTTATAAGTTTTCTTTGAAAAATTACGTTTTAAGTTGTCTTAAGTGTATCGACATACATTTCTAAAAGTTTGCTCGTGCCAAGAAATCGTATTTTTAAACCGAAACTGCATTACATTATATTCTCTTCATAGTTGAAAACTAGCGTTATTAAATAAAGATTATAGTTATTTATTTAACCCTATTTTTTACACGAGGTTGTTCACTTCTGTCTATGTGTGTTTAAGCATGTCGTAGATCCTTGGGATAAACTTGCTAGGTTCAGGTAGTTTTTGATGAGTGTTTCAAATGTCATGACAGCATGCAGATATTTTTAACACAAGTTTTGAAATAAAAACTGCTACAGTTTTTTTAGAATTGCGGCAGATAGAAAATACTTTTGAATTTAAGCAAATCTGCTTTACACTAGTGCTGTTAATAATTTTTATAGTAAACGATCAACGCCTCCTCATTCAGGCAAATACATGTTGTTGCATGTTTTTTGTAGTATTTTTTATAGTTTTTGGCATTGTTATACAACGTGACGTATATTTTTAACATTAAATAGAAAAAAAGGAGAAGTTTTCTCAGAAATAATTATATGTATTTACGATTAAGTCTGTCAAGTTTTAATGAACAAAATTATGGTTAATTAGCATTATTTCAGGCTATTGTTCTGTCAGACTAGAGAAATAAGTACCTAATCGTCTTGTAGTACTTATGATTATGATAGTTTCGCGTACAATCAATAGGGATTGTGATATGTAGGTATTCCACCAGCTTTCGTTAAATAACTCGCATTTGTATCAAGAATAAATTGTAATTATTACGTAAAGTGACTCCAATTAATTTTTATCTTGTTTCAACTAACACAAAAATTATGATTGGTTTTCCAGTTATAAAGGTTACTTTCTAATTTTCTCAGTGAGAAAACCAAAAATTTATTCATATACTTTATGAATACCAAGAAGAAAAAAATTCACATCCTGAATTTTGCAACTGGAGACTTTCTCTCGCCAAACATTAAACAGCACTTTTTTATTTACATTACTGGCACATTAGGACAAAAACAAGCATAAGGAATGTTTAATTTTAATTAACGCTAAGAAACGGTGCCATCCTTGAAATCATGATTATAATTCTTACGTTAATTAACTAAAATATAAGAAATATTAACAAAATGGATTTAAGACTAAGGTAGAATTGTGATTTCAAATATATCTAAGCATAGGAATGTTTGTTTAATGGTATTGTTGAATATGTAAGGTCACTTTTTCAGCATCTGAAAATAGATTGCCAGTGAAATGTATTTATAGTTAACATTAACTGCGAACAAACTCTACCATAAGTTATGGATTTTGCTAAATACACGAGACCAAAAGAACTTTGCTTCTGTAAAATAAAATAAAATTTCTAAATCGTTTTATTCAGTTTTTTAGTCTACCGCAAGAATAACTTCTTGGTTTTGATAGAAACAGTGCCTGGACAAAACTTAATGAACTGTCACGCATAACACCAATTATTTTCAGGTTGTTACGAGAACTCTTACAATAATTAATTTTTATTATACACTCTCGCTCTAATTATTATACGGTCAAGTTAAAAAAGACTTTTAATTGGTGTTTAATGAACTGGTATTAATTTCTGGTTTGTGTTTTTTTATTTATCAAGATCATAGTACAATCTAATTAAATTTGATTTGATCCTTTTTGATCGAAAATTAGCGTTTCTTTTTTAATTAAAATTTGACGAATTTTTCGGCGTGTAGCTTATAATGTTTAGTTTCCTGGTTCACAAGCTTTAGCCTGGTTCACAGTACGATACAGTTAGAAATTGAACGTTTATGTGTAATAAAATGTGACAACTTTAAAATTTAATTACAACGCGCATTGTTGATGGCCTTACAACGCAAGCAAATGGAAACTATTGCCTAATTAATTCTAATAACTAACGTTTGCTTATTGCAGTTAATTTTATAACTGCTTCTGCAACGCTAAGTGAAAATGCTATAAAAGAATGAATGTAATATGAGAAAACAAAACTATGCAAAACTCACAGGTGGAGCTAATAATTTTGGTTATTACATAACTTGCACAATAACTTGGCAGGGCTACAACGTTAAAATTAGAATGAGAAAATGCAGCGTGTTCTTATACAAAAAAAAATCCAATTTAGATTAGTTTCTACGTGAGCTTATCGTATATGTCAATAAATTTGAAGTAAAAGAAAGGTAAAATATAGGCTAGAATTAGATTTACATGTAAATCGCTGTGCCCACCAAATGCAACAAAGAATGATCGGTAAAAGTATAAATTTTGTAAGTATACTCGATGAACAGTAAAGATAAATAGTGCAATATATTAGTCTGTGTCGCTCTGCACGAACCCTTTCATTAGACCAATATTACAATAAAGTAGTAGTTGAAGATAAAATGTGCGCTTTTGGAAAAACTTAATTATTCATAGAACTTTTGGTTTCATTTTGCAATGTGAGTAATGGTTAAATGGTAAGGGTTGACGTGTAATTACCATTTTAAAACATACACTTAGAAAAATGTTTACATTATCGTGTTGGAACGTATACGTTTAATTTTCAACGATATAGGATGGTTCAATAACATTTTAAAGAGCGCTAGTGCCGTTTCATTTGCCTTACATTAATTAGTAGGAAACGTTTACGACTGTTTACCAATTTTAACGAACATAAATCATACGTATCAGCAATTATAGCGACTTCCAAACATACGACATTGGATACATTATTCCCTCGTTGCTGTTACGATGCAATAAAATATGTAAAACTCTAGAACATATACGCGGTCCATTACAACTTACTTGTCACGCAATGTAGTCAATATAAAAAAATTCATTTCTATTTGTGCATTTTTCTACTACTTTATGAATGTATTTATGGACTTTCCACACGATAGTTTGCACTTAGAAAATGCATTGTTGTTGGCACCGTAAAAAGCATAAATTTATTTAATCCACCGCGAGAGTTCTCTATAATAAAATAGTCGAAACCTCTAATAAACAAGAATTGCGAAACTTGCAATTTACACTGACAAAAAAGAATTCACTTCTAATATCTATTTATCGAATTTACTAAAATATACTTTTAGAAAAGTACTGAATACAATTACACGTTACTGTCAACTACATTAGTTTGCAATTTTCGTAATTACTTAATCACTATATACAGTACAACTTCAATAATCCGAATCAATTACAACATGGACAATTTAAATTACTAGAATTTTGGATTACCGGAATCCGTTGAAAGCTTGCCTATTTTTCTATTTTAAGCAGGATAAAGTAGTTACGTATAAATAATTTTAAAGAAAATGGTTAGTTTTAGTTTTTTTATTTGCGTTGTGCATAATACAACTAACTCAGTTCGATGTTATTCTGGTGTGCTCATTCTACATATAAAAATAATGCATTAAAATGTTTCACAGAATCAATTTAGTCTAACATTATTTATTTTTAAATGATAAACCTCACAAACATTTCATATAAACCAAAATTTGTAAACCAAATTGAGTGGTATTGCTTTGAAAATGTTTTGCAATAATATTTGCTTTATAGTACGATTTGCAGAAGAACCTGGATGAGTGTGATTTTTAAAACCAAGAAAATTACGAAATTTTGCAATGATGAAAAAATAATTTGAATCTTTCCTTTGAATTTAACCGCACCAAAAACGTTATTCATTCGACATAAAATTAATTGTTATCGTAATATTTTTGATGCAATTTTTGGCTTTTTGGTTATAATATCGAATTATAATAGTTTATCACTTATGTACTAATAACCATACATAAATATTCAATTTTTTGGGCATCCAACGTTCTTCAGAATTTTACGATTTGTAGAAGTACGTTATAAATAAATAAGTTTACTGAGAAAATTTAAGATAAAGAGCTGACCGTGTTTAACTGTTGTTGAAAAGGACTCTTACACATTTATGTCTTTTTTTATTTATTTTTGGTGCTCCAATTAAATTCTTCAACTAGTTCAATTTCAGTATTTTTCTCAATCATAAATTTAATCTAAAATATAACATACTGCATTCTAAAAACGTTATTTAATGGATCATTATATCTGAAATTTCTGATTTACTACAAGAAAAACTTCTGCAGCTTGGTACAGATTGGCGTTATTGGTATATAAATGCAGTCAATCTTTGTAACATTAATGAAAAATTAAAGATAAATTGTACTTTTATTTGCATAACATGAAAAAAATCTTGGGTTCAATAGTTGCTGCATTTTTTCTTTGAACTAAAATCTGGGTGTATCTTTCAGCATCACTGCAACATCCAAACGTTCCGCTTTAGCGTTCAGCTGATTTCCGTAAGAGGCGATGTATACGTTTCTGACTTTCTGTAACCATTAGAATTAGTTTTACCTATTGTTTTAAATAGTTAATGCCAATTATAAATTTATAGATTTTTTTAAAGGTATTGTAACGGTTATTAAAACTAATTTATTTATACTAAAAATATGTACACGTTTATAACTAACCGAATTAATTAAATCTAAGGATATTTAATAAAAACACACTAATTTATATAACAACTATCACTCGAAAGATTATGTCCGCGGATAACTTCTATTTATTTAAACACTGACGCTTGTTTACATTAAAGTCACGCACGATTTTAATTCGTCGTATTTATCTCGACACGCGTTAATTTATTTAAACTTAAATAATCTTTTTAACACCACCTACTTCGAATTACTGAAATAACTGACCTATGATTTGTTTGTACCGCATTTATACATTTTAGCCAAACGTTCGAGAATCTTCTATATCTTTCGGTAAACGTTCTGGAAATGGATAAAAACTTCGTGAAGGTTCTCGAACTTGAGAATAATTTCTCGAATGTTTCATTATTTGCGTTGCGTCATCAAAAAAATGCTTATGAAACTAATGTGTTATACTGATGTGGTTTGAAAATTTATAATTTTTTTTTGAAATAATTTAAATTCAGAAAACAATGAAACAATAAATGATTTTATTAAATAATAACTACAATATTGAGCCATGAACCAAATGCATACAGTACAAAATTAACTTAATTGTAATATTTAATTTTTATCATAAAATGTTAATGCTTTGTCTTTTTTTTAGCGTTAAATAGATATTTGGGTTCTTTACATTTTAAACATTTAGGCTTTCAATATCTCATCAATAGATAGAAATATGGGGTGTCATGATCGGGTGCTGTTGGTAACAATGAAAGTACGACTCTTCTTTATTTTTGAAACCTGTACTAGTAATAAAGAATCTTCTTTAATATCTTTTATGGTCATTTTCACAAGTTCGTCCCGTCTATAATGCACCAAGAACTTCCATAATTCGGACTAACAGTCAAAAGCATCTTATTAATACAAGCATAAAATTAATATTATTTACCTTTTTTACTAGAAAATTTTATCTGGTTCTTCAAACAGAAACTTCAACATACCTTCTTTTTTATATCTTACGGATTGTCGTTTTTAGAATGCGATTGATTTCTTATATTTATTATTATTATTTACAGATAACACAAATCTAAGCATCAAATACATTGACCAAAGGGTTGAAAGCTTAATGGTTTTTACTTTCTCGCTAAAGTAAGCCGTCTTTACGTTTTCAGTGTATCTTTTAACCTTCTTCAATTTATACCATGCGATAAAGAGGTCGTACTGCTTTTCATTTATGTCGAACTTTTCAGGCAGCAGATACAACGTAACCATTTTAGCAACGTCTGCAATTTCGTGTGATGTACATACACGATAAATCACTGAACTCATTTTCTTCTTCCATCTTTGTATTTGAACACTTGAAAAACACAAAACCTTTGTTCACCAGTAAATACTTTATTCATTGGGTAGCCAGCGTTTCGTACATGTTTTCGCGTGTGAGCGACAAAGTGACATTCCACGAAAAAATCGACTTTTGCGTTGTCAAATGCCTAGTTTCTATACTGATTGTAGAAAAACACAAGTCTAATAAACTTTTCAAAAAATTATGGAAAGTACAGTAAACTGGGTCAACATTGTCCCAAAATTCACCTTTTTTTCACTTAAGGTCAAACTGTTGTGACCTTAACTTATTTAATTTTTTTTTATTCTATACACTTTTATAACCAATGCTTTAAATCGGTTTTGACACAGCTGTAGACTTACATCTAGTAGGTTTGCGAATTTAAAATCTTGAGCTAAAGTTACCTAGACCAGGTAAAACTTTGGCACAGCCACCAACAAAATGTTCACAATCTCATCTTTAAATTACATGTTACCCTATACAGTTTGTTTCTAACTATATTACGTTCATTTTTACGTAAAAAATAGGTATTGGGTAGTACCTAATTGTTTGTACAAATTAAAAAAAAAAGAAAATAGTTTTTATGCGAAAAGTAGCAAATTATTACACATAACTTTAATGGTTGTCCTTTTGACGTATTATCAAACAAATAAAATGTTTTAGCTAGGTAGGTAGGTACTAAACGTAAATTCAATTCAGAAAAAATAAATGGTCTCACTTTGGTAGAGAAATTTAGTTCTTTTGTTTTAGTTTTAGAAAAAAAAGAAAAGAAAAAAGACTTGTTATCTTTAGAAAAATGTAGCAAGTTTCTAAACATAAACTAATTCAGGAACAGAGAAGAGTTCTCTTTTTGACATAAATTTAGGTAGATTGATTTTACCGCATACATCTGCCCACCATAAGTCATGCAGTCTAATTTCTCAGATCATTTCGAAAACTTAATTTTTTCTCTATACATTCTACAGTAGGACCTTCGGAAGTAGTTTTCTGAAGCTTTTCAGGGTATTTTTCACCATTGTAACAAACAAAAACAAAATTATCGACAACATAATTTGCAATCTTGCAGTTCTGCACAGTCGACACAGTCACACCTTCAGACTCTAAACATATTTCCAAGTTGTTGTCGGTTTCTTCGGATAAAGAAAATCTAGTTCTGGTTCTCTTCCATTCAGTGGCTGTTTTCTTCTTCTTCGAAAACCAGTTTGATAAACCTGCTGAAAAACAGTCGGAATCAGAACTGTCAGATGATATTTGTTGTTGTTCTTCAGAAGCTTTGTCTTGAGTAGCTGTCATCTTCTCTTTGGGCATAGTAGTAGCTTCACAATGCAAACTTGAAATAGATTAGACACTTTAAAAAACATAGTTTTACACGTCGTTCAACATACTAATAAAAGAACTACGAACAAAATTGGGCACGTTATTCCCTATGAAAAATAACTGTTTGGGCTACAATAACCCAGCTCGAATTTACACAAGAATTCAATACAAACTTTTTCGATACAACTTGGACCCTGGGCTAAAGTTGCCTCAAAAAGTGAGCTAAAGATACCCCAAAGCAATCAATACGATTTTTCGCCGAATAATGGAAAGCTAGAAAGAAAAACTCTTGCACCATCTCTTCACCAGACAATAATAATTAAAATGTTACACTCACCTAATTTATATTTCCTTCAGGTTCTGGGATTCAAATGAAAGTTTCAGAAGCACGAGTTATCAACATAAAACTTGGAAAATGTAGCAGCACTGTACTAGCGGAAAAAAAGTAAACTAAAAAAACTTCTCACTGAGTGAATCCAATGTTTTTGTCTCTATGATTTTATCGATTTGTTATGACGCATTATTATCTCGCCATCTATCATTTTTAGGGTACTATTTTTCAGAATTAGTTTAAAAAATGGATACCATGGCGTGCAAACGTCCCCTTAACGTGATTTTTTTAAACACGAAGTTTTCGAGTCATAAAAAAAATTTAAAAAAACGGTTTCGTGTTTTGAAATACAATTCGGTCGGGAAAAAAATTGCGCAAAGTTATTTTTTTTTGGTCGGTTTACATGTTGTTCTTTAGGTACTGAAGTGATCTGACAACTAATTCTTGATTTTTATGTGTGTATGAAAGCTTTTGTGTTCTATCTGACGGTAGCTGAATGCCTAGGTGTTTTAATTTGCCAGACTGCGTATCACGGTCGCACAAAATATGCATTGCAGTTTCTAGTTCTCCTTAATTGTTCCTGATTGAACGTTTATCTAATTTTTTTTATAGGTAAAACAATAGATTTGTTTTGACCTATTGCCACTGGATCTAATCTCGTTTTGTCGCAATGCAGTGCTCCTCTTTTAGCAGCGTATATCGTTATCGACTTATTAAGATTGTTTAAATATTTATTCTCAGTTATATTCAAACGCTTTTAGTAGTTTGTGATTCAACTTATTGTACGTAGTTTCTATATCTAACGATGTATGTTTCTAAATAATCAAATTGCTTAAGTTACGCGATGATTTGTTTTAAAATTTTTATTTGTAACGTCGAAGTGCTTGCAATATTACTGTACGTGTTCACATCAATATTATATTTTTGGGTATTGTAATAAATTTATTGTATAATCAATCGTATAGCAATCGGGGTATTATCACCGCTAATGATGCAATTTTTTAAGTCATTTTCAAAACTTCAGAACAAATTTTACGGTACTGATCAATGCTTGTCAGAAAAAACGAGTAATGATTAATTATCAATGTAATCTTTATGGCAAATAATGACAGAATACATTATTTTATCTATTCAGAAATATTCGAAACTGTTATCATCAGTATTTTGGCACAGAGAATTTATGTAACCATGTTTTTTATGATGACATTTATTACTTTTTTTATGCAAAAATAATTATATGATTGTGGTAGTGTTATCAACCAGACAGGGGTCAAACAAGACGAAATCGCGAACGATGGTCGACGATGTCAAATGATAATTTTTACGGAAAGAAAACGAATGATAAACTTTTTAAAGTAATGAATTTAGGTACTTAATACTTTGTAAAACTTTAAAAAATTTGTTTTCGGAAACGGAAGTCAAACCCAAGTTATGGCATCGATTTTTATAAGATATATAAATAAATTCTTTGTTCAATAACCTATATTTAAGGTCCGTTGGACTAAAAATAAAAAGAGAACACATCTGGATGAACAAAAGTTTAAAACAAAAAGTGGCAGAGTGGATTGCCAAATATACAAAATATACAATTTGATAAACGTTTTCGTTGAAAACAAAATTATTTATCGCCTAGTCATAAAATAATACATTCCAAAACTAAAATTGAAAAATAAAATAATACAAAAAAATGTCACACTTTATTGAATTTACACTGTTTTTAACCAATTTTTGAGTAGGACTCGGAAACAAAATAAAAACTACGTCACCGTTAACACAACGTAATTGTAAGGACTTAATGAACCCTGAGAATTCGTATGCAGCAGCACACTAATTAAAAAATTAAGTCTAAAAAGGATATATTGTTTAATTTCGTACAAAAAAAGTTTGTATAGTTGACAAAACGGAAGTCATAATTAACAGCATCGAATGCATTCTTGTAATTAACGCTCCTACAGTTGATAACGGTATTAATTAAGGAAATTGGCGCTAAAATGATTAGTTAAAATTATTCTAAAAAGTGAGAAATGTTTAAATTAAGGTGTACGTACGTTCTAAAAAAAGAATACGGGTATTAACAGGAAACTATTGACGTGCTTACTTGACTTTTATTACTGGTTGATGATGGTGTCATTTCGCTAATGAATTTAAAACGTGGCGTTTTCTATTAGTAGGTTTATATTTTTAACGGTTATTTGTGTATTTGGCATAATTCTCCGCGCATTAGAATATAGAAATTACCGATATTTTTTATGAATATTATAATTGGAAAATTATACAAGTTGAATAAAACAATCTTTGAAGAACATTGTAACAATTTTGAAACATTTGGTTAGCTTCAAAAGCGTTTGTACGTACATAAATAATAATAAATTAAACATTTTATGGTGCATACCACTTTGGCGACAACATTTATTTTTAAGACACTCGGCCATTGAAAAACCAAAGTGCATTCTAAAATACGAAGACTAAAAGTTGCGAGAATATGATACCCGCTAGTTAAATTTAACTAAAAAAAGAAACGCGCGCTTATATTAGGACCAGGTTTAATCTATGCCAGTCTTGGGAAACCGTTTGGAATTAATATGCCTCATGGGAACCAAAATATGTAAATATTTCTCGAATCAAAAATCATAAGGATACTTTTTATTGCCAATAGGAAGCTTTTATGTTAATGCTTCTTTATTTGTATGTTTTGGTACCGGTAGTTGTGGTTTTGTTGTGTTAGAGAAGTAGGTTGTGAGAGTAAATTTAACCATATTAGGAAAATTCGAAATAGATAAAAAAGTATCGATTAATTAATGAAGAATTTAAGAGATACTGCGATGTTGCATTGAACGAATTCTATGCAATTTAAATTTCCAAAAATGAATAAACATTAACGTCTAAGTTTGGCTCATTTAAATGATTACATCGGTATGTAAGCAACTTCGGATTCTTCGTTAACTGTTTGTGGTTTATCGTTAAAAGGCCATACTTCGAAAGAGGTATGGATATTTTTAGAAACAAAACGATACGTGGATGTTTTTGACTCATTCATAACGATTTACGCACAAGTTTTTTTTTAGTTTTCCGTTACCATGCTTTGATTGTTTCCGTTTTATTAGATTCGCACAGAATTTGATAAACAATTAAGTATCTGAAAAACGCTTCTACATACGGTACAGCCGTTTTATACAAAATTAAGTAAGTGTAACAAGAAATTCAATGCGACATAGAAAGTTTGAACCATTATGTGGTACTACAATATAAAAAAAATGATTATACTGATTTAAAAATGTTTTTTTTTTAAATTTTGTTACTTTATTTTCAATGACAACGACGTTTGTGTCTTCTTTCTATTTTAATCAAAACCGGTTTATGTCGTCTAACAAAATTGTCTCTTAAGTTAATCTATTTTATTGTCTATTACATGTTTATATCGAAGTAGCTATTTTGGGACTGCATTTTGTTTTTCTGGTATATATTAGCATGTTATAGTTGTTGACCTTTAGTTTGAAGATTTAGAGTAAGCGTTCTCTGATTTGCGACTGCAGAATAAAATTTTTATTTGGTAGTTCCCTTGTTATGTCCACATTTCTTATTACCTATTACTATTTAAAAAAACTTATGTGTTATCCGATGTTATATAATATGTAAAGATTTACGATACGACATCTTTTGAATCAGTTAACAATACGCGATTTAGGAATATCGGTGTATATCGATACGCCTAATACCCGTTTTACATTTGGCAATAATTGTACGTGTAATTGCAATTCTCAATAAATTGCAGTAATTAACTTCAACAAAAATATTTTTGCACGAACATGTTCTAATTGAAGCAACCGAATTGCAGGAATGCGTTGCAGCTACAATTTCTGTCCTACACTATGCTATATTACTGGAATTTATTGCGAATTGCAATTGCCAAGTGTAATACAGGCATATCGCACAGTATCGATACGACGACGAAGTTCTGTTTATCTTATCTTAGTTTAACACGTTCAACTCGGATGCGACCCACTGGTGGGTCACCGGTCCTAATATTATCAGACGGTGCGATCCACCGGTGGGTCGCTGAATTGTATACGCAATAGAAGTCGTGACCCACCGGTGAGTCACTGATGTAAGAAAATTATATCATATCTATTTCTTTTCACCCTCTGTATGTTGCAGTGGTACTGACGACTCATGAACAAGTTAAATACATTATAAACAGGCCAGGATGTGCGTATCATCGATGTGTTGCTTAGGATGAAGTGAATAAAAACAGTTAATGTATAAGTACAGGAAAGACAAATAGAAAGGTCTATTAAGATTTTATTATAAATTGCGCAGAAGATTTATTAGAAATAAGTTGAATATTTATATGAACAAAGCTAAAGACGAAAACAGCATTAGAAATAATTCAAAAACAAAACAAGGAACATCTCTAAATGTACAAGATTAAAACACTCTAAACAGAAAGTGTCCTTCGCAGTCATGACAATGTATCATGACTTTCGTAGCTTTTGCATCAGCAGTTTTTTACCATTTTTTAAACTTTTTTGTCGGTACCCCTTTCTGCAATGTTTGCGATTCTCCCCGCCATAATACTGTAGAGGTTACATTTTCATTCAACGTATGTTTGATTATCTGATCACGAAACTGCAGCATCGTGAATATTAGATTTTAGCTAAACTTTCTATGGATTATCAACGCATTCACAAAAGCTGCTCCATTAACATTTTTTTATACCGCTTTACAGTGATATAATATGATGTCATCTAATCAGAAAACTCGACACTTTTCTTGGTAGAATTGTAACTTATCACAACGCCTGGTTTCTTTATTTCATCTCCAGTTCAATTTTTTCAATCGATACTTTGCAGTAAACATTTATGCTTTTGACATCAACTAACATGTAAATTGGAAGTTTGTCTATCTATACATTTTATCGCGTTGACTCCGTTTTGATTTTCAAGAGCCACTTATTAATTTTTGCTTTAGTTTCTCATCAAAAAAAATGTTTGGTAGACCCTTTCTGTTGCTTCTTACAGTGCCGGCGAGGAACGTTTTTCTTCTAAAAGTTCTGTAACTAATTCTAGACTGGTGTAGAAGTTTTAGGCACACATAGTCCGCTCTTCGTCTAATAAACGCTTCATTAGTTTTATGGAAATCGAATGTGCATGACTTTTTCCAGCGACCGTGTCACCTTTACCAGCATAAACAAGTGTACTCTTCTGGATGATACAGTTTATAGAGCTTGATACCATACTTATGGCAGTTATTTGGTATATATTCTATAAATGAGAACCTACCGCGCCATGGAATATTATTCTTCTTATTTTTAGTTATCTGACGTCTGAAATGATAGAAATATCACAAAAATTCCAATACTGAAGAATTTGTAGAAATATGTCTCTAGACTTTGCTTCTCTAATACACAAATTTGTATACATTTTGTTTTTTGACCAAAACAAACGAATCTCGGAAAGGCATTCACTGCCAGCTATAAGCAGAATTGCAAAAAACTTTTGTGTTTTCTCTTTATTTGCATCTTTCTGAGAGTTTTGTTTTCTTTCCGGTTGTTTACTAATACACGTGGCAGCATATCTATTAGTTAGATTAAAAATCTAGTCGCTAACAAACTACGAATAAATTTCATATGAATTATCTACATCAATACATTGCAAAAGTTGAGAATCATTGGCAAATTCGGAGATATTTAAATTGGTTCTTTTTACCTTGCCCCAATTTACAGCAGAAGCAGTTGTCTTGCTGCTGGTAGAAGAATCGCTGTGCGTTCGTCTTTTTTCATAACATACACTAAGATTCATTTATCACACCAAAAACTACAAGTACTTAAACAACTGATCAGTCTATGCTGCATTTAATTTTCTACCACGTGCACAAAGATGCGCATTGCGTATGTACAAATCTTGTAACAGTTAGCATTAAATCAATTTGAGATATGCTGGCGGGGCGTCGCTACTTTTTTTTGAGAAAATTATTTAAAAAAACAAAATTTAATGTGTCATCTACCTATAATATAATTTTCATGAATTGTGCAAAAAAAACTCTTCCGCCAGATACCAAACATAATACACCTAGTACTTTAAATACAATAAATATTCATATTATCCCCAACAAATTTTGGTAAAATTAGTTCAATTATGTACACAATAAAAAGTAATTTTATGGAATTAAAGATAAGAAGTAAATTATTCACTTGGCATTATCACAGTATAGAAACAATTCAGTAGTTTCACTTCACAGGCGGCACTTTGATCTTCGTGTAACATATTTAGCCAGTGTGCACTATGCTGCGAGTTGATTTTGATGACGAAATCAGACAAAACTACCACGCTTTTTTTTAATTTGTTTGCAAACGTTTATGTTGCACATAAACAATCTTCAGAAAATCTGTTTAAGCCACTGCGCACTATGCCACGAGCTGATCTGCGCGAGGTAAATTATGTTATAAAAATTTGATCCAGTTTACATCATCTGTGTACCCTAGAAGTTAAATACAGTGCACGCCGCTTATTGGAATCACGGATACGCTATCAATTGGGTAATGTTATCACTTTATTAAAGAACAAGCCGGATTATTATATATATAACATAACATGAACAATAACCTTTTTTTGTATGAATTTTTTAGCTGAATGTTCAGAATACGCTTGTTTAGAGTGAAAAATTTTATCATTGTACCCTAAAAATAGTTGTTTTGTATATTTAGCTTTATTTTTGCAGTATTATTTATTTATTTAAGTATTTTGACTGATTTACGTAACGTTACATCATTTAAACATCTGTAAATCCGTTATCTTCGAGAATTAACTTGGAAAACATGTGCGCTCTTAGAATAATAGCTTAAATAATTAACTACGTTTTATGTGATAACGTTATTTTGCATTTATTTTTAGTGTCAATAAATTTCTGAGAAGAATTATCTAGTTCTTAGAATTAAGTTAAATTATTATTAAACATGATAACGTTGTTTTTGATTTTTTTTATTAACGGTGTCAAGAAACTATTTAATGCTACAGGTCCGTTGGCTCAAAATTTTGTTTTTTTTGCTTGCATTGATGCTATGATTTCACCTTCTAAGTTAACAACCTGTTAATCCCATACGCGCTTTATGTATTTACTGGTTTGTTACAAGCTTCAGGTTTTACGAACCTTGCACGGCCAACTTACAATAGTCGGGATTAGGGGAGGTTCAAAGAAAACAGGTAATATGCTTAAGGGCGCCAGAGCTGATCCAAAGTAACGTCTCTATCTCGCTCACGATAGAACGGTTCAAACTTGTAACATAATTTGAAGGCTCGTAATCCTTATACTCGGCTGTTCGAGTAGCCAACGTTTGTTATTAGATAACGACGATCCGAAGAGAAAGGTATGGTGTCATAAAAGAACAAGTAACCACAATAACAACTTTAATTTAGAATCGTTGATGATTATCACAGGTATATCGAATTCTCATTACAGAAATGCCAGTAGTATCGGCAACACACAATACATAAGTAAATTACGTTGAAATGAACAGCGAAGAATAGTTTGTAGTAAATATCGTTTGTATACAGCATGCGGGATACACGAAATAATTAGTAATACGGCATTACTGACAATAAAACAGTGATAATAATTACTGCATTAATATTAAACTATCATAACAGTTATTGGTAGTACACAGCATACGTAACACAAAATAAGCAAAATTACTACCTAAATGGTAATACAATAACGTTAATAAGTACGGAATTAATATTCGCAAAAGTTTCGTGAGCGACCTTTCTGACAACGAACAAATAAGTAAAACAACTTACCCATAATACAGGAACTTCTGCTCGAACGAAGAAAGCGCTTTCCCCGACAAGCGAGCCTGAAATCACTCTTAATAGCAAGTCGTGTCAAACCAATGCCTCACGAAAGCAAAATCTACAAAAATGATTACTTATTGTTAACGAAATTACATAAAGCATAACCCGGTTGTCGAATGCTGTTATACACCGTCGAGGACAGGTGGTTTCACAGGTATCTGCCGCCTGAGTAAATTCCCGTCGAAGTGTGATTAGCTTCGGTTCATTAAATTTTAACTATATGTCTTGTGAATCGAATTATACTCGTCCCGCAACAGTATTGTTCGAAATTAATCCTTCATAATTCGTTATCGAATAGGAACAGATGCCAGCACGTGGCGGAACGGCTATTAAATTACGAGAAATTACAACAGAGTTTTAATAAATGACAGCCATAGCTTAGCCGGTGACGCCTCAAATATTTTATGTAATTAATGTAACTACAATTGAATTTCCATTAATCCGGATGGTAAAGGAATTACTTATTAAGACGCACCGACCATTTTAGACAATCGACAGCTTTGAACGTTTGTCGTACCAATGACAGTCGCGACCAACACTCGGTAGAGGGCGTCAAAACCGGAATCTAATTTCAAGTCGATATACACAGTCGTACGTAATGAAAATTCCGTCCGTAACAGGTTTCTAACAAATAAACATTTTTTTCAGAATTTCGGATATTGTTACCATTCGGTTATTGTTACAAAAACTTGAAGTCCTAACGTGATTCTATTAAGCGACGTTCACTGTATTAAAGTGATGAAACTTTAATGTATGGCCTTGTATAATAGCAAAAAAATATACAGCAGAACCGTGCAAAAACTAGATGAGTAACTTTGGCTTTATCATTATACATTTTGGTTTTTGTTAGATGATTTTTTTATTGAATAGTTGTAGATTCCAGACTAATTATTTTGTTCTTCTCTATGTAAGGCCCCAAAAAATCGGGTATGAAAAACACAGAACAGTTTTATTAAAATAGAAACAATTTTAAAACACCAATGAAATTTTCTTGTTTTTGTTTTGGCGCTTGCTGATAAATTCCTGGAGGACATCGTTACTTCTTGCTAGTTCATTTTCAATATCAAGAAATGACAAGTCACTGAAACGATTTTGACTCATTGTGCTTCGTAGCCAATTTTTTATTTGTCCCATGACAAAAAACGACCTTCGTTTGTACTTCTCTTATCCTTCCCAACATTAGACTTGCTTCATTGTATGGCTGGCCTACAATTGGTATGTTGTCAACTCCCAGTTCTTTAATATTTTTTGTTAGAGCATTCAAAAAAAAGATAAATAACACATAAAGATAAACTGCTCTTGTTTAAAACTTCTTGCTTCATCAACCATAATGCTAAAAATTTCACAATCTCTGACATCACATACGATTTTTTTTGTACTAAATTAGACAGAATAGTATTTATCTCATTTTGAATATCTGAGCTACTCAAATTAAAATATTTATTATAAGACTTTGGCTGCTTTGCTACCAAACAATCGGCAACAATAACAAAATACAGCATTACACTTTATGCTCTACTCCAACCAATCATAATCCTTGAAGTACTTGGAAGAAAATGTCTTATTTTGGGTGTTGTATCTTGTTAAAGGATATTTATCCAATACAGGCTGTACAGGTTTTGTGTCTAATGTACCCAAGTCTGATGGGGGTTGGTTTGAGCATTTTGAGCCTGAAGCTTTTGAATGGTCGATTGAAAGAAGTTCTGAAATTGAAATTGCAGCATTATAAGTACAACTTTTTCTATATACCTGCAGTTTCAGCTAAATTATTTTCACTTTGCTGTACATCTACAGGCACAGCGTCCACAGTATTGTTTTTTCTCTTAAAAAACTGTCTAATATCTCCAAACTTCTTTATATTCAATACTGATAGAAATAAAACAACAAATCATTTAGCACTTAACCTCAAAAAATGTTTGTTTGTTTGTATGTGTATGTTGGTAAATTAGCGTACTGCACAAGTTGCATAGAGTTCCGTTGGAATCAAAACTACCGACCAAACCGATAGATGGATATAAGAAGGAACAGAGAATTCAGGTGTTATTTTTTAGTGACTTAAAAAAAATACAGTGTCTCCGAAATTTTTGGGGGTGCTAATTCCTCCTTAACTTCGCCTATGCATATTTGTCATCATGTCCTCCGTCTTGATCTAACGTTAGTTTTTATATTACTTGTTCGTATAATTTTGTGTAAAATTTGTTTTAACAATTTTGCGTAGTAGTTGTTTTAATATATAATACGCCGATATTTGGTATTATAGTAACATTTTTAGTCAATACTTTTCAGTTTATTATTCGACTAACATGAAACAAAAACAATCTTGGGTAAATTAAAAGAGCCAAGTTCGTGGGTTTGAGCTCTTTTTTTTACTATCCTCGGAAAAGGTCAGGTACCGTTACCAATAGATTTATTTCTTTAAACACTAACACTAACAGGAGAAACAAAATTGTTCAATAAGACATTAACAAGCCAGTATACATTTATGTAATTTTTAATTAGATACAACCCATGGCAACGCCTGTGTGCAAAACTTATAAAGCGTTTTTTTTCGGTTATTTTCGTAAATAGAGAATAGACAGTTTGCTTTCACTTGACAATTATTATTATGAACAAAAAAATACGATCAACATTAAAAAAACAGCTGAACGGGCTGTAGTATAATCACAAATAAGAAAAAAAAATATAGATATTCTAGTAGAATCGTGTTCCTGTTTTTTTTCTTTATAAATTTAGATTTTTGTAACGAAAACATTTTTTTTTTAATTCCAATTCACCCCACTTGATCGTGAAAACACAAACTATTAAATTTTACGAAACGTTAAATGCCCAGTCTACTACATTACTGAAAATTATAGCTGACATGCTTCATCAATTTGATATGTTTTTTACTTTTTTCGTCTTTAGTGTATTTTCGGGGCCGCATATATTTTTGTGGTGCAGTGTTTGCGGGCAAAACCAACTTTCTGCGTTGGAACATATTTGTGCAATTTCTTCATATTCAGTTTCAAACAAGATCTCAAAACGCTTCGAACATTACTAGACAAATAATCACACTCATGCAAAGTTTTTTGAAGTGGCTAGAAATACTTCCTCTATTTTAAAATAAAGCAAAAAACAAAAGTATAGTTATTGGTCTATTTTGCCCAACCAAATAAACAATCAAATTTTTTCTAGGACCTGAATTCTGATAAATTGTTTGAGTTTTGTCAATTTTATGTCAAAAATGATAAAATTTGAAAAGAATAAAGTTGGAACAAAAACAAGTAGTCTCCTATCCCATTTGGAATCATTTGACTTTTTTAATTATGTTAGTATACTAATTATAACTATTCAGAAAAAGATCTTGTCGTTTCAAAAAAAATTTGCTTATGCTTGCATTTGTAAAAAACTCGATGGAAGCTTTAAAAGTGCAAGATTAAATTTTAAACATTAACAAAACAGCCGCTCGTCAGCGACGTGTTCCGTGGCGACTAAATGATGGCTGTGCTAGAAGGCTACATATTTAGCAATATTATAGATCATTATAAGCAACAGTTTTTTGAAGTTATTGGTAATGTTAAGAATTTATTTATTTGCAGCAAACTTTCTGCAAATTAATGTTTAAAAAATATAATCAAAAAGACCACCTGCGAAACTTTCTTTTCGTATATCTTACAGCTTTGAAAAAAGTTTTTTTTTATTTTGATAAAGTGGTAAGTTTTACCAAAGACAATAAATTACTGAAAGAAATATTGCAAGAGTTCTACAAACTAATGTAACTTATACTGACTATATGTTTCACAACATATACTAGTTTAAATCCAGATCCAAATGCGACTAAATAGCAATGTGATGTATCATCAAATATTTGCAGTAAGTAGCAAATAAATTAATTAGTGCTAAACACGCCTGACAGCAAAGGTTTGCACTGAATAAGTAATATGACCTATATTATTTTCTTTTTTCTTTATTTGTTGTTTTTCTAAAGAGCAAGAGAGTTAGGCATATACACTGAACAGGAAGCGAATTGAAAAAATATTTATTGGGTACATGCCTATACTCTTATATGTAATAATGTTCATTCTTATGTTGTAAGTGTAAACAATTTTTTGTGAAAAAAAACTTATCACTGGCAGAGTATAACGTTTATGGGTAATTGTTACCAACTGAAGTCCTTTTTAGGCAAATACGCATGGCTTATTTTCAACATTAGATTAGGAGCTGCATTTTGAGTTGAATTCTTCTCTTTAGTTTAGTTTAGTCTATTATATTTGTGTTAATTATTGAGCAATTAAAAGTGACAGCTTCGATGCTTGCAATTATTAATTTGCAGGCATAACATAAATTACTTGTGAAATGCTGGAAATTTTTAATAGACACTGCAAGAAAAAACAGTTCTCAGGCGTTTACATATACAGCATACATCTTTCAAATTCACACACTTGTCAGAACAAAATCCTCCCGAAGGTAACACATGCAACGTCAAGCTAACTGTAAAACACCTGTTAATAGTCTGTCCTATACATCAACATCTGTAACTGTCACATGAATTCCATGATGCATCGTCGGCGATCTTACGAAATGACAACAACAAAATTATAAACAGTTTGTTGGTGACCGGTATCGTTGGGTAAATAAATTTATAATTTAAGTATGTTAATAAAATGATGTATTTGTTTATTCGCTTATTCATTTCGTATTTTTTTCTCGCGCTTGTTTATAACACTATTAAGCTGTTTAAATACTTTTGATATCTCATTACAAATAACGAAAGCCACGATCTCTTAAATCGTAATTGATAAACCATATACTTGACCAAATATTGTCTCATGTTTGCTCAGCGACACTTTTTAAAATTTTGTTATATATTTAATAGTTACTGATAATCTAAATCGAAGTCTGTGGTGCCTATCAACATTGTTGTTTTATTTCCTAACCAGTTGAAGCGTTTCCTCCGCATAGAAAAACGAAGTTATGATGATAAACATTAGATATTTTCTAGTCGATAACTTAAAAAACGTTTGTATTACGTGTAATTGGCATAAGAAATTACGTATGTATATGTTGATCAAAATAATTTTAATCTAAACAGTATTAATGTTAGTAGCAAATTAAAAAAAAAAATTTTTCGTGATTTTATTACCGATTTATCCTGAATTAAAAAGTGTTTGTGTCTATAAAATATTTCTTCAGAATATTAAATAAAAAGTGACGTTTATTATATAGAGAAACGACAAATTCAATAAGAATTTTAGCGGTTATTGATTGCAAATTACTGGAACTTTGCTGACAAAGAAATCCATGCATTAATAGCTTATTAGTAATATTTATCTGTCCATATTGTAATCGCGCAGGCATGTTTAATGCTGACACATAATTTATTGGTCAATATAATAAAAACTGCATTATGTTATAAGAAGTTTTGACATTGAGTGCGCAATTAATGATGTTTATTGGAAGAAGAAAAAATTCCACTGTAATTGAAAAGCAAGATGAGGAAATGTGACTTTTTTTGGTGCACATAATCCAATCGTCTCAGTCAATCATTAGCCTTGCAATAATAGCTGTGATCAATGTTGAGGTCATTTTTTATGACGTGACGCCTTCGCATTTATATTTATTGCATGTGCAATATAAACGTTTTTGTTTCGAGTAATTTATGCAAGTGTTAATGCAAAATGACGTACAAGTCTTTGGAATGCGATGATTAAATAGAACATCTTCATGTGCAATAAGTTTGAATGCTATAAATTTTCAGTTGCTGTTATAGGTGCATGCGATAGTGAAATCGGAAAATGATAAGGAAACCTGAGAGGAAGTTGCGCGGTAGACCACTCGCTTTATCAGTCCTGTTTGTTAGTATTTTACAGTTGGTTCATATCACTG
This sequence comes from Aquatica leii, assembly GCA_035610365.1. Classification (NCBI taxonomy): domain Eukaryota; kingdom Metazoa; phylum Arthropoda; class Insecta; order Coleoptera; family Lampyridae; genus Aquatica; species Aquatica leii. Next base: position 39,328,437 of record CM069435.1, on the reverse strand, counting down.
TTATCAGCTTTGGCATTTTGTTCTTTGTGTTATATAAATAGGTTTATCATAATACTAACTGTAAACACATATTATAATAGCAGTCATAACTTTTCTATGAAAGATAGTGCCGATTTATGTATTTGTCGGACACCTTACTTTTTGTAAAAAAATTTGAATGCAATGTTGCATAACCGTATTAATAAAATATGCACAGATTTTTACTGAGGCAATCGCAATAATTGTCTATTGTATTGTAATTAAGTCCTATTGGTATTAAACCAAAAGCTATTCATAGCATACTGTCTTTTAGAATATAAAGTATACATTCAATCAGTGATAAGATTAACAATAACGTCGTTGTGATTCAATTTTTGAATATCTTAACAAAACAATTCCACATAAATTTAACTACAAGTTTCGTGATAAATAAAAATATTGACGGAAGACATTTTCGAAAGTTCTGCGCATGGTTAGAAAGAAGCTTTATTATAATAAAAGAAAATTGTAAACACCATTTTATGTAAAAGATGCAGCTGCATCGTACTGATGTTACCTCCAATAAAAAATTAACCCTATCTCGTAAATTAAAAATGTTTCTGGTAAAGTTCTAACAAACTTTCAATTTACTGTAGTTTAACTAAATAAATCAGTAAAAAAAATAACAAAAAGTTACATATACGGTTATCGTTTGTTAAAAACTTCTGGAATAATTAATGATATACCAGCTGAACTTTTCCAACACTAATAATTAAATGATTAAGTAACATTTATTGTTAGACGGTGTGTGTTTCACATTGTTATACACATTTAAATTACTTAGATTAATAAAATAACTTACTACATAAATTAATTGCTGCATGCTGCAGCCAATCTGGCGTACATTTTGTAGCAAGTTGCCAGTGCGTATCAACCCTAAAACCAAAATTATTAAAATTTAATTTTGATGGTGGATTCTTTAGATATGCGATCATGCAACTCGTATTGCATATTATATGTGTTCTTTTTCTATCAGGATTGTGTCAATCCAAAACCATATGACAATCACTAAAAATAAACATTATAAAAGCGGAAAGGATTTATTAGTGTCATAAACATTAAACATACAGTATTATTAGGAATTTTTTGCAGCAAACTACAAAGACAAACTTATCAGTTCACGCCTACTTAACTACAAATATGTTTAACATTTTTATCTTTAGTTTATTGTTCTATTATTTTTAACGTTTTTATTGTGTGCAAATTTAATCTTAAATGTGCAATTAACACAAAATAGTTGAAATTAGTTTTTGTTTTATTTATGTGCAGAACCTAAACGTTTTTACGTTACTAACGATTTAGAAGAACAATAGAAGATTTCAAGTTACAGAAATAGCTATACGTAAAATGCTAATCTATATATGTACATATATATACTATATATAAAAATCGATTGCTGTTAGTTTCGCTAAAACTCAAAAACGACTGGTTTTTTTTTGTTTTGATAAGTATAAAATAATATAAAAACTAAAAATTAGTATCTTTGTATGGTAATCGCTGCTTTGGATTAGTTTTAATAGATGGCGTTCGTGGCAGACCTGTCAATTGTCAAACAAAACTGTCATTTGTTCCGTGCGGCTATGTAACATTTATTATTATGTTAAATATTTTTTAGTAAAAAAAGATTATTAATGGGGAATAAAGAAGTATTGTCGTTTGGGCATGGCATCACCTAATCGTCCAATGCACGATGTATTTAACCTCGAGTTACAAAAACAACAATACGACACCAAAGCATTAGCTGAAGCAGTTCGTACTCAACAACAAATGATTGCGTACGACCCTTTGATAGAAGCTGTAAAGAATTGAACTGATACAATTCACTTCCTGAATGCTCCAGGAGGGACTAATAAAACGTTCTTAATTTTATTGTTTTGGCGAGGACCCGATCGCAGAAAGAAGCCCTATATATATTAATGGTTATACATTCCATTTTTAGAATTGTAACCGCTCGTTTGAGCTCTTTCGACTTATGTATTTTACATAGCAGTTAGTCACTCTGCTGTTTTCTTGTTTGTTTGCTTGTTTTTTTATAAGTTGATGTGTTTCTTTGCCTTTTCTGTAATTTTCTGCCATTCCTTCCTATCCTGCATCTTTTCTTTCGCTCTGGTTATTTCCATTTTTCTAATATCATTTATGAGTTGATCTTCCCAGCGGAGTTTTGGTCTTCCTGTCTGTCCAATGTTAAGTGGGTTTTATTTCATGACTTTCTTTATAATTGCTTTGTTTCCTCTTCTTTGCACGTGTCCGTACCACTTCATTCTCTTGACTTTAATTATTCTTATTATGGTTTCGTTTTCTAGTATTTCATTCACTTCTGTATTCATGAGCCTTCTATATTCTCCGTTTATTTTTTGGGTCCTATTATTTTTCTAATTACGCTTCTTTCAAAATTCTCTTCATCGTTATTTGTTAGGCATATGGTCTCTCCGGCATAGGGAACTCCAGGTCTTATGTATAGCATAAGTTTTGTTTTCTTACGTATATGTTTACTTCTCATTATTTCTTTGTATCTATGTGTTATGTCCGGTTTTTATTCTTTGCGCAATTTCTATGCTTTTGTCGTTTTTATTATTTATTATTACTCCCAAGTATCTATAGTTTTGTATCACTTCGTACCTACTTATGTTTTCCTATTTTCATTTCTTCTTCTCTTTGCTGCTTGTTATGTTTTATCTATTATCTTTTCTAATTTTTTTTTATCTCTTGCTACTACCGCTTCATCGTCGGCATATGCTATTATTTGCATCATTTTTTTCATAATTGATCCTGTGATTTTGCATTCTTTTATTATACCTTCCATTGCGATGTTAAATAAGATTGTTGACAATCCGTCTACTTGTCTAACCCCTCGTATTATTGCTATTTTTTTGTTGTTCCTTTATGTGTTTGTACTACAGTTTTTGATTTTTCTATGGTTATTTTAATTAGACTTCTTAGTTTTTTTGGAATACCTTGATTTTTTGCATCTTTTATTATTATTTTTCTCTTAAGAGTACCGAAGCTTTGTTTAAAGTCTATACACATTATATGTATTTCATTACCTTTTTCGTTCGTTTTTTCTATGATTTGTCTAAGTGTATGCATGGCTTTTATTGTTCATTTTCTTGGCCGAAATCCATTTTGATATTCACCAATTGTCTTTTCTGTGTATTCGTTTAATATTTTTTGTATAATTAATTGTACTTAGTATTTTATACGTTGTGTTCAGTAGTGTTATTTGCCTGTAGTTATCACAATTCATTTGATCTTCTTTTTTGAGTATTGGTCTAATAATTCCTATTTTCCATTCTTGCGGTATTGTTTCCGTTTCTCATGCTTTACTTATTATTCCGTATATCAGTGGCGGCTTCTCTATTAGGTCATTTGGTCAATGACCCTCCAAAAATGAATAAGAAAGGTACTTTATTTGCTTTAAAATTACAGAAAATTTGCGTTTAAATCAAATTATCAGCGTTTAAATTTCTTACAGATACGAAAGCTTGCGAATTTATCCGAGGCTGACACGAACTTTTGGCCGCACTTATTATATTACGATGATAGTTATCCTAATCAAGAGTGAGACACACATAATACAATTTTATGCGAGTTAGAAAAGAAGATAAGTAAATGTTAAAATTCGTTCGCTAGGTTCTCAGCCGGCCGCCTACGCCAAAGATAATACTCAGTGCAATTATCTTTGAGTGCAATATGCTATCATTGCTTACGTGACTTACGTCATCTATCGTTATCTTCGCAGCACGTGTGTGTTAAATACAGATTTGTTATCACATATGACAGTAGTTTTTGTTTCATGATAACTGTGGTACAAGACGTTAAAAAATGAATAGCTAATAATTGTTTACACATCTAGAATTTATATTTAATGCTTGTCCTCGGCCTTTACTTCAAATTCGACCAACCAATAAACATAAAAATAAAGAAGTTAACAGTAATTCAAGGAATCTGTGTATGATTCGTTAGATTGGATTTGTGGAATTAAAATAAATAATAGATTTTAGTGTTTTATATTTACTGTTTTCAGATGATGTATTAATCATTATGTTGTAAAAATTTTGTTACGGATTTATAGCATTTAAAAGAAAAAGTAAAAATCAATTGTGAAGTCAATTAAAGACTATCATCAAAAAGTTTGTAAAAACTAAAAATAGATAGATACATATGTATATTAAATAAAACAATTTATTGACTTTACATATGACTACAGTGGAAAGAGAGCAATATTTCTCTGTGTGAAAAAGAATTCAAACATTTCTACGCAATTGGCAATACTATGAGACAAGAAAGATGTGCATTTCTATGCTAAGCATTGAAAAATCATTGTAAATTTTAATGAGCTTACTATTGATTATTTTGGTAATTGTAATTATAGACGAATATCTTAAATTTTAAACATAATTGATCTTAAATATAAATCACGTTACTGTAAGAATGTTTTTATCCTTTTTGCGATCATTGCGTTTTTTTAAAATGACCCTCTTGTATGATTGACCACCAGCCGCCACTGCCGTATATACTTCCTCTCTTTTCCCCCATACTTTAACATTTCGTTAAATATTTTATCTGTCCCTGTCGCTTTTTGATTTTTAGCATATTTATAATTTCTTCTATTTCTTGTTTTTGTGGTGCTCTTATCTCTATATTGTCCTTCTCAACTTCGTTTTAAGATTTTTCTTCTTTTTTGTTTTTTCAAGTAGATAATTTTCCCAGGTCTTTCTGTCTATATTTGCGTTTATGTTTTTTTTGCGTCCTTAACTGTTGGTATAGCTTAGTATTGCTCTTATTATCATTTCTTATTTCATCCATTATTTTGTTGATGTATTCACGTTTCTTTTCGGTCATTAATTTTGCGTCTTCCTTTTCTTATTCTCTTTTAATTCTTGTAATGCTCTTGCTTGCAGGTTCTTATCTATTTTATTCTTGCTTCTCTCTTTCTCATAATATCTTTTCAAATTCTTCATCAAACCATCAGCTTCTATTTTTAATTCGTTTTCCCAATTATCTTTTCTGCCAATTTTATATTTGTTTTAACTGCATTCCATTTTTCCTCTATAGTTTCTGTTTTGTTCTCTTTCTGTAGTAGGTTGTTTATCTCATGTTTGTATGTCTTCTTTTCTTCTTTTTTCTCTAGTTTTGTTATGCCACATTTCTTTTTGCCATGTTGTCTATGTTTTTTTAACCATTCTTAGTTTCATTTTTGTTATAACCTGGTTGTGATCTGTTTCTACGCTAGTTCCTCTGTATGATCTTACATCCTCAAACATGTTCTTTCTTTTCTTTTTAATTAAAATATGGTCTATTTGATTGTTTTTATACTTTCCAGGTATATTCTATGTGATTTTATGTTCTTTTTTGTGTTTAAATTTCGTACTTATAATATAAAGGTCCGTTTGTGTTGCTAGGTGACATAACCTCATGCCGCTATCTGTTGTTATTTCGTGGATAATTTATTTCCCAGCCACGTCTTTTATTAAATCTTCTCTTCTTATATTTGCATTGTAGTCTTCTAATACTATTAATGTATCGTGTTTGGGTATTTTTTTTACAATTTTCTTGTAGTTTGTTTGAATGTATTAAACAATGTTGCTTGATGCGAAGTAATAACATTCTGCTGAACTTTCATTGTTTATTATTTTGAAATGAATATACACAACGTTTCGATTGCTGTGGTATCTGCAATCGTCATCAGGTGAATACTAACAAACTTAGAAACTACTGGAGCTTATATACTAAAGACATGTTCGATGAAGCGTTCAAGCGAACAAAATTAATTTAGCGTAACAGATTAATTAACAAAATTACTTAGTCAAGTTTAAGTTGTTTTAGAGGTTCGATAAGTGGTTTCCATATGTTGCTTATCTCGACACTTGGCTGGCTGAAAATTTCTTTGTTGTTGTTGATGAATGCCGCTTCTTTAAATTTCCGTTTGTACCAATGTTCCTCTCACCTGATGACGATTGCAGATACCACAGCAATCGAAACGTTCTGTATATTCATTTCAAAATAATAAACAATGAAAGTTCAGCAGAATGTTATTACTTCGCATTCTTGTAGTTTGTTATAGAAAACTTCTTTCTCTTCTATTGCTGTTCCTCCTCCTCCTCCTATTGCGGGTGCATAAACATTTATTATGGATATGTTAACTGTTGTACTTTTAATTCTGAGATATGATATTCTTCCATTTATTTTTTTTAAATTGTATTAGTTTGTTCATAATCTTTTTATTTATCATGAATGCCGTCCCAGGTTGACCTTGTTTTTCATTTTCTCTATAGAATATTGCGTATTTTGCTTTGTCTACTCTTTCTTCGCCTCCCCATCTTGTCTCTTGTAGTGCTAATATACTAATTTTGTATCGTTCTATATTTCTACCTATTTCTTCAATTTTACCTGTTTTGAATAGTGTTCTAATGTCCCATGTTCCTATTTTACTAATGTATCTTTTTTTATTCACCTGTTTTTTCTTTTATATTTTACTGTTTCCTTTTCCTTTCTATTTGATTTGAGCGATTCCTGTAAACCGTATCGTTGTTCATTACTATGTTCGTCATTATTATTTGGGACAGTTCTGTTACTTTTATTTTATTTTTTTTAAAACTTATCACTTTATGGGGATCTTTCGTTTACTATCCTTTTTTGTCTATTTTATCACTTTTTTTTATTTTCATGTTTTTCATTCTCCAAGTTTTCTGTTCTGTATGTTTTGTTATCAATTATTAGTTTGTCATATCTTATTAGCGCTTTATATCTCTTTTTTCTTGCCTCTTTCATGTACGGTATCAATCATCTTCTTTCTTCTTGTACTTCTGTAGAATAATCTTCATCGATCCAGATATCTGTGCCTTTAAGTGTTTTTACATTTATAAATAATCATTTTTGTGGATTCTTTCATTAGTTTTATCACTATTGGTCTTGTTTTCTTTCCTTATATTACCCAATTCTTCTTGATTCATCTAATTCTTTTTTTATTTTAAAATTTATTCCTGTTTTCTGTATTATTGTATTAACTTTGTCCTGTGTTTCTTCCTCGTTTTCATTCTCGTTGTCCTTTATTGCTTTTATTACAATGTTTTCCTTGTCACTTCTCTTTCAAATATACTTATTCTTTTTTCCTGCACCGCCAATTTTTCAAGGAGTATTATTTTTTCCTTCTTTACTTGCTTTATTTCCTGCATTACAGCATTTATTTTTGTATTTAATTGTTGCATATTTTCATGAATTTGCTCAAACATTCTTTCAATTTTATTAACAATAATATGCAAAACTTTTTAGCATCACTGTGTTAAGTTAAAAATATTTTGGTGTGGTTTTGGTACTATTTTGCCAAATAATACGTGACTTTACATACCGGATATTAAAAAGGTCACTTCAATTTTATACGTCAAGAAAGTCACACGTATGTGTTAGTGTCATACCGGTGAGTTTTTACATTTTTAAGTAGCTTAAATCATCCACGCTGATTTTAACTAATAAATTGCGGTTTATGATGTGGTTATATCAAGAAACTCACTGGGGTAAAGACGCACTTTCATTTTACAGAACAATTTAATTTTTTTTTATTTTATCATTATCAATTCTTGTTCTCTGCACATGTTCTTTCATCTTGGAAAATTCTCATGAACAATTGATAAGGACGCATGGAATATTGAGAATTGTTTCGGTAACGTATTCCGTAACTCTATATTAAATGGGGATATTAAAACCACCGTTGCGAATGCTATGATTGCGAACAGCATTACGACCAAAATGCAAGGCACACCTACTGAAATATCTTTCAGGAAACTAATGGCGCTTGGGTTTTTTTACATAGTACGAAACTGAGACATTTATTTGTGATATTGTCTATATGTTATAGTTTATTTTTCAGCAATTTTATGAAATTTGTGTTGGAGGTGCCTTTAACTAATCGCATATTCCGGGACGCAAAATTGTAAGTAAATTTGTTGCTTATATAATTTTTTTCAAATTTTGTCAGTTGTATGCACTCACGACTGCACGTACATGTTGCGTTTGTCACAATTAAGTATACATTTTTTTTGCATGTAAAAATTAATTGTTTGCGCTCTGTTTCGCATAAACTCGTGATATTTGACATTTGTATTGTATTCATCAACGTGAGTTTATTTTTAATGTAATGTTATGTCAATGGATTTGTTTATATGCACGAAGTGTTGTCTAATCTAAGGGGCTTGCATAATTCTTCATAACCGTGATATTTATTGACAAACCTTTAATTGCTATTAATCTGCTATAGTTTTTCCTCGGTTTTAACTTCTTTCTCTTCGATGAAATAAATATATTAATTGTTATAAATTGTGTTTTGCAACTAGTTTTCTTTCAGTGTTCGACAGATGTAAACGGGATCTGTAATTAATATTTCAACCGTTTTAGCGCTCTTATAATTATCTTGTAATTAGCACATCGAGTACCATTCACGATCCTCTCTACAAAGTGTTTTGAGCTTTAATACGAATTATTCTCTTGTTGGTTCAATCCCAACATGGTTGTTTCTACGTTACGAGTTGCTGTGCGTAGCGCTTTACAGTTAGAAAAAAAACGTATTTTCCTGTCGGTTAATATTACTTCATATGTTTGCGGATGATAAGATAGCTGTTGAGCAGGCTATTACCGAACGACAAACGTAACTAAACAAATTTGATTGCAACCTTTCTTCTTCTACTTTCAAACCAACTAGTACCTTGTAGATACACGTATAACGTCGTTGCTTATATATGTCGCCCACTAGAGAAGGAGAGTCACAATGTCATCGTCAATTTGGACTCACGCTACAAACTAATGGTTTTGTAACTAAAAAGAAGAAAGCTACTAAACACACATTAGTTTCGTTTGCTTATTTGCCTTTGTCTAGTTCTAAACAGTTTTTATCAGAGTCGCTTCTTCCCGATGATTCTTACTTCTTTGGATTTTGAGGCTGAAATTGAAGTATCAGTTCCGACTCTTTCTGTTCCTTTAAAAGTTACTCCCACTAATATTTCGTTAGTTAAGTTGTGTGAGTCGTGTCTGTCACGTGGTGTTTCTTTACGAAATTTGTTTAAGTAGGCTGCTGAAATACAGACCGGTAAGACTTTGTGCTTTTTTATGGTAAATCGAATTTGTTTGCGTTTTTAGTAAGACTTAGTAACGTTATTAAAGTCAGAATCTTACCACCTGATTACGACAATCGGATATGAGAAGGCGATTTTCAGCGATTATTTTTGCCCAAAGACGATCCGACGTAATTTGATTCCGTACTCCCAATCTACCTTAGAATTAGCTTAGTGGACTAATTATGACAAGCAGATTGTTGCAACCTGCGTTGGCATATGTTAGTGACGCATCGGTTTCTTCTCTTGCTTCTACTTCTAAAAATCGTTCTGTACTGTTCAAAGAAAATGTTTTGACTTCTACTCCTTCTGTTTCTAATTCTCCTCGACAAGGTTTTCTTGCCTCTTGTTTTTGCGTTACTTGTTGGAATTATCGTTAGACTGGACATATCTCTCCGAATTGTGACAAGCCTCCTAGTCTTCACTGTTTCGGCTGTGGATAAGCAGGGATTAGTCGTTGCAATTGTTCTAAGTATAGAAAAACTAAATCACAAGTCTACAGACCAAGTTGTAAATTCTGCGGTATATTTAATCTCGGATTCTATTCTGAACTTGACTGACAAGCAACGTACTCTTTTGGATTTTATATTTGTCAGTGTTTGTGATGATGAGCGTTCATATCTTAAGGTTAACGTTTTCGGTTTTTCTTTCTTCTTCTTCTTGATACTGGTGCTTCTGCAACCATTTTGAGCAGTTGTGTCTTATCTTTCTCCGCCTTTTACTTTTTTCTCAGTTCTGTATTTCTTGCTTTGTTTTTCTACCTTCTATTTTCTGCTGCTTGAACACCTTCTTTCTTTTCTTTTTAATAACTTTTCGTTTTAGTGTTCACTGCAATTATGCTCCCTTTTCTTTTCTTTTGTCAGTTACTTCTATTGTTTTATCGGGTTTAGTGAGTCTTAGTTTTGTTTTGTATGAAGCTTGGAATAGACTGCAACGTCATTTCTTGTACTCTACGTACTTCCGCGTGGTCGGCATTTTTGTACATCTGTCAAACTACATATCGTAGCTAATTAAATATGAAAGTTATGAATGTCGGAAGTGGATCAAGTAGATCTACAATGGCAATCAGAAATTACTTAGTAATTAAAAAAATATATTGAAAAAACATTAGGCGTTTGCAGTAAACGACAATAAAAAATATATGTTGGTTTTGTCGTGCATTATTAATACCCAAAATCAATTTAGTAACGAAAATAAAAATTAAAAAAGTAGAAGATATTTAAAAGTGAAGATGCTAATATTAACAGTAGAGAAAATCAATATCAAATTTAACTCAGAAAAAAATCTTGGTTAAATAAACAAAACTACTAAGCTTAAGTCTTAATTTCACGATTCAAAGAAATTACATTTTGCAGGTGGATACTTGTTTTTGCTAAGTAAATTAAATTTTTTTTTAACTCGATTCTAATGCGTAGTGAATGCTTAACAACCTGTTGTAAGCGTGGCCTTATACTTTTCTTTTTCAGTCTCATTGTTTAAATAATAAAGCCAAGTGCTACTGATTTATTTTACATTAATGACCAGTAGTCAAAATAAATTTTCACGCTTAATTACACTATACGTGTTTCGTAATTTTAGTTTTTTAATTCATTTCGATTAATTAACAACGTTTAATCCGCGGTTTAATCCCACAAAAAACTGTACAAGTTTCTTTATTCCGGAAACCACATGACTCAATATAAAAAAATTACTTGTGAATCATTAAGAATAAAATTAAAATTTCTTTAATAACACGCTTAAGCTAAATTCTTTGCACTTTGTTATTGCCACTTAATAGAAAATTGCTACCTTATGTTCAAAATTACGAGTGTTTTTTAATTTGTTTGTTGTTAATTTCTATCAGTGATATCGCGACAACATCAATGAATCTTAGGTGAAAGTTGTAGTTGACAAAAGTTTTTTCAACGTTGCATGCAACGAAACTATAAACTATATTAAATATGGAATTACAGATTAAAAGCGTATTAGAATTCTAAAAGAATATAAGTAGAGCTGTACTAATTAATTATAATATATTCGAAATAGGTGTTTTTGTACTTTTAATAAAAAGAGTTTTTTTATCAAACGAGTCATGCTATGGCCAGGTAGACGTTGATTAAACGTTCTAATAAATTCTTTTCTATATTGGTATATAAAGGCGTAATAAAAAAAGCATCGTTTGGAATAAAAATTATGTGAAACTACAGCCTTCGGCAATTATGCAAATGTAAAATGCAATGCTAATCACTGGACTTCTAAATGCAGATGACGTTTAGTTGACGTGTTGGACAATATTATTGCTATTTGCAATGTGCATAAACGTTTAACGAATACGAATCATTCCGTGACAGCATTTATGTTCACTTTAACTAAAAGAAGCCTGTCAATGCCCAAAACGCACTTGGGGTGATATGATTCACTCGGTGTAATTTACTATAAGTGTAACAACGGCCACTCCTTTCGGTAATTACAATGGCAACGATACTGTCAATCATATTCACGCAATTATTTGATGATCAATCCTTTGTATCTGAGATACTTCTCTTAAGCACTCGTATTTCCACTACAAGAAACTATGTTATTCCCACGTTTAACGCTTGTACTTTTCTTTTATCTTTTTGTCGCTAAGAAAAACGTTAATTAGCGTATTCATAAATAATTAATAAAACGCGGTATAGTTACAAGGTAATTGCATTTCATTGTCAACAAATAAATTTCAGAAATTGCTCTTAATCGCTACTTAAAATTTAACGACTTGTTAATTATTGTGAACAACAATTAAACCAGTAAACATCTAAAACAAAAATATCTTAGTATTTCTATTTAGAACTAAAACTAATGTGGATGATAATTTCAGCATTTTAGTTTCTTTAGATACCATAATGACGTTATTCAAGTATACACGAAAATAAATTTAGCTAAGTGTCTTATCTACAGCAATTAAGATTTAACTTTATGGTTTAACATACGCGAGATAGGAATAACACTTGCCTGCGATATCACATTTTAACCTATGTAATTAAATCCTTGAATTTTTAATTCAAGTTCAAATAGGAGGTATTAAATACATTGCCGAATAAATAAAAGTAAAACAGGTTCTCGATCAAGTGTTTCTTGAACGTTTCGCATTTATACGTGGGGTTCTGGAAAAGTATTGGAAGAATCCTACGTTCATGTTTTTGTAACGAATTTTATTATTAAAACTAATTTATTTAATCTACTAAAAATATTTTTCACTTATACTAAAAATATGTACACTTGTAAATTAACCGAACTAATTAAATCTAATAATATTTAATAAAAACACTTACACTAATTTATATCACTTACACGAAGATAAGATAAAGTCCGCGGATAGCTTCACACACTTGTTTACACTAAAGTCACGTACAAGATTATTCTCCGTATATTTATCTACACCTACGCGCTAACGACTTATTTATTTAGACTTGAATAATCTTCTTAACACCGCTGTCTACGCATTACGGAAATAACTGACCTACGATTTGTTTTTCATTCAGTAGTAAATTATAAAAAAGTCTCTAAAAAGATTTACAGACTATGTAAGTATTAAAAAATAATAACTCCAACGAAACTACTATCAATACAAGTAATTCTAATCCAGAAAATTTTGACGCTGACTATTTTGCCTAGATAAGAACACTCTTTCAGTGGAAAATTTGTTATTTGATTTTATATATTATTCCGTTCTGTTCAGTTTGCAACGTGCAATGTCGGTATACAAATTTTCAATTTCTGCATACCTAATTTAAGGAACACTTCATATATGTTTTTCAGCTGCTGATAACCCGTATTTTTTAATAATAACACTTCTTTTAATATATTGATAAATATTTTTTTTTCAGTTTACTTAAACCAATGGTTCCCAAACTGTTTATGGCCCACGGACCCTTTTTTTATAGTCAAAGTTTCTTCTTTTACAAATCTGACATCAGCTAAAAGTAAAGCTATTTTTTCTGGTAATGTTGAGTCGTAGCTGTATAGGGAATTCAAATATTTTTAAGTAGCCACATAAAGAGTTTTCTACACTCTGAGCCATTTCGTCGATCCTTCTTCGTACAGTATTATTACCCAGTGGAATTATTTTTATAATATTAAAAGCTGGTTTGTGCAACACGGTGCGTATTAGATCACTTACAACTGGTAAGTTCTTCATCAATAGTGTGCGGTTTTCCAAATTTCGCAATCAATAAAGAAATATTATAAAACGCACGCAGTCCATTTTCATCTCTCTTAGATGTTATCCCTACGAGTTCTTGCAATGCCTGTGTTTTTAAATATTTATCTTTGGTTCTTTGGAAAAACCTTAAATCCTTATCTTTTTTGTCACTATGGATTTTTATTAAATGCCCCTTAAGTTTAGAAAGTTTCATTGAATCGTTTGACATCGTTTTATTACATAGAAGACACATAGGTAAAGTACTATTTTCTGGTGACGAAATAAAGCCATATTTCATATATTGAACACTGTATTGTCTGCATTTTTTCTTCGGCTCACTCATGCTGTTATCTGTAAAAAAGAAGCCCAAAGAGCCACTGTTAATTATAATAATTTTTTTAATGGAATGCTGCAGTGTAACGCTCTCTTGAATTAATTATTTGAGACCTATAGATAAAACTTCATATAAATGTCACATATTGCGTAGGCACTCATTGTGTACTCATTGTGTACATTGCGTGTATGTATAATAATACAGTAATATACAGTAATTCTAAACATTTGATTTGTTTATTCGCGGAAGTAAACAAAATAAACAAAAATATAAAATAATAAGCTATAACTTTTAGGGTGCATTATACAATATTATAAAACCCAATATGTCTAACTTTTTTTACAGAATGAATAATATATTCTTTACAAACACATCTGTGTTATAAAAACTTACAATCCCTTCTTAAATTTGAGTTTTAAAAAAGGAATCTTTAATTAATGTTAGTAACTGTGATATATAATTTTTTTAATCAATTTTAACAAGAGTATAACTTTGCCTAAATAAATTTAAATTAAAAAGAGATGTTAATTTCATTCAAATATACTTACGTAACAAAAGTACGCTATCTGCGTAACAATACAAAAAATTATACTTCTGTTTCTTCAAGACTAGAAAAATTTGTTGTATACACTTCACATCAGGTATAACACAGAACTAAATTGTTGATTAAATTCACGACTCATATTGTAGACTAGTTGGTGCAGGTATCGGCTCTATTGCGTTTCCATATAAACCTATATAGATAAGCCTGACCCACTGCAATGCCTGTTATTACTTGTATTTTATGCACTTGTCTATATTTATATCTTACTTTGGACATAAAAATCACTAATAATTTTTTCATTTTAATTTATTTTAACTTTCATATTAATAAAAATGTGTCACAATTTCTTAATTTAATATTAAATCTTGCGCAGACTTCCTGGTGTTGTTGAGGGACTCCCAAATCATTTTTAATTTTTTTTAGACGCCCTGAATGATTTCAGGGACTTCTGGGGATCCGTAGGGACCACTTTGAAAACCACTGACTTAAACGAACTACTACTTCTTCTGTTATTGAAATGCTTTGTTCTAAATGAAATCTTTTTTCTTGTTATTGCAAGTCGACAAATTTGCTTGGATACATTCAAACCTTTTTTAATTCTCTACTTCTCTAAAACGATTTGAGCATTTTCAATACTCTATGCATTTTTGGTGTTCAGTATATCAAATATTTTCTTCATTATTTCAAAACTTTTTGCATAATAAAACTGTAGCTTCTATCCCCATCGAGTAATGTTTGCAAAAAACAGGTTTTTGCAAAATAAAAACTAAACATTTATTTTGCTCAAAAAATTGTTTCTGATATTTATACACAATTTTAAGTCTCTTTTCTTGTGGCCTCTTTTCTTTTTCTCTTTGGTGTTTCTCTGAACTCGTTTATGATTTTTAGGTAAGCAGTAAATCTAAGAGTGTAAAAAATAAATTTTTAAGCTTTTCTTGCATGTTTGAGTTTCATACGCAGCCAGAATGCCTTGTATAATGTTTTTGCAGGCAGTGTTTATAGTATTCTCCAAAAACCTGTGCGCTACATACTGGAAAGTTAAAAGTTTTCTTATGTTGAGACCAGTAAAAGCTCTTTCTTTTAACTTGGTTGCAGATAGTTTTAGAAATTTGGATTACAGATATCTGAAACAATTTCCATCTCTTGGTGATGATTTGACAAACTGCTTTATAAGTCCCAATTTAATATAAAGAGGTGGTCATAACACTTTTTCTGGCGGAACCAAGGTCGTATTGATGACGTTTTTGTCGCCGGGGCTTAAACTGTCTGGAGGAAGCCAGTCATTTTTTGTCCAGTGTAGCTGCCTGACTCTACTAACTCATAAACATAGATATATTATATAACCTCGCTGTTGACCTAACAACAGGGTTCATCATCAGCAACATCAAAATCATTAGTCATTCCCTATCTTTTCAATAAAAGATACTCTTATTTTTTCCCATTTTGTTTTGTTTTGGGCTGTTTGGTACCAATTTTGTCTTATTCTTGTAGTCGTTCTGCTGCAGTTTTCTTTATGCCTGGCCCAGCTCTATTTAGCGTATAAATTCTCTTTATCATCAGTTTGCGTTCCACTTCTTATCCATTTGTTTGTTTGTTTTCCGATCTTTTATCTTTATTCTTCCTATTGATTTCTGATAGATTTAAAGCCTCTTCATTGTTTTTCTGTTATTACTCATGTCTTCAATTCATATGTTTTAGCTCGTAATATACATTTATTGTACATTTTTTATTTTTAGTCGTACTGGTATTTTCATATTCAGAATGTATTTTAGTTTGCCGTATGCTGCCCACGTTAACTTTATTCATCTATTTCTTTTTCTTGATTTATCTTCTCTGTTGTGATAGCTTGTCTCAAGTATATACATGTCTCTACCTTTTTTATGTCTTGTTTGTCGATTGTTTGTTATGTAATTGTAATCTAATGTAGACTTGATGTGTTAATTACAAAATTATTTTATTATAAGTGCGCTAAAACTGCGAAATACACTGTAGATCCCGTTTACATCTATCGAACTCTGAAGGTAAAAAAATCACATAACACAGATATAACAACTAATATGTTTATTTCAACGATAACCGAAGAGGCTAAAAACAAGTAGAACCAAGTAAATAAATAACAATTAAAGGTTCATCAACCAATATCAAAGTACACAAATAATACAGTTAATAATAATGCAGGCCCTTTAGATTAAGCAACACCTCGTTCATATAAGCCATCAATTGGTTTACAATTACATAATTCAAATAAGTTACGATGGTGAATGTATGAAAGTCGTCAATATCACGAGTTTATGCGAAACAAAGCACACCGCACTATTTAACTTGTTACAAACAAAAAAAGTTGTATACTTAGTCAAAAAATATATAAGAAACAAAGTACTTACAGTCAACGTTTCCGAATACACGATTAGCTAATGGCACCTCCAACACAAACTTCCCAAAATTTATGCAAATTAAACTGATACATATATATAGGTACACAGTTACTACAAATAATTTGATCAGTTTCATACGATAGATTAAAAAAGCAAAGTGTGCTAAGCTTCCCGTTAAGATATCTAAATAGGTGTGCCCTCCAATTTGTTGCAATGCTGTTCGCAATAATAAAAATCTAAACGGTGGTTTCAATGTTCCCATCTAACATAGGTTATACGAATACGCATCCGGGATAATGCTCATAATATGTGGATTGCTTATTAGTTCGTCATAGGAATTTTCGACGGTAAAAGAACAAATGCAGGTAACCGAAATTACTGCGATACCACAGAAAAATGTATTCTTACTCTAATAAATTTCTCACAACAAATACATTCGAAATTGCAATTTATGTACTTAACATACGAGTGGATGCTTTGAGATATTTAAGATGTGGAAACCTTTGGGCATGACACTAACACACGTGTAATTTCCTTAACGTTCAAGACGAGAATGTACTTAGCGTCCTCCGGTATGTCAAAAGACATTGTCATTAAGCGAAATTCTTACAGTACAAAAATTATACCAAATTTTTTTTTAACATAACATGTTATTGATTCTTCATTATTATCTTGGTTTGTCATATACCTAGTTTTAGACATGTTCGTTTCCAGTCCTACCTTTTTTGCTTCTGTTTGTAGTTCTTTTATAATTTGTTTCAGTTCTTGCTCTTTTTGTGTGAATAATACAATGTCGTCGACAAATCTTAAATTATTAAGTATGTCCTTTTGGTTGGTAAAACACAATTTTTTTCTAGTCTATGGGTTATAATTCTCATGAGTAATTTGTATACTGCGATAATAAGCTTATAGGCCTGTAGTTTTTCACGATTTCTGTATCTTTCTTTTTATATATTAATGCTAGTATTGCATTTCCCCATTCGTCTGTGATGTTGCTTAACTAAAACATTTATTGAACAGTGTTGTACGTTTTTGTTTAAACCCATATTTGCTTTCTTTTATTTGTCTTCTTCCGCTAATTTGTTATTTTTTATTTGATTCTTTGTGTATTCAATTTTTTGTATATCGAGCATTACTTTAAAATTTACATTTAATGTTTGTATTTTTTTGTTCTCTGTTCTTCTACAACATTTTTGCTTTGTTGTGATTTGTATAAATCCTTGTAAAATTATTCTGCAACTTTTAAGATCTCTTCTTTGTTGTCTACTTTAATATTTTGTTTATTTTTTAATAATGACGACTTCTTTTTTTGTTGCTTTTGATTTCTTATATTATATTTTTACTAGTTTCATGTTATATTCCAGTATGTCTCCTTTTGGCATTTTCTTTATGTTTTTATTTAGTTCTACATATTCCTCTGTGTCTCTTCTAGGAGTTGTTTTCTTATTACTGAGAGCTTTTTCTTTTTACTTCTGTTCTCAAACTTGTCTGACTGCTGTTTTGACCAGTTGTTTGAACAGCTAAGGATTTAAAGACTTTTAGTTTTTATACTTGCATTTTCTATTTTATATTATGAGAGGAATTATCTAGAAAAACACTACGTTGATTAGAAGTTTAGGTAAGTTATTTTTCAACCGTCCTTAACATGGAGTTCAGACGCTGTTTCCAGCCACTATATCTGGTTACCATCACTTATTCACCTGCTGGTCAAAGCTTAGATCTATAAGTGACAGTTGAAATTTTTGTTGGGATCGGCTAATGTGATTTTCCTTTCTTTATTATTAAGAAGCAAGCAACCGCATCAAAACGTGCTACTTTTACACTAATTTCCCATACACCCATCATAGTTAGTGTTTTGAAATATCTACAAAGCATCGGTTGATGATATTTGATTTTCTTCAAAATTGCAGCTAAGTCATCATTGTTTTCTTCCATATTAATGGAGTGTCCCATAGTAAGAGATGCAAATAAATTTCCATTAAGTAGCTAGACTGCTTGGAGGCTAGTTTTATACGAATTAATCAATCATAGTAATTTGGCTGCATCTTTTAAATGATCTCATTCTCTTATTAGATCGTTGAGCTCACTCTGAGGAAAAACTATTTTTGTTTCTCGTCAACAGAAAAATGTAAACTGGTTTCGTACTGGCAAGTTAATGTATATGAGTTCTCTAACTCATTTAAGTTTTCATCTAAATTATAAGGTGACTGTGAAACTGGTATTTCAAAATCAGAAAATACTAGAAGAATAGCCGAGTCAAGATAAGGGTAAGATATTTTTTTTTCTATTAAATCTTTTCACATTTGCCACCAGTCGGTTGGGTCATAATTTTGTTCTCGTCACCTGTAAACCACGCAATGTTTTGTCTTTTTTTACCAAATTGCAGTTTGAAATATGCAAAATAAAGTTTCTTCAGAAACTCACTTATGTTTCTTTGTTGACTTTTTACGGTGTATTCGCTACATACATAACTTTTTTGGATCAGCTAATATAACTCCTAAAGGTTGTTTGTATTTTCTTAAAACTAGTAAATTTGAATTGCACTATTCTTGGTATAGTTTGTTTCTGCAAGTTTATAAAATAATTATAGCTAAAGCAAAACGACAAACTTTTTATTTATTTTTTATTTTGTTCTTATAATTTTTCTAGGAATAAATCGAAAGTAAATAAAGAAAAGTGAATGAAAAACGGTATAACGCTTATTTTTTACACACACTAAATTTTAAAACGTGTTAGGACTATTAAGTCATTCGTTTTGTTTAATCTTAGACAAATTCTATATTGTAGTTTTGACAAGTTGACTTCTTACTGTTATTTTATATTTATTGTGATTAAGACGAAGTAAATTACTTTGTAGATGTATTTTAGAAAAGTAAAATATTCTTTTACATTTATTTAAGACGGACTTTTCAAACGCTCTCTTGTATATTTTCTTAAACGTTCATAAGGGGAAAGTCACGTCGTCTTTGTAGAAACGGAAGGATGCAGATGGTATTATAGCCTCGTGCAATTTATTTGTAAAGTACAATCAAAATAAATTATTTTAAAAATAGCGTTTAAGCTAAAGATTATTAGTAAATTCAGTTAGTTCGAGCTTAAAAAATCTTTGGGTTTTAAAATCAGACAGATTTTGCATTGAGTATTCTGTATAACAGCAAACAATTCTACTTATTAAATTAAAATCGTTATAAAGGGATAAATGCAACCCTAATACGTGTTAACGCTACTGAATATGCACATACGATTGAAGTTTATATCGTTTGCTGACGATTTGCATCAATGATTTTTTCCA
The DNA here is from genome assembly GCA_035610365.1 of Aquatica leii. Taxonomy (NCBI): domain Eukaryota; kingdom Metazoa; phylum Arthropoda; class Insecta; order Coleoptera; family Lampyridae; genus Aquatica; species Aquatica leii. The sequence continues at coordinate 39,308,611 of CM069435.1, read as the reverse complement.
ATGCATATGCAAATATGGTGTACCAGCAAGCAGTTTACGAATGGCTACAGTAGCATTTCCCATACCCTCATGTTACAGTTGCATATTAATGATAAAGCTCAGGTATTTTAGTCTTAAGATAAAATCAAGCAATATTAAAAACCGTAATAGATTTACTTCGTCATAAGCTCCAAATAAGTAAGTATTAACAACCACCGAAACATGGATTTAAATTTGATACAAAAACAAACTTTCTTTAAATTACACGTAGCTTGTAAAAAACAACGTACGATTTTCTTACGTTGCATGAATTAATAAATTTTCATTGGGAGCTTGTCGTAGAAAAGAACTTTTTAATTATTACACAAATCCCTATACGTCAACAAATTTTGTTTATAAAAAATATTGAGGTTTATTAAAACGCCATTTTAAAGTAACTACAGTAATTTAAGTGTTCCAGGATTTATTTTATATTGAGGTTTAAATAGGAATTTCTATAAAGACGGTAATAATTAACTTTGTAACTTCAATACATTTTTTTTTACAAAATTTTTATATGGTTTAAATATTACACGAAAATACCAAATTGGTAGTTAATAGTGACAAATTTTCAATTTTTGATAAGCTTTTTTAAGTGTATAAATATCTAGCATTGATTATTACCATAAAAAAATTAATAGTATATATTTTCAAAACATTTTTAGTGATCTAATAAAGTTAATTTTGTGAATACGTAGAACCTCGATATAACGAACTAGCGTGTGTACAATATAGGCGAAAGTTCGTTATATAAAAATAAGATTTTTGGAAAAGCAATATTCGTTTTCATATTAGGCTTGGGATTAGGATAATAAAGTAAAAAATAAATAGCACTTTATTAGTCTTCAGACGATATGCCAGTGTACGCTCGTTGACAAAACTTGTTAATGTTTGATGTTGAAATGCTCAATTTTGGCGACCATACTTTGAAAAATGCATTAATTTTCTTTTGCACTTTTGTAATTTGTTGTTTTTTAAATACTTAACTAACTTACAAAAACAGAAGTAAAATAACTACTGTTCGTTATATCCGAAATACGTTGTGACGAGAACCGTTATATCGAGGTTCTACCGTACATAGAATTTTTGTTTAGCTAAGACAGTATCTAATTTAAAAAAAATTAGTTAAAAATCTATATATAGTATAAAGCATAGAAATTGTGTTATCGGATACTTTATTGGCAAGATTGCCAACTTTCGTAAGAGTAATTAATAACTGCATGATTCTGGTTGCTTGGTTACTCATTCAAATTCTTTCACTTTGGTTAAAACGTCTAATTCTAAAAAATGTTTCTATTTTAAATTGCGACCGCAGAAACCTCCGATTGTATTTTAGTAACTTGAATATATATAGCTGATTTGCAAAATAAAAACTTCGTAATTAGGAGAAACGAAATACAACTTTGTGAAAAACATGGGACTAATATATTTCAAAACGAGAAAAAAATAGATCAACGATTTTGCCTTTAAACAGTAAATTATGTACTATAACTAATCTTACATAATTTATTTTACATGTACAATCCGACGATAGGTAATTCTCTAATATATTTTGTGGTTGTTGCAATTATTTTATATTTGGTTTTGCAGTAATTCGCAGACGAAAAATAGGATAATTTTTAAGTACAATTTTTTACAACATATTTACGTACTTGTGATGATGCAAGTTTCTGTCTTTAACAATTTCTACTAAAAGTGATACAAAAAATTGTATTGTTACAATACGTTTTAAATTAGAAAAAAATGTGAGGGTACTAAATTGCGACAAGTTTTCTCAGTGGCGGACGGTAATTATTTAATGCCTGACGCTTATTGCACGACCTTAAGCAGATACATTATAAATCTTTGAGTTTATTTAAAACGTGCATTGTTGCACGATGCAATAGATGTCAAGTAATTTTAATTTATTGTTAATTGACATTTCTAGAAAAATTGTATAATAATGTGAGTCATTCTATTAATTGAATCATATATTAGGTACCCACCTGAACAAAAATACTAATTTTACTTATGTAAAATTTAATACTGTTACATGTAAATAGTAATTAAGACAAATGCATAACCCTTTCTAATTTACGTATTTTTTAATAGTTGATCGTGACTGGTAATTTCTAAAATAAATTTATAATTTTGTTTATTATGTAATACTGACTGAAGTCTTTTTGCGAAATGGTGAAAACTTTATTTGCGTTTAATTAATTATCTTTAGTAGATTATGGTTTTAGAAACATATTTAACATAATTTTTCAAAGCAGAATTGGGCATTAAAATATTTATCTTTTTCATCTTTTATCACTTATTTGCATTTTAATCAAATATCTGTTTATCAAGTGAGTAATGTGTTTATATAATAATTTTTTCTAGTACTATAATGCAGTGTTGCTATATAAGTTGATATCACGAATTCATTTTATAATATTTTGTGTCTTATTGTTGAAGTAGAGCAAAATGTAACTCTCTGGTTCTTCTGTCTAATCTGCAATGTTTAATTGGATTATAAAATTTGTCTTACGAATTAAAGTTTATATTTCTAAAATACCACACTGTATATTACTCGAATATTTGTCGAGAATAACGATGTAACATGTCTACTATTTTGAACGTACCATTAATACTTAAAAATTGTATTTGAAAACTTTTAGTTTCTACATAAAATAAATGAGTTATTTCTCACTTCTGAAAAGTAATTCTTATTATTTTCCATTAATTATTATTCTGCCAGAAGTAGTATACAAAGTGCAACAAATATTTAGCTTTCGTATTGGCAAAACTGGCGCTCAAAATTAATTTTGGCAGATGTTATCGTGTTATAAATGTTTGTTACAATTGTAGTCGATTTAATAACATTTGAAGTATTTGTAACTTTACTAAATAGTCAGAAAATTTATGAATTTATTTATCTCAAATACTGTTCTACTTAATAGTTATTACAAACACGTTTCATCAAGTGCTAAAATATAATTATGTTGGCATTGATACATACGGAAAAAATGTACAAACTGATAATTTTTGCTGGAACATAACACAAAGCATATTTAATTTAGTGCATTTTACAAAATTTCAAAATTTTAATACTTAATAATACTTGAGGTAATTGGTTACTAAAAAGCAAAATCAACGAATATTAGTACTACAGAAACTTGATAACGCAAATACTTTTACTAAAATATAAACTTATCATGCGTCTTAAAAAAACTAATAAACAATTTTAATTAAATCAATTTTATTTAATCGATTATTATCGAAGTTACTAACTTCAGATAAATTTTTTAACAAATGAAAATTAAAGAAATATTATAGATTTAATGGTTTGGTTAAAACAGGTTTAATTATATATAATTTGATAATCGAAATGCAAATTGGTTTTCTAATTACGATAAATCGTAATTTTGAAATTGTTTTTGAGAAAACAAACTTATTTAAATCTTTAAAAGTTCATTATAACTAAATTGGTAGCAATAAAAAAATAATACTGACATTTTTCTATTAAATGTAGATATTTAATGCCAAGAAACTTTCAAAAAATACCATTCGTTTAAAACAAGTTTTAATTTAAAGTGCTTAGTTAATAATATAATTTAGTTTTGTATTAGTTTACTACAGACACATTTTTTGCCAACATTTGTAAAATTTTGGTGGAGAAACAACATGTAGAAACCAATTTATACGCGTAAAATATTCTATTTAAAAATATTGTGTTTATAAAAATTAACAACCTCGTATTTAAATCAATGGTTTTTAGAAGCTTACAAAGTCGGTATCTACACACGCCGACTAAACTGTTAATAATCACAAATTATTCTTGTCAATGTTAATAAATGCGTTTTACCGAATACATTTCAGTTAACAATTTTATTAAGTTTAAATATTCTCTGGTTAGAAACGACGAATATAGAGTATTTTATGTGTTTTCGAACTAGGAATAAGACATGGCCAACATATTTTAAATACAATTTATGTTTTATTTTTAATCTTGCGTGTTTAAAGTTTTAATTTGAGTAGACCTCAAACGAAAGCTTTGATCTTTTCATATAATGCAGATGTTTCTAACATACGTTACTTCTTTGTTACTTATTGGTGTTTAAAAGTTGACAGCCAAAAGAAACTTTATATTATCTATAAAAAGAAGAATAATATTTTTTGTTTGATCACGACAAATGACACAATCCAAACCGTTAATGACGTTTTCTCTTAAAGGTGAACGGATTCGTATAAATTATTTGTTGTACGGACGTTTAAATAAAGATCTTTTATTGTGTAATGCTCCCATGAATTTTTTTAATTTGTTTTCTAATTTACACTGGTTTAAAAAAGTAGACACAACGCTTAACTCGATGGGAGTGTAATTAAATCGTTTAATTTATTACTTTTCTTTACCTAATTGAAGAAAAGAATAATCTAATTTTACCGTCTTTTTATGAGTGTTTTTACTACTTTTCTAAAATTAAAGTTGAAAAAGTGATATGTTTATTACTCACACTTTTATACAGTGTTTTCTTTTTGGTAAGTTTGTGTTAATTAACAATGAAAATATTTAGTCACAATTCAAAATTTTATGAATTTTCACTGCAGATGCCGGTTGATCGTAAAATAAAGCACGTGCTGCTGTAGAAAGTTGTATTACCCCTCTAAAATGTGAATATCCATTTTACGCCGATGTTTTTCTCCCCACTTCTGAAAATGGTCACGCGTAGTATGGACGCTTGCGTCTCGACGCCATAATGGCTACAGGCGCCATGCATTTGAAAACACGTGCTACTGTAACAATACGCCCTCGGTGGCGACGCCATGAACTTCAACCATATTTGATTCTTATCTACGCTAATTATCTTTAACCGTCTTTTTTCAACGTTTCAACTTTAAATTTGATTGTTTGATGTACAATTTCCTTTACACACATTTACAAAAAAACAACTAATTTATGCTCTCGCGTAATTAAAGCGTCATAAATATAAACATTTTTTGGGGCGTACATATTTTTGTGTTTACGTTAACAACAGAATTTTAAATTTCAACATCCTGTTATGTTATAAAACTTAATCGGGAGCGGCAATTTTCATTTACAACAAACAACAGTTTGTTTAACGGTATGCTTTTTTATATGTGGGCCTACCTGCATTACAAACGCTATTAAATACCTTTGTTGCGTATTAAATTATTAGAAATTCACATTATTAAATATAATTTAAAAACTCGACTGGCAGGCAATTAAAAAAATGCCGTTCACAGGAATACAATCAGCTTCCGTACAAAAACACTTACATTAATCAAGAGTATAGAAATAATTAATTGTAAACACGTTTAATTTGTATTATTAAACAATACTAGATTAAATACGTTAATTATCGTTTCGCCTTCATTACTTTCGTTGATAATTACGCGTTATTAAAAACTGCAATTGACAACTTTAAAGATAATTGCATACGTTCAATTCCAAATGATCGATTGAAAATTATACAATTATGATAATGATAAGAGTTTTACATGTGATCAATATAAAATGGATAATTTCTTAAAAATGATCTTCGTTATAATTGTGGGTTTTTGAAGTTGTTTGGTTTCTCATCCATGCTATTAACGTGCTTGCTTTAAACTGCATTTTTTTTAAATTATTGAAATCGTAGTTACATAAATACAGACTACATTATATAAACAATAAATTATTAACAACTTAATTATGCTTGAATTCTTATTACGTTTCTTATATGCAATTTCCAGTACTTCTATAAATAGACGAGAGAGTATAAATTAAATTTACAAATAAATACAATTAGGAATCTTTTTTGCTGCTGTGCCTTTTATTATTGTCATTAAAATAATTTTATTAATTTAATTTACCTTTACTTCTTTTTTATAGTTTCCCACTGTTCGTCCTTAGGCAATGCCCCTTAATTACTGCCAATTTTTGCTTTTTAATTACATGTATACCCCACTTTAGTTGCTCAGCATGCATTTTTATTATTCCAGTTGGCTGGTTTTTTTGCACATGCGTGTATTTTAAAATCGTGTACGTAAAACACGTATCAGTTCAAAATGGTGTGTCAGTGCTAATTAAACTAAAAATGAAGAATTTAACATTAAAGCATAAGTTAAAAAGTTTCTGTTAGGAGTGAGTAGAAACCTGGCAGCCTCCCCTCCACTTTTGACGTCATTACTGACCTCGTCGCCAACGTACGTGAAGGGTTTTTTTGTGAAAGTATTTTTCTGGTTTTTTTGTGAACGTATTTTTCTCTCTCTCACAATGAATTTTTTTCTCTCACACATTTTTTCTCTCTCACACATTTTTTCTCTCTCACACATTTTTTTCTCTCTCACATATTTTTTCTCTCTCTTACAGCGAATTTTTCTCTCTCTTACATTGTAACATCATCGCATAATTGGTAATTTTGATTGCGTCGTGCGTCATCGCGTAACTGGTAATTTTTTATGCGTCATAAAGTCTCATGATTCAAGCGAGAAAGAAAATATTTTTATTTAAAAAAAGCTTGGGTGTACCTGGATTTGAACCCGGGTTTCTTGATTACAAAGCGGCGAACTTAACCGCTGAACTACGAAAATAAGTTAATTTTAAACGCTCAATTGTTGTATACAATTGGTTTTTTTAATTACTGAACAAAAGACTTGTAAAATTTATTGTAATTTATTTTTAAATTAAATTAACATTCATGGCATAATTATATCATTTTTCTACAGCATCTATGTCATTACGGTTTATCAGGATCTTGATAATTCACGGCAACTATACACACGGCATCTAATTATATCATTTCTACAGCATCCGTCGTGTTGTGGTTGATCTGGACTTTTCTAGTGGTCGATACTTTCATATTCTTTCTCTCTTACTCTTAATACTCTGTAAAGAATCGCTTATTAAAAAAAAATTCTAAAAAGTTAATGTTGATTATAAGAAAAAATAGCACAAAAACAGCTGCATGCAAATTAGCAAAAAAAAAATTAAATTTAAGAAAATAACTACCAATTTCTTAAGAAAAATTAATGTTACTTGAATATATCAACTGCTTCTTTTTAAACGAGGTGTTGGTTTAATCAACAACATTAGAAATTAATTTAAAAAAAGAAATGGTCTAAACTAAATTAATAGTTAACAAATTTAAAAATCCCTGAAATTTAAAAAAAAAAAATTTTTAAACTAACTTTTAATCAGGTAAATACTAAAATCAACTTTTTAATTTAAAATAATCTTTTGTAGAGCATAAAATTGCATGTGTTTAAGCGTATAGGATTAATTTGCAAAATAAATAAACCACTTACCATTGTAATACACAGAAACACTTTAATTTAAAACGTTCTTACTAGTACGCAGCTAAAACTAAACAAAGTGTGATCACTAAGAATAAAAGAAAGTGTCATTGCCAAAAATATATTTTTACAATTATTACTTATTAATTAAAGTTTTATGATACATACCTGCCGATTCATTCAGGTCGCTGGATTGTTTCAACAAATAACTTTTTCCAATGACATGTAATTAGTGTAAATTCCATAAGGTAGTAGTTATTCAAAAATTTTCTTTTGGAAGCCAAAGACATTATTATTATTATAATATATAATATTTTAAGATAAATCTTTTAAATTTTCAAGTACTTCATCTTCAATGTCGCTGAATATGAAAGCAGTTAACTCCAATACTAAAGTAGGTCCAAACTTGCACGTTTTGAGTTCGTTTTGGTACACACCCCTGGCATTAAGTGTGTTATAAATTTCTTGATCTGTATAATTAAAAAAAATATACTGTGATGTTAACGTAAATTTAAGCATTTTACCGATAATTTTGCAATCTGCTGTATCAAGTTCTAAAATATTTTCTGAATTTCTGATTGAGTTTAGATACTCAACCCAATTTCTTTCATCCGTATTTGAAATACTTTATGCATCTAAGAAATAATGGAACTACTAAAACAATAAAAAAATGTAAACGTTTTACTTACACTATCCAAGTTAAATAATTTAATTAAGAAATAATTTTTTTAACTATGATTCAAAAACTAACGTTCAAAAAATTCAAGTTATTTTTTAAAATTTAGTTTAAAAGAAACAAATTCTTATAGCATTATCAAAGTTATTGAAAAAGAAATTTAACAAAAATCTTTAAGAGTTTTAAAAATGTAAATCATTTTAAAGCTTACTTTTGTTTCCTGTTAGTTATAACTAATCAATGTAAAATTCTAAAACCATCGTTCAAAAATATTTGTTTTTAGTTTGCATTTCACACTCAGTTTTCAACTTTAGTTTGAAAATTAATAAAACGTCAATGTTTTAAATAATTATCAGAGTTTTTAAAGAAATACAAATAACTTTAAAAATGTTGCAGAAAGCAAAATATGTATGTAAAAATTGTGTGTGTTAAAGATTTTTATTAATGATATGTAAGATTCCAAAAGCAATGTTCCTCATCATATCTACTTGTTTTAACATATGTCAAATAATTTTCTACAATTGCTTATATATTTTTAATATGAATCTTTACAGTGTTAAAAAAATAAAGTATTGTAATACAGCAAATATTAATATTTGTTTCAAATTATTGATAATCGCTACATAATTATAGTGACAAGTTAGGTAATAAAATCCTAATTTTATTTTTTGATAACGAGTAATTGTTCATGTAGAAAGCGAGTAAATAATGTTATGGTAATGATTATGTAATTATAGTGACAAATTCTAGAAATTAAGTAAAATTGTTGAAAAGTATTTTATGTAGTGTACATAAAAAGCAACACAGTTTACGAGTAATACGAGTAATCTTAATTTGTAATATAAAAACTATTTATGTTGGGAAGCAGAAAGGAAAGAGAAACAGAAAGGGTAAATATTGCATTCGGACATTATACTAAAATAATAATATCGTAAAAAAATCATGTACCTTCTGTTAACGATAACGTGTAATATTACTTATATACAAAACAATTCTAGCATTTTGCACATTTCTATTGCGCAAACAAATGGTATTTAAAGCTACATTTTATTTATAAGAAAGAAGAATACATATACAAAAATAATCAAAACAAAAAACTACACAACACAACAAAAACATTTATATAAGAATTGCAAGTTTTATTAAAAAAATCTACTCGTGCACATTTTAACACGAATGATTCACAAATTAACATTTTTTTCTCTACCACAAAAACAAGAAATGTTATTTTATTACTAAAGACTTACGTACAAACAAACAACTAATTCAAATTGATGCAGATCAAAGATTAATTGTAAACTAAACCGAATTATAATTGTATTTGTTTAAGCTGTATTGCAGCTACAATTCTAAATTTTAAATATTGTTACAAATAAAAGTTTCCTTATAAAAAAAATCTTTGACAATTACAAGTAACGCAAACTAAAAATTACAAAACGAATAGTTAAATAAAACCAAAACAAAAACGTCTTAAAATCGTTAATAACACTAGTATACTTTTCTTAACATGTAAAAATATTAGTAATTGTATTAACTGTAGTTAACGTCAAACCAAAACTAAACAACATTATTGAAACCATAAAGATTATTTGAGTAACATAATTTTGTATTTCATTTGTTAACAAAAATTTTGATGCACTCGTTAAAACTTATTTTATATAAAACTTCTCTAAAAACACAATTTAACAAAGTTGTTGTAATATCAGCTAATTCAAAAACTACTCCTGAAATATTAATACACTTGACTCTAAGCTGGTGAAATGAAATTTCTAATAAGATCTGTATACGTTTCTATTACATTAATATTACAAACTGTTTAAATCAGTCTGTAAATATTATAACGTTACAATTACTTAAGATTACAAGCAAAAAATGTTATTCGAAATTCATATATATATATAGAAATAAATGTTTATAACAAGTTTAGAACACGTTTAAAGATAGTGAATAAGTTGAAAGCTTATTTTACATCTCAACTAGACAATGTGGTTATTTTCACAATTTTATTGAAAACGTAGTATAAAATTTAGTTAGTAAATGGCAAACCAAATGAAAATATTAATCATTTTTGTAATAAACACGTAATTACTAACAAATAAACTTTTAATTTAACGATTAACAGAAAAGAAAGAAAACATTTTTAACAAAATCTACTCTAAAAAGCAAAGTTACATAAGTGAATAAAAAACGTGTAAAACAGGAAATTTTCCTTATGCAAATTTCTATTAGTTATAGTAATTACAGTCAATAACAATGTAATTAATGACTAAGGAAAGTCACAAACATATTTTTAACGAAAACTATATCAATTTTGTTTTAAACGATTATAATTAGATACTTTTATATCATAATCTCCAAGAAACAAATAAAAATTGTAAAATTGTTAAAAGTGCAATAGGAATTTACTGGAGTTATTAGAAGTAAAAGTAGAAAAAACTTTTGTCAATGTTTATAATTACCTACTTAAGTCATGCTGAAATAGAAAATTAAAAAACATTAAGAATACATTTATAACAAAAACTATTTAGCAATTTAGTTTTTCGTTCAAATGATTAAAATTAGTTACTCTAATAGGGACCATAATCTCAAACAGTAAACAGATAGACTATTTTTTTAATGAACAAAAAAGCAATGCATGTACAAACTGTAAAAAAAAAGTAAATGTTACAATAAAACAGCTACTAAAAACTTAAAGCAAAATTTAAAAGAACAAGAGAAGAAAACTACTTAAAGAATATCTGTTCTAATAAAAATTGTTTTATAGTAAATGGTGTTATTGTTTAATTAAAAATTTTAAACTTACATGTTTTTAAACGTAGTCTATGTTCTTTGTCAAATAATAAATTACAACCACAAATATATAAAAACATTTGAAGGTAAATAAGATCATAATTTTAATTTTGCCATTCGTTCAAAATTAAATTATTGTTTAAAATATTGTAACTAAGAAGAAAAGAAAACGCTTTAGTTATATCTGACAATTTATTATATTATATTTTTTTTTCTGGTTTGACAGGTTTTAATAACATTAACATTTTATAAATTCATTCAAATTGAATCTGTTTAATCACTAACCGATATCTAGTTTATTAATTTAGAATTTTGTATTGAGAAGCAAGTACGAGATATTCACAAACGAATAGACTTGTTTATAGTTTCAATTTTTGTACTAAGATTTTTTTTGTATAATGTAAACCGTTAATTAAATATTATAACACGTTTCTACAATTTAAGAATTTTTAAAATTAAAGTATTAGCTCTATGGGTACTTATACGTAACGTTTAATTTTCTTCCTAAAGTTAATGTTACGAATAATTACTATTAAAATCAAACTTTATTAAAAATAGAAAACAAAATTACAAAACCAATTCAAAACATAAAGCAAAACTGATATACACATTGTCACTTAATCTATTGTAAACAATTACGAATACATTCATTTATAAATTTACAATGTACGTACGAGGTAAATCTATTAAATGTTACCTCTAGTTAGTAGCAGTGTATTTAAAAGTAAATAAATAAATCATTAAAATATATGCTGTAACGTTTAAGAAACATTTAGTATTAGTTTAGATTATAAAAGATAGAGGATACGAAATAGAGCTACGCAAACCAAAGCAAATCGGTCTCTAATCGGCAGTGGCGGACAACTAAAAACTATAACAGGATTACTTCTTTTAACTTCAATTATGAAAAATTTATTGTATACACCCACGGCTCTTGGAATGGTTATGTTACCTTTAATAATTTGTTTTAATATAAATTATTAGTTAACGTAAAGTGTGAAACCGTCTTAGTAGTTATGTTTATGACGAATTGCTTTCTTATATTTATAAAATTTACATACAACATAACAGGTACTTTTTATTTACTTTTCCAAGTTTTAGTCTAAATTTCTTTCTTCTGCTATTACTGTCACAATTAAAAACTGTACGAACCACAATTCCAGCAAATGCTAAATTACGTTCAAACAAGATTTATTTAAAATATGTATTTAAAATGAAATAGCGATACACAACTTATTGTGAACCAGAGCCTCACTCTTTCTGTAATAAGTTAACCTCACTTCTTTTGTAATAAGCTAACCTTACTTCTTATATGTTAATATAATCTCAGGTTTATAATAATTAGCCTAAAAAAATGCAAAACTTATTAGTTTTAAATAAGCGTAATTATTGACTTTAATACAATCTTTTAGATGTATAACACAAAAACTTTTAAGTGTGGTTAGGTTATTACAATAATTGATTCTCCGAAAAGTGATGAAGTTTAGGTGGAGTGAATAACATTAACACAAGTGAAAAATATTTAAAAAAGTTAAGTTTAATTGCACTACTAAATAACAATAAATTAAAATTTGTATTGTTTTATAATTCACTATGAATACAGTTCCAGCGTAATTTTTGAGAATTTATCATGTCATCGTTAAACTTGTAAAAACTTTATACAATTTTTTTTTATAATATAAATGAATTAAAACACAATTTCATTCTGTAATTTTGTTTAAACATTACCTAACATTGTAAGATGTTTCTTATTTTAAACTGTTTTATTATTTTTTTTTTAATTGTACAGTTGAATTTCTAATAATAAGCTTTACTATAAAAGTTTAACATCTGTTAATAACCTTAAAAATAATTTCAATTAAGTCGTTTTGTTGAAAAAAATTAGAGCAACTTATAATTATAACATTAAATTAATTTTTTTGCCAATTACTTATTTTGTGTCAGTAATAGTTAATATTATTGTGGTCATTAAAGCCCTTGACAATTATATTTTTTAACATCGATCAATTTTAATTTTTTAAGACGATTTATTACTATAATCAGAATCTAATTATATGATCTATTAAATAAATGTTTAGTTTTTTCTATTTTTTAAACTTAACAGCTAAATAAGTTATCAGTCATACCAAACCTTAAACGCTTCAGCCTATAATACTTTTTAAATTAATTGTGCTGTTATTTTATGTTTATTATTCAAACGGAACGGCGTTTCTAAATTAAAATACTAAATAACTCAAAAAGAAAGAACATAGTTAAATTTCTCGCTATATAAATATTATGTTTACTTGGTAAAACCTCTTCAGTATAATTTAAATTAATTATTGTCAAACTCTTAGATTATGGAAGATAAGAATTTGAAATCGACTTGCTGCACGTCATATAGTGTCTGATTGCCATTGATCTAGTTCACAATAAGTTGTGTATCGCTATTTCATTTTAAATACATATTTTAAATAAATCTTGTTTGAACGTAATTTAGCATTTGCTGGAATTGTGGTTCGTACAGTTTTTTAATTGTGACAGTAATAGCAGAAGAAAGAAATTTAGACTAAAACTTGCAAAAGTAAATAAAAAGTACCTGTTATGTTGTATGTAAATTTTATAAATATAAGAAAGCAATTCGTCATAAACATAACTACTAAGACGGTTTCACACTTTACGTTAACTAATAATTTATATTAAAACAAATTATTAAAGGTAACATAACCATTCCAAGAGCCCTGGGTGTATACAATAGAATTTTCAGAATTGAAGTTAAAAGAAGTAATCCTGTTATAGTTTTTAGTTGTCCGCCACTGCCGATTAGAGACCGATTTGCTTTGGTTTGCGTAGCTCTATTTCGTATCCTCTATCTTTTATAATCTAAACTAATACTAAATGTTTCTTAAACGTTACAGCATATATTTTAATGATTTATTTATTTACTTTTAAATACACTGCTACTAACTAGAGGTAACATTTAATAGATTTACCTCGTACGTACATTGTAAATTTATAAATGAATGTATTCGTAATTGTTTACAATAGATTAAGTGACAATGTGTATATCAGTTTTGTTTTGCGTATTGAAATGGTTTTGTAATTTTGTTTTCTATTTTTAATAAAGTTTGATTTTAATAGTAATTATTCGTAACATTAACTTTAGGAAGAAAATTAAACGTTACGTATAAGTACCCATAGAGCTAATACTTTAATTTTAAAAATTCTTAAATTGTAAAAACGTGTTATAATATTTAATTAACGGTTTACATTATACAAAAAAAAATCTTAGTACAAAAATTGAAACTATAAACAAGTCTATTCGTTTGTGAATATCTCGTACTTGCTTCTCAATACAAAATTCTAAATTAATAAACTAGATATCGGTTAGTGATTAAACAGATTCAATTTGAATGAATTTATAAAATGTTAATGTTATTAAAACCTGTCAAACCAGAAAAAAAAATATAATATAATAAATTGTCAGATATAACTAAAGCGTTTTCTTTTCTTCTTAGTTACAATATTTTAAACAATAATTTAATTTTGAACGAATGGCAAAATTAAAATTATGATCTTATTTACCTTCAAATGTTTTTATATATTTGTAGTTTGTAATTTATTATTTGACAAAGAACATAGACTACGTTTAAAAACATGTAAGTTTAAAATTTTTAATTAAACAATAACACCATTTACTATAAAACAATTTTTATTAGAACAGATATTCTTTAAGTAGTTTTCTTCTCTTGTTCTTTTAAATTTTGCTTTAAGTTTTTAGTAGCTGTTTTATTGTAACATTTACTTTTTTTTACAGTTTGTACATGCATTGCTTTTTTGTTCATTAAAAAAAATAGTTTATCTGTTTACTGTTTGAGATTATGGTACCTATTAGAGTAACTAATTTTAATCATTTGAACGAAAAACTAAATTGCTAAATAGTTTTGTTATAAATGTATTCTTAATGTTTTTTAATTTTCTATTTCAGCATGACTTAAGTAGGTAATTATAAACATTGACAAAAGTTTTTTCTACTTTTACTTCTAATAACTCCAGTAAATTCCTATTGCACTTTTAACAATTTTACAATTTTTATTTGTTTCTTGAGATTATGATATAAAAGTATCTAATTATAATCGTTTAAAACAAAATTGATATAGTTTTCGTTAAAAATATGTTTGTGACTTTCCTTAGTCATTAATTACATTGTTATTGACTGTAATTACTATAACTAATAGAAATTTGCATAAGGAAAATTTCCTATTTTACACGTTTTTTATTCACTTATGTAACTTTGCTTTTTAGAGTAGATTTTGTTAAAAATGTTTTCTTTCTTTTCTGTTAATCGTTGAATTAAAAGTTTATTTGTTAGTAATTACGTGTTTATTACAAAAATGATTAATATTTTCATTTGGTTTGCCATTTACTAACTAAATTTTATACTACGTTTTCAATAAAATTGTGAAAATAACCACATTGTCTAGTTGAGATGTAAAATAAGCTTTCAACTTATTCACTATCTTTAAACGTGTTCTAAACTTGTTATAAACATTTATTTCTATATATATATGAATTTCGAATAACATTTTTTGCTTGTAATCTTAAGTAATTGTAACGTTATAATATTTACAGACTGATTTAAACAGTTTGTAATATTAATGTAATAGAAACGTATACAGATCTTATTAGAAATTTCATTTCACCAGCTTAGAGTCAAGTGTATTAATATTTCAGGAGTAGTTTTTGAATTAGCTGATATTACAACAACTTTGTTAAATTGTGTTTTTAGAGAAGTTTTATATAAAATAAGTTTTAACGAGTGCATCAAAATTTTTGTTAACAAATGAAATACAAAATTATGTTACTCAAATAATCTTTATGGTTTCAATAATGTTGTTTAGTTTTGGTTTGACGTTAACTACAGTTAATACAATTACTAATATTTTTACATGTTAAGAAAAGTATACTAGTGTTATTAACGATTTTAAGACGTTTTTGTTTTGGTTTTATTTAACTATTCGTTTTGTAATTTTTAGTTTGCGTTACTTGTAATTGTCAAAGATTTTTTGTTATAAGGAAACTTTTATTAGTAACAATATTTAAAATTTAGAATTGTAGCTGCAATACAGCTTAAACAAATACAATTATAATTCGGTTTAGTTTTACAATTAATCTTTGATCTGCATCAATTTGAATTAGTTGTTTGTTTGTACGTAAGTCTTTAGTAATAAAATAACATTTCTTGTTTTTGTGGTAGAGAAAAAATGTTAATTGGGTTTAGGTGAATTTGTGAATCATTCGTGTTAAAATGTGCACGAAGTAGATTTTTTTAATAAAACTTGCAATTCTTATATAAATGTTTTTGTTGTGTTGTGTAGTTTTTGTTTTGATTATTTTTGTATATGTATTCTTCTTTCTTATAAATAAAATGTAGCTTTAAATACCATTTGTTTGCGCAATAGAAATGTGCAAAATGCTAGAATTGTTTTGTATATAAGTAATATTACACGTTATCGTTAACAGAAGGTACATGATTTTTTTTACGATATTATTATTTTAGTATAATGTCCGAATGCAATATTAACCCTTTCTGTTTTTCTTTCCTTTCTGCTTCTCAACATAAATAGTTTTTATATTACAAATTAAGATTACTCGTATGTACTACATAAAAATACTTTTATCATTTTTACTTAATTTCTAGAATTTGTCACTATAATTACATAATCATTACCATAACATTATTTACTCGCTTTCTACATGAACAATTACTCGTTATCAAAAATAAAATTAGGATTTTATTACCTAACTTGTCACTATAATTATGTAGCGATTATCAATAATTTGAAACAAATATTAATATTTGCTGTATTACAATACTTTATTTTTAACACTGTAAAGATTTATATTAAAAAATATATAAGCAATTGTAGAAAAATATTTGACATATGTTAAAATAAGTAGATATGATGAGGAACATTGCTTTTGGAATCTTACATTCATTAATAAAAATCTTTAACACACACAATTTTTACATACATATTTTGCTTTCTGCAACATTTTAAAGTTATTTGTATTTTTAAAAACTCTGCTAATTATTTAAAACATTGACGTTTTATTAATTTTCAAACTAAAGTTGAAAACTGAGTGTGAAATGCAAACTAAAAACAAATATTTTTGAACGATGGTTTTAGAATTTTACATTGATTAGTTATAACTAACAGGAAACAAAAGTAAGCTTTAAAATGTTTTACATTTTTTAAAACTCTTAAAGATTTTTGTTAAATTTCTTTTTCAATAACTTTGATAATGCTATAAGAATTTGTTTCTTTTAAACTACATTTTAAAAAATAACTTGAATTTTGAACGTTAGTTTTTGAATCATAGTTAGAAAAATTATTTCTTAATTAAATTATTTAACTTGGATAGTGTAAGTAAAACGTTTACATTTTTTATTGTTTTAGTAGTTCCATTATTTCTTAGATGCATAAAGTATTTCAAATACGGATGAAAGAAATTGGGTTGAGTATCTAAACTCAATCAGAAATTCAGAAAATATTTTAGAACTTGATACAGCAGATTGCAAAATTATCGGTAAAATGCTTAAATTTACGTTAATATCACAGTATATTTTTTTTAATTATACAGATCAAGAAATTTATAACACACTTAATGCCAGGGGTGTGTACCAAAACGAACTCAAAACGTGCAAGTTTGAACCTACTTTAGTATCGGAGTTAACTGCTTTCATATTCAGCGACATTGAAGATGAAGTACTTGAAAATTTAAAAGATTTATCTTAAAATATTATATATTATAATAATAATAATGTCTTTGGCTTCCAAAAGAAAATTTTTGAATAACTACTACCTTATGGAATTTACACTAATTACATGTCATTGGAAAAGTTATTTGTTGAAACAATCAGCGACCTGAATGAATCGGCAGGTATGTATCATAAAACTTTAATTAATAAGTAATAATTGTAAAAATATATTTTTGGCAATGACACTTTCTTTTATTGTTAGTGATCACACTTTGTTTAGTTTTAGCTGCGTACTAGTAAGAACGTTTTAAATTAAAGTGTTTCTGTGTATTACAATGGTAAGTGGTTTATTTATTTTGCAAATTAATCCTATACGCTTAAACACATGCAATTTTATGCTCTACAAAAGATTATTTTAAATTAAAAAAGTTGATTTTAGTATTTACCTGATTAAAAGTTAGTTTAAAAAATTTTTTTTTTAAATTTCAGCGATTTTTAAATTTGTTAACTATTAATTTAGTTTAGACCATTTCTTTTTTTTTTAAATTAATTTCTAATGTTGTTGATTAAACCAACACCTCGTTTAAAAAGAAGCAGTTGATATATTCAAGTAACATTAATTTTTCTTAAGAAATTGGTAGTTATTTTCTTAAATTTAATTTTTTTTTTGCTAATTTGCATGCAGCTGTTTTTGTGCTATTTTTCTTATAATCAACATTAACTTTTTAGAATTTTTTTTTAATAAGCGATTCTTTACAGAGTATTAAGAGTAAGAGAGAAAGAATATGAAAGTATCGACCACTAGAAAAGTCCAGATCAACCACAACACGACGGATGCTGTAGAAATGATATAATTAGATGCCGTGTGTATAGTTGCCGTGAATTATCAAGATCCTGATAAACCGTAATGACATAGATGCTGTAGAAAAATGATATAATTATGCCATGAATGTTAATTTAATTTAAAAATAAAGTACAATAAATTTTACAAGTCGATGGTTCAGTAATTAAAAAACCAATTGTATACAACAATTGAGCGTTTAAAATTAACTTATTTTCGTAGGTCAGCGGTTAAGTTCGCCGCTTTGTAATCAAGAAACCCGGGTTCAAATCCAGGTACACCCAAGCTTTTTTTAAATAAAAATATTTTCTTTCTCGCTTGAATCATGAGACTTTATGACGCATAAAAAATTACCAGTTACGCGATGACGCACGACGCAATCAAAATTACCAATTATGCGATGATGTAACAATGTGTGAGAGAGAAAAAAATTCGCTGTAAGAGAGAGAAAAAAATATGTGAGAGAGAAAAAAAATGTGTGAGAGAGAGAAAAATGTGTGAGAGAAAAAATGTGAGAGAGAAAAAATTCATTGTGAGAGAGAGAAAAATACGTTCACAAAAAAACCAGAAAAATACTTTCACAAAAAAACCCTTCACGTACGTTGGCGACGAGGTCAGTAATGACGTCAAAAGTGGAGGGGAGGCTGCCAGGTTTCTACTGGAGTGAATTGTGAAAACATCTAATACATAAATTATTTGAAGAAAAAAAACATTAAAATTTCATAAACAATTGTAAACATTTTTTTTTCAATAACTTTGTTGTTTATGTAAATTATTGAAACTAAATTTATAGTGGGTTTTTTCTCTATTACTCATATTCGTTAATATTTATAGTAAAATTAATGGTAAAAAACTTTAATAAAAGAAATGAAAATCAAATAAATGCTATTATTTAAAAAAAAAAACCGATGGAGGTTAGGCGTTTCAAAGTATATTTTGCCATCTCTGCGTTTGCTTAGGGAGCAGCCCTTTTTAAAATAGATTGGAATTGAAATCAATCCCTACATTTAAACGATGCAGTTATACGACATTTAAATAATTTTTTTAATCAATACGAGTTTTTAAATCTAGCCGAAGTTGTAAAATAGTAAACATCATAAAAATTCAAATTTTGATACAAATACTATTTAATGCTAATTAGTCGTCTGAGTTTTTTTAGCAAGGTTCAAATTATACAAAAACAAAGTTTGTGTTGTAGAAGTAGTAGTAGATAAGTGTAATCTAAATTTAATTCAATATTTTTCTTAAGATGGATGTTCCGAAAACTAGTTTTTGTGCTAATTCCTGTTTTTTCATATGCATTTAGTAACTCGTAGTTGTGGAAGTAATTTAACTGTATTAATTAAAATTACATTTGTCTATGGTTTACGTTACAACTAATTATTTATTATAAATAAGTGAGTGATTTTGTTTTTAAAAAGCTTGGAATCGTTTTGGCTTGCAGCGTAATTTTTTGTTTTTAATTCTTGTAACAAATTTTGAAGGTACATTAAGTATACATTTTGTATAACGTCGAAAACAAAATGACTTGCAAAAAGCTGCATCAGTTGTTGCTTCAAATTACAACTTATTCTAAGCTGTCTTTGATACAAGAAGTTTCGAAATTAATGACTTAATATATGTACTATTTTTTAAATAACGATATTGTTGCAATATAAGAAACTACATTAAAAGTTGGTTAATTGCTTGTTATTAAGTAGATTTAATAACCTGGAAATTGCACCTAAGCGTATTAATTATAGCGCTGCAGTGTTCATTATTTGTTTTTACTTAATCTTGTATTTCTTTTTTAGATTTTTCTTGCATTATCTTATTCGTTTATGTGTTTACTGCATGTTGATCTGTTTAGTATAGCTATATCACTAATTAGCGTATTAATCGACTATTGTGTAATTCGTGTAGTTACATATTATATAATGTGATATTATCAATATCTTATTTATTTGTAATATGTTTTTCTAAAAGTTAGTTTAGATGAAAAGTGTATGTTAATTGTATAGTTTAAAAATATTTTGCAAAAAAAACTATTTTGACAAGCATGGGAAAGAAATTGAATTGATTTTCTTGAGAAACGAATTAATTTAAGTTTGTCTGTGATCTTAAAATAAATAACTTGTTTTGTGATTAAGTCCACTATCAAAGTTGTTTAAATTATTTCACATAGTATTTATTACGATTTGATTTGATAGAAATTCATTTAATGGGACTGCATATGTTAAAAGGAAAATTTCTTACGTTTTAGTATTCTTGTTTATACTAAAACTATTTTTTTAATTTTGATTATAAGAAGATAAATGTTTCGTACAGATTAAAATGAAATTTTAATTTAATTAATAAAACTATGATATAAATTGTCAAAGTTGGTACTGCAGTAAAAACCAACAGCAATATGCAATGTTGTAGAAAAATCTTTACCAAATAATTTTATAGAAATAATTATTTATCGCAAGAAGGAAGACCAAAAAAATTGTGCTTTTTGAGTCATAAAGTCCTGAAAAAAAGATAATTACTAAAAAAATATTAACATAACAAATTGCTTATTTTACATAAACTAATATTATACATAACGATATCTAGTAAAAATACATTACGAATTAAAATCAAACTAATATATTACAGATAGAATTATTGTTTACAAGCTGATCAAACACATGTAACTTTACAATTTTTTTGCAAATACAAGTAATGGCAACTCTTAGCGCATTGATCAGATCTAAAGCAACGAGCAATTTCTTGATTTTTGTCACTAGCTGCACCAAGTTGTTTTTTAGTATATACTATGGTTTTAAAACATAAAAATTGCACTACTACAAAAAATTATATTTTTATTGTATATTTAGAAGGTTCACTGAAAATAATGAGAATGATTATAACTGTAATAAATTGTTCATGTTTTTTGTAATAATATTTATACATAAATTTTATGTGCAATGCTTTTTCATTCAGTAAAAAAAATGTCTATGAAAATCATGTGTCTATGTAAGCAACGATTTGCATAGTTAAATTACACATTTTTTTAGTGTTTGTTTATGTGTGCTTGCATTAAAACTAAGATTCGATAATATTTTAATCTATTTTTTTCAAAATTCTTTTGTTAGTGCTAATTTCACTTTTCTGTAATTGTATTAGCATACTGAAATATATTAAACAATATAAAAATAGGTATTTGTAAATATAATTTATAAATTCGCAGTAGAGATCATTTCGCTACTAAAGAACCGTGAGGTGCGCGTCGGATAAATTCAGAATTTGACGATCATGCAAAATAAATTCTAACTTAAAGCATCTGTTGTAAACAATGTACATTAACTGTAATGGTTTATCTTTAATTTAACTAAAAAATTAATGCATACAAGACGATGACGCCGTATGAAAATTGCAAACGTTTTTTGGTTAGCTAGTGTACTGACATTCGGAAAAAAATTGATTTCTGCGCAGCGGTTTTTTAGTCTTGAACTGAACTTTACACATATACACAAAAAGTCCAAAATCAAACTGAACCTATATCAAACAAAAGTTAAATTTATATAAAAACAGTAACAAATTATTAAAAGTAGTTATTTTTTTAATTATTTTATAAAATGTTGACAATAAGTTTAATGATGCCTGTAATAAAGATTTTGACTTGAACAAAAAGATAGCAATTTAATCAAAAATTATAAATTTAAAGATCAAAATGGAAATTAACATTATAAAATAACAAATTACAGATGGTATATCAATTAATATTTAGTATAATAATCTTTACAATTAATTACTTTGTGGTATCGACTCAATCCAGAACTAAGCACATTGTAAAACTGGAAATAATTTTTCTCTATTGGAAAAGTTTTCACTACGGATTTGTCTGTCCAATATTTTCCATAGATTTTCTACAAGATTTCAGTCGGGGAACTGGGATGGTCAAAGCATAACATTTATTTTTGCTTCTTCAAAGCAGTGCTTAACTATTTTTGAAGCATTTCTCAAATCATTGTCATAATGAAAAGTGTATTTAATAAGAAGATAGTCATGGGCATATGGTTACATGATGTTTTTAAGAATATTTTTGTCTATAATACCTTAAATACGATGTAATGACCCCATTCCATATGCAGCTCTATACCATCACCGAGCCCCTACCATGTTTTTTACTTTGGATCAAGTCTTTTACTAATATGCTGTATGCTATCACTATTAAAGAAGTTAAATTTGGATACATTACTGAAAACAACTCTTTTCTATTGTTCCACTGTCCAGTTGATGTGCGTCCGAGAAAATGCTAATCGGACTTTTACATTTTTGTTTGTTTTGATAACTGTGTTTTTTTAGCTGGACGCCATTTAAATTGTGCAGTAACTAAACTATTTGCGAAGAAATAATTTCTCTGTCTTCTGGAGCGATTATCGCTAAAATTGTCTCGGAAAACAAGAAAGGATTTGCCGAAATAATTATTATTATATTCCTATCAGTTCGTTGTGTGGTTTTCTTTGACTTACGTACATTTTTGAAAGCTTTTAAAGTTTCTTTTAATGAAACTACAATAGTAAACTAAACTCCGCCTGCATAGTCCTGAGCGGATTGAATAACACAGGATACTCATGCCAGTCCCAAGCTCCGTTGAAGGAGGAGGGTTGTAGCGGTAGGCCAGCTCCCTGTTCTATGTAAAACAAAACCTACTAAAAAGCTAGGAATAACCTTGAATATGTGGACGGATCTAAGGCAAGTCGACAAAAGCTGCGTTGATGTTTAGGAATGTGGAATGTGCAGGGATGCAAAGGAAAGATGTCAGAAATAATAACAGAACTCTACAACAGCTAAAACTTAACAGCAAAAATCTATCATTGACTATGTGATTGTAAAACAAAACACAAAATTACGAGTATTAGATGTTAGAGATCAACAAGGTGCTCTTTGTAGATCAGATCATTATCTAGTAAAGGCAAACATATTATTTTTATCTTACAAAAACACTAACGAAGATGATGTACCACCGGATATGTAAACAAGCATTGCAAAATATCTTAAATACGATTTACATGGATTCATAAATATTAACACGAAAAGTCTATATCAAAAACGACGCCAAATTAACAGACCATTAATACTACATTTCCAGAACTATACAATAACATCATAAATAGTTTGCAAGCAGCAGCGAAAGAAGCGTTAGAAAATAAAGTTGTAAAAAAGTACAGCAGCAAAACTTGGTAGAACGAAGAAATCAAACAATTCATTAAGAGCAAGAATTAAGCTTATTAAAAATGGCTAAATTTGCAAACAGAACTAGGCCGGAAACAGTATAAAAACATCAAACGACAAACAAAAAAAATAATAATAAAGTATAAGAACAGAACATGCGACAATAAATGTCAAGAAACAGACACACATTTTGGCGGAAGACAATGTTCAGAATCTTGGAAATTTATTTAAAAAAAACTAAGATATAGTCACACAGAGACATATAACTTGCAGATCATTCTAAAAGACATATGGGTAAAGCACTATGAAGAACTGTTAGGAGAAACTAGAGAATATACAAACAAATGGAGATGATGTAAAAGTAGACCAAGTAATGATGACAAAACCTGTAAAAAATTTATAAAACGGAAGAGCATGTGATCCTAAGGGAATCTATGCAGAAATGATAAAAAACGGAAAAACCAAGCTATTTTCGTCATTGACAATGATCACAAAGTACCGTCAGACTGGAAAGTGGCATATATCTCTTCAATTTATAAGAAAGAAAATAAAATAGACTTTAACAACTATAGAAAGATATCCGTTACAACTACTCTGAGCAGACTGTACGGTCAAATACTACAAGACCTAATAGAAAATGAGTTCCAGTATGAAGAGGAACAAGGTGGATTCTAAGCTGGCAAATCATGTGCAAGCAATGTTTTCTGTATGAAGCAACTAATAAAAAAACAAACGGCGCTAAAACAGGATGTTCATTTATTAGTTATAGACCTTACAGAACCATATGACAATGTACCACTGTGCAAATTGTAGAAAACCCTTACATAAACAAATATAAACCAGTATTGTGGTCGACGTAATCTCGTGGTTAACGAATCCACGTATAAAATGTAAATAAATTAGTGCTATAGAGATCGTAGCATGTTGGTAGTTGGATTTGGTAACCGCGAAAATTCGAGAAACGTATCAAATAATATACGATTGCAATCCACCAACGAATATAGTGAAAAGTAACTATATCAGTAAAATTGCAAAAAATTACCATCAAAGAGAACCATTGTACCACCGTTTCACCCTTTTGGGGATCATTCGCACTGGGAAATACTCTTTGATGTATTTCCACAATTATACTGATATATTTCTATAGCTTATATTTATATTTCGTTCTAATAACATATAAAAGTATTGTGGTCCGTTGGTGGGTTGCAACCTTGTATTATTTCCTACGTTTTTCTAATTTTTGCGGTTAGCAAATACAACTACTAACATGCTACGATCACTATAGCACCAATTTTTTTAATAAACAATAACCTAATTATAAAATAACCTTCGTTACTTATACAAAGATTCAAAATCAAAATAGGCCATTTAAGGTTACAAAAGGATGCTGCGTATCACCGACATTGTTCAAAATATACATCAAGAAAGCATTCTATCAAAGGAAAAGAAAGTGTGCAGAGATAGGAATAGAAATAGACAACACCCATCTATATACACTACAATTTGCAGATAACCATACGGTTATTGCAAACGACGAAGACAATGTCAAATATATGACGAGAAAATTAAAAGAAACTTTTGAAGAGTGGGGTTTTGTAACGAACCTAGATAAAACAAGACACTTATGCATAAGTACAGAATTAAACAATTTACAGTTGGAAAACGGCGAAGAAATAAAAATATGACAAGAATATAAGTACCTCTACGTAACGTTTGACACAAGCGGTAGACCCAAAAAAAAATTCTAGAATAATTCAAGCACTTAAAGCAATACCATGTCTCAATAGTGTATTATAGAGTAAACAGCTACGAATGAAAATTAAATATAACATCTATAATGTAATAATTAAAAGTAGCCTACATTACGGAACAGAGACATGGAGACTGACAGATAGGGACCGAAGGAAAGTGGAAGCTACTAAAATGCTTGCATCGACAAGGACATCAAGACGAGAAAAAATTCAAAATGAAATAATTTGACAACGAATAGGCACAATAAGAAAGAACATAAAGAGAAAATAACTGACCTGGTATGGTCATGTTCAACGCATGGCAGAAGATAAACTCCCAAAAAAATGATGCATTGAGTACCAAGAAAACGCCGCTTAGAAGAAGACTAAAGAAAACTTGGGGTGAAGAAATCAGAAAAGCAATGAGCGCTCAAAACTTGGAAGAAATACGATGGATAGAACCTAGCAATCAAACAACATCGAAGGACGTTCTAAACCAAAATTTATTTACAATACTAAACCTACTAAACTGAATTATTGTGATCTTTTATACTTTATGATATACAATGCGAGTTTGAACAAGTTACAACCTGCAGTTGCTTGCTTTCTTTAGGTCTAAACCGAATTCTGTTTGAAGGAATATAAAAATAAGTTCTCAAAACAAATTTCATTTTATAAAAAATAAAATCTTTTTTTATTTTGATTAGTAAAATCTATGTATGTATCATTGATTTAAGGTTATTTAAGAAATCATATCAAACAACTGAAACATGTGCGTTAAAATTAATTGTCAATTCTATACAAATGTATAATGGCTGAAAATTATTTTTTTTTCCAAACAGTTCATGCGTTGGTGCAAAAGGGGGTTAAGTTAACTCCGCTTATTGTATCTCCAATATAACAATATAGGTCCAATCACTCTACTAAGTCTCTATCTGATTTTTGAAAGCGATCGATTTTTATCCTTTATTTAGACTCAGTGATATCCGCACGGAAACAGCGTTTGCTGAGGAAAATTTGCCTTCTTTCGGTTTGATGTCGCTAAACTCGTTGTTAAGTTGGTTGATTTTAATGAAAAATCAAAAAGTTTTTGGTAATACTACCATTTATAATTTTTCGATAATAAAGTCAAACTATGGTATAAACTATTGAAGGACAAAGATATGACAAATGAAAACTAAACGTTATGGAAGTGTTAAAAGAGGCGGAAATATTCCGGCAACAAGAAACGAAATCCAAGTCTCCTTGGCACAGCCTTGTACAACAAGTACCATACAGAATTCCTTCTCTACTCTGTGTCGTGTTAAAACGTGGCTGAGGTCAACGATGCTAGAGAACCGTCTAAATGTATTTTTAGTGTACATAGAAAAATAATACAAGAAAATGCCCACCCCTCCTGAACAAAATCTTAGCTACGCCGATGTATAATATGCATAGAATAGAAACATTTAAATAAAATTTTAAGCTAAAGTGCACTCTCATTCTGTTGAAAGACGAAACAGAAATGAATTTACATTCCAATAATGTAAATAAAAAGAATGAACAAAATATCTTTAAAAAAAATACAAATTAAAAATGTTTTAAAAATACGCAAGTACAATATAATATAAACTAAAGAGATACTTTTCGGGCCTTCTTTGACGCAAATAGTTTTTTACAGTTTTTAATTTTGAAATTAAATTAAAAAAAACTAGTGGTGTGCGAACTCTTGTTTCTTCGAAACGAACTCGAACTGAACATTGTTCGAGAATATTTTTACGAACTTCGAAATTTAATTGAACTATTGTTTCCACAAACAAACTTATTGTTCGACAATATTTTACATAATTCAAACTATAATTTACAAGAAACTTTAGAGTAAACAGCTGTAATAATTAAATTAATAATAAAAATACAACACTACACGTCAATATTTGGATGTTATGGATAAGGGTATATAGTAGACCGCTAGCGAAGCAAAAAACGGACTTTAGTAGTAAAACTAAATCAGACAAAAGACGCTAATAATTTTTTTGCGTTGCCAACATAGCAAATGTCAACATTCGTTAGTGTAGGTACAAAAAAAAGCTCTGGAGTGGCAAAATGAAAAGTAGAAATCCACATAAAATTAAGTGTTCAAAGTCAATTATTATATTTGACCGATTTGGTAATAAATGTAGTAACAACATATTATTTCTGATTACAATTTTTTTATAAAATAAAAAATAATGTAATTTTACAAAAGGTAACACAAAAAATAATGTACGTTACTCTCGTCTAAAGTTTCATAGAATAAGACACTCATAAGCGTTATTCTATGCTTTTTATTTTCGACGCTTGTTACGAAAT
This sequence comes from Aquatica leii, assembly GCA_035610365.1. NCBI lineage: Eukaryota > Metazoa > Arthropoda > Insecta > Coleoptera > Lampyridae > Aquatica > Aquatica leii. Next base: position 39,281,045 of record CM069435.1, on the reverse strand, counting down.
TGCTATTATCGTCGTCGATTTTAAATAAAAAGTATCAAAAATGAATTGAATCCATTTAAGTCAGATAACTCTCAAATGTTAAAGAAATGAAGTTACTAGATGTAGTAAAAACTAAATTAATTCACTCAATTAAAATTTAAAAAAATAAATAAAAGGCGTCGCTTTCGTGTTGCTCATGTAATGGAAATAATTCTTATATAGCGAACGTTAAGTGACACTTAATTGTTATGTCAAAGAATAATTTTGTGTATGTGGAACTTTCATTGTTCTATTTGTACCAGTACGTGCGACTTACACTTGCATATAATCACATTACAATGTTCGATGCCATCACGTACTTTTTTTTACAAATTTGTTTCTATAAAAGTAACAGCTACTTGCTGAAATCTAATTAGAGGAATTTTTTTAAAGAATTGTTACCAAGAACTTACTTAAACAGAAGAAAAAACTCGAGAAGAATTATTTAAACGTTTCTCGCGAATACTTTCGAAAACTACGTAAATTACCAATAATTGTTAAGTGAAACTCAATAATTGATAGTCGTTTTTTTAAAAGTTGGTTGTTGAATAGGTTATTAAGTTTTGCTGTACGGTAAGTATTAGAAACGTTTGAATTTCTTCACGTAATATTGAAATATGTAAGTAGCGTCATGTGCATTTTACTACGAAAAGAAATCGTTAGCAGGTGCAAAGTTTCACTTCGATATTCATCGGAAAAAGATGTACAAAGAGTTACATCACAAAATCCATTCACAACACCAATAATACTACTACAGCTTTGTAGAAAGTGGAATAATGCAGATACTTCTTATAGTAGGTCATTTTTATCACGAATGCAACTCACGCACCTTTTAACAAGTTTAAAAACAAATTGAGAAATTCGTCCCACGGACTTTTGAAAAAGTACTACAATTTTACACGTTCTAGTTTGGTAATGAGTTACTTATTTTTGTTTTTTATATTAAGAAGCCACACATCAAACCGCTAATAATTGACAAAAGTTCGATGAAACTTGTCTGACCTTAGTTTTAAAACCAGTTTAGGACTTTTAAATCGTTCGTATGTTTTCTTCTTTGCCAGCATAGAAAAATAATGTTTCTATCTACATTGATAATATTCGATACATGTAGGTGTGAATGTATGTACATACGCGTAAGTTTAGACAAGTATTGGAGACATTGAAGGTTACCATTTCAATATTTCTAATCCAAGGTTCAATAAAACTTTCAAAGTTATCTTAATACCCACAATTCTTAAGTTACAACAGATACGGTAGGAATTTTAATTAAGATTGTAATCTAAGATAACCGATAAAGTGAAGAAAAATTAATTGTAGGGCAAATTCTACTGAATTAAAATTAAAATTGAAAGTGTTTTCTAAGTGTGTTTATCTAAAACCAACCACCGATTAGTTTAGTAATAACTTAATCAATTTTTTGTAATTTACAATAGTGTACAAAGTTGTAAATACTTCTTATGGTTTAAAAATTATCACAAAGCATTATCATTCTGATTTCATTCGCTTTAGAAGTTGTGAAAAACTTCTTAAAAAACGATTTTTTATTCAGTTTTAAATACAACACAGTATAGTAAACAATTTCAGCTGAAATTTTAGTATTGTATGCATAAGATGAAAGAAACTGTTTGTAATTTGAATTGTAATCTATTAATTATCGTATACGAATGCGGTCTGTTTGAAAGCAGCAACCATTTGTATTCTTCAAACATTAAAAAAATCATTCAGAATTTCAAATGTCTCAAACTTGAACAACATGTGTTTTGTTAAGGAATTGTCTACTAAAACTCGTTTTCGTATATTTAATGACGGAAATACAGAAATAAATAGTAACGGTATATATTGCAAAATAACCACACAAGTTCTTGTGCTCATGTATATACATACACACATTCCATAGTGGGAAAAAGTAACAAAAAACGGAAACATATTTGGCAAATACATCTTCACCTGCACGTGGCTTCTTATTTCAGTAAATAAAATATTTTTTGTGCACAAAAATATTATTAATTGCAACCGGTTAATCAAAGGCAACAAGCTACCTTATTAGGTATTATGAATTACTGGTAAACACTTAAAAAAAGAATTTTTAAAATAGATCTTATTACCATTAAAATACATATGCATTTTACCATTACTATATTTGATTAGAAACATAAAATGAAATTGCTATTTAATGGTCAACAAATTACTGTGTAAAATTAAAATAGTTTATATCTGCAAAGGCTCTAAAACCATTAAATATTTTCGTAATGGATAAACTTAAATGTCATTTTAGCTTTATGTGTTCGTGAACAAAACGAAATAGTATTTTAAAAACATTAATGCAATTATCAAAAATTAGTTTGAAATTTATTAACCGTTGTATACACTAACACAAAAATTGTATATTCTACTACATTCCTTATAATATCAAAATTAATTTAAGTGGTTTAGAAATCGTTTTAAAGAGTTTATAGAAAAAAATAACGATAAATTATGTTTATCTCGTTTTTAATATCAAATCAAGAATTAGTTGGTATTATAAATAATAAAATACGTTCGCTTAGAGGACTTTACTGTATTATACCTAAACTTGCCAGCACTAAAGATTGCAATGAATCAAAAGTACAATAAATTAGAAATAAAAGATGGCCACGTTCCTGTTTGAATTTTTAAACAGACAATTAAAACTATTATTAATTATTTTTTTTATTTTAAAAGCATTTGTTTTGAATATTTATTTACTCTAATAATTTATTGCTGTTAACATTAAAGATAAATGTAATGAAGTAAAGCCAATAATGTAGCTTTATTATGTTTTCTGTGCTGGCTTAAAAAAGGTTTTTTTGTCCACATCTAACACAAAAGTTTTTAATAGATTACTTAAGTTAAGAATCAGCATTTAAATTTGTTCAAATAAATTATTAAATTGTAACAATCTCAATGATGTTAATCATTTAAGTATGACAGAATAATTTAGTTTTAATTTTTTGGCATTTATTACTGATTAGTCCAAATTGACAAGTTTCACAATGTCAGTTAAATATGTTTCCCGGAAAACAACATTTTCCTGCTTGTGAACGCGCAGGAAAATTGAATTTTCCGGACTAGTTCTGTAAAGACTTTACAAAACGCAAAAACTTTGTAAATATAATAGTTGCCAAAAAATTGACAAATTTGATTTTTGTAGAATTTGTAAATACAGTTTATAAAATTTGTCAATTTTGCTTTTTTACGATTTCCGGAAATATTTAATACAAAACGTCAGTAGAATATCTTACTTCACTCGGAGCTTTAAAATACACGACACAAAGTGCCTCGTATTTCAATTTAGCTCCTCTTCAGTAATGTGAAATTTTCTTGACTTTTATGTAAATAACTATTTTAAAATTTTGTTCAAAGTATTTTCTTTATAAGCTATATAACCGTTCGCATTATAAAAAATTTTAAACGAAAATTTAAAAAAAAGTGTTAAGCTAATTGCTTCAACCAGTATTTTATTTAGTTTAATTAAAAATATAAACATAAATGATTATATTTCTGAAAAGTATATGTGTACTTCTTCTTTCCCTATTCCTTATACCTTTGTGGTGTTGAGTATTGCGTTTCTATCCATTTTTTCCATTATTTCCTGTCGACTACTACATTTTGTATTTGTTCGTGTGTTGTGCCTTGTTTCTTCAGTATTTCTTCCAATATGTTATTTAATGTTTTTCTTGTTCTTCCTAGAGTTTTCTTTGTAATAGATCTAGCTTGTAGGTATTGTATTGTTTTTCTGCTTAGGTCCATTCTTTTTACGTGGCCATACCATGCTAGATGTTTCCTTTCGATTTTGTTTTGAATCTGTTCTTGTATCAGTTCTTTGTAGATTGCTTCATTTTTCCATCTCTCCATTTTTGTGATGCCAAGTATTTTCCTTTGGTAAAATAGTGTTGGTACTACTACTGTATTAAATATTTGTAGTTTTGTACTTTATTGTATTTCTTTCTTTGCAAGTATTGTTCTGTTTATTGAGTAGTAGATGTTTGTTGCTTTTCTGATTCTGTTTACTATTTCCGAACATATCCTACCGTCGTGTCGTTGCTCATTATCGATTCTAAATATTCATGTGTCGTTACTTCTTCTAGCTTATTACCTTTGCAGTAAAAAGCTCTTTCATTGTCTGCTATGTTATCAATGTAAAGAATAAATAATAGTGAATCTCTCTGCTTTAATTTCGAGTGCATTTTAAATAATTTTGTTCTTTTTTCCTCCATTTGAACTATTTCTGTTACGTTTTTGTATAAGCTTTTTATACTATTTGTTAGTTTTGTTGTTCCTAGCTGTTGTAGACAATTTGTTTTCTTTGTACTGTGTCAAAAGCTGCTTTGAGATCCACGATTGATAAAAATAATTCTCTTCTGGTTTTTGCTTTATCTTCTATAAGTTTCCTTATCACACTGTGATAATGTGATCTGTAATCTGCTTTGCTGTTCGGAACTTTCCTTGTTGATCCTCTATATAATTTCCTATTTGCTTACTTAGTCTTTTCCCCAGTATTTTGCTTTAAATCTTTAGGAGCACTGATGATGTTAGGCATCTTGTTCTGTAATTTTTCGTTTCATTTTTATTACCTTTTTCGTGTATTGGTATATGTTTTTTTTCAGTTTTTTGGTATTTTGTAGGATAAACATGTTGTGTTACAGATGTCTTGGATCCATTCTTTCACCTTCTTATTTTATCATATTGGGAGTTATTTGGTCTGGCTCACTTGCTTTTCGCATTCTTACTTCTTTTATTGCTTCGTTTACCTCTTCGACAGATATTTTTTCCAGTCGTTTTTCCAGTCGTTTTTGGTTTTCTATATGCAACTTTCTTTGATTTTTATTTATTTTAATTTGTTTTTATAATGTATTATCCATATTTTTAAGTTTTTTCCCTTGTTATTAGTTATTTTCCCAATTCTGTCTTTTGCGAAAAAACGTTTTTCCTTTTTTATTGATTTGAGGGATTTCACTATATTCCAAAACTTTTTGTTGTTTCTACTGTGTGTTTTTTGAATCTCTTCGTCAAATTTTTGATAGTTTTTAGCTTTTGCTCTTTTTCCTTCTTCTTTTTTTTTCCACGCTTTTTTCTGATTGACAATTTTTGTTTCACTTCTTTGTTCTAGTTTGTTTTGTACATGGTTGTATTGTTTTTTCTTTACATATTTCATTAGTCATTTGAAATATTGCTGTTTTAAGCGTTTCCCATGTCTCAATTACGTTCGTTGCTTGTTTCTGTTCTTCGTATCAATTTAATTTTTTTTCAAGTTTTTGTTGGTATTTTTCTTGTGTTTTGTTATCTCGCAGTTTTCCTATATTAAAAATAATATGTTTTCCTTCTTCTTCCATTTTTAGTTGTGCTAGATTATTTTTTCTTATTACTAACTTATGTAGTGTATTCAGTTCTGCTACTTTGATTGTTTTTACGTTTCTTATGCGGTTACTCATTTGTTTTGTCTATATTATATAATCTATTAGGCTTCTTGCGTTTCTTTCAGGTGATTCGAAAGTGTATTGTCTTTTTCATGAACTGTATTTCCTATTTTTTAATTGTTCTCAATGCTGAACTGAAGCAGTCTCTCCTCATTTTTATTTCTTTCCTTTTCTCTGTAAGGTTTTATGCTTCCTAATTTTCTTTATACTTGTATAGAGCTTCCTGTAACTCGTCGTAGTAACTTTTCATTGTCTTTTCATCTGCAACTTGTACTGGAGCATATGTTTGTATCAAACTTACTTTTGTTTATTAGCCTATTTCCATTGCTATTGTTCTTGAGTTCTCTGGGTTTCATCTTGTTACTTTTTTGTTTTGTTCTTTTGATACTATTTGATATTATTATATCGAGTAGAATTGCCGGTTTCAGTCAGTTGTTACTCAAAGAGGCATTCCAAATCTTGAGATCCAATTGTAATAGAACGCTAATGCCACTATTTTAGCTGTGATATCTGGAATGGAAATAACTTCTAGCCAACACGTGAATCGTTCAATACATGTCAGGCAATAGTGTTTCCTTTCGATGATGGTAATGGACCGATCAAATCAATATAAACATGCTAAAATCTTTGTAAAGGTGGTACAAAATTGTGCAATTTTATTTTTCTGACACACAATACACAAAAACACAAAACGTTTAGTTGTAGCATTTGCTCCGGGATGAGAAAGTTTATGCAAGCTTTTAAATACTTACTTTACTATACTTATCTTTAGTTGCTGCGGTATGAATGATCGAATTTGGTTGGTTGAAATATCTTAGAAGAATGTTGCAGTTTTGAAATTGAGAAAGTGTTTCTGCTGGTATTTTATCAATCCCGGCAACATATTGGATATCTGTTGTAAATTGAAAATTAAGTCCAAATGCCTGAATTGCCTTGGTGTGCATTTATCTAACTTTTCCTTCAGTGCAAAAATTATCAGCTTGTGGTTTGTAAAAAAAGTAAACTGTCGAATTTCTATAGCATGCTTAAAGTATTTAATAGCAGAGTATGCCGCAAGGTGCTCACGGTCACAAGCGCTGTACTTTCGTTACGTGTTGTTGAATTTTTTTCTAAAAAATGCAATCGGTTGCTACTGACCGTTTATTGCTTGTTGTAGAACTCCACCCATTGCGTCATTAGAAATTTAAAAAGAAACTCAAAAACGAAACATTCAGCATGAATGTAGTTTGCAGAAAAATGTTTACAAGGACAAATTTCTACTAAACGTGTCAACACCGTTTTATGTAAGGTGAGAAATTGTTTAATTCCGGATAAACGAAACATTTCAAGATGAGTGAACAACAAAAACAAGGCGTCATATAAACAAATTTCCACGATATTAATCACATTATTGTCGAACAAAAAAAGATCAACAAGAGTTTTTACCTATTAGAACTACTGTTTCATTCTTTTATAAGCTGTATGAATAAAAAAACAAGAATATTGTAAACTTTTCCAGTTATAGAAAAGTATTTAAATTTAAAAATAAAAGGTTTAAAACAAGGCAATAAATGCGACACCTTTTTAGCAAAGCAGCAAAGTACAGTTTCAGAAGAAAAAAAAAGTTTTTGAGCGCTGAGCATAATGATCCACCGGAACCAGAAGTCACCAGAAAATAAAATAATTAAGGATTTAAGAGCTGTTTCGGAAAATAAAAAGAAATAAGATCTGAGAATGAGAATACATGGGTAATAAAATGATTAATTATTTAAAGGCGAAAGGTATACGGCACCTTATACACCACAACAGAAAGAAAAATCGTACATTGGTTGAAATAGGAAGATGCATGTTGGTAGATGCAGACTTACCACATGTTTTATGGTGAAGCCATAAATACAGTCAATCATCTCCCAGTTGAGAAACCTCAAAAATTGGATAATACCGCCATGGAAATGACGTTTGTCGGATATGACGAAAATTCAAAAGCCTTTTTTGGACGTGAAAACATGCGGAAAAGGCTTAAAATTTAAACGTGAAAAGTTTTGAAGAAAATGCAGATGAACCTACTAACGAAAATCTAGAAAAGAACGTTCTAGAGGAGACGTTTATTCCAAAGGTTAAAATTTTACAACGTTTAAATAAAGGAGTGCCACTACGTTGATTAACGTATGATATTGTAAAAACTTCCAATAAAATCAACAATCCGTCGACATTGTCAAAAGCTCTGTCAAGTCATAACAAACCAGCAATCGGATGTAAGTGGGTTTATAAAGCCAAAATAAATACCGAAGGAAATATTATTTGTTTTAAAGCACAATTGGTGGCTCAGTGTTTTTACAAAAGTATGGTACTGATTACGATCAAGTTTTCGCTTCAGTTGCAAGACAAGCTACGTTTAGAACGTTACTAGCAATTGCATCAAAAGAAAACATGTGTTGCATTTTGACGCTAAAACGGCTTTTCTAAATGGAAAGCTAAAAGAAGAAATTTACATGAAACAACCAACCAGATTCAGAGAAGAAGGAACAGAAGTAGTGGTTTGTTTATTGTTAAAAGGCTTATACGGATTGAAACAAGCGGCAAAGTTTATGGTATGATGAACTGAATAATTTATTGGTCAAGATAAATTTTTCGTCGAGTAGATTCATGTCTATATGTACAACGGAATGGTGATGGATGGTGTTTTCTTATTGTTTACGTTGAAGATATGATTATTGCAGTTAGAACTCGTGAAGTGAGCAATAAATTAAAATGTGACTTGAATCAGTGTTCACGATACAGAACTTAGGTGCTATAAAACATTATCTTGGCATTGAAATAACCAAAGATCTACACGGAATTTACCATTCATGTCAGTCAAAATACGTAAAAAAAATGGTAAAAGATTTCGGTCTTCAAGATGCAAAAATTTCAAATGTTCCGATAACTATTGACTATTTAAAAACAGACTTTAGTTGTAAAAGTGACTTACTGTTTTCGAATAAGATGTACCAGAAACTAATTGGATGCTTACTTGACGTTGCAGTAAATACTAGACTTTACATATTAATAAGTGTTTCGATCTTTGTACAAAAGTTTTGTAAACCAAGCCAAGAAGATTGGCATGGATTAAAACAAGTTCTCAAATATTTGAAAGAGACGTCACAATTGAAATTAGCATTTGGAAATTGTAGTTGTACTGATGAAATGCTGTATGGTTATGCTGACGCAAATAGAGCCGAAGACAAAAACGACAAAAAATCAAACAGTGACTATGTTTTCTTCAATAATGGTGGAACTGTAAATTGGGGATGTCGTAAGCAAAATATTATGACTTTGTCGAGAATAGAAGCAGAGTTTATGGCATTGTCTGAAGCTTGACAAGAAGCATTATGGTTGAGAGGACTGTTGAATGATATGAAGCAAGATGTAAAAGAACCTATAAAAATATGTGATATAAGATAACCAAAGTTGTCTAAAGTTTATTAAAACTGAAGCATTGTCAAATTGCAGTAAACTCATTGATACTAAGTCAACGTTTGTAAAGGATCACGTGGATCAACAACTCTCATTATGTAGTTACTGGCCCACAGATCAGATGTTTGCAGATATGCTGACAAACGGTTACAAGATTTTAGAAAGAAGATAGAACTCAATTAATAGAATGAGGAGTGTTAAAAAAATGATGCATTTTCTTAAATTAATTAGTAAGCAAGCAGTATCAAGTTAGTGTGCCTTTTTTGCGTTTTTTGATAAGTAAAAATATATTTCTTAGCTACTTACGCTAAACTGTTAAAGAGCAATCTAACAAAAACAAGACTATTTGCAACGTGGAAGGTCAGGCTGGACGAGGCCCCCAAGAAATTGGTTCTTGTATAAAAAAGTATGTTCGTGATCATTCAGATACCATAAAACATCTGAATTACTAGAACGATTTCTGTGAAAGACAGAACCGGGTCATAAAAATATTCCTTATATTAAAATGTATTTCAAGTCATTCGGACATTCGTTTCTCTTTAATAATAAAAACTTTGACGACTTAAAAGACAACAAAAGCTATTTTCCCCAAAAGACTATAAAAATCTAAAGCAACTAAAAGTAAATTTAAATGATCTATATAGTATTTTTTATTTTATTTGTAAATTAACATGTTTTGTATTTTGACATTGCAATTACACAATTTTAACAGATTTTGCACCAACAAAAATCTTGATTAACGCTGAGTATTAGTTTGGAAGATGTTCACTGCGACGTGCGACGAAAGCTCTGGGTTGTAAAAAAACGACTACACGAAAATTATCCAAAATGGAGAATTTTAATAGAAATCCAATATCAATAAACAATTGACAATGATGATTTTATTCACCTCATCCTATCTAACTTTTGGCAGTTCTATAGACTCTTATTCACCATGATTTTTTATACATTTGCTATTGTTGTTTTAAAGTTAATCTATTGTTTGTTTTGATAGGAACAATTAGAATTCCTAAAAGCAAAATATCAGAATTGATGCGTTCAATTAATATCTCACAGGATTTTAAGAATATGCGTTTTTCAGAGTTACCATTTGAGTCCATGCATGCGATTTTAGTTATTTATTTAAATGTATTCAATTTGTTTTTGATTCGTTACCGTATTCCAATTTTTTTTTATTTTCTTTGTTTCTACTTATTGTATTTTTTTCTTTTCACATAGCATTCCATTTAGCATTTTAACATTTTTTTTGTCATTCATACGTAACAGTTTTTGTTTTATTAATCTCGAAAACTAATTTGTTTCAACTCATCTATTTTTGTGCTTTAGTTGCTAGTAACCTCGAAGACGAAAATATTAAAGACTTAGTCCTGTTATATTGGTTTGTAGTACACTAAAAGCTTGTATCTAATGAGCTATTTGCATACTACGCTAGTTTTTTGTTGTGTTGATTTGAATGTTGTATTTGTGGTTTTTTATTTTAATGTAAAATGTTTTTTGTTCTCACGGTGTTGTTTATTATTGGATTAAATAAAATAGTATTTTTTACAAAACAAATTTATTTTAATGACTTTGTATCGGACAGTGTTTAAGTTTGTGGTCTACTTAGAATAAATGTAAGTGGTTAACTAAGAAAAATAATTTTTTAATCAATGTAGTGCAATAGGAAATGTCACAGCTTACTCAGTGTTTGCAATGATGATGTCTTTGCTAGTCTAAAGCATAGCGTAATAATAATCTTCTAAACGGTCCACAACCCATTACTGTTCTAGTTTTTTTCCCTGTAATTTGCATGATAAAATGCCGTTAATATTAGTCTAGAATAATACAACAATGTAATAGAAATTATGAAAGATAGTTGTACTTCCGTGTTAAAACACAATTAGTAAGTATAATTACCTTAATTATGCCACAAATTTTAATACAATACTTATGTGTATACGTATAATTGAGAATTATGCAACTACGTGTAGTAGATATTTAAAAATTAAATCTCTACCTGCCATTTAAGAGGATATATGATCTTGAACTTATTTCAATACAAGCGAAATTGTTTGTTTAATTCTATTTTGCATACCGCAACTCTCAGGACCCGCGTCACCTGGATGACAACCGCATTTTTCTCTATCTCTCTCTTGACGTTAACCCATTAAATCAAAACCAGGTTCTGCCCCTATTTTAAATATTGCCTAACAAAAACTGTATATTAATCAACTATCCGATCCTCAACAATGAAATTCCCGTTGACTGCGATTACTATAAATTTCTTTTTCTATACGGGATGCGCAATGCTCTTCTTAATGATCTTTAAAGAAAAATATGTAAAGTACGTTTATATTTAAATGTACAAGAACCAAATCCTTTAGGCGCTGGTAATATAAAGAGATGCAACCACTCCCATGACATCCACCGAGACTTACGGATTACTCAAAGTTATTATGCAATTGTGCTTCTGTCAACATCACTTCTTTACGACATAATGCCGTAACGGTCCTTAAAAATTAATGCATAAGTTACTGACAGTTCAAAAACAGAATTAACCCACGATGTTAAACAATTACAAATTAGATAAGCTTGGAGTTTCTGAAGAATCAATTAATTTAGTAGCTACCTTAACATTATGTTAATTGAATCTCTGCTTGATTTCATCAAACCATTACGCAAAGGGCAATAATAATAATAATATGTTAAAACGATTACAATAATACGTCCCTCTAATTTTAATTTTAAGTTTAAAAAAACGATTTCGGTTTTTGTGCATGAAGATCATTCTCAAAATAATTTTTTGGGTGGTCTATTATTGACTCAGTCTTTCTTTTACCATCTCACTACTTCCGCGAATAAATATTTTCCTTCCCGATTCTTCATATTTCGCATTCACCTTGTAAATTACATAAACGACCTTCCAACATAATTTATTACCTTTTGTTTTTAAATTAAAATCGGCAAAAAATGGCCGATATGTGTTAGAGCTACTCGACAACTTTTTTTCGTTAAGTATCTAAGCGCATATAATGACTGCTATTATATAATTCCATCAAATTTTTAAGGCGGTGGCAATGTTAAGCTTATGGAATGCGTCGTCCTACATCTTAGATGAAGTTTCTCCAGGGTCAATTCGACCTCGCTCAGAACTTTCCCCATATTTTAAGCGTCTTCAAAATTATATACTCTGTATGTTAAATAACGATTGCGTTCTTGTTATTATTCTTCAGTGGGTGTTATTGTATGTAGCATATGTAAGAGATCAACCATAATTTTTGTATGAATGAAATTTAGACCGTACGTTGCAACCTTGTCCTCAGGTGATAATTTTGTTCCTTTTTACTCTTATAATGGTAATAGGTATTATTATTAATACAATAATATTTATTATTATACTCACATTGATGTAATTACATACTTTCGATAAAAACGCCGTACCAGTCTTTACCCGTTTAATCAGAAACCCTGTTTCATTGCGTAAGTGTAAGAGTATATATTCATTTGCAAACGCTTATAGTGTTGATCAACACTTATCAAATTAATTGTCAAACAACTAATGATAATATTTACTCACTTTTTATTTATATAAACTTTTCAATAAGCGTACTCAACGGTAATTTGCCGATGGAATTTTATTTAGTACCGTGTGATTGAGAAGTTTGAAGATGGCGATTTGAAGATTGCGTAATTAAAACGATTAGATTTTTTAACTAATTTTTTTGCATTAAATTTTAGTAGTTATAATTACATAAAAAGTATTTTATTGTTTCATACTATCGTTTGAGCTGATTATATACACTAATTAAAAAATAAACTGTGGTCACGTTCTGACGTAGTAATCCATTAAGAACAAAACAGTAGATAAATAATTCGGTTTGCAAATCATGTAGGTAATATTTTTTAAATTATTTACATCTAATTACTTATTTTGAGTAAAAACAGTTTTTTAAGTCTATCAATCATTTCGAGGTCGTATAAGATCTTTATACTTCCAAAAAAATATCTGAAAATTAGTAAACTTCTAAATCTGCAGTCTCAGATTTTTCTCTCAATTTATTCTAGTCATTAAATCAAAAAGCCTTTCTCTAAATTAAAAGTTTATCTTTTTATCACCAATTTACTATCTAGATATTTATTTATGTTGAACAAAAACAAGTGTTGTTGGCACGAGTAGTACGATCTAAAGGTTTTCATCTAAAACTATGTTATTATTATGCTTGCTTTTGACATAAAACAATTAAAAAGAAATTAAATGTATAACATGAAACGTCCTAAAAAGTAAAAAATTATGATTTAATTTTGGATCTCATGTATGCTGTTGACGTAGGATTAGGCTTAATTTTGGTAGTTAGAAGTCGTTTAAGTCGAAAGCGCTCAGCATCGAATTCATTAAAGTAATTTCATGTAAATAAATATTTTGGGATGTGTTTATTAGTCATATGTACTATGTGTTAAATAAAAAATTCGTCGTTTAATTATAAGTAAATTCAATCGAATTGGCTGAGCATAAATAGATGAAACAGAAACGAATTTGAAATGGAAATTTAATAAAGCAGCCAGGGAAGCATTAATGTAAAAAAAACTATACAAAAAATGGCTAAGCACAAAAAAGAGCGAAGACTTTAAGAAGAAAAAAATAGGGAAGTAAAAAGGCTAGTCGTTAAAGAAAAAAATGAAGGATGGAAAACAACCTGCCAAAACGTCGACCAATATATTGGAGGGACAAGAAGCTCGGAATCCTGGAAAATAATATAAACCTTAAAAACGAATAACAAAGATAAAGCACACATACTGTATATCAGGGAAGATGCTAATCTTACTATAAGAACCTACTAACGGAAACACGAAGAGAATTTGTAACACAAAGAGAAGAACAGCATTTCCAAAAAATGCCCGAGGGATGGAAACACGTATATCTAACTTTCATTATTAAAAAAGAGGACAGAAGGAAAAGCGAAAATTACAGAGGAATAGGCGTAATAGCGATGATGGGAAGAGTCTACGGAAGGGTAATAAGGAATAAACTAGAGGAAAGTATAGAAGGAAGAATTGGGGAAGAACAAGCGGGTTTCACAGTCGGAAGATCGACCATAGATCACATATACACGCTACAGCAACTTATAGAAAAGAAAACGGTCAAAACCAAGAAGCAAACTCTGGAAAGCCTTGACAAAAATCGGAGTATAGAGGTAGTGAAAAATCTATATAGGAACAACAAAGTAGTAGTGAAACTTAGATCGAAAATGACAAACAACTTTGAAACCACTAAAAGATTGATACAAGGCTGCCCCATTTCACCGACACTTTTTAAAATATACCTTGAGCACATCTTGAAAAACTAGAAACGAAAATGCGAAGGAATCGGCGTGCCAGTTAGAAATGAACACTTATACACACTTACTTTCGCAACCGATCAGATGGTCATCGCTCAAGATGAAGAGGATCTCGATTTTATGCTGCGTAAGTTAAAAGAAGAATATACAAAAGCAGGACTAGTAATAAATTTTACAAAAACAGAATACCTAGTAACATCACAAGAAAAAAAAGGAGACCTTATAGCAGACGAAAACTAAATATACAAGAACGGAAGACGAGATTAAATATAGGTTGGGACAGACACGAAAATGTATAAGGACATTACAAGAAATACAAAAATCCAGATATACAATACCATGATACAAAGCATTATGACATACGGAGCAGAGAATTAGACCACAAATAAAAAAAATCGAAGTAAAATAACAGCAGTGAAAATGGAATATTGGAGAAGGTGCTATAGAGTTACAAGATTGAACATAATAAGCAATGATGAAATCAGACATACAATGAATGTGCAAACAGATACGCTCAACTGCATAGAAGAAAAAAGATTCCAATGGTACGGATACGTCAGACGATGTAGCAATAGTAGATGGATAAATAGAGTGACGGACTGGAGCCCCATAGGTAGAAGAAAAAGAGGAAGACCAAGGAGGTGATGCTTTTTTCTTATACAACGATTATGTTCTGAAATTTGTGTAATGAGATCTGAGAGATATTACCTGTCGAGTTAAATATGGGTTTAACACGATTTTTACGAACAAGTTTCCTTATTTGATTTGTAACCTTGTGAATGACGAGTAAAAATGCCAATTTTGAATTGAATTCGGAAGTAGAAATGTCCTTAGGTAATCGACTACGTGGATGTAGACGACGATTAATAGCTCTTTGAATATCTCGCTTCATATAATCATTGTTCACCAAGGTTTTAGCAGGTTTGACACATTCAACAACAGAACAATTTTATGCAGAATGATGATGAGATAAAGCATAAAGGTGTTTGTCCATATGGGTGGGTTTGCAATAAACAGAATGGCTCAGACGTTTGTCGGGCTTACGAGTTACAAGAACGTCGAAAGATGGGAAAGAACTATTAGTTCCCATTTCGATAGTAAATTTGACACCTAGGTGTTGATTCTTTAGATGATCAAGAAACTTAAACAAATCGAGATGACCATAAAACCAAACAATAATTGTGTTGTCAATACACTTAAAGTTTAGGTTTTAATATTGATGATTCTAAAGCAACAGATAGAGGAGAACCTATAGCAGCACCAGAAACATGTTATTAAAATTTATCAATTTGGAAGTAAGTGCATGATAAACACTTATAAATAAAAAGAACTAGAATCAAGTCCTTGCCATGTTGAGATAGAATCTGTTCGATGATAATAAGCAAATCTTTAATAGAAGTTTTGGTAAAAAGTGAAGTGACATCAAAACTCACAAGAAGATCTTGGAGTTCAAGTTTTATAGTTTCTATACTTTAAATAAAATTCTGAGTTCAGGATGTGAGAAGAAGTTTTACTTGTAAATTCGCAAAGAATGTTGGACAAGAATTTGACCAGCTTGTAGGTAGGAGATTGGATAGTACTGACGATAGGTCCAACGGCAATACCCTGTTTGTGAACTACATAAATTGACGACCGTCTTCCAAGAATTAGTAGTAGATGAACTTTATGATTCTTAAATTCCAACAACTGAAACTTTTTGCAATTACATTCAGCAATCATCCGAGGATAGAGTGTTGGTCAACGCTAGACTAGCATGGTGTAGAATGTTTTTAGAAAAACGTATTTGAATGTAGAACTTAATTTTGAGGAATTTAGTAACGATGCTGTGGTGACGATAGCGATTAAGAAAAGTTAAAGTTTAAAAATACAGAGCTTTCAGAAAAAATATTTTGCTCCTAAAAGTGGGGCAAAAATGGCCGCAGGAGGAAAATGGTCTCTCGAAATAATTCCAACACCAAATGTCACATCGCATCGGGTAAGCACTTTTTACGTGCGCCCAAGCATAACCTACAATTGGCATAAGTTCACTAGACATGTCGTCCACTCGTCACTTGTCGGAGAGTGTGAGTGGGTTGTAGAATCCATTTTCAAGGACAAATAATATTCGGTGAGTGTTTTTATGAGTGTTTTTATGTTTTTATGATAAAATAATTCTTGTTTGTGTTGACGCAAAATCGAAACGACGCGGTGGGGCGAAAATGGCCACTTTTTGGTGGGTCGAAAATGGCTACTCCGTTTGTCACTGTAGACTCATTTATACTTACCTACTAATTACCGACACCGTGTATAGGTGTATACGTTTCTAGGCGTTTCTATAGCACATTCACATTTTCGAGGAACATAATTTTATGCCGAGTATGGTAACTGATCGTTCACAGCCTGTTGATATTGCTGTCCCATCAACATCTGCTGCCATTACTGGCCCATAAGGAATCGTTCTTGGAGGTGGCTGTACATATGCTAAGAATCATTTAATATCGAGAACGACGATAAAGGTTTTTTGAATGATTCATTCAGTGTTGTGGCAGCGTTTAAAGATATTGAAACTGCAAGTATCGATCAATCTTCAAAGCGAAAATGAAGAAAGTATGGCAGCAAGTTCTTCGATGTCAAATTTGGATCCTGAGTTTTTGAATACTCCATTGGAAACCATCCGACCGTTACCAAAGGCACCGGAAAGATAAGTATCGAACCGTGGTCGAAAGAAGCAAAAATCAGAAATTTTAATATCATCGCCAGTAATGAAAGAATTGCGTGAAGAACAAGAGGCCAGTGCTAAGAAGAAAGAAGCTAAAGCAGCCAAAACAGTAAAGGTGCCGATGGTAAAGAAAACTGACAGAGTGACGAAAAAACTGTGAAACCAGCAAAAATCTAACATCGTGCAACACGACAAAGTATGCCAGCAAAGATCGTACCGCGCACAACACGTAGAAGCATGGAAGCACAAAAGATGAGCACCGATTCCGAGCCATCAAACCACGATTTGGATCAAACTTGCTGCGTATGCTGTGACAAATTGCTCAAAAATCAGCGATTCAAAGTATGTATCGAGTGCCGTCGCAAGGCTTACGTAGACTGTGTTCGCACCACCGACAACATTTTCACATGCGTCAATTGCTTCTCTGAACCAGAGAACGATTTTTTTTCACGTCATTTTTTATATTTCTCTAACAAAATTAGTAGTAATTTTAAGAAAACATAAGATTTTTCATGTACGAAACAGTTCAAAATATATCAATAAAGCATTAAAATTTAATTTGCGCGCAATATCTGGTCATGTCTAATTGTTTGCTGCGTCGAAATATGACTGGGCATTTTTGTCCCACCCCCTGACTATTTTTGCCTCACCCATTTTGAGATTTTGGATTTCAAGTGAAAATATTATTTTCTGTACTATTTTTCGCGTAAGACCAAAACCGGCCATTTTCGCCCCACCTTCTTCTAAAGATTGTTAATGTAATAACGAAGACTTCCACGGCTGGAGTCTATACTAAAATGAGAACGCCTTCAGGGTTTGGGCCGTGTCATTGTTGTAACCAAAATCTAACTAGCTAAAAACTTTTCAAAAATTAGGTAATCAACTTATGAACCAAGCCATATTCTAAACACTAAAAAAGTAAGAAAGAAACGATAAACTTGAAAAAGCAAACAACAATCTAACAAAAAAGCACTACAGAGTTAGGTAATCAACTTGTGAACTAAGCCAGAAAACATAAAAATCATTAAACATCCCAATAACTTTAACCGTCCCGGTCATTACTCCTATATCAAAAACACGCCTCTTTTGGACTGTAACCGAATCAGAGTCGAGCTTAATTAGCTGTGACAATACTTTTTTTTTATATAACGAGACTACTTCTTCTAAAGTTACTTCTATAAAGTTTTGAATCTGGCTTGGATCACAAGTTGATTACCTAACTTTTGAAAAGTTCTTAGTTAGATTTTGGTTGCTTGTTTGTGGTTTTATTTAAACCCTTCCATCGTTTAATTGGTAACAACAATTATTATAGTTACAAGATTATGCTTAACTTCTTCAGCTCCATGTTGCCGCATATGGTTACGAATACGCATCTTCGCGTACGTGGTAGGCAACAATGTATCTGTGAGAAATGAAAGTGTAGCACGTTTTGTTTATGATTATTAATTAAAACTAAATATAAATTAATAGACTAAATTAAAATATAATTGTAAATAATAAACTCAATAAAATGAAGGATTCTGATTCAGATGATAGTGTCGAAGATCCTGATTTCGTTATTAGTGAGCATCTTCAGACAAGGCGATCTGCAATGTCTTGCGAAACGTCAGTTTGTCTGGGTTCAGAAACGAAAATACGATAAAGGCCAAGTTTTACTTCTTGTTTTGGCTTTCAAGGAGAGACTAGAACCAAGCCTAAAGTCTGGGTGTTTAACTACGACGCGGTCTAAGCCGAGAGTTGCTTATAATCATAGATATAATTTGTGTAGTACTGATTATATTATAGAATATAAAAACTTATAATCAAAAAACAATAAATAACTAATAAAGATCACAAATTTAAGACACTAACTACAAATTCACTTTTACTGTCCGCTTTGTTTTGCCTAAGGTTATTTGTTATCCTCAATGAGCCATTCTAATCTATTTTTCTACAATTTTTGTCCTAAAACTAAACCTTGCATATAATACAAAAATTAAATCTTATGGTAAACTGTGCATAATAGTAAAAAACCAAAAATTTTATTGCTCCGCACACGAACATGTATTGCTCCAAACGAACCGTCTCTGATATATTATTTTTAAATCCCGCTGAAAATAATATTATAAGTAAAAATATTCCTAACTACCCAAGCAACACATTGGTATAAAGAACGTCTAAATGTCTGGCTAATAGACGTTTCTTAGACATTAAAACGTTTTTAAACGCGTTATTAACGTTTATTAGACGGACATTTAGACGTTTTTTGTACCAATGTGTTGTTTGGGTAATGAAAAACTAAAAATCAAATTATTACAGTACATTTACTTTCAGAGCCTCAGTTGCGCTGCCCATGATCCGTTTTTAGTTTTTTAAGTCTATTTCAGCTTGTATACATGCTATATAATAAGAATGTTTGGAAAAAAAAATATTTAAAAAAGTCTAAAATTCATGAAAACCTGGTATTCGCAGGAAGTTTACAAAATTACACCTGGAGCTTAGAAGTTAAGTATATTTGAAGATGTGGACATATCAAAGTTTAGTCAATTGTGAAAACATCATCTCAAGGTTACACAAAAAAAATCATAATATTTAGAAACATACGATATTCATAAATTTAATTTAAAAAATACATATGCCAAACAAAGAACGTTTTACATGACGTTGTTTCAGAAGGTGTAGTACGACAACTTTGGCTAATCATGGTGGTGATTTGTTGACCATGAAACGTCATAAAAAGTGAAAATCTTTCACTATTACCAAAGGTGGTGTTGAAGCTTCCATAGATCAAAAATTGAAGTGTTACAAATGCTTGGGACTAAACAAACTGATTTACCATCACCCTTTACCAACAATGGCTTGACTATGGCACAATCAGACATTTCTGTTATAGACAACAGTAACGTTCATCAAAATATTGTGTCAGATTAGAATTCACGTTACAATAAATTCCCAAGACACATGTAACCGTTAATGGATATAATAATTATGCTTTTTGCGCTAATAATTTGAATTAAATTAATTTGTTCTATGAGAGGTCAATTTTATGACTGTTACAAACGCATTTTTTCATTCAGTTAACATGTTAGTAGAACTACGCACTTCTAAAAAAGTATATGTAGTTATAAAAATAGACATAAAACTTAAAATACTGGGTTAAAAATTTTTTTCGGATGGACAAGTTCAAGCACTTTTTTTAATGAATTTAATGTTAATGTAAACACAAACTTCACTATTTGCAAATGTATTCTTTCTTGGAAAAAGACGCGTTTACCACCAAACTTTTACTTTTCCTGCAGAATCTTGTGAAGTTACGATATCAAATGTGGAAAGACAAAGCTGACAAAAAACACAAGACGTATTTAAGCAACCCCGAAAAGTTTGCCAACAACTTAGATAATTTGTTTGACATTGAACACGCCAATCCGCTCCAATTAATTAATAAAATAAGAATAGAATGCTTCTATAGATATATAATACGCCAGGTCAACCTGGTCACAAAATTAGAAATTTTGTTTGTTTGTACAGTTTATTACAAAACGATTCATCTTCTGATTCTAATGAAAGCATAGATTATTTAATCTTGATCGAGAACATACAACACGGAAAAAGTAAAACACATGCTGAAACATTTCAGCATTTCAAAATCCAGCAGCGCTGGATAGGTTAGTTGAGTATGACATATTCTGTGTTTATTCTTGAAGCTACCTTTGAAGCATTTTTCATTCACACGGACGAATCTTTTACAATTAAGTCTTCAATTTAAAGGATGCATACAAAAAAAAAGATTTTCAAAAGGATGGTCTAGATGTGACCGTTTACTCGAATTCCAAACTGTTTCTTGTCTAAGATGTTTGGGAAGCAAAAGAGGAATTATGTCTTTCGATAATTACTTCATATAAAAATAAAGAACAATTTATTGCTATTCTAAAATCTAAAAGTTTTTTTAGAAAGCAAACACGCGTTGGATGTTTGGAATGCGATTGTAAACTAGAATCTCAAAAATTAAATGCAAATTTTTGGTTTTAATGCTACAGTTTCAGATAAAAGTCGTATCAATGGTGCTTGTGTACATTTTAAACAAAAAACGACCAAAAAAATAATGAGACATAGATTTCGAGAGTGCATACAGATTTTTGTAATTATTGTATTTTGTAATATTAGGTGCAGATGCAAATAGAAAATTTAAAATTCGATTTCGATAAAGTAGCAGGGTGGAACATCTGTTTGTTTATTGTGACATCCTACAGCACGCTTTTGGTTCAATGCATTATGGCATTAAAACCACTTTACTAAGATTTGTTCTTTTTGAAGTTAATGAATTTCGAAAGCACCATTATCAGCATCTATGGTATTTGAGTAAAGAAGTACTTATGTTGTCATTATTTGACGATGGTGTAGACCAAGAAACTAAAGTGAAAATTGTTGCAAATTTAAGCAAATTTATCAACCTATGGTAAACATTACGTTGCATCAAAGGAACAACTTTGGGATCCATTATATAGTTAGTTTGATAAAAAATATAGATTTGTTTTTTTAGTTTTCTGTTTACATCATAATTTTGTTAAATGCCGAAAAGCCTAAAAACTCAAAAGTAAAAAAGAGATAAAGCAACAAACAACATTGTCAAAACAAAATTTATAATGAGAAAGAAACCAGTAATAAATTGCTAGCTATTACTTTTTTTTATTTTTACTCTTTGAGACGAGGGAACCGAATTACTTCTCGAAAATAATATATTTTCCAAATGAGAGTACGCAATAATAGCATTTATTCGATCGAATACGTAATACGTAAGATAATAACATGAATTGTGTGAACTCAAACAAATCTGATTTTATTCATGTTTGAGCTAGAAATTTGGCTTGCAACGAGCCAACGAACGAACAAGCATTTTTTTCCTGTCTGAGCTTGCAATGTACGAAGTTTTATATGTTTAAGCACTGCATCGGTTGCGATTTCATTAGTTGTCTGATGCTCAATCGATAATTAACTTAGCGAAGTGAAAAGGTGCACGGGGTAAAAGATATCAGCTTTTGAAACTTTATTTTTTTTTGTAGTTTTACAGACTAGTAGTGTGTTTTGTGTTGTGAATTAAGGTGAGTTGATCTAAAATTTATTTTTTATTTTAAATTTATTAAAACATTAAAAGCCAAAACTTGCATCTCAAAAATCCTTTTATATTTGATTATATAAACATTATTGTTAATTGAAATAAATTCAAACAGAATAATTGATAAACACTAATATTACTATAAAAGTTTATACATTTTGAAATAACTTGAAATAAGTAATGTTAAGAAAATACTTTCGAGTTTAAGTTTGAGACATCGAAACATTTCCATTTTTTATGAATAATTTGTCAATTTCTTTACTTACGAATTCATTTCTTTACAGTATACAGGATGTCAGAAAAAAAGAAAAAATTGTATAGATACCAAAATTTGCTGAATAAAAGAAAAAGAGAGGAAGAACTAGAAAACCATGACAAAATTACGCATTTTTTTTCAAAAAAAAGTCTACTTTGTCAAATATTAATAACAACAATAATACAGCTGAACCCTAATATTCTGAACACGTACTTGAAACATGTATCAGCAGTAGACAAGAAACTGATCTAGAAAGCAATCTATCGACATCTTCAAGCTCCCTGATAATGAGAAAGCAACACCTTCAAAAACTTTTAAAAAATGCTACACTATGGCCAAAGAAATGACGTCCTAATCAGTGGCGTCTTAAAAGCTAGGCGGAGTAGGCGGCCGCCTAGGGCCCCGAATTTGCGTGGGGGCCCCAAAGAGACCAAAAGCACAGAAATTTTGCTTGATATGTAATATTATTATTATAAAGCGTTCTAAAACTGGTTTTCTAGTTTGGTTTGACTACCTAGGGGCCCCAAAGTGACTCTGCCGCCTAGGGCCCCGACGATCCTTAATCCGCCACTGGTCCTAATGGTATTCAAGAATTAGTGGAACGTGCTCTGCTCATTATCAAGAAAAAAAAATTTATCCGAGAGATAGTTCGGAGTCGGGGCGTAAGTTTTCCAATAGTTACTTCTTTAGAATTTTACCGAATAAAGAAAAAAATGAGCGTTTTTGATTGTTGTATTCAGAAACAAAAAATTCGCTTTACTGCTTCTGTTGCAAAACATTTAATGACAGCGATTTAAAATCTGTTTGCCTTAGTGATGAATTTTGTTACAATGACTGGCAGGATTTAAGTGAACATTTAAACATTCATGAAAAGAGCAAGTTACATATCAAAAATGTTCTAAAATTGCTAGATCTTTCTAACCGTTTTAATAAAAATGAAATAATTGATTGGAAATTCAAAATGTAATAAAGAGAGAAACTAAATACTGGCAAGCTGTTACAGAAAGAATTTTCTACGTGGTTCAGTTTTTAGGTCAGCAAAAATTAAATTTTCGTGGAAGTAGTAATAAGTTGTTTGAGAAAAACAATGGTAACTTTTTAAAATGCATAGAAATGATTTCCAAATTCGACCCGATTATGTCAGAACATACAAAACGCTCTCAAATAAAAGATCACAAAAACTATCTCGGGGATAAAATACTAAATGAAGTAATCAACTTGATCGGTGAAAATATCAAATCCAAAACTTTAGAACTAACTAAAAATGCAAAATACTATTCCATATTATTCGACTGCACTTCTGACTCTAGTCACCAAGAACAAATTTAAGTTTGTATAAGATTTGTTAACTTAAAGAGCACGGGAATTAGTATACAAGAACATTTTTTATTATTTTGTTCTATAGATGATGTGTCGGGTGAAGGCTTGACAAAATTTCTTTTGTCGGCGTTAGAGAAAGAAGGCTTAAATATCAACGATTTGCAGGGCCAGGGTTACGACAATGGGGCAAATATGCGTGGTAGGCATAATGGTCTACAAAAAAACTTTTGGATTTCAATCCGCGAGCTTTCTTTGTCCCTTGTTGCAATCATACCCTAAATGTAGTCGTCAATGATGCCGTAAAAACGAATACTTTAAGCATCAATTTTTTCCCTTTACTTTAAGAACTGTTTGTTTTTTTTGCAGCTTCTACTAAACGCTGGTCAATTCTGAAATCTAATTTATCTAAAGTAACAAATTTAACTTTAAAACCTTTAGCGGTCTAGTAGAATAGATGCAATAACTCCGTTAAGGTATCAACTTGGAGAGGTTTATGATGCTTTGTGTGAAATAAACAAATGAAAGTTTGATAATAACGTAAAAAATTTGAGTGCATCGTTGACCAAAAAGTTGCAAAATTTTGAGTTCATTTGCATTCTTATATTGTGGTATATTTTAAGTAAAGTTAACATTGTTAGTAAAATTATTCAAAAACCGAACTTTGATGTTGCTCAGTGTTGTAATCATTTAAACAATTTAAATAATTTTTTGAAAACTTATCGCTCCGATAAAGGTTTTAATGATCTATTGATGGATGCTACAGTAATAAAATCCAGCTTAGTCATAGAATCCAAATTCAGAAAGAGGTCTAAGACCGCGAACAATAAAAAAAAACATTTTGATTACGATCCACGACAAAACAAAAAATTTAAAGTTGCTCTACATGTAATCATAACATGAGTGGACGAGAGACTGCAATTACTTTCTTCTTACTCTAATAATTTCGCATTTTTATGGAATACTGATAAATTTAAAAATTATTCTGAAAACGAACAATTAGAATTATGTCAAAAAGTTAAAAATGAACGAGACATAACTGCCGTGGAACTTTTTAAAGAATTACAATAGTTACAAAATTTTGATGAAAAAGTTATTACGTCTCAAGAAGAAACTTTAAATTATATAACAATTAACAACTTAGTCGATTCTTTTTTTAATACGAGCATAATACTTCGTATTTTATTAACAATGCCGGTTTCTGTTGCTACCGCAGAACGATCTTTTACAAAACTCAAACAATAAAAAATTATTTAAGATTGACCATGGGGCAAAACCAACTAAGTAATCTTGCTATCATTTCAATAGAAACGGAAGGCACCGAAGATTTAACTAAACAATTTGCAAAAATTAGAGCACGGAAAGCTCAATTCACTTAGCTAAAATATTAGTAGCAATATTTAATACCTGGATATTAATCTTTAAAAGGTGACATGTTGCATTATTAAAATAATATATTGTTTTGTTTTTATTTGTCGATCAGTTTCGTCCTGGGATATATAAACGAGTATTTTTAATGTTTTAAATATTTTTTTTATTATGGTGCTTTTAAAAAATACAAAAATAATGTTAGAATATATTTCTGTTTTCTATAAGTTTAGAATTATGTTATGTACTTCAATGAAAAAATACTTCTATAGCTTATGGCTTGTACTTGTAAAATACAAAAATGAAAATAAATTTATGAAAATACTTTTTAAAATTATTTTTCAATAGTGGATAATAATACCTAACTTAACCCGTAACTGTACTCACATATGAACGTAATACAAATTTGAAGCGTTAGTGCTCATTCACAATGGATGTAATGCGTATATCGTACGTAACCGTTAATTAAACGTAGCTTTAATTTTTATGGCTACTGTTCATAATGGACGTAAGAAATACCCCAATGCGCATGCCTAGCAACTGTCAAATGTGTAAATTTTTTGTTTGTTGTCATTTAAATATCACTGTCCTACAGTAAACAAAAATTGTCACCTACTCTGTGTTATTGTTATACTTATAAACCTGTTTATTAAAAAATGGATTGTCAAAGTTTGAATCAACTTTTATTATTATTGTTAATACGACGTCGTCGTAATCAACCTTTATCAAGGAATCGGAGACGTTGGTGGGTTACGCCAGTAAATAGAAATCGAGAGCAAAATGGAGAATATCGCAGGTTAATGCTGGAACTTAAGCTACATGACGAAGAATAGAATAACCAAAGAAATAAAAAAAATAAATAAATAATAATAAAAATAGAATAACCAAAGAAAAATCACGTCAGTCGTCAAAAAAATAACATTACCAATTACCAAATACTCCAACTAAAAACACCAGATTATGAACGTAACCATAACATAAAGTTGAAAATATTTCAACTTTACGTATTCTTTACGGTCATACGCAATTGGTTCGTAAACATAAATTTTACGTATATCCATTATGAACACTTTGACTTGGTCACCTGTAGTTTATCTTTATGGATTACGGGACGGTTTACGTTTTACGTACATTGTGAATGAGCACTTATTTCAAATTTCCACAAGCACAAAGTTGTCATGGTTTTTTGCGTTTGAAAAGGAACAAATGCAATGTATATTACGTAGATAAAGCACACCTCAATCAATAGAAAGTATTCATATCCTAAGTTTGTAAAAAGATCTTCTTTTCTGATTTGATTTTGAGGCGCGCTAATGTGCATGACGAACGTTTACAATCATGACTAGATTAGAAGTCGTTTGGAGTTAAGGACTATTCCACTCTAACCTTTTAATTAGCCTGAAGAAGTACACGCCTGATTGCACGAAACGTCGCCATAATGAGATCTTAAGTGGTTTAATTTGCCCCTCCTAGTGAAGAATATTCTACAATCTAGTCATTAATTCAATATTAAAGGAGGACGTAACTACAGTACTTGTTTACAATCATCTTCATGTCGCAACTGTGTATATAATAATTTTGTTTAGTGTTAAAACTTAAATAATAATTTTTATATTAGATTATTTGCATTTCATAAATAAGGTTTTCTCTCGATTTACATTAAATGCAAACATACAAATCTTGCTATTTTAATTATACTGTTTTTGCCAAGTTACTTAGAAACTTATGAAAAATATTTTTTATTTTTGCTTTACGTTTAAATTACTATTAATAGAATTTATCTAAAATATAATTCTTTTGTTGCCTACGTTTAAACTTTAAAGACAAGATTAAAATTACAAATTCTTGAATCCGAATGATTTTAAATGATTGCATTAATTTCTTGTTTGTCCATATTTTTTTATTCATTTCCTTATTAGTAGACTACTCAATTAGCATCAGTCTGATACTGTTTATACATTCAAAATATTTAATCAAAGAAAGCTTTTGATATATTGTATGTATGTCGCCGGAGCCTACTTTGATTGTCTGTCAAAATGCTAATAACAATAAATTAGATTGATGCCTTTCTAATCCTTACCAAAATAAAAAATATATTTTGATAGTTAAACTTGGATTAAAATCTGCGTCTCCTCTTTTAAAATTAATGACACTTTCTTAAAAATCAATTTTGTTAAGTAAGTTTTAATCTACAAAGATAAAAAGATAAAAATTTTTGCTGACTAAGACAACGTAAAACTACGTTATTTCGTAATCTTTATTACGGTTACAAAAAATGAATTATATATATGTGTTAGTAAACTTTGTTCTGCAGAAATTAATTCAATGAGTAATTCTGTAAAAACTTAAAGAAACGCAATTGTGACTCATACAAGTCTTGTGTTAAGAACAACAGGTAAAAAAATTTACGGTATGTCATTTCTTAGTGTATAAGTAATTTTTAATTTTTGTGAGAAATATTTATACTATTTTTTTTCTATTCAGTAATAAATGCAATTGTTTTATTTTTGATATAATGTATACTATATTTACACACTCTTTACGCTAACCTTGGTACGAACTGTTACTTTTCTAATTCTGCAGATTTCGTCATCAAATACTTGTAAATTATTGTTTTGCGTCAGAATTGTTGTCAGAGAAATGCGAATCAAATAAAGAATTTTAAAAAAATTGTATTCATTATATAAACAACTATTTGTTCTTTTTTTTGATAAACAACTAGTATGCAAAGTTCTAAGAATATTTAGTGATAATTGTTTACTTTGACTTTGTGTCAAGTGCTGAATCTTTCCACTGCACCGTTTTACATAGTCAGGGCAAAAACTATAGCAAGAAATATCCGCATTTAAAAAAAAACTTGAAGCTTTCTTTAGTTAACTGTAATTTCAATGAATGCTTCCCAATGTGATCGAGTAATGTATAAATTAAAGATATTTTCTTTTAGAACGTATCTAAAGGTTATGAGCTTTTTATGCGAATTGATTAGTTCATGTCCAGGTATTGCACGAATACGAAAAAAATTAGAAGCGACAAAAAGTATGTTATGTTGCGTACTGTATGATTTTTGCCCCGGGGCGTACCTTTTATATACGAAACTATCATTTTGACATATAGAAACATTATTAAAAAAGTCATTTCTGTTTTTGACGTAACAATGAAAGTTCCCAAAACCTAACGTTGCACTCAGTGACACCTCCATGGATATTGGATATCATCTACGTTATAAATGGGTGCATTAATTTTGTTTGGTATCTGCTGCTTGTGAGAGTTTTGTTGAGGTAAGAATTAACTTCTATTTTTGCAACGTGATTTGATTTTCTTGTAATTACTCTAAGACGACCGATACGCATCTGCCCTTTTGGAATTGTATATGTCTATTAAGTACATATTTTTCGAGTCGATAACTTGGAGCTCGTAGAAATGTAAACATTGATTACTAACACCAATTGCAAGAATTAATTCGTGGCCAAGTTGATGAAGTATTTGTAAGATGGTCGATTAAACTTGAAGACACACTTGCGATAATAATGGTGAAAGCGATTTGGAAGCTTTACGCATTTTTTTCTTTCAGTAATTTCAGGAGACTATTCGGATATGCCATTAGCTAACACCATGTCTAGACAATAAAACCTTTTTTTATTATCTATTAATTTGTTTTGGTGTCGAACATAAATACGAACGATTTAAAAATATATGTATGTCACGATTAATGCATGAAGATTTGTTTGTGCAATTACTTGTCAAATCTATTACAAGTGTGTTGTGCTTCATCGATTTAACTTTTATTCATTGTTTATCTATTAATTTGAACTTTCATATTGTAATACGATTAAGTCCTGCAGTTATATGTAGGAAGCATTGTCTAATCTAAGGGGCCTGCAGCATCATTATCAACTGTGATATTTATTGACAAACTCTTAATTGATGGTATCTGCGTAGTTAGTTCATCATCGTTTTTTTAAAACTTTGTTTCGTCATTGAAATAAATATTTTTGTTGTTATAATTGTGCTTTGCAATTCTATACCTTCAGTGCTCCACAGATGTAAACTTTTAAAATGTTATTCTATGTATGATTTTTTTATTATTTATAATGGTAATTACTTTTAAAGATGAAAATACATAAAATACAATAAGATATCAATTGTAGATTATAGTAAATCCAGCTCTTACGCTGTACACATAACAAATAGTTTTTATACATCCTTTTAAACATTATTATTTCCAGTTAAAACCCATAATATGACATTTGTGATATTAAATTTCTGTTATAGAAAGAGTATGAATTTATCAAAGTAGCTAACAATATGTATTCTTAATTTTTTAGGCAGTAGCTATGATCATATGCAATTTATATTGATACTTTCCTCGTCGGAACGTGTATTGGCTCGTGACGCGATGGGTGTTTGACCCCCTAAGATCGTGAAGTTGTGTGTTTAGGTTTGAAAGATAACCAAGTTCAAAAAAATTTGGTTATACAGATTAGTTCTTCTTCTTGCATCGTAGAAACAAAGATACTCCAAGTTTGCATTCTTGCGACTAAATAAATATTATACTCAATGAACTCATCATTGTCTCCTTGAGTAAGTTGTGCCCATTGTTTGAGACTGGGATTAACGTCTAGCTTCTGGGTCCAGCTAATCGCAGCTTTTATCAGGAAACAAAATTATCTCAATTATTTACAAATTACGTTTATTGCAAAAGATTTCATTCATTTATATTCGAGTTCACTGTAACTTAAGGGCTTTGAACTTATCAAAGCAAATTTTGGGTTATGTAATTTCGTCATCTAAATAAAACATGAATGTAGTAATTGATTCAGTAAACAAATTTAACCGATCGACTGTTAGTTCGTGTATTTTTGTTTAATTTTAAACAAAATGAAATTTGCGTCATTTATAAAGTGCGCCGTTAATATGTTATTAAGTAAGCTTTAATAACTTTAAAATTAGTACATACATCGCGCGGCCGTCGCAATTTTACGATTAGTATTCTTTTTTGGTCTTAATTAAATTTTAAAGCTTGTATTTTGCAATTTTGTGCTAAATTAAGTAAATTTTATTTTGATATCATTTATTTTGTTTGTTGCTTAATTTTAATTATGTTAAAAAGTTGGTAGGTTAAATTTTTTCGAGTAAAAAATTTGGTTTTGACACGCCTACTTTTCGTAGATGGCTTTTGTGTGTCACATACTTTTCTGGTGCGCTTTGATTCTCTATACTACTGATTTTCGTATTTTTGTAATTTAACTTAATAAAGTAAAGTCATTCCTTCGTTAAATGTAAAAGAGTGATCGATTAGGGCACTATGTGCGACGTGTTGCCCAGTCAAAGGGCGTTACTTATACTTTACCTGTGATATCAACCCATGTAATATTGTTTGCAAGGTGTACATAGCTATACTTATGGACTGTCTTCGTCCTCTTCAACTACTTCTGTGATACAATAAATAGATATTCTGTGTTATCACTTCTGTTGTGTTATTTGTTCTTTTACAGCTGCGGGTAGAGTTAAACGATATCTCTCTAATTTAGTTTTTTTTGTTTTGACGCCTTTTTATATTTAATTTATAACTTAGCATCAAAAAGCTTGCGACTCCCTCTCCGGGAAATCTGTGTTAGCTGTCGTTTATTCTTTGCTACAAAAAAACCAGCGTGTAACAAACTGTTTTGTTACATTGCATTTATTTTTTTTAATTTGTTTTATAATACATTTGTAAATTTTAAATCTACCAAAGCTTTTTAATCACACCACGTTTGCGTTGATTTTGTGTTATAATTTCAGATTTGTGACGTTACAACCCTAAAAGTAGGTTCATTAAGGGTTGTAACCAAGGATCTAGAAGCTAATTTCATAGTGTCTTTTATTGATGTCCACACCAATTTTTAGTATCTTACTTCCGTTTTTGAGATTTCCGAAATAGTCACAATTTTTTATTCTGAGCTAATCCACCCCTTACCGTTGAGAACTACATAAAAATCCCGTTTATGTTGCTTTTATTCTGGAATTTTTTTATTACCATGTTATGCATGTAACAGTGTTAGTTATAATATTGATGTAATCCTTAGGCAAAAATATTTTATCATATATGGGTTTCTGCGGTTCGATGACTTCTAAGCTACGGTCACATGGCAGAAACACGTCACCTGGCTTTAGATATCTGTAAATAATGACTTTAGTAGTGTACAAGAGTGTAAAAAAAAAACAAAACTAACACATTATTCTTATTTTGAGAGGCACATTTTTCTGTACAAATATAGATGTCAGTAACTTCATTTTGCTCTTTGGCGCCTATAATCTTATCGTATAAATTAAAAAAGTTTTTTGTTGTGGTCCCACGTGTATAGACAAATCACACAACCACAATTGGATTGTATAAAAAACATCACCATTGAGGCGATACAGGTAAAGGTAAGTTTTGTTGAAAGTCAAAAGTCAGCATCTCTACATGTGGATTGCTTTTGACTAAATTCATTGCATCCTTGTCAGACTCAGCAGAATTAATTTCGTTTATTATTTTATCGCACGTCTAGCAAGTGTCTTATTTGTTTTATCAAACAAAACCTTAAACTTTTCTTTAAAAAAAACTTTTTAAAGTATTCGTATTTCATCAACAGGTTGACATCCTTTTCTTTTGTTAGAAGATTGTACTGCTCTAGTCCGTGTTTTTGCAGGTACAATTTATGCATCTTTGCCACACTTAACCCTGGCAAACAGCAGTAATGCTTTAGGTGTTTATTTCGACCATATGTTGGGAAACTAAGTAAGTGCTACCATATTTTTGTATTGGTACCTTCAGATATTTTTGATGATCTGTTACTGTGTTTTTTTCTGAGGTCTATAGGATGTGAACCTTTGTTAACAATTGGGTGCTTTTGTTAACGATAATTATTAGTCCTTCTAGTATTTATGGATTGAGAATTTAATGTATAGCTGTCAATTTGCTACGCTACTAAGTTAAAGCTGTGATATTTGTTAATTATACTTAGAAATCATTTGAGCATGGATGAGCGAAAAAATTTCATATACTCTTGTTAATATTTGATATTCACACATTAAAGTGGTTATATTTGTTAATCTCTCTTGTTATTTTTTCTCTTTCCTGTAATTATTGTTATCTATTAACTAATTTTGGCTACTCGAACATCAGAGTAATAAGGATTACGAACCTCCAATTTAGTTACAAGTTTGAACCGTCTGTCGTGATCGAGGCAGAAGTGTTATCTTGGATCAGATCTGGCGCCCTTAAGCATATTTCTTGGGAACCTCCCCTGTAATCGAATGGAGAGAAAGTAGTGCTTGCTTGCATATTTTTTGTTCCATTTCTCCACGACAAATCTAAAAAAATCTATTAATACTTCTCTAACACATGTAATAATAAATTTAAATCTGCGTTACTTACCACGTATGCAAACGATAAACTTTTTAGGAAACACTATACAGAATTATTCTAAATAAGGCCGTAGACGTAGGAATCGATACCGTTATTTTCAAAACACCAGAGCTTTCATGTGGAGCTTTCTACTAAACTTATTATTTGTGTAACATACCTACGCAATAATGTTAGTAAAGTTTTATTGACTAAATACCTAACACGTTTTCTTGAATGGTAACACCAGCAGTATTGGTGTCCTGCAACGCTTCTGTACATTCCTTGTCTATAACTGTTTTCAAACCCCTTTTTTTAATGTTTATAACTCGTATCTGACTGTGCAGTAACCTTTGCATCCAGCTCATCGAAAGATGATGATTTATTATTAACAAAATTACCCGTATTGACGTTAGTTTTTTGATTTTTCTCGTTTTCAAGGTTATAATTTGTCTCACTGCTTCTGTTCCTCAAGATCATTTTCATCTATCAGATAACATGAATTACGGTTATTGTACAGGAAGGTACGGCAGATCGAAATGGACATGGCGGCGTAGCCATTTCAATTTATGCAAGAAATGTACTGATATACCACGCTAAGAAAAAAATTTGTACACCGTCGCACAGTGTTACGCAAAAATGTGTGCAAGGAATCGTTATTTGATATAAATTTACTACAGAACACCAGAAAAGGCACATCACGTTTATCTGCCTATTTTTTAATAATTACTCAAGTACCAAAATATTGTTAAAATGAATGATCAGTGACTTAACCTTGAATAACCGACCATTTAGCTTAGGCTCACACTCTCTAGGATTCGTTGCAAAATGTGCGGTTGTGATCCGTCATAGATGAACTTCTTTTGTGTCCTTTTTTTTCTTGAACAATTCTTCTTTTTAGTCCTAGGCCTTTCTACCTTTAGGTGTAAGACTGGTGGAATTAAATCTTGCACTTCTGTTTCCATTGTTTCTTATCATTTGTTAGTTTTTGTATTCCCTCCCATGTCACTCATTTTCTCTTTACTTCTTTCCTGATCTTATCAATCCATTTTGCTCTTGGTCTTTTTTTTATTATGCTGCGGCACTTGGGTTTTGAACACTATTTTTGTTAACCAATCGTCCGACATTCCACACCATCTGAGCTGCCCTTTTGTGATTTTTTCGTTGCTTGATTCCATTTTCAGATTTTCTCGAAATGTTTTGTTCATTATTCTGTCTTTCCTGGTTTTATGTATTTTCTATTTTGCTAAGAAACCTCATTTCCATTTTATTAATACGTGTCTTGTGTCTTTATGTGAGTGTCCACGTCTCGCTGCTATATATGATTAATGGCCTGACCACGTTTTTAAAAACTTCAATTTTTATTTCCTTTGGCACTTCTAGATCGAATATTTTTCTTAATTGTTTTATTCTATCGTCTAATTGTTTGTCCCATTTTCTTTCATTATTGCGCATAGATAAAATTCTTCCGTCGTCAAAGAACTAATATAGTTATCTTCAGCAACAGTTTGTGAATTCTGGGTTACACTTTTTTTTCAGAAATCTATCCTGGCTGTTATATTTTCTAGCATTTGAATAACATACAATAAATTACGTTTTATTTTATTCGCAGCAACTAATGTTATGGCTTTTATTATAATTCGACAAGTATTAGTGCAGCGTTTCTGTATAATCTTGCAAAATCAATTTTAATTTTGAATCTCTTCTTTTAAAATTATTTATTTTTAGAACATGGTTCTTTATTTTGGTCGATTCAACTATGTCTTAAGTTACACGTGTGTATAAAAAATATTGTGAAAATAAGCATGTTAAGTAAAATTCAAATTTGTGGCTGTATCTGAGAGGGAAATAAATACCTGCTATGGTAATCGTTACGATTGAATCAATAACATTAACAAAGCAAATTAATTTAAATTGTATTAGTAAATGCATTAAATATAATTACAAAACCCGTTAAATTTAAGGAAATACAACAATTTTAAGAAGAAACACTTGTGAAAAAGTGATTATTAATTTTTACCTCCATCGTAATAAAAAATACATATTACACCTAATAGTTTTAATAACGTGTCATTATCTAATGATAAGGTGCTTAAAGATCGCATGACACCATCTGTAGATAGCGTGTCTAAATGAAAAGCTGTCAATAGTGTTGAAAATGACAAGGTAGATTTTAATATACCTGTTGGCTTACTAATGAAAGTGTATATAGGTCATTTCCCTCATTAAAATCAAACGTGACATTAGTTATCGCCAATCAAAAGCATAATTTACATTATGTAAGTTTGTTCTTTCATTTTACAATTTAATAGTTAATTATAAGAAATTATATACATGTCGATGAACTATACCTACTAAGTTAAAATTTAAATAAGGATAACTTTTAGGAACAATTTATAACACTAATTTGGAACATTTATATGGTATTTTTTTGTGTCTTAATGTTAGATTTTATTTTTTTAATTGACAATTTATTTTACGTTTTTTAATAGTAACTAAAGCAGTACTAAAAAATTGTGGCCACATTACGTAGATTTATTCATTAAAAAATTAAGCATTGGCACTATTAAAGTCAAACTACCTAGTAAATTTTCAAATTTAAACTATTTTCAGCTTTACATCGAACCAAAAATAATTTAAACAACGATAATTAGTTCAACTTAAGCGTTTTACTAGGTAAATGTCGGTGTTACCAAACATTTTTCAAAAAAGAGAATGTATCAGCTATTCTTAATTATTATCAATTTTGTATTGGATAATAAAAAAATAATCTTAAAGATTTTGTGAATTCTGTCTAAATTGAGACTTAAAACGTTTTAGTTTTTATAGTATAGTAGGCAATGTTTGTAAAGGTTGTTTTGTTTTGTTTTGAGGCTTCTTTTAAATTGCTACCGAAAATTTATATCAAATTTTTTTCTCTAATTTTATAAACATTTTAAAATTCTTACGCTAATCAACTTTCTAGTTTTAGGTTTAAATTATATGACCTTCAAACGAGACCTTCACTTACTTTCTCTTCAGTCGTTATGTTATGGCGCCAAATGTACAAGCATTTATTTGACAGCCTTTCTTTTTTTCAAATATAATTTGGTCCTTAATCACTTTATTAAGCCGTCTTGTTTTTATTTATAATTATCTCGTATGTTTTGCAGATACACTATTATAAGTGCTTTTCTTATATAGTATATTTTTTATAAATGAGAAGTATCTTTAGTTTTTTCTGTAGTGTTATTTTATTAAAATATTTGAAATTTTAATTAAATACGAAATGTATATGGGCTACAATAAGAACGTTAAAAAGTTAATTAATTAATTTCTTAATAACAGTTTTTTTTAAATACTTTAAAAACAAAAATGTATGTAATTTAACATATAACGAGGTATTAATTAGATTTTATTAGAATTTTTTTTTGACCGTAGAACATGAAAAATTCTCAAGCAACAAACATGTTGTTTGATAGCATTTGTCTGTCATTTTAAATTTCTTTCGTCTGTTAATAGCAATATTAACGTATAATAATGTATCAGAAATAGATCGTTAACGACGCCTATTAATGAACGATTTTGAACCAATGAATGCATTTCTATTAATGAACAATTTTGTATAGCAACCAATAAAATCGTTAGCAACCATTGATTTAACGATATTGTTCGACTGCTAGATATAACAGCAAGTTACGTATACTTTAGTTTCCTTATGATTTTACACGTTTTACTAACGTACGATCAACGGAAAAAACATTAAAACTGACTCGTTTGTTAATCGGCGACAAATAATCTCGAAAATATTAACGCGTCCGCCCGCTACACTTGCTCATGTCGTTATTATCGATTATTAATCGTTATCATTAACAAGTGCGTTCGTTAAATAACTATTGTACATATTGTTATTTTTACATTTAGATTTTAGTAAAAAGCGTGCAGTGATCAGTTTACCAACTTTTCATGAAATCGGCAACATAGTAAAAAGCGGTAACATCGAACAATGTAAAAAAAATTTTTAATTTTGAAAAAGTTTATAATTTGTATTGTCATTTTACGCGCAAATAAATAAATGAAGAAACTAAGCAACTACTACAGGGCTGTAATTACAAGATCACCTACTACTGCAATGAACATTCCGCTAGATTGTCTCTCACTGTACTTAGTAGAAAGTTTTGGCTAACAGTTTAAAAACTGTTGTACTATACAAAGATACCATTCTAAAATCATTGATCAAATAAATAAGAACTACATGGCTAAGCACGCAGTTGAACAGAACTTTTCTAATTCTCTACTTGCAATAACACTACAGGAAACACTATGGCACAATACCAAACAAAAATGACTACACCAATAACCACAATAACTGTAAAACTCAAACGCGTTACGATAGCTATGCTATGATGATCAGCGACAACAATACCAAACTAAATTATTTATATTATCTGATAAATTTTATACGAAGAACAAAAAATAAGGTAACTTAAATTATTGTACAATTGGTTAAATTGAACCAAAGATGGTTAGGTATATTGGACAGGTCCTATGTAATTTTTATTATCGAAGTTTTATATATTCCTTGTAGAAATTGTCTAAAAGAAAAAATTACGGAAAGTGGACACAGGAGCAATTGGAACTGGCAATACAAGTTGTATCAGAGAAAAAAGACTTGGGTTTAACGCTGCGTTCCGTCAATATGAAGTGCCAGATCTACCATTAAAAGACACGTTGATGAAAAAAATCATGGGAGCAAATGCAAAGCTCTCTATGTTCTCTAATGATATGGAAAAGGAGCTTGCTGATTATATTCTCAGCATTAAAGATGTTAGAAGATTAGCTTTTGATATAGCAGAAAAACATGGTGTCTCACCTAATTTTAACATAGATAAGAAACTGACAGGAAAATCTTGGTATTATGGATTTATGGCAACTGACACTGCGCCAACCCAAAGCTACCTCCATGCAAAGAATAAAAAGGTTTGCCGAGGAACAAATAAACAAATATTTTACTCTTTTGAAAGGCTTGGTGGATAAGAAAAGAATAACCGGGAATAAAATCTATAACGTTGACGAGTCAGGGTTCACAACGGTTAAAAAAAGCCTTTCAAAGTTATTGGGCTAAAAGGCAAACGCCAAGTTGGAGCCGCTGCCAGCTGCGTAAGGGGCGTGAACAGCATAATTGTTTACTGCACTAGCGCTTCCGGAAACTATATTCCGCCGATGATGATTTTTAAAAGTAAAAGACAGCCGCAAGGACTTGAGCTCGATGCACCTATTGTTACAATTTCCGACACTGGATAGATAAACTCGGAACTTTTTGTTAATTGGTTAAAGCATTTCCATGGTCATGTTTTATCATCCAGGAAAAACTATCACAAATATATAAAAAGGCGGCTTCTGTGCATCGGCTGCAATTGCTTTTAAAGTCAGCGTTATTTGGTCAGTTGATCGTTTTATCTTTAATGAATCAATATTTTCTACTGCCAATGCGTTGAAACCAAATTTTTCTCTCGAATCTAAATAGACTTTTACAACAACATCGAGATTTTTGGATGACCTAATGGAACTGTCGTCTATGCCCCAAGCTGGTCCTTGTAAAAATAAAAAACATGTTTGTAATCAAGATACCGCAGTACTTACTACTATTTTATACAAAGCGCATTTAAAATCCGAAACAAACCAAAGAAAGTTGAATTTTGCATCTGACACTCAGATCTATCAAAAAGGAAAATATGGGTCAGATAGATTATGAGATATCCAGCAGCGTCGAAAAATCAAGCAATATGAGCCCATTGAGTGACTCATCTGAAGGGAAAACTTTGTTGACGTACAACATCTACCTTTAGAAAAAGATGTGAATGTTTGCGGAACTACACAAGATTTTCTATTGGTAGCATTGAAAAACAAAAAAAATAAAAAAGTTTATTATGTGAAACTTTCAAAGAAGGTTTATCCGATGGTTCGGTCATTTACTTAAAAATGTCTTTAAAACATAGGCGTGGATTTGTCTTCCCTGCAACAATACAACCTTACTCTGTAACTGATGAAGACATTGAAATTGTGCTAAAGCCACTCACATCTGGCGGTACCAAGCGACAGAACTCAATATTCACATTTGAAGTTAATTTTGACAATTTGGACTCTACATTCCCTTTCTTGAATTTTCATTTTGTAGTCTTTCTTTGCTTTAAGAATAAAAATTTGTTTCCACACTTTAGCAGTCGTATAGCACATTACTGCACAATCAAAAACTTTATTTTCCAGGCATATCAAAAAAAGCACTAGCTGCTATTGTTTACTATCAGTTGTAGTCTAATTTGAGAAACCAAGTGGTTCAATTTATCAGCCTAGTCTTAAAAATTTCACCGTTTACAGAGTTTAGGGTAAAACAGTGTGGTAAATTATAACATGCTATGAGGGACATGCAATTTTTATGAAACTTGCTCAAGATGATAAAGTATAAAACTGACACAATAAACAGCTTGAAATACCATTACGTACTTCAAGCAAAAATTAAAAGCTTAAAATGGTCCAATTTACCTTTTCCTATATGTGGCAACACTAGCTTTTTCTAACCGTCGATACTAATATGAGCTAAATGATCTTTAAAACGAATATTTTTGTTTGCCCAATATACGCTTGATTACAGTTCTTACAATTAATTTTATATATTCCCAATCTATTTTGCATTTCTACTAAGTCTTTTTGATTGCTCAATAAACTGTGTAAACTGTTACTTTAAAGCTTAATTATGAAAAAATACTAGAAAGACCTGTGGTATATGCAAAAGAATTTGGTGTTATTATTTTTTTAACTATTCTCTTATCGTATGTACACTGATGGACACTGAAAAAGAACGTACGCAGGTAGGAACTGAACGAATCTTCCAGTTAAATAAATAAAATACATTAAGTTTTTTTGTTACACCTTCTTATTTAGTTTTCACCTACTGAAAACACAAAACTCTTTTAGTTTCATTATATAGGTATATCGTTTTCTTAATAAGTATATATAATTTATTACTGTCTTCATATGTGTATATATTTGTTCTTTACTTTGTTGTTAATTATCATTGTTTTACATTTATTTATGTTTACTTTCATTCTTAGTTTTTTTATTCTATCTGTCCATATTTTTCCTAAGTGTTTTATCTTGTTACAGCTGTCCGATATTAGTGCTATATCATCGGCGTATAATAGGCAGTTCAGTTAAGCAGTTTTCACCTCCTCGCCTTTTATCTTAATGATATTATTCACATTTTTGTATGTTTTTTATGGTTTTTTGTCTATGTATTTAGTTGGAAGCAGCTCGTAAATCTATATTTATATTTCTTAGCATATGATATTATCCTGCGTTTGACAACTTGTCCTGACTGTTGTAGATTTTCGTGAATTCGTTTATATATTTTTTTGTACTCTCTACAGGTAGGTACGTTATTAATTATAGCTATAGTTTTGGTGTTTCTCTCTTCCGCTATTGTATTCCACTTGCTGTCGCTAAAAGCTATTTTTTATTCTTAGGTTGTTGAATTGACATAATTCTATCAGTTTCTAACGATGATAATGATAATATAAAGCAATGTAACGGTATAACGATACGAAACTCTGTTATGAAATTTTAAGGAATTTGTAAATAATTTTCAAAATTGCGCATAGACTTTCACTTACATCGTAGGTCCCCACCAAGTCCCGAACGATGCGCAAGTTACTTCCTGCCACGAGGTTAACCAAACAGAACCTAAGAAAAGTGTTCTTCTACAGCTCGACCATTTATATTTTTGGTAAGCTTGAGATGTATACGGAGAGGTGCGGCGACTTTGGATTTTTAGTTGCACCAACTCTTGCTGAAAAGTGAGATCAATGAGGACAATTTTTGGAGTATTACATTATCCTCTTTTTGTATTTATTGCAGGTTGAGCACTTCCGAACGTATGTACCTATATATTTGAAGATTTCCGGCCAATAATAATGTTCGAAGAGGCATTTTAAAATTTTGACAGTGACGGCGTCGTGGCATTCGGCTAGGACTTGATGACGTTGGGATCTCGGCGCGCATAGTTTCCAACGGGTGTGTAGTCCTTTTCCTACTTTGGGTTTATATACGGGAAAAGTTTTATACAGGTTATATTGATCAATTTTGTATTCAGACCACTGATGAGGATCCGCTAATATCTTCATTTTTATCTAGTCGCATCAGGTATCCGGAACCTGCCGGTCGATCAACGCATACTGAGCCGATGTTATACCGGCGAGATAGGGCGTTAGCTACCACGTTCTGAGATCCTGGTTGGTATAAGCTTTCATAGTCAAACTGCTGAAGTTATAAGAACCATAACTTTAAACTGCGTTGATCGCTGACGACTTAAAATTAATACCTTTCCAAATATTCTTTAAGTTTCCGGACCAGCCAAACCACCACAAGACACTCGAGCTCAATGATTGGTGAGTGCGCGACTTATGTATGCTATTACTCGTGTTTGACCTTCCTGGTTTTGTGTGAGTACAGTGCAGTCCAAACACGCGAGAATTGAGGTCATCGTAAAAGCTGCTTTGACACCGGTGAAGGCTTTTTCTTAAACGAGAGATCACCGTATTGCATAGCGTTCTTTAGGAGGGCGGTAAACGAGGCGGCGACCAGGACAAAACTAGGTACAAATGCCTTTCCTAAGAATTGTCGTAGTTGTCTCGTGTTTTTGGGAGCCAAAAATCTTGTAACCGCGTCAAACTTTTATGTGCCTGGCCGAATTTCTGTGCTGTTGACAATGTGTTACAAGTATTTTAATTTATTCTGGCAAAATAAACATTTATCCTCTTGTAATTGCAGGCCCCGAGCTCGTAGACGTTGAAACACAGCTTATAGATTGTCTAGGTGTTCCTAGAATGTCGATCTTAGAACAGTTATATTGTCAAGATACGCAAACGCCTTTGCGTCCATTTTAAGACCAATTACCTCATCAAACAGTCGTTAAAACGTGGTCGGTGATGAGTGAAGGCCGAACGGCAGGACTCGAAACTGGAAAAATTCTCTTTCGGGTACCGTGAACTCGGTGAATATAAATAGGTAATTTTACCGAGTTAAATAAATAAATTACCCGTACTTACCTGTTTCCCGTTAGCACCGGTTCTTACTAATTATTTTAAATCTACAGCACTTCACTGTTGGTTTAGAATTACTATAATATTTTGTACTTAGAAAGCAAAAATTAAACGGTAGTAAAATGATTGCATATTTTAACATTGTTTTAGAAGTGACAGATGCAACTTGTTTCAATCGCCGCTAGATGATAGTATTTTTACTTTAATTAAAAGTAATATACAGAGACAGCCGAACGTAATTTATCCGAAGACGACTTTAGAATGTAGTTTTTTTTTCATTTTATTGAATTGTATAATTTAATCATTTTAATCCAAGTCTTATGTAGTTACGCAAATTAGTATATGCATTTGTTTTTTTTTCTTAATCACTGATGTAACAAGTACTACGGTTTTCGTTTTAATAACGGGAACAAAATTTTATGTTTTGTTATTGTTGATAATTTACAAATTTAAAGGCGTCGACAAGCGCGTTTGAACTGATGGCGATTCATTTGTTACCATAACTGAAAACATTACATTTTCTTGAAGTTTCCATCTTTCTATGAACCCTTCTAAATTATGTTTTTCTGATCTCGTTTTCTAGCAATTTAATTATACATATTATTTTTATTTTGTGATGATTTCAACAATATGCGATTCTTAATGAAATGAAATGAAATAGTACCTAATCTCAATAATCCTAATCAGTCGATATCCAAATATTGAAGACCATCCTTAAAAATGACTTAAGTACCAAATCGACGTTAAAAATACGTGAAAGAAATTGTCCTGGACGAATTTGAAATGAGGTTTGATTTTTTACAGCTGTTGTTACGTGCAAAAGTTGGAACAATGACACTTGTCTGAAATAAAGTAACACAATTGCCGGTGCTCAGTGGGTTATATTCTAAAATTTTATTCCGTGATTGCTTAGAAAACTTGAATGAAAACGAAAACAAAATCAAAAAGTGAAATCAAAGAGCGCCAAAAAAGAGTATAGCTTAATGGACTTCTGGACCTTGCCAACCACAAGCCCGCTCCTGAAGGATACACTCTAAATGGACTTACCTTAATAGAGTGTATCTGACTAAAATCTGAAATAAATTTAAATTTTACATAACGCGGAGGCCGACGAAAGTAAAATAAAGAAAATAGAACAAATAAAATAAAACTATTTAAATTAACGCATTACAATAAAAATATTTATGTAAACATGAAAGGTAAAATCTAAAGTTAATTAAATGATAGTATTAAAAAAACAAACAAAAATTTAAAGAACTGAAACAAACAAACAAAAAAAATATAATAAAAAGAAACAATTGAAAATCTTAATTAACTAAAGCACGGCCGTGTGCGCATTATATAAATATTAATTAAATACAAAGTGAAGTAAATTCGTCTATTTTAAAACCAGGATGAAAATTTTAATAGTAAATTTTCCGGTTAACGTCAAACAAATTTTTAACACAACAAAATTTTGTTACATAGTTTTGACAAATACGGACAATAATCATTTATTAATTACATTATCGATGAAATCGTTAATTTGCAACACTCATTTTTCTTAAAAACCAAAGTTTCTAAGACACGTAAACGCGTAAATAAAATTCACAAACTTGAACTAATTGGTACAAAATAAATATCTTTAATCGTCGTCGTCGTAAATCTAGGAAAGAACTTGTGGTTGATCCGGGGTTGCCAGATGTAACCAGGAAGAAACGTTGAAGGGTGCCCCCCCTCCAGAGAAGTATGTACCGTCGGAAGGTTTTCAACAACCG
Organism: Aquatica leii; assembly: GCA_035610365.1. NCBI lineage: Eukaryota > Metazoa > Arthropoda > Insecta > Coleoptera > Lampyridae > Aquatica > Aquatica leii. The sequence goes on along the minus strand of CM069435.1, from coordinate 39,237,911 downwards.
CCACCAAGGCAAAGATATAACCGCGTCGTACCATTCGACGAGCACGGTTCTACATTACGTAAAATAAAACTGAAAACGCGTAACATTTTCTTAAAAGCCGTAGATTTTACGAATTAAAAGAAACAAAACTCCACTAACTGCACTAAAAGTTCACGTTTTCTGCATATTCCCTCCGCGGCGTTGCTTTATCTAAAGGGGATGAGTTTAAAACCCCAAAACCAACTAACAAACTCCTTTTCTTTAAAGCATTTCGACGACTGTTCACCGACTGGACTTAAAACAAAGAACATTTAAACAAACTTAAAATAAGCAAACTGTTAAAATATATACTTAATTACAATTATATCTCAGAAGGAAAACATAAAGAACAACTGGAATTTTGATCGAACAAAAAAAATGTCAAGTCAACACAGATTACAGATAATTCAACCAGGTACTAATTTTAAAATAAATTAATACAAAATTTTAGCCACAACTTTGAATCATAAAGTTAACTTAAAAACGTAAAATAACTTATCAAAATCAATCTGAAATCAATAAAACAATTTCAAATAACATGAAATGAATAACGTTAATACAAATACCGGGTCTTTCACGAAAATAATCAAACAACTTTAAACGACGGTAAACTGTAAAACCTTGTTGAATTTTTTATAAACCCCATGAAAGAAAATAGCAACACCAAAATAATATCCAATCAATTGTGAGTATCGCACTTAAAGACAAAACCTTAATTGTTAGATCCCATATAACACTAAAAGCTATGTCAAATGAAAAGATGTTTTGGAATCTGCTTAACAGAGAAAAATATCCAAACATAAGAAGTGTTGACATGCTACATGCGCTTTTTCTTATAGGAAACTTTACATTAACTAAACGATATATGTTTAATCAAACAAGTTAAAAAGGAATCTAATTTGTTACCACAAACCAAACCAAAGGTTTTATGTAAGATTTTACAGACGATATGGTATTGTTATCTTTACGACAAGAATTGTTCGGCAACGACATATTTAATCTTAGAAAAGAAAAAAGCCTCATATATTTTAAATAGTAGAAATTTATTTTATATAAGGCTTAATCTATAACTAATGTCTCTCATTTTTTTCTCCTTAAATGAAGTTAGTTAAGTAAAAAGTTGAATTTGACGCTGATGCGCATTTTTTTAAGAATACACTGCGGTAGTTTTAAAACACAAATTCACAATTAATTATGTCTAATACGTCACAAATTTCAAAAAGCTTAAAGAACGACTTAAGCGAGTTGGCTAAAAAGTAAGTATGGCGGATATTCTTTTTTTGTATGCAAAACCACACACTAGTCGCCACAGTTCTAAAGAGGTTGTAAAAATTGGATGAAAAGTTTGGCCTCATCCTTTATATAGCTCTGACCTAACATCATCAGATTTCCACTTGTTTGAGCTGTTAAGAGAATCTTATCGTGCAATTAATTTTAAAGATAAGATTATGAAAACGTTTGTGCATCAATGGGCTAGGAAGCAAGTTCGTGATTTTTACCACACTGGAATACATTGTTCTTGTTAAAGGATAAATCAGAACTGTGGAAATGAACAGAGATTACATTGAAAAGTGACAAATTACTTGTCAATGTCAACCTATGTAATTGCACTTGACAATTAACATAAGAAAAAAAATGGGAGGCATTTTACTTATTAGCTGATCTTACATGTATATACAAAGTTATTGAAACATGTTTTAACCACATTGTGATACAGTTTTCTATATCTCTTTTGTTATTTTAGAAGAAGTTTTCTTTACAGCACCTAAACAGCACAGAAAACAAAATTAAAAAAACTAGTGTGGTCACCACACGACTTTCCTATAGAAAATGATGAAGGAATAATAAATCTATTATGACTTCAATAAAAACAATTAACATGTTTAATTATGTCTCTTTGCTGATAAAAATTAATCGTCGTTAATTTAAAATAATATAATTAAAAAAAACATAAACCGCATTGGTATTTGAACCTTCGTACATTGGGACAAAATTACCGCAGTCGTGCGATTGATGTTACTACACTAAAGTGACCTACTTCTATGTTTTTTACATCCGTATTTTGAACTAAATTTTTTACCACGCGATACATTTTTGAACATATTTTTGATATTTGTTATTAAATTTTGAAAATTATTACGCAAAACATTCTCTGGTACACATTGTCATATGTTCTGATACTGGAATTTTAAAAACACTTTAGAGACACAAAAATCGAAAATTTTAAATTCCCTATGTTAATCTATGTGCTATAAATTTCCGGGGCAGACGGTATAAAGTCAAAAAAAATATAGAGACAAATTGTTATTTTTTAATTTCCCTTCACGATATGGAATTTTTTCTAAAAAAAATCGTTGTAAGCCGGATTCGAACTTAGGATTATATATGGAATTCACTTTAAATTATAAATAAAATATCTAATAAACTGTTAATGTTTAAAAAAAAATTTGTTTTAAAAAACTGTTAGGAAGAATTAACTCTATAAGAAACTAAAAATAATTCGAATAATTTATATACTTACAAAGTTTTATAAAACAAACTGTTAAAAATGGCGGATACACTTACTTCCGGTTTTTTTATCAGACCTATCCCTTGATAGAATCGAGAGAATATGAAAAGCCTGCTCTATACCAAATTTCAAGTTACTAGGATTTTTGGTTTTGGTTTTGGTATCGTGGGTACATCAGACACCCAAAATTTTTTATCAAAATACATTTTTCTGCTTTAGGAGAACTTGAAACGTAAAATTATGCAAATTTCCTTATAAGAAAGTAACATGAAGTAAAACTTACGATGACAAGTAACAGTCGAATAAGTTGTATACGTTTGTGGGATATTATAAAACAAAAAAATCAACAAAGCTAACAATAATGTAAATATATGTTTTAGTAATACTATTGTTAAAAAATATTTCATTTTAATATTTGACACAAGTAGTAAGGATTTTAAAAAATTATTTCAGTGATTTCTTTAACTTCTTCACAAATCGAGTAAATGCCAGTCAGTATTGAACTATTATATGTGATAAAGGTATGACGATTATATTTGATTTCTTGTTATTACTCATCAATTCAAGTTTAACCAGCCGCTAATGTATCTTCGATAGATAGTAATGTAAGACTATTTTTTCATAAGTTATTTCTTTTGTATGTAAAATCTGTCTTGGTCAACGAGTTGATTATTTAACTCTTTAGAGGTTTTGGATTAGTTTTTTTATTGTCAGTTTCAAGTCCATTAATTTCTTTCACGCTCTGATGAAGCCCATTACGAAACTGGGTGAAACTTTTGCAATTTCGGTTTTGACATTGACACGGTTTAATTCCGGAAAACATTCTTATTTTAGCATTTTGTTTGTGTTTTTATAACTTATAAAAATGACTTTTAATCAATTATTGTCAAACAGTTTTTAAAACCAGAAAATTTTCTTATAGGTAATTAGTATCAAAACAATATGTGATTCTAATTTAAAATATATTATCTCAAACATAAGAAGCGGAAAGCAGATAATATTTAAAAAAATATCTGTTTTCAAAATCATTGATTTTCGTAATTACAATTCAATTTTAATGTTTTTATAAAATTAGTTTTTAAAACAGAAACAGTAGATGTACTTGATGTAAAAAATAGTTAAATTGTTATTATATAAATTTTTATTGATCTACAAACTCAGTATGTTAAAGTTTTGTAATCTTACAGTTTAGAAATACAAATTTTAAGATGCACATACTCAAATTACTTTACATTTTTAGTAAACTTTTTGATTATATATAATCCATATTTGAATCTGTATAATCAGCTTTCTATATTTTTCTAAACGTTTTACTATTATTTCTTATTTCCATACAATTAACGTAGATTTTTGTACATAATATGTATAACGTGGTTTTTAGTTTAAAATCGTTTTTTGCTATTAAACAATCTCAATTTAAAGAACGTGGAAAACACCTACGATACATACAAAAAATGTAATACATAATAGTAAAAGAAAATTAAACAGCAGGGCGCTAAGAGAAAAACCGTTTCTTTTAATATCACGACTTACTTAAACAGTAAAAAGACATTTATAATTTATACGTTTTATTAGAATCAAAACTAAATAAAATTTAACACACCTTTCCGTTCGATAAAAACATTTGATGGGTGTACTGGTAATTAAAAACATGAAACATGGCTCGTTTCACACTGGACTTTTCCTTTTTAGACCACTGGCTGTAATAAATTTAGAAAATTATATAAAAACTATAATCATATTATTACTATAAACAATTTACACTTTTTTATAGTTTACCAAATGTTATTCTTTATTAACTGTTATCAGGTCGTTAAGTGTAGGAGGTTTAATAGACTTAATTTTTTTAGATATAATAATTTAGACACATTACATTTGTATAAAAAGTTTTTATTGACCTGTCTTATTATAAAAAGTTTTATAGTCAACATAGTGGTTATTACTTTTAATTAATAGAAAGGTACATATCACAACGCAAAAATTCTTGTGTTAATGGTTAATAAAAAATATAAATTAGTTATATTAAACAGTTTTGATTTGATTGTACACAAATGTATCGTAAATTAACTGTTATTTCTGTAATATTCATAACAATGAAACGCTTTAGTATAGCTCCGCTAATTGCAATCGATGCTTCAGTCATTCATTATTTAGTATCACAGATTAACAATATTTTATTTTGTGTTGTCACAAGTTAAATTGTATGCTTAGGCTTTGATAGACAACCAAATGGCTTTATGTTTGTGGAAATAACTTACTTTTTTGAAACACACACACACACACACACAGACACGCACGCACGCCCGCACGGACGCCCGCACGGTGCAACCTCGGTGGATCTGGCAAACACCGTTGTATTTGCCTTCTTGTGTAGATAGGCGTCATCCACAAGTGACCTTCTATTTCGTCCTTACGCGTGGGAGCAACATGAAAAAAATCATACACCAAAACCTAATTGAAGAAGAAAGTAAAGCAGAAAACAGCATTAGATACAAAAGCTAAGAAGGAGAGAACCAAAGCGTGGAAACGCTTGGAACGAGTCATCAACGAGCTGCACGATTTTGCCAATCCCAGACCTAATGTTCATAAAAAAATTAAGAATAAGATTGGCAGCATTGGAAGTGCGTTTAAAAGAATAAAAGCACTAGAGAGCGAACAGGTAACACACGAGCGTGCTACTTTCGTGGCGCCACAAGCTGAGGATACGCCGAAGACACCACGTACCCGCACTTTCACGGATTTGACGGGAGAACGTTGGCGACAGACACTGATACGGACGCCGATGTTCAGCCATGCTCTACGGATAAACGTGACGTCCGCCACGCCAAACGGAAAATGACGAAATCACCCGAATCGGGTAAGAAGGACCCTAAAAAGAGGAAGGAAACAGGACCTCCCCACCCATCAAGTGTGCGACACAGGACTGACAAGAGGTCAGGTCCCGCAAGAAAATGAACGAAGCAAAAAGGAAAGACGCACAAAAACGCCTCCAAAGCAGCCCGTAAACGAGCCTCGACAGAAAACGCGGAGACGATCAGGCGCTTGGTCGAATGTGCTGATTGTTCGGCCGAAAGAGAAAGATAAGTACGCGGATATACTCAGACGGGTCAAGCAAGATTTTCCTGACGATAAAGTCTGCACCGCGGTCGACAAGATCCGTAAGACAGCTACCGGTGACCTGCTGATTGTCCTGACGAAGCAGAATACCGATAAAGGTCAGAGACTACGACAAGCCATTGCCGACATCGTCAAAGAAGATGCCAAAGTCATCAGTAAAGAACCACAGGAAGACTTGGAAATTTGAGACCTTGACGAAATGACAACAAAACAAGACGTTCTCGCTGCTATAAACAAAGCGGCTGGAGATGAGTGCGTCACACTAAACTCTATCAGATCACTTCGTAAGACCCAGACAGCATAAGTGACACTGCCGGCGTCGATAGTAAAGAACGTACTAGGCGAGCATAGCAAGATCAGGATTGGCTGGGTCTATTGCCGTATTAGAACTGTTTAGAGAGTAACCAAGTGTTATAAATGCTGGCACTATGGTCATCTCTCCGCTAATTTGCAAGAGTGAAGTGGATCGGTCCAACCTCTGTATCAGATGTGTAAAGGAGAGCCACAAGGCCTCTACTTGTCAAAAAGATGCTCGATGCGTGTTATGCGCTAAAAAAGACGACACAAAGAATTTTGCTCACATTGCTGCTAGTAGCAGATGCCTAGTCTTCAAACAGTCACTTCAGAAGAAGAAGTATAAGCGACAATGTTAATAGTACAACTTAAACTCAACCACTGTGAGGCTGCGCACGATTTGTTAATGCAGACCCCATGCGAACTGAAGGCAGATCTTGCATTGATCTCTGAGCCATACAGACACCTTACTACCAAACTATGAGAAACTGATAGCACTGTTAAAGCTGTCATTTGGTCGTTTAATAAGTGTCCCTTCCAAAGTGTAGTAAAAAACACAGAAGCTATGTGATTGCAAAAGTGAACGGGATTCATTTATACAGTTGCTACGCGCCACCTAGTTTTACACTTGACGCTTTCACAGACTTCCTGGATCAACTAACCAAAGATGCAAAGCAGCACCTTCACGTGGCAATCGCTGGAGACTTCCTGGGCAGTTGATAGGGGCAATCGGAAAACTAATGGACAAGCCCTACTAGAAGCCATGTCTACTTTAGACGTAGTCTTGCTCAATAGCGGAGATAAACCAACGTTTATTAAAAGAGCGGCAAGTTCCATCGTGGATATCACCTTCGTCAGCAGCAGTCTCGCTAAAGGAAACTGCTCCTGGAAAATGACGGATACGTATACAGCCAGTGACCACTGCGCGATAGACTATTAAAGGAGCAGATAGGAAAACTAACTTACTAACTCCTTTGGTTGGAAGGCAACCACTTTTGACCCCGACGCTTTTAATATTGACTTGGACAATTAACTAATAAGGGCATCCCAGTGTGGTCGAAATGAACTAAACTCGGAAAAACTGAGTACAAAAGGGCACGCCGTAAGCTTAAAAAAGTCATTAAAGAAAGCAAGAGACAATGTTGGCGAGAGCTGATCCCTGGAGTGGAAAAAGACCCTGCCCGTGGGGCAGGCCAATGCTACTACCAGCATGCCTTGAATTTCTACACATGATTGTTACTGCGCTGTTACCCACCAATTGGAGTCTAACTATACGACAGAGCAGCACCAAATGGAAGAAATTCTGCCAATCACGGAAGAACAACTAATGGTAGCATGTAGTAGAGTGGGGAACACCAAAACTCTCGGACTGGATGGAATCCCAAATATTGCATTAAAAGTGGCCATCAAATCGGCGCCCGTATTTTTTTTAGAAGTGTATAATGCATGCCTTGAAGAAGGCACTTTCCCACGCCAATGGAAGCAACAAAGGCTGGTATTTTTACTTAAAGGAAAGAAGCCACCGAATGAAGCAACATCATACCGTCTACTCTTCATGCTGGATACAGCTGGGAAAATACTTGAACGCATAGTACACAAGAGAATTGAAGAAGCAGTAGAACTGCTGCTGGCTAGCAACCAATACGGATTCCGGAAAGGTCGGTCTACCTTAGATGCGATTGACCTTGTCGTCAACACAGCCAAGGAATCTATTGCGGGAACCAGATGGAATAGAGGTGCAAAAAAGTACTGCTTGGTAGAAACGCTTAATATAAAAAAACGCTTTCAACTCTGCTAACTGGAATTGCATTAGCAGATCACTCGCCAAAATGAACGTACCAGGATATCTACAACGGATGGTAGCTAGCTACTTTACTGATACGATACGGAGAACGGTCCAAAAGAATACAAAATCACTGGAGGGGTTCCCCAGGGCTCAGTTTTGGGTCCTCTTCTATGGAACATCATGTACGATGGGCTTCTGCGATTGAAGATGCCGTTACAGAAGTTTGACGTGTTATTGGGATGACCAGTTGGCATCGTTGCTTCATGCCAAGTTTCTCTACTGTCATTCTTCCTTTGTCTGCTCTTACTCGGAAAAATTACTTTTTCGTTTGGTCACCTAAATGTTAAAATGCATTCACTTCACTGAAGGAATAATTGCTCTCTGCTCCCATTTTTACTTGTTGATTTTTCTGTACCTTTTGTAATTCAGTCCTACGTTTCAGACTTTGTTGTAGACGTTGTTCTTAGCCAAGAGACAATCGACGGTAAGAAGATCGTTAGCTACATCAGTCGCTCATTAACCAAGACTAAAAGGCACTATCTACCACAGAGAAAAAAATCTTGATGATACTCTGGGTTACTATAAGTTTAGACCTTACATTGAAGGTTCACATTTTACTGTCATACTGACCATCACTCATCATCAAGTTCTTTGGGACGTTTATTTCGTTGACCGTTGCAGTCACAAGAGTATTCGTTCACTATTAAACACCGAAAAGGTAAAAACCTTGTGGTTTCTGACGCTTTGCTCCGTTCTCTTCCTCCCAAGTAGCAATAAATATTGGCTATTGATCGGCTAGATATTGAGCCAACGTTGAAATCTTGGCAGAACTATTTTGCATTGAGCCATTATGGGGTCTATGTAAATTGCCTATCTGTACCCAATATTATTCAAACCAATATTGGTTCAACATAGGTCCGATTATAATTTATTATGTTGGCTATCTATTAGTAATAAATAGAAGGACAATATAGTATTTTGAGATTTTGTTGCAATTAAAATAAATTACCGATACAATAAAGTAAATACTGTATCACTATTGATTCTAGGTCTATATATATTTATTATTATAAGTAATGTTAGCCAAATTACCTTTTACTTTAGAAGTACTTACATTTTCATGAATATTGACCCAATATTGTATTTCAATATAAGTACAATAATGCAAAATGTTGCATACCAATAATGAGACCAATGTTGAGCAAGGTTTAGCCAATAATTGCTCAATGTTTTATTGCTATTTTGGCTGTCGTCGATTCTGTAACCAATAACAATCATTTTTCTACTTTTACTGCTGTTTAAAAGTATTGGTTTACCTAGTTTAAATGAATAGTATAATGCCTTAGACCATTGAGTTTTTGCTTTCAACGTTTGATAGACAATAATATTTTGTACCGTCGAGTCACTAACTCATTTTCGGCAATTATTTTCGGTCCATCTAACAAATGGAAAATAATAATTCTTTCTAAACTTGTTTTTTTTAAGTTTTTTTCTTTTTTCAACTTTAAAGAACGCTGCAGGTCAAATTACTGCTTATATTATTTTACTAAGTCAACGTAAATAACTAGCCCCTGCAATTTTATCTGGACGTTTTAAGTATCTGCTGCTGACTGTTAGTTCCGGTCAGTTATACTGATAGCAGTAACTTGGATTTTTTAATCTACTTAAAGTCTTGTTAGTAATGTGGCGATGACAGTTTGCTTTTAGGTTAACTCTCTCGCCGTCACTTGAATTTTTATAACTTGCACAAACGCCCACTGTTTGTGTTAAAAACATTTTTATTAGTACACTTTTTAGCAACGACGAGATATTTTTCTTCTTAATCTTTTTGTTATATTGATACATTTTAGTTAAAGTTAAGGACTATATTCCCTGGGTTGTTTAAGATCTCAAATAATGGAATTCTACGGGTTGAAAAAAGTTTATATGGCTTCTAACCTTATTTTTGATAGAAGTTGTAACACCTTAGTGTCGCTAACAATTGCTTCTCTTGGTTTTTTCTACAGCGCCCACTCCTTTCAGTTTTGATAACGTTGGTCTTATACATTTATCCCCAACATCTAACTTCTTATGCAAAGAGTCGCAATCTAATTATATTACTGTACAGTTAAAATATAACCGTTTTTAGTTTTTCTATTGATGTTCTCAATTACTCTCGGATACTTTGATTTTAGCAAATTTATATGCAAAGTCACATATTGACTTTAGAGAGCATTATAGATCAGTTTCTAGACCATTAAAAATATTTCTTGGTTTTGTACTTATCTAATCTTGTCTCCACACTTTTGTTTATAGTTTTTTGAGAAGGACATTTTAGGCATTTTGCAAAAATTTCATTTTTTTTTTGAATGTATAGCTTTGATAGGTTTAAAGTTAGCTTTCAATATTTTTATATTATACTTCCATTTATTAGATCTTGATTTTTCTTGAATTTCATTTTTTTGAGCACCTTTAGTTTGTTCATTTTCATTAATATCATTTTCTTGGTTGTGTTTCTATTTGCTCATGTTTTATTCTTCCTCATTACTTGACAAACTAATCGATTTACTGTAACTAGATTGGACATATTCTCTGTCTTTTACTGAGTTTTGATTTCTTTGTTAGGCTGATAGAATGGCAATACCAGATAATCAATTTCTGTTTGTAAAACATCTTTAATTATCTCAGAATTATAAATATTATTTTCATTTTTTTCCGTTTGAAGAATTTTTGTAGTTTCAGATCCTTGAAGTTCAAAACTGTCAGTTCTTTGCTTAACTATTTTCTATTCTTTAATGTCGTTGCTCTATTTTGTTTGGTAGTGACCTACAGTTCTTTTATGTCTCCATGGTCTCTATCCGGTTACTTTTTCTTTTTGTTTGATCTTTTGCAACGTACGCAGACCATTTGAGCGTTATGGTATATGTGTCACTACATTTGGTTGATTTATCATATAATTAGTTATTAAGGTTCACTTCGAGTTTTATTATTAATATCTTTTGTATACCTAACATCACGTCTATGCGTTTTTCTTTTGTATTGGCAAATATTTCTACGTCGTGTGCAAATTTTAAATAGTTACGATAATACTCTTATTACTCTAATTTAAGTGTTTAAATGCATCTTCCATTACATGTCTTTTCTTGTTGCATAGCAATTTTAAATGCTCCTCTTACTGTGTGAACTGACGCTACTGTGGTCACGCTGTCTTCTCCATAGAGAAGTGTTGCGATTCTTCCTAGTCTCCAGTTGAGCGGAGAAAGGTTGCAATCTTTAATAATCACCATAGCTTCTATCTTAATGTTGGATCTTGACCCTTTGATTTGACACTTTGCTGACACTGAAATAAATATTCTCCAGACCAACGATTCTAGAATCCTTGATACATGTATTGCACTCGTTTCCAATGTGATAATCTATTTGCATTAACTATTGTAATGCTTGGTTTATAGGAGCCTTCAGTGAATTATCAACTAAGAAGGGCGATACATTAATTTGGATTATGTGAGATTGGAGTTAAAGGACGAGAATTCAAGCATGGCTTTATTTGTATGATTAACGTAAAAATTTCTTTGTAACATTATTTTTTACTATTACTCGGTTTAAATGATGTTTTGTTGTTTTAACAGCTGCCTTCCAAAGTCCTCCAAAATGTGACAATCGAGGTGGTATGAAGTGCCATTTCATATTGCATTCGATTTACAATTTTTTCTTATAACCGGACGATTTTAATTGATTAAGTTTTCTACATTTCCTCGCCTAGATATAAAACGTTTGTAGGCATTCAAGAAACTTTCAGTACTTAAATATCCTTTCTGTGGTACAATTTCTCGTGTACGTTTGTGGTATAGTTTAAATATACCACAGTAATCAACCCCAAAATTTGTAAATAGGCGAGTTATCTGAACTCGGTTTGTAGGTAAGTTTCCCCATTATATGTTCAATTAGTCGTGATGGTGACCTGCAGCATTGTACGCATTTTCTTAATACTTCCTTTACCGTATTGCGACTGCTAATTGGCCAAAATTGCGATCGTATTGCAACTAATATAAATTGCACTAAACCGTGAAGATGCTTGAAGATTCATAATTTATAATCTGTAATATAAGAATATGGTTACTTGGTTAGATTATTGGATGACGTTGTTGAAATGGTAAGTTAGTTTCTTTTAGCGTAATGCTTCTGGCGTTGACTCTTTGGATATGATGTCGACAAGATTGTCGTTTGTGCCAACATGTCTCTAGACAGAAATTTCTGTAACTTGCTGAAGCTAGCTTATTTTATTTGCCACATATGGTTTCCACGTTTTTAATAGCTCAGTGATTCAACATAACTATGTTGTAGAATCGGTCCAAAAGTATTCCCGGTTTTACGAACAGATACAGCTTGCTTAATCTTGTGTTGTAATTTAGATAGGAGTAATGCACTATAAAGTTCTAGTCGTAGTAACGCTGTCGTCGTGATCCCTGATGATTTTTTAAATCTATAATTCGTATGTAAGTACAACGACCATATGCAGCTTCAGATGCATCGCAAAAGGCGTGTAGTTCTATTTCCTCATAGTTGTTGCGTATTAAGATATTACGATGTAATTTTAAATCACTTAATCATTGTATGTAAATGACTATAAAAATGAAAACGTTGAAAGCTGATTTTATCACGCGTAATTCAAATAAGTTTTGAATATACCGCGGGCCAAAATCACAACGTATAAATAAAAAAATATAAACGTAAGGTAACAATGTCAATAAAAATGTAAAAATGCCACTAGAATGAACCACTGGACGGCCGTTTCACCCTTTTGGGGCTCTTCAATAGTGGGAGAATACTCTACTGTATTTCCATAAATGCATTGACAGTTTTATAGCTTTATATTAACAAATAATGTAATCAACATGAGTGAAATACGACGGCAAAGCCATCTCATAGTATACATGTACTATGTGTGAATATTAGTATGTAAATAGCTTTAGAGATGGAAACGTTAAAAGCTGATTTTATCCTGCGGAATTCAAATAAGTTTTGAATAGACCGCGGGTCAAAATCAACGTATAAACATTGTAAGGTAACAATGTCAATGTAAATGTGAAAATACCACCAGAGTGAACTACTGGACGGTCGTTTCGCCGTTTTGGGGATTTCTAAGTGATAGGTTTGAATGCTTCTAAACACAAAATAATATTAAGAACGTTTTAAGATAATTTTCCGCTATTGCTTTCTTATCGTGATAACGGTTACATAACCTTTCCCACGTAATTAAGTAATTTGATGCACTAATTGATAATGAACTTATGGTTTCCACTACGGACTTTATTAGACTGCTACCCCAATATTGAAACTTCTGAACGTTGCTGAGTGTGTCATTGTTATGTACAACAGAATCAATTGTGTCATGAAATTTCATTCACTGATTGAATGAACCATCGAATGTCGGAAGTTGAATCGACGGCAGTTTAATGTGCGTTAAGAGATGCGTTTGATTCTGATCTAGACGAAGACGCGTTTTCTCTACTGTGTTTTAATATTCCTGATTCAGCTACTGTTTTGAAATAAAACTCTTCAAATTTGTCACCCTGAATTGTTTGATCTTTTATATCGTTTAATAACTCGATTTCTTCTTGGATTATACTAAAGCCAGCGAAAGTTTTATTACACATTTCAGCCCGTGTTTTTAATTGTATTACATTTTTGTCGGTTAATAATGAATCCGATTTAATTTTTGTTAGAAACCTATTAAATTTTGTGATTATTCTTCTATAACGTCCACGTTTAGTTACTAACAATTTTAATTTTGTTGCATGTTCATAGCCAGTTGATGTTTGAGGCATGTTTATTGTGAATAATAGAAAATTCGTGTGATTCACTTACCCGTGATGTTTTAAATCCGTTGAATGCATTTTTGTTAATTTCTTTTTCTTTGGTTGTTATCGAGAACATAAATCTTGCGATAACCGTACGTAGAATAGCGGCAGCGTGGTGGTTGTTTATATTTCTATTAATTCGTATTTTTAATACTAATCTTCTAAAATTCCTACCTAACTAAAAATTGGTTTTAACAAAGTCTTTGTGATTCTTATTATTTTTATATCGTTTGCTAACATGTAGTCGATTTGGTTCTTTGTTTATCCGTCTGAAATTAATCACATCTATTTTTGGTTTATTTTTTTTATAGAGTAGGTATGTGTTGGTGTTGTAGAGTTTGTTTTGGAAATGCTGCCATTATATTACTACTAAGGTTTTTTTCTTCTAGCCATGTTTTCCAACTAAATTTTTTCCATCTTGTTGTTTTCTTATTTTACAATTGAAATCTGTCATGACAATGTTGTATTTTGTTTGACCTCATATAATTGTTCTACTTCGATATCTTCGTGTGTTCCTGTTAGGCGTATATTTGGGTTATCTTTACTAATGTTGCTTTATTTATTCTTAGAGGGTTGTATATTACCCATTTCAGATATTACGTCTCCTCTATATTGTTAATAATGTCTACATAATAACTAGTAATACTACACAAAACTCGCCGTTGCTAGATCAACAAAACGTTTGGAACGTAAAGTTCGATCACTAGGCTATAGATTGGATCAGTGCCATAAAGATTTAGCTACTAAAACTAAATTAATATTGAATAGTTCTGACAGTATGTTACGCTGACTTTCTCGTAACAAAAAAAAGAAACCGACAACTAACTCAGTTGTTTCCGGAGTCGTAGGCTACGTGATTTTAGATTATAAACTAAACTAAAAAGGTGCCAAAACATTGAAAGACTAAAATGGAAGACACCGTTTAAATCTACCTGCAGCTTGAAAGGAACAAATGACAAGACAGAAGTGGTAACACAGAATATATATTTATTTTATCACACATAGTAGTTCAAAGAAGACGAAAAAGGTAAATAAGTATAGTTATATAAATTTTCCAAACATTAGCACATGAGTCGGTATCACAGACAAAATATAAGTTACGCCCTCGGCTGGGCAACACGTCATACAGGAAAGTGACCTACATTCAAAGAAGGAATGACTTTCGATTCGTAAATTAAGTTACAAAAGTACGAAAATCAAAGATCTAGAGAATCAAAGCGAGTCTACAACCTAGTATGTACGTACGGTCGACCGACCACCAAACTAATAAAAATTAAAGTAAAAATGTAATACTTACAATTAGTTTCTTCCAGGTATGGACTAGCTAGTACATCCTGTCATTACCTAAAACGCAATTGAAATTTAACACAAAAGAAAACGTACTTACGGTGTTATCACAAGAAAATTCCTTTTTAATTCATACGATCTTTCAGTAAGCGAATGCGCAGAGTTTCCCTGCAATTAATTTCGTAACTTGGGTAATTGATTCCTCCAATATGATTGTATTCAACCTTTCGAAAGTGTAAGTGGTGTTAATCCCAGTGGCGTGACATCACAAAAATTTTCTAATTGCAACATGTCAACTTTATCAACTTTACAGATAAGGAACACAGGTGGAGGTATAGAAACCCGGTATAGACAATTACGAAAGAATTAAATTAAATCGACACAACAAGAAATAAATTCTCATCCCAAACAGACTTGTACTAAAACCGCAGGAATCTTCTAATTCATTTCCACATCGATGTACGTGAAACACTTAACGAGGAAAACCTTGGGCGTATAGAACGCAAGACGAATTCTACGTCTTTTGAACTTTTCCAGAAGAATGAAAATGAATTAGTGTTTGACAATTTGACAGACTCGCCCTACAACAAAAAGTAGGCGTACCGAGAATAAATTTTATACTAGAAAAAATTTACTATACCAAATTTTTAACATAATAAGTACTTTACTTAGAATACTTTATTTGTTTCTATAAACTAAAAAAGCGAAGTTTTTGCTCTTACGCTCTTATTGAATTGAGGGTATGGTTTCTTTAGTTTATATATCTTCTTTATATTTGTAATTATTTTATTTATTACCGGTTTTTTGGATCGCAGTAGCACGATTCTAGTTGTCTGCATTTTTTTAATATAAAAATAAAATTGATTATATATTACAAATACAATGTTTCTCAAGTCAATGATATATATTACATTTAAAAATCGATAAACGTATGCTTGTATGAGTTACTTTAATCAAAGGCGAGTCTGGAAAGCGGCAAAAATATTTGAAATCGACTCTATCATAGATACTATCTAAATATTATCTCAACCAACAACTTCAAACACAATATGTGTGTCAATACAACCGTAAGAAGATTTACGTTTTTGAATTGTATTTACTGTTACTCAAATACGTTAATGGCATGCTGTTAATTACAACATCTTATACAATAAAGACGTAACATATATTATTGATGTATTGAACATAAAATTGTACGACCTATTGTTTCATTCCAAGGTATTTAAATGTTTAATCATTATCATATTAATAATAAAATTCAGTTACTCATATTGAAGATGTCAATAACCATTTCCCTCGATGTGCTTAGGTACATAAACCACACCTGACCAATTATCGCATGTGATAAACATTCAAACGTAGTGGGTCTTTAAACACCTCAGGGCTTAAGTATTTATCTTCCCACGGCCAACTTCTTTGCATATTAGTACTTGAATAGTGTCGTATAAAGCAAATGAAATGAAACTAAAAGGGTTAAATGCATGAACTTCTAAAGCTGCAGATTATTTTGCATACTAGAATCTATAATAGTGATATTCAAATCCATTTCGCTTTTGAAACCATATCGGTGAGAAAGGGTTCTGGCACTAAGGGGCGCCTATTGCCCTGCAGATTTTTCTTGCTTACTGGTGAACGAATAAATTCCTTCCCATAGGTACGCATGCAAATTATTGCACGTATCCCAAAGCCGAGAACAAAATTTATACGAATGTTTCAAACATACCCATAACTACGACAATCGATTAATCAAAATAATTAATATGAAATCAAACTAATTGAAACTACCTGTGCATAGTTAAAATGCCAATGTATGACAACAATTATGCAATATCCGTGTAAGTACGTTTTACCACATATGCATTCTCATTGATCTTAGAACGTTAATTAACAAAGCAATTTCTCATTCTATAAATTTTTAAGAAAAAACGCAGTTGATTTAATAACTTTCTAAAAATAATTATCCAAACATTTTTATTGCAATTTACAAATAAATTTGTTGTTAACGAGCAACTTTAAAATTATTCTTCATTAATCGGCAATAAGTAAAATTAATGGTTTTTTCTATTTTCTATTATTACTGTTATTATTTAAAAATGCAATTGCGTAGTACGCGGCCAAACCGTTTTCTTTATGATGTTGTTCGACTATTAAAAATTACAGTTAATTATATAAGCACTGAAATTGCTTAAAAGCAATAGGTGGTATGCTGGGCCAGAAGATCATTAAAAATTTCAATAGTAGCAATAGAATTTACATTAAAGAATTTTATTTACAATGTTTCTAAACAATCGCCTTATGTTTGCTTGATAGATTTTGATGTTGTAATTAATTGTTGAAAATGGTTTATTTTACTTTTATTACTGTGTGGTGTTTAACCAGTACATAAATAATACAAAATTAAAATTCTTTGTCTTTTTTCTTTTATCACACAGGCATTTTCGAATTATCTGTGTACATTTTCTTGTAAGTATTAAATGAAATAACTGTATTTAAAAAAATGCTAAGAAAATTGGATATAAAAACTATTATATTAGGTATTGTAGAATCTTTTATTTGATAGAATTTGGTAGTTTTTAGATTTGATCAACTGATTACACTGATTCAGTCTAAAATTTAGGAGGGAGAGTGACAGTTACTCATAGACATCTACCAAAACTGACAATGCCAAAAATTAATTTTTTAACAAATTATTATTGTATCAGTAGCAAAAAGTAGGCATTAATTAGTAACAGTGTTTTTCAAATTTCCTATTGCGTATATTAAATTTACGTATATAACGAATTAAGCAAATGCTGCGCTGTTATTTAGTTGCCAACATATCTTTAAAAAAGATAATTTTTTTTAAATTTGCATTGTTTGAGAAAAAAAACATTTCGAAAATTTTCACTCACGTTTAGGCAACAATAATCAATGTTTAAATTTTTCTTTTTTTAATTTTAAATCAGTTACTGACAAATTTAATCAACGCAAATTATGTAGTAATATAGTGCAAAATTTTACTTTTCCGGTTTGCTGTTATTTACTCATCTCTACACGATTTTAGCTTTTTACTAATAAGCTATGATCAATAAAATTTCTGAAATGAGTTCGCAGTTAGCTTTTTTGTACAATTTCTGAGTTTTAAACATTTTTTTTTAAAGTTTACAAATAGTTGTAATAAGAAAGCTCACATCTTATTAAAATATTTTCATATGGCACTTCTTAATTGATTTTTTATTTTTCAAATTTTACTCTTCCAGATCTTTCAAAATGTTTTCTTCTGTAAAGCTCAAATAGAGAATGCAATCAAAAACTAAATGTTAGCACTAAGGTAAATCCGTGGATTATCAACTCTCTGTCATACCATTGGATTTGACAATAACTTTTTGATAGAAATTTTAATTTAGAAAAAAAGTGACATTTGTCGTACAATTTGACAGCAGTAAATTATCTTCTTCTCATTAATAAATTCATTTTAGTTTTTTAAATTGAAGAAAAGCTTGAGATGTAAAACCAAAATTGTACTTGGTATTAATTTGTTTGTTTTTTTTTAAATTAAATAAAACTTTTAAAAATAATTTCCCATTTAAGTTTGCAAAAGTTTATCTTATGTTGCGTAAAACTATTTAATCTTTTCTATAGTCATAGATTAAAACAATTTTCTTTTATGCTCACAAATTATTTTTATTACTTTGTTTAGTTTTACAAAACAAATCAAACATTAAAAATATATGATATACTAATAAACACAGACAAAATTTTGAGCTCATTTTGTAAGGGCACATTTTCTGGCGTGCACTTTTGAAATCAAATGACACGGCGGCGTCCTTTTGGCGCCAGATATTTTGAACGCAAGAATATTTAAGCATCATTTCTTTTTTGACGCAGAGACTGTTCAAATTGTATTAAGATGAGTTTACACGTGCATGGATTTAGTGACGCCTATAGAGACTGGCGCGCCAGTAAATTAAATTTGCATGTGTAAACATCGACTTGCCTACAAGTTCCATCTTTGCATGCATGAACCGGAACGGACTATATATTGCTGTAATCACTGGTGCCAGTGTTGACACAGACCCTTGCAAAAATATAAATTTGCGTGTGTAAACAAGTAGTTGTAATTCGGCTCGTCAATATTTAGTTTGATTTTTGTCTCGGTGAAGCTACTAAGTTTTGTTGATTCTAGTTTGTGTAAATATAACAAAAGAGTAGTCAGCAAAACAAACTATCGAATTTTTTGAAGTCAACGAATCTTATCCGCGCTTATGTAATGTACACTCAACTAAACAAAAAACGGAACACCTTTGAAATTACAGTTTCAGTCGTGACAGTCTTGCAAGAATACTTTCTAAATAATGTTTTTGGCTTAGTACAATCATATCATTTTGCATAACTTGTTCTACAGATATACCTAGAAAGTGACTTAACAAACCTAAATCTTTCATCTTAAAAGACATATTCAATTTTAATTTTAAATTGTTAATTTCTTTATCACAAGACCCAAAAATTAAAATGTCTTCAACAAAAATTAATACATATGTAGTCACGTCTTTTGTTATGTTTACATACAGACAGTTGTCACACCCATTTTTATAAAATCCATCATTTATCAGAAAGTTGTCAAATTTTTTATACGGATAAAGAAATGTCTTTTTGAAACAATAAATAGCTTTATTTAATTTACAAACTTAATTAATGACCTCACAACCCTTTGGTTGGTGGTGGAAAACATCCATTTGACAAACTGTGCACCTTTTCTGGACACACACTTCCAAAATTGTTCTAACAATAGTCCATCTAACTACAGGACTGTACACATCTGTAACATTTTGTTTAGACCCTCTTGCTACTAACGTACATTTACATTTATTTAGCTTTTCTTTTCTATCCTTTTTGATCTTAAAACCTACTTACTGTCTATAAGCTCACATTTATCAGGTTTCTCAACAAGCTGCCAGGTATCATTGTCTACTAAGGCTTGGATCTCTTCATTTATTGGTTCTTTCTATCTACTTGCATATTTAATATTTATTGTCTTATCATATGTTGTGGGCTTATCAATGTCCAAAACTAAAATAACCTAATCGTAATTATTGCATAAATTTTGTCACTTTTAAGACAGCTTTAAGACGCAATCTTTGATTTCTCTGCTAGATTTGTGTTTGCTTGGGTATTTGGTCTACATTTAGATCTAATTCTGACTTTAAATCATCTTCCACAATCTGTGGTACTTCTAATGGCTCTTTAATTGGATTATCCTCCTGTAACTTTTCTTCATCACTACTCTCCGAGAGATTTTCTAGATTGAAAGAAAATAATTATTTTTTAAACCTTTTGTTACTTCAACAGTTATTTCTCTTTCAATAGCTACTGTATTTTTATCGTTATAATAAACTTCGTATCTTTTAACATTATTTGAGTATCCGACAATTATTCCAGATTTACTTTTCATGTTTAATTTCTGCCTTTTTTTAGGTGTAAGCCAACATTTTGGTGTCGAAAACACCCTCAAACGTTTTTCAATCAAAAGATTTGTTAAAAATTAATTTGTAAAAAGTTTTTCTTTGAACGAAACACAAGAAAACTGTGGTGTTTGCAGTCTCAGCCTAGAAAATTTTTGGTAATTTACTTTTAGCTAACATAGCACGGGCCTTATTATAGTCCTGTATTCCCTATTTGCTCTACCACTTCGTTGGGAGTATACGTCACTGTACATTTATGTTTAATCCTCTTTATTTTCAACTAGCTGTACCCTGCCACGCTTCGCAGTGGCACATTGTGATTGAATGGTTGACATTTAATGTAATTATATTTATATACATTAAAAGTGAGGTTAATCCAAAATAAATAATATAATTACTAAATAATATAATTACGTCCACGTGTTAGATGTAATAAAAAAGATATAACCACTCACTTCTGTTAGAAATTCACTTGAATTATAATAAGTCCTTTTATTCTGCCTGTCAGTTAATAATATTTTTACTGTCCATCTTTGATATAAAATATAACCTCTACTTACGATTTGGTGAAAGGCGCAGTTTGATCACAACACTATCACAGCAAAAATTCTTGATTTAAGTAAATATTTAATTCAGATTGTATAATAATCAGAATCAGATGCAAATTTTTTTGGAAATAAACAATGTAATTGGGAACGAAATTGTTTCTCATGTGACTGCGTCATTATCCTGTCATTGCGGTTGTCAGCGAGTGTTTTCATCGCTTATGGCAGATGGCGCGGTCACTGGTACACAGCTAATCGTTAAAAAAACTGTTTTCTCGCGGTCGCAGATATGTGACTGATGCAAAAAATAGATAAAAACAATCCTTGATGCGGATTTTATATCAGGTTAAAATTTCAATCGGTGCAGAACTTTTTGAGTTTTTGAAGCGTACACAAACCAACATAACATTTTTATATATATTTATTTTCAATAACGGTCTCACTGAGATATTTAAAAACTCCTGATCATTATCGTTTCTAAGAATTTTTACATTTTTATTTGTCTGATCAATTCAAAAAACACCGCCAAATCATTTAAAACTTCATTCACATCAAACTTATTTTTTGAAAAATAAACAAATGTATAACTACTATAATCCTCCTTTAACAAAAATATATAGCGTGAGTTACTAAAAGAAAACTCCTCCATTGAAAGAAAACTCCTCCATTGGACCATAAAGATCTATGTGTATTATGCATCTAGGTTCTTTTACCCTGTTTTAACCAATTTTAAAAGGTTCCCTATATGAAAAATTATGATAATTTTTCACGCCGAATGACTACAGCTACAATAAGATTTTTCATGCTTACAATCAGAAAACAATGACAAACCCTTATCTAAAACTTTACTTTGTGAAAATAAATTTACCGTCAAATTTGGCATAAAACATCATGCAAAATGACAGAATGAAAATTGCTACCATTATAAGACAATAAACATATGTTACCTTGCTCTTCTACTCGCAAAGTTGCACCATCTTTAATTTTTACATACTTACGTAATTTAAAGTCAAAAAAACGTTACTGTCTTTGCAGATGTGTTGGGAAGCTCCGCTGTCCGTAAACAATTCTATATTTACTTGAGATTCAACGTCACTTGAAATTGTTATAAGTGCAACGCCTCCTCTATTTCTACTGACACCACTTTCTTGGTGTTTATCACGTTTTTCCTTATGTTTTCTTGCAAAGCAATCTTTTATCCAGTGCGTTTTCTTTTGCAATAATTAGACACACTATTCTGACACGGATTCTTTAAGAAGCCTACCTGTCCACAAACAATACATTTTCTTTTGTCTTTATTAGCAATTTTATTTGACATTTGACTGACCTTGGTCCGCACTGCTGTTTCCGGTGCCTTTCAGTAAACTGTCACAAGTTTTACCAATTTCTACTCATCATTTGTTAACTTTTTCTCTTTAATTAGAAGACGTCCCGTTAAATTATTTAACGTTTCATGTTCTGAACTGACACTTTCTCATGCAGACCGGAAATGTCGAAATGTATTAGGAATAGACATAATGATTTTTGTAAGAATCATTTTCTCAAGAATATCTTCACCAGATTGCTTCAACTTCGGTTGCAAATTTATCACTTTAGAAATGAAACTATTTGCCGAATAATTTTGGAACCTCAAATTATAAAACTGCTCATTTAACAAATGCGTACTAATCTTAGATTTTTTTTGTTCTACATTTCACGAGTGGTGTCACACTACATTACATAGGAAATTGTCTTCTTCCATTCAAAGAACAAGTGCTTTTTGAGTGCGGGCATCCTTTATTTTTCACTTAGCAATTCTTTCGGCATCTTCAACAGGTTGTAATTCATCACCACAAGTAATTTCAAATAATCCCTTCGCATTCAACACTAACTTGACTTGAAACTTCCAGAAGTTTCAGTTGGAATTGTTTAACTTGTTTGCGATTACGTCCATGTTGTTTCTTCTATTCAAGAATCATTAAAGAGCTCAGATTACTACCACAATACTTGATCTACTGGGCTCATAACCTATTACAGAAGAATAAAACAACACACACTATCTTATGCAAATGATTCTTTTTTATAATTTTAATCTTTGAAATTACACTTACAGCCATGACAGTCATGTGTTACAAATAATTTTTCATTGACGCACTTATTTTTGTTACCACCTTACAACGTAACAAGACGGCACCAGTGGCGGTTTCTCTATTAGGTCATTCGTACAATGACCCTCCAAAATCAATAAGAAATGTATTTTATTTACTTTAAAATTACAGAAAATTTGCCTTTAAATCAAATTATCAGCGTTTGAATTTCAATTTTCATTGTAAGCGCAACAGATGCAAAAACAAACGAATTTACCCGAGGCTGTTGTGTTTTATAGTCCGTGTGTATTATATAATGTAGCCGAATCGTAAATGATCGTTATTGTAGACAAGAGTGAAACACGTATAATACAATTCCATGCGAATTAGAAAAAGAGAACTAAATGCTTCCTGCGGTTGTCAGCCGGGTCCAATTATTCACGTACTTAGTGCAATGCTTACGTCACCTTACGTCATTTATTATTATCTCCACACCTGTTTGTAAAACAAAGATGCTGCAATGCACATTTTTTATCACATACGACAAACTTTGCACTCGATTTTTTAGTTGTTTGATAATATTTGTTTGTAACGAATATCAATGACTTTCATAAGTTAAAACAAAATTAATTGTGTTTAAGTACATATTACCGTTTTTGTTTCATAATGCCGGTAGTACAAATAACCTATATATGATTTATCAGATTGGATTTGTAGATGTAAAGAAACTAATAGATTTTACTGTTTTGTATGTTTACTATTTTCACACAATTCATTATGGTGTAAAAATGATGTTACCGATTTAAAACATTTAAAAGAAAAAGTAAAAAAGCATTCTTTATCTGCGGATCACATAAAAAATTCGAGCGATCATTTTGCTAGTTGTAAAAATAGATGAATAGATCTTAAATATAAATCGATTTAATGCAAAATAGTTTTTATTTTACTTTTTGTGCTAGTTTGTAATAATTTAAAAATGGCCCTCTGGTATAATTGACCACCAGCCGCCACTGGACGGTACCAACATAACATTTTGATTGCTACAATTACAGCTTTACTAGAATACAATAAATAATCGTTTTAATTGTATTTTTCTGGAATGCCAATTAATAACAATGAAGTATTTTACCGTTATATTCATTTACTATTTTTAGTTTTAAAGTCGCGGTTATAGTCTAAAAAAACTGACAACTGACAGTCGCCGTGGAAAAAATTATGTATTTTTTTTATAGCACCCCATATACCCCATTGCAGTGCAATACAGTAATCAGTCATTTAGAGTTTATAGTATCAATAAAATATAGATTAATTAAATAATTAAACAAAACAATTTGTAACTACATAAGACAAGTTATTTTTAAATAAGTTTCAATTTTCAATTCATATTTTATAATAGGTCCAACAACATATTTCCTAGCGTTGCCATCTAAATTGAAATTGAAATTTGATCACAATCTGAAGGTGATGATTCTATAGAAAGTATGAAGTCTAAAACTGTCGAGGAGGTATTGTCGCCTTCCTCGAATGACTGGTTAATAGAATTGTGCTAGAACGATCACTAAATCTATGCATGTGTAAACTCAGCTCTATTCATAAATGTTACACTCAAACTGAATTAGTATTTCTGATATAACAAAATCTTTTTAGGCTTGGTTACCTAAGCATTGTAAACTTGACAATTAAGTTAACTTTGCTTTGTGCAATCGGGCATAGGGTTTTAAATTAAATTAGTTAACTTGTGTTATTAGTTCATACTACGAAAACATCAAGAGTCGGTTATGCATTTGCTCTTAAATTATTTTATTTTTAATGTAATTTATTGTATTTTCCACCAAACGTTTGATCAATAATTAAAAATTCACATAATTTATATTTATAAATATTTCTTTAATATTTATATAGATAAGATAAAAAATATCAAATTAGAATAATTAACGTATGTTTTATTTTGATAGTAATTATTGAACCAAAAAGGTAAGAATAAAATTATTTCTTGTTTTAATTTAGATTTTACCTATTCGTAATTGCATTTTATCTTTGTTGGGTTACTTATTTAGCTTATGTTTTTCTTGTTGCACTTCTTCATTAAACATAAAGATGTTAACAGTGAAAAGCTTAATTTAAAACATTTTGCAACTGACAGTCAAACAAATTTACGTAAGGCTGAAACAATATAATTAATAAAATTTTAAGGAAGTTGTACACTCAAGAAAAGAAAAAACGGGTCACTACTTGTTTTTAACCCCTAAAAAAAGTTGTGTAAATTTTTGATTCTTCTTTACCCCTTCTATCATAGATTGCTAACATTAGCTTTCAAAAGCTTCATTAAGCTGATCTTCAATATTCTTATATAATGTATATGAGATTTCTGGTATATTTAAAAAAAACTTGCTAGCTTATTTGATTGAAAGAGACAACAACCAATATTTGTAATACCGTTTACCACAGCACCATTAGTATTTTGTTTCTGTCTGTTTCTTCACTATTTACTGTTTGTTTAACTTGACACATGTCACATTTTAATACAAATTTTAAAATAAGCCCTTTTGTAATTTTTTGAATTATCTTAATACGATAAGAAGAACAAGAAAAAACATGATGAAAAAAATAATTTGTCCCCATTTTGTATAGCAATTCTTTAATACAATAAATGTATCCAGCAATGCAATAAAACGACAGTATTCTAGGCTAGACAAAATTTCAAAAATATTTATTTAGTAATCACATCGCGAAGTATTAAATTTTACACTGTTTGACAACAGTTCAACTCGGACAAAGACAGTAATTCATTAAGAAGAGAACGACAATTGAAAGTGTAAATTTATACGCTTCAAACAGGGTTACACTTTATCAAAATTACTGTCTTAATTAAAGATATAATCAATTATTCTTTAAAAAGTATTATACCTGAAACATATAATAAATTCCGTAACTTATTAATTTTTAAAATCAATTGATTGTTCTTATTAAGACACGTATACAAGTAGCACATTTTTTGTTACTTTCGTGAGTTTTTTACTGTCAGATTTAACGCTAAATTAAAAAAACAAAGAACGGAACTTCTTCGTACACTATGCTTTACTGAAAAATATCTCGGCTATACAACAAATAATTTAGCTGTAGTTTTGTTAATAAAACAACTAAAAATTCGTTTAAAACCGTACGGATAAAATCATTTTAAAATTCGATAAGATGTTCAATTTTCAACGTTTAATTACACTTAATGAGTTTTTCTCTATTTTTTTACTATGATTTTCATACTAAAGACAAAAATTACTTGTTTTAACTTTACAATTTTATACCTTTTTTTATTTCAATTTTTTTTCTAAATAAATTTAAAGCAATTTTTATGAAATCGACTGTAACTGATAGTTTTTCAGTGTTCTTGGTTTTTTTTTTTAAATTTCATTACTTCTTACCTTAAGTTTAAGCAATTAATTTTATTGAATACGTAAAATTTGTTTAAATTTATTATAAAAATCTTGGAATTGATGAACTAAATTCTTATTTTTAGTTTCTTTCACATTTAATTTGAGTGCTCGGTTTTATTGAAATCTTTAAATTGATAAAACAAAATTTCTGTTCTTTATTCTACTCCACTTTGTATTTTAAGGTTTTCTAAAATAAAAAATTGTGCTTTTTTTATTTTTATTTGCTCTATTTGTAGTGAGACGGTCCCAGTCCTTTACACTACTGGAAGACGCGCAAGACGATTCTCTATTCGTAAGCACTCAACCGAAGCATCGATAAACCCCAGATTTATCTAACTCCTACTGGAATCCGAGGTTCCGTTATTCCTGAACTTTTTCTGAAACCAAACTAATCTTTATTATCCGACACTAGCTATTCCTACTGATTACTCGGACCAATTTTGGTTTTCGATTTTAACCTGACCCATTTGCGTCTTTCATTGATTGATTTATTTCATACGACTGCAAGAGATCCGTGAAGTTAGCAATACATTTTGATCACTTTTTCTGAAAATTTGTAATGAATTAGTGCTTAATTAGTGCTTATTAGTGCTTCATATTAGATCACCAGCAAACATGTCATTAGAAAGTTATAGGCAGTCAAAGTTTTCTGCTAACTTCACGCTTCAGCAAAAAATGTTGAACACCAATTCTGAAAATTGGTTAGGAATTAGTGCTTTGATAGTGCTTTTAGTGTTTTATATTAGAGCACCAGTAAACACTTGGTTTGAAAATTATAGGTAGTCAAAGTTTTCTGCTAACATCACGCTCAGCAAAAAATGTTGAGCACCAATTCGATCGATGCATAGTTTTTGGCCGCTTAGAATTTAAAATAAATGTTCTTTGGTTGTTTCTCAAAAAAATTGTTTACACGTTTAGTGATTCTGTGAACGTTTATATTTTCAGCATTGGTACTTAACATTTTTTGTTGAGCGTAAAATTAGCAGAAAACTTTGACTACCTATAACTTTGAAACCAAGTGTTTGCTGGTGCTCTAATATGAAGTACTAATAAGCAATATCAAAGCATTAATTCTTAACAAGTTTTCAGAATTAATGCTCAACATCTTTTGCTGGGCGCCGAGTTAACAAAAAACTTTGACTACCTATAACTTTCAAACCAAGTGTTTACTGATGCTCTGATATGAAGCACTAACAAAGCACAAATTCTTGTTAAACTTTCAGAACTAGTGCTCAACATTTTTTGCTGGGCGTAAAGTTAGCAGAAAACTTTGACATCTATAACTTTGAAACCAAGTGTTTGCTGATGATATTTTATGAAGCGCTAATAAACACTATCAAAGCAATAATTCCTAACAAATTTTCAGAATTAGTGCTTTACATTTTTTGCTGAGCGTGAAGTTAGCAGAAAACTTCAACTACTTATAACTCTGAAACCAAGTGTTTGCTGATGCTCTAATATGAAGCACTAATAAACACTATCAAAGCACTAATTTCTAACAAATTTTCAGAATTGGTGCTCAACATTTTTTGCTGAAGCGTGAAGTTGGCAGAAAACTTTGACTGCCTATAACTTTCTAATGAAATGTTTGCTGGTAGTCTAATATGAAGCACTAATAAGCACTAATTCATTACAAATTTTCAGAATTAGTGCTTAAAATGTTTTGCTAACTTCACGGATCTACTGCAAGAACCGATCCGGCCATTCACTTTGATTTTTACCGAAATGCTACGTTTAACTCAAAAATTAATCATCTCATTATTCTTGGTTTCATCTTATTGTGTCAGTGATTTTGTTCCATTTGGTAAGTTTCATTTTTGTGATTATTTTTGTATAAGAAAATATAATCTACCGAAGGTTATCTGGAGGCGTTCATATGTGACAAAGCTTTTACGAGGACTTGTATAACCGACTCAGTGTAGCACTAAAAAGGTGTACAGGCTACTTAGCGATCTTGAGGGCAGTACAGTCGTTACACGCACCCTTACATAAGCACTAACGTGTAAATATATTTTAGTCAATCAATTACCGGTTCGTAAAATCAATAATTGTATTAAATGAATCGATCATCTCCCGATTCTATAGCGTATTTCGTATTAAAACGCACGACCATGGCGTAAACGTTAATTTATCCTGTAATTCTATTTCTCTTCTAATTTTTGTCGATCTAAGCAAAAGTTGAAGCCTGTGAATTCCATTATCAAATTCTAAAAACACCGTCTTGATATCGCTAACCGTTCGCCGTTAAAACAATTAAAAGTCTGACAAAGAGCAAAGATCAACTTCCGTAAACTCAGTTTCTTTATACTCACCGTCAATTACTCCTGTGCAACTCTCTACCACTCCCGTCACTAACTGGCGAGTCTACAACCCAAAATCACCCACTGTAAACCCAAAATAATTCACACGTTAACGTAGTAAGTATCGCCATTTTATACTAACGTCAACTTGTAGATTGATTCCGGAAACTACGCGACCAGAGTGGGACCCCAAACGGTAAGGATTCAAACTCTCATCCAACAAAATTTATTGTTTTTTCTTGTTAATTATATTGTTTAGTTTGTGTTGTACATAAAGTTATTAATTATTTAAGTTAAAATTATTGTATCTATTGTATTTATTGTATTATATTTAGAACGTGTAATTCTTTTCTACGACAGCTACTTGAAGTTAATAGACCGATTCCTTTTGAACCCAAAAACGGCCTACATGTTTTAGATTCTACACCATTAATTTCTACCATTTTTGGATTTTCGTTAATTACTTTTTTTAATATTTTTCTCTGTCGACATAACACTAAAGTATAACTTTACGTCATTTTGACAGTACGTGAAATGTCACTTTTTTTATTTTCATCACTTTACGTTCGCAAATACTTCACGGCCGCTAAACAAACAAAATTTGTTTGTATGTCACATAAAATAGTTATTTAACCAAAAAGGTTGGTAATGAAGGCAATTAATAATCGAGACATTTTCTCGCGCGAGCGAGCGTAGCGAGCGAGAGCGTTAATGTTGTCGAGATTATTAATTGCATATTATCAAACAAGTTGGTTTTTAAATTTTTCCGTCGATCGTATATTATTAATTTTTGCATTTACTTATAATTTTATAATTTTATCTACTGAACAATTGTTTTATTTTTGTATCAACGGTAGTGGGATTTTTAAGTAATGGGAATACTATATAACCTCAACGCGTTAATTAAATTTTAATCGGATTGATTATAATTAATTTTGAAAATAACAATGATTGCTTACATTTTTTAGTTTTATGTGATTAACAGTATGTTAGAAAATCGAAGAAAATTACATCTCGAAACATCAAAAAGTCTCTTTTATCAGCCGAAAGGTAATTGTGGGATTGTTTTCTTTGTACACAGAAGCTGAACTTGCTGTAAAAAGCAAATCAAAATTATTTATAAAGCAAATAAAGTGTTTATACATTTTAAAATGGTTCATATATGACGAATATTGTTATTAGGAATAAAACTATAGGCTAAGCAGGAAACATTAAAAATCTACGGTAAAAACAATGGTAATTTTAATACATATTTACTTCTGTAGATAAGAAAGTTTTAACAATAAACATTTTAGTTTGGAAAATGTAAGTGAAAGTTAATTACAACGGTGAACCAAACAAATTTTTACGACAGATTGGGTTTGAGTACAAAAAATGCCACGAATTATAGTTTAGTGTTGTCGCTACTGAATGATGGCTTTAGAGAGAAGAAACTAGTTCACCTATTTATAGATTAAATATATATTTTCTAACATGTTGTTGTGTTACTTTTGTTTATAACAATATTTACGTAACGCCAATTTAAAGAAAATAATCTGGTATGTACAGACGAGAAATTCATAATCGTTTATTGATATTATAGTTTTGTGATATTAACCATAACATAATGTGCTACATTGTAGTTTTTAAACGAACAGCATGCAAAAAGCTGATTTTTAGTAACACAATTGTTTAGTAAAACTTTTTAGTTTATGATTTACTAAAAAAAATGCTGTCCACTAACTTATCGATACAATTTGAATCTGATAAAAGTTCATATGTAGTTTAGCAAAGCATAATGAGCAATGTTTTACAAATTAGTGCAGATGTCATAGAAGTAGTGGCTTAGATTAGATGAAGAAGGTAATGTCGATGAAAGTAACGATAACTAAATGCTCTTTGTCTTAATTTTATAAATACGTAATGTTTTCGATATGTATGCAAAAGAAGTACACGAGTATCACTACAACACAGTTATATGATAAGTATTGGTTTGTATAAAATATACGTTATTTATGTAATAAACTAAAATCTGTTTATAAGTATTTTTATATAACATACAAACATCACAACTTTGATATTAGGAATGCTCCGCAAAAGCAAGTGAAAATCATCGATAAAAACCAATTGACAATTTGTGTGCTCATAAAATAGTCAGATGATGTAGACCACAATTTTTGTTAAGGATTTTATTTATCAGCTTCGTTTAGCAACTTGGTAACTCCAAAGTATATCATTTTTTTTCATTTTAGTGATCAGGTTACTTAACCTACAATTATTGGAAATGTTTAATTATAATAATGCAGAGGTGAATTTTTTAATTTATTTTTTATTTAAAAACGTTAACTAATACAATATACGTAACCTCATAAAAATCTTAATTCGCTTCTACGATTTTATTGGTTAAAAAAAGTCGAGCGTTAATAGAAATTCGTTGATTTCATTGGTTCAAAAGTAGTGCGGTAATAGGGGCTATTACCGCACTACTTTTGATACATTATTATACGTTAATATAAGTATTAATGAACGATCGACGGAAAACGTTTTTTCCACTACTAGTTGTATACGCTTGCATTATTACGTATAATAGTAGGTCGTGAAGTTGTACTTTTTTAAGCGCAGGTAAATAATATTTCATTATTAACTAGTAGTTAATAATGAACATATTTACATTTTCTGATAATATTACAACAGTTTTAAAGAAAAAAAGTTTACGAAATTGCGTACCAAGAGCAAGAGATTTTATTTAGTGCTAATTTAAGTTTTTAAATCGTTCAATTAATAAATTAATTTGATTTTAAAAAGTAAGTTATTTGAAGTTCGCGCTTAATTAAATGTGAATATTATTGAGTTAAATATGTTTTAGATATAATCAATGCTTAAAATAATAATGCTTTTAAACAACTTTACCAATAAAAACTTACGTTATCTGTTTATTTTTGTGTTTTAAATCACAATTAAGAATTACGTCAAAATTAATTCTATTAAACTAATGACAACTGTCAGAATTACTGACTTGATTTTTAATTTAAAATTAACATCTTAAATTTTAAACTTAATTTAGTAACAGGTAGAAATGTTTTAATAATTCTAGTAGTAGAAAAAATTGTATATATATCACGGTTCAGAAGTTCATTATAACCTGCGCGATTTATATCCCTCGACGCTTCGCGATAATCGTAGATCTATGAAAGAATTCACACGGATCCATGCGAGTATTGGACGAAATGTTGTTACAACTTGAGTGAAAGTCTTTAGTGGGGCAAGCATTTGTTTTTGTGGTTTAATTTAATTTTTCCGTAATTATCATTTAGCGGGTTCTTGGACACCCACCCATATTTTATCGATGTAGAGATAGTTCATTGATTAGAAAAATTATGATGACGTCACGTCACTTGCGAGTGTTGGAAAATTTGTAACCAAATTGGAGGATTCATTTAATGCCATAAAATAAATTTATTTGAGGGAAACTCGGCACATTTAATTTGTTTTTATTGATCGTATGAACCAAGGGAGACTTACTTGTGGTAACACTGTATGTACGGTTTTGTTTATTCCAGAAAATTTTAGACATTTTTGAGGAGGTGCTGATAGCTAGTCGCATTCTTCAAAGGAAAACTAAACAGTAAGTATTATAATTCCTATTTTAATTTTTTGTACGAACGACTGAACGTACATAGTAGGTTGTCTGTGAACTGTCTGTAATAAAATAAATATACTCGTTGTTACAACTTCTGTCTTGGCGTTTGTTCTATTACAGTTTTGGGTAGTTTTAAACGGTGTTTCCCATCCTAATCTTTCATCGTTTTGGTGTCTTTTTAAATTTATTTTATAGTTTAGCACCATAAAGCTTACGCCCTAATCACCGAATCAACTGAGCTAGTCGTCACTATTAAAGTTACGATAAAATTCATGTAATAATTTTGAATTACCAAATACATTGAAGGTCAACAAGTAGTAAATTTCATTATAAAAAACCTAAAATTTAAAGTATATGCTAATAAACATAAGCATGGACAAAAGAGACAATCAACAAATATTTTTTAGCAAATGCAAAAAGGTATTGACGTCTATAATTTTGAAAATCGTATAGTACTAAGTTAATACCTTCTGATTTTGAAATGAAAAGCAAAAGTTACAATAGCTGGTACGTACGTTATAAATTTAAGTAATTCCTTACATTGCCTTATTTTTTTATTTTTTTTAATTGCTGATTTGTAATAAATTTACACGTTAGTTAATAGGTATTGCAAAACTTGTATTCATTTTTTGTTGGGGAAACTGTATTCAGATTTTTTACACGTTCTATTCATCGATAAATACAAAAAGATAAAACGTAAACCATAGAAATAGTGTGTCTACACACTTAAAAATTAACATTTGGGCTACAGGCAATAAGCAACAAGTGCAACTTAACAAAACAATATGTAAATATTTGAAACGCTATATAATAAAGCAATAAAAAATTTTACGATATGGTTAAATCCGTATACTAGAAAAAAGTGCATACATTAAAAATTCTCAGTCTATAATTTTCTTTATTACTAAAAGAGCTTCAATGTATATTTGAATATTAATGAACTGATAACATTTTATAAAAGTTAAATTTATAGACTATTATAAAATAATTAGTTAATTACACGAAATTTGATTTAGTCATTATCTGTGACCAAGGATATGACGAACTGTACAAAAGTAATTATGATTAGATTGTTTATTGAGCATTTAGATAAGCATATTGTTTTTTTATTGTATTTATAAATAATTTTTGTGTAATCTTTTTCCTTTAATTATAATAAAAAGTTTTAAAAAAATTCTGTTTTTATCATTCAATACCTCGTTTAAATACTATTTGTGGTTCAAAGTATCTTTTAAATGTTTTGGAAATATTAATTAATAAAATCGTTTAATAATTTGGATGATTAATCTAATTAATGCACTTTTAAATATACATATTCGTTACGTCTTATTGAGTTGATTTTATTAAATTACATTTTTTTGTTGTTTTTTACTAATAGTGGAAATTTTCTTATATGAATTTATTTTCAATATATGTGCAAATTTACATAAACAGTATTATCGTCTGAAAAAGGATACTCATCTATTGCATAATACATTATATTTTTAAGTAAATTGTTAAATATGGGAAAGCTGGTAGTAACAGTTAAATTTAAAATAACATTAGAAAACTTTATCACTGTGCCACTTAAGGATCTCGTCAAGTAAAGTTAATACGAATGAAATAAATACATAACGACTAAATTATTTTATAGTAATCAACACTATAATAACAAACGAAGAAAAATATATTCAAAATCAATGAAAACACAAACATTTTGCGTATAAATTTTGCAATAAAACATGACTTGTTCTTGTAACGCTAATTAAAATAGACTGAATAATTTTCCGAAGTTGACATATCCTTTTTAGTCTTATCTAATTTTTTTTAAAGGATTGTAATTGGTTCACACTGTTTTAATAGTCAATCGATTTGGTTTTTTTAAATTCGATTTGATCAATTAGTTAATAGTGCAAAGGCGTTTACATTCACTTTCGTGTGACTAAAATTTGAATACCGATACCAGTTTTTTTTAGTTTACTGCATTTTACAGTTATGCAGTAATTGGGACGAATAATTTTAATGAAAAAATTTAATTGATCTATTAACTTTTTTCAACATTCGTAAACTACAAGTTTTATAACTCAACTAAGACTAACATACTGGAGCTAAATTTAATTGGACAAAGATTGAGATCGAATTTATAAATAATAATATTCGATTTTTATCTTTTAATAACGAGTACCATTTGAAATTTAATAATTGTTAACAAGCTTCCACTGGAAATAGGTTTACTACTTACATTTAAATTGCCCGATGGAAACTAAAATTTAATTTAATTAAGATGTAAATTAAATTTTACGTTTAACATCTTTGATGGAGTTATTATTTAAGTAAAAAAAAAGAAAAATAACGTTTAATATGTGACTAAATTTTTAGTATAATTAACGATGATTCAGAAAAGACGCTTCTTGAAGCAAACCTTAGCACGTGTGTCACCACGTGGGTGCGTGTGACATCATCGCGCAATATGTCTTATAAACCGAATTAATATGTGTTAAAGTAAGCTACTGTATATCTTGGTTTCATGTACAATTATTTCATTGAGAGATCAAGCGCCTTTATCACTGTAATTGGTAGTGCACGCCGACCAACGTCTTACCAATTATATTGCCCGACCGTGTAATAAATGCAATTGCAAGCGAAAACGTGATCGTCAAACATGTTGCAAGTAGATATAATCTTGGTTGTTTATTAGTTGGACAATACACAATAATTTTTCTTTTGATACAAATAGTAAAGTTTAACATTTAATCAGTCGGCAGTTTAACTCAATTTTACGTGAATTTAATCCAATTATTTTTGCTTTGGTATTTTTCGTCTGATTGTATCATCTAGTAGATGTAATTTAATTTAAAATTGATTATAATACGTACTAGACCTTTAATGAAAAATAATTAAAAACGATAATTTAAATGGGATACGTTTATATATATATGTAATATTGTTGGCACGTCCCAACGGTTTCTATTGAAAAAACCCAAAAAAAATTCATTCTCAATTTACGAACACAAAAATCATATGAAGCTGACTCAATTCAATTGCTGACCATTTAGCGTTGTTAGAATTTTCAAAATAATTATTGACACAAGTGTAAATTAAAATTTGAACATAAATTTAAATTCGTGTAAATGTACTAGTTTCTATAGGATGATATAAACTTAGTTATGACTGATAAACTCTGTTGGGTTTTGTAAATATCAAGTTTTTGTTTAATAAATATTGCAAAAAATATGAATCTCATTATGACTTCTACACTCTGGTCACATTATTCTATGCAAACGCAAGTTGTGATTTTAATTCTAAAATAAATGTTTCTTATTTATGAACATTGCTGAGGCTTTAAAGTCAGATAACCCAATAATATCAATCGAGTCCGTGTAAACAATACCAAAAATCATGTAAATAGATAATTTACCATAGTCTTTAATTATATCATTGTATAAGAACTGGCGCGTTTAATGGTTTTTTTCTTAAAAAAATAGTTTTTATGTTTTCAAGTCTAAAAGACTTCAATATTGAAACGTTCGAGAAATTATTCTCAAGTTCCATAACGCTCACCGAAAGATATAAAAAAATTCTCGAACGTTTGGCCAAAATATATAAAGCGATACAAATGAATCATAGGGGGACTATTTCAACAATTCGAAGACGGCAGTGTTAAGAAGATTATTCAAGTTTAAATGAATAAGTGATTAACGCGTGTGTGCGAGATAAATCTTGTACGTGACTTTAAACAATAAGTGTTAAACTAAAGTTATCCGCGGACTTTATCTTCGGGTGATAGTGCGATATAAACAAGTGTAAGTGTTTTTATAAAATATCCTTAGATTTAGCAAGTTCGGTTAGTTTATAAACGTGTACATATTTTTAGTACAAATAAATTAATTAGTTAGTTTTTAATAATAATCGTAACAATGGTGACAGGTGTCGGGTTCGCAATTTTTAGTGTAAATACCATTAAGTAATTTAATATCGCTTCCGTAATTAAAACATTGATTACGTAAATAAATAAAACCTTAGTTCGCGTGTTTCTTTATAGCGTTTAATCTTAGCTATTCCATTTCGTTAAACTAGTGTCGGGCATTATTAAAATTTCTCAGAAAATGGAAAAAAGCTGTCTGAAAATTCTAGAAAAATCGAAAAAAATTAGCGAAAGTTCTCAGAAAATGAAAGAAATGCATGCTAGTATTGGAAATCAGATAAAAACAACAAATACAAATTAGTGTAGAAAACCAGATTAAAACTGTGCAAGAAGAAATGCAAAGCGGTATTTTAAATTTAAGAGAAGCTGTAGAAGACAAAATAGAAGAAGTAGAAAACAAATTAGAACAAAAGTTAGAAGAAAATTCAAGAACTATAGAAGACAAATTAGAGCAAAAATTAAGAAAAAAAATGAAACTGCTTAAAGAAAGAATAAATCGAATTAATTGTCACGGCGAAGGAAGCGTCACAAGTGAATATTTAATAATGAACCATCGGGAAGAAACCACTCACAAGTTTAAAGTTGTACCGCCAAATGTTGATGGTAAAGTTCATTAGTCAACCAACTACAAGCAGTTTGAAGCCACAGCTAACGCAAATGGTTGAAGAAACAAACAGAAAGCAACGTCTTTAATAGTGTCCTTACGTGGAGAAGCTCTTGGAATCTTAGAAACTGTTTCTGACCACTTTTAAGAAAATTACGAAATTTAAATTTCTTATTTGGAAATGAGAAATGGAGATGTTCATCTTCAACAAGTGTATCAAGCTCAAATTAAAAGTGAAGTTCAAAAAGCTGCCGTAAGTCTTCAAGAGTTCGAGGTTGACATTGCCAGACTTACACGGTTTGAGTACCCTACAGCGTCGGATACCTTCTTGAAGCAATTGGCTTCCGAGACAACGAAACGCAGCAGACTCTCCGGTTAGCTCGGCCAAAGATGTTAGATGACGCTTTTGTGCTGCCGAAGTACCCGTGTAGACACTGAAAAGCATCGAGGAGATAGCCCGACGAATACTTCGTGAAAGAGGAGTGACGACTTTGAACTGTGGTGAAATAGGTCATGCACGACAACATCGTACTAAAACAAAAAGAAGACAAGAAGAACGCTTGAAAATTTAGAACGAGTTGACCAAGAGAGACAAAAGTTCAGGTTCCGGAGATTACAATTTAAATGGCATCACCGAAGAAGCAATTGCATAGAATTTATTTCGATGGCAAGATCAATGGAAGAAATGTTCAGTTACTGGTTGACACGGGAGCGACAAAGACCATCATTCGTCCTGATATGTTATTGGCAAGTGAGAAGACATTACCAGTAACAGTACGATTTCGAACGGTGACAGGCGAAGAAATATCTACTCACGGACAAGTCAAAGTAACCATTGGTTTGGGAAATGTAAAAACATAAAATTATTACCGGAAACGCTCGGCCGATACAACATCCACGCAGACTTCCTTTGGTCAAAAGAGAAGAATCCAAACAAATAATTACGGAAATAGAGCAAAAAGGCGTGATTGAACCTTCAAGTAGTCCATGGGCATCCCCAGTGGTGCTCGTAAAGAGGAAAAATGGATCAACAAGGTTTTGCGTAGACTACAAACAGTTAAACGACGTGACCAAAAAAGACAGCTACTCTTTACCGAGAATTGACGATATGTTAGACATCCTGTCAGGATCCCAGTAGTTTTCCACGCTAGATTTAAAGAGTGGTTACTGGCAGGTAGAATTGGAACCCAAGGATCGTAAAAAAACAACTTTTACGATTGGAATTGGTTTGTGGCAGTTTACTGTGATGCCCTTTAGCCTGTGCAACGCTCCTGCAACGTTCGAGCGTTTGATGGAAACCATCTTGCGCGGACTGTCTTGGAAGACGTGCTTGGTTTACTTAGACGACATGATTGTGATCGAAAGGTCGTTGGACGAACGCTTGAGCAATTTGAAAGAAGTGTTCCAGCGACTCCGAGGGGCAAACCTCAAACTGAAGCCAAAGAAGTGTCACGTATTTAAGAAAGAAGTGCAATACCTTGGCCACGTCGTATCTAGAGATGGAGTAAAGGCTAACCCAGACAAAATCCAAGCAGCGCAAACATGGTCAAGACCAATCAATATATATCAGGTCCAAAGCTTCGTTGAGTTTTGCACCTATTATAGACGATTTGTATCCGGATTTGCCAAGATTGCCAAACTTTTGACAAAATTGACCGAAGAAAAAGCAAAATTTAGATTAAATAAAGACGAGAAAAATGCTTTCCATTGACTGAAACAGGGCCGAGTCACTTCGCTGATTTTGAGTTATCCAAGAGAAGATGGAAAATTTGTTTTGGATACGGACACAAGCAATCTGGCCATAGACGCGGTTTTTTTACAGGTTTAAGGTTTTGTCCAGGCCATAAAGAAATTATTGCGTGACTAGGAGGCAGCTGTTAGCAGTCGTCAAATCCATAGAACATGTCTACAAATATTTGTATGGACGAAAATTTTTACTTAGAACGGACCACGCTGCTTTAAAATGGCTATTGCAGTTCCTTAACCTAGAAGGACAAAAAGCAAGATGGATCAAAAGACTGCAAGAATATGAGTATGACACAGAACACCGTGCCGGAAGCAGTCATTAAAACGCTAATGCCTTATCTAGAAGACCATGTCCAGCGGACTGCA
Source organism: Aquatica leii (assembly GCA_035610365.1). NCBI lineage: Eukaryota > Metazoa > Arthropoda > Insecta > Coleoptera > Lampyridae > Aquatica > Aquatica leii. The sequence continues at coordinate 39,199,038 of CM069435.1, read as the reverse complement.
TCCATTGTTCGCAACTTGAAGAAAAAGAAGAATGCCTCTGGAGAACTGCTATGGTTGATGATGAGTGGGAACCTGAGCAATTGCGTAGCGAACAAAAAAACGATCCTGAAATAAGACTGGAAAGAAAACGGCCGACGATCAACCTGGGAAGAAGCGGGTGTTTTGGGCAGAAACATCAAAGCATACTGGGCGCAGTGGAACTCTTTGATAGTAAAAGACGGTTTTCTTAAGCGATCTCTAGAAATTGTCGAGGGCACGAGAAACAGACTACACCTGGTAGTGCCAAAGAGCCGGGTGTCAGAAGTGTTGAAGCATCTCCACGATGGTACATCAGGGGGACACTTTGGCATTAAGAAGACATTGGGGAAAGTTCGAGAACAATTTTACTGGATGAACTGCAAAGAGGACGTCATAATATGGTGCCGTAAGTGCAGGGTCTGCGCATCAGGAAATGGTCCAGCGAGAAAGCACAAAGCACCAATGAAACAATACAACGCAGAAAGCCCTTTAGAAAAAGTAGCAATTGACATCGCAGGGCCGTTTTCAGAATCTGATTTGGGAAATAAATACATCCTGGTGGCGATGGATTATTTCACAAAATGAACGGAAGCTTACGTCATACCCAATCAAGAAGCAGCTACAGTTGTAGATGTATTAATAAAAGAGTTTTTCTGGCGGTTTGGAGTTCCTTTGGAATTACACTCCGATCAAGTTTGCCGACTGTTGGGATTAAGAAAACTGGGACGACGCCTCTTTATTCTCAATCTGATGGCATGGTTAAACGGATGAATCAAACAATGGAAAAATACTTAGCCAAAGTAGTGTCCAAACCAAAAAGACTGGGATCAGTACTTGCACCTTTTTCTACTAGCATACCGATCATCCGTTCACGAAAGCACAGACCAAACACCATCCTGTGTGATGCTCGGTCGCGAAAAACGACTGCCATGCGACCTCCAATTTGGACGAAGACCGGAAATAGAAGTTGCTGGAAAAGACTACGTCAGCAAGCTGACTAAGGGGCTAGACAAAGTACATGAAGTAGTCCGTAAAAACACACAAATTGCCAGCGACATAATGAAGACGTCAAGACACCAAGAGTGGGTTTCAAACTAGCGACATGGTGTGGTTGCATAATCCTTAAAGACGACGTGGCTTGTCGCCGAAGTTGCAAAGGCAATGGGAGGGACCTTATGAAGTCGTGCAGCGTATTAATAATGTCATATATCGCATCCGAAAACAACTCAGAGGCAAGCCAAAAGTGGTTCACGTCTATCGTTTAACCCCGTTTGCTGGCGATAACCACAATACGCAAGTTTAGGCCCGAACCAGAGTAATAAACAGCGAAACCAGAAATCAAATCGAAGGAATGGAGTTTGAGAATTATACGGAGTTTCTGGAAAAGCTAGATTCGGAGTTACCACCGAGAAACAACAAGACCGGTTCCAAACACGAAGAGATTACGCCATCGTACATTGCGTGAGCGAGGATCTTGACATGTCTAGAGGGGCTGCAGTCGTATTTGAAAAGAAGTTTGGGCAGCTAGATAAACTACGAAGACAGCAACCGGCAGTCGGAAAAGTTTTAAAATTACGTGGTGACAGACGCGTAGTTTTCTATCTGGTCATAAAGAAATACTAACGTATCAAGCCGTTATACAAAAATCTGTGGCAAACATAGTAGAATCTTAAGAGAGAAATGGAGTTCCACCATGTTAAGAAATTGGCAGTACCCAAGCTTGGTTGTGGCTTAGATCAACTGATTTGGAAAACAGTTTGAAACATGTTGGAGGTTGTCTTCCGAAGAACAGGCGTTTAAGTGTTGGTCTGTAGTTACCAACCAAGAAGAATATCGGGTCAGGAAATGTTTATTGACTGTTACTTTTATCGTCAAGGAAGTTGCCGAAATGGAGAAAGCTGCCGCTATCGCCACGAACCTTTCTACCGGGGTTGCATCCAGTTTCCTGTTTGTGAACCAGAGCAGTCCTAAGAAGGGTGCAGTGAAACGTTCGAGAAACTATTCTCAAGTTCCAGAACGTTTACCGAAAGATATAGAAAATTCTCGAGCGTTTGGCCAAAATATATAAAAGCTATACAAATGAATCATAGGGGGGTTATTCCAGCAATTCGAAGACAGCAGTGTTAAGAAAATTATTCAAGTTTAAATAAATAAGTAATTAACGCGTGTGTTTGAGATACATATACGGAGTATAACCTTGTACGTGACTTTAAAGTAAACAATACGGCTTAAACTAAAGTTACCCGCGGGCTTTATCTTCGAGTAATAGTGCGATATAAATTAATGTAATTAGTTCGTGTACATATTTTTAGTATAAATAAATTAATTAGTTAGTTTTTAACAATAATCGTAACAATATTATAGTAAATAGTAAGTTTTTTCATTTTTGTTGTCATCGGCTTAAGTTTACTCTAAAACTAAATCTTGTTTAGTATACTAACATAAAAATATAGATTGTGCAACCTCGATATGCAAATTATTTTTGAAAGAAACAACGCGGTTACAAATAACAAAAAAAAAATTTTATTACAAAATTAAAATAATTTATTTTATTTAAAAAAAGCCTTTTAATTTTAACGTTGTTGCACTTTAGGTCTTATATGACATCTTTGAATAATGTGAATCGTATCCGCGTGATCTTATTTTCATTTTTTTTAAATGAAGAACTTGCTTTTAAACCTTTAAAAAATTACTTAGAATACAAAGATAAAATAAAATGTCATTTAGAATTTATAGGTATGGAATGGCTGATGCTTTGATAGAAGAGCAATAAAAGCAAAGTGTTTGCATAAAATTTATTGCAGTTAAAACCATTCTCTTAATAATGGTGTCTGGTGTAAAGCCGTTTGTTATATTAATGTTAAGAATATTTTATTACCACAAGAAATAATGCATTGTAAAACTGTAATTGATATTACATAGAAAAATAATATGTAATCTAGTACTTGCTAAAAAGCTTAAAAGTTTTGGTTAAATGGCTTGGTGTAAAAGAGTGTTAACCAATTTACTACACAAGTACATTATCAATTAAAATGTACATAAAAATGAACGACGATTTAACTGGAGACAAACAAAGACATTAAATTTCATTTATTAAATAGGTTTATTTATATCCATTTTACAAATTTATAACTTATAAGTGCATTTTATATTTTATTCTTAATACTTCTGTTTTGTAATAAAAAACTAGTTTAGGAAAATTGTTATAAAGTGTAATTATTTGTAGTTAAATCGGATGCTCATGCGATTATGAAAATTTTCTTTCGTTGGTAAAACTTAATTATAAACTTAAAGTCATTTATGTCATGTTACTCAAACAGTACAAATTAACATTTAATAATTCATTTATTTACTTTTTAATACATAACTACCAACTTAAAATAACAATATTTAATATATTTTGTAGTAAGGAAAATTTAACTTAATCTTAATCTTTTTAGCTCAACTCGTATTAAGAATAATACCAGTCGAATTATTTAACTTTTTCTTTTACTCAAATTATAGTTTTATTTACTGTACATATTTCTTTACATTTATATATAACAGATATTCTACAAAGTGTGCCAGCTAATACTTCCATTGCCAAGTTTTATCATATAAACAATGATGACTAGAAAAAAACATAAGATTCAATATTTGTTTTCGGTTTTTACAATTTTGGGATAACACAAGTATCATAAAATCCACTATACATGTTTTCGTGTATACAAAATGAAAAAAAAAACAGAGTATGTATTTTTAAATAGTTTTACTAAGAAAAGTAAAAATAAAATACAGAATATTACTTTCTTAAAATTTTCAAAATAGTTAATATCATTTGGTTAAACAATATTACACGTCAGAAATGGAGGGGGTTGTGAGATACTTTTATGAAAGATCTTTATTAAAGATCAATTTGCACTCCGAAAAACAAGCGGCAATATTCCAAAAGCAAAAATTCAAAAAAGTCGTACATGTGATGAAACAGATCAAAATTAAACATCATCAGAAGTACACAGTGATAATGAACACCCGCAATCGCAAACTAAATCAAAAAGCGCATAGGAAACAGAACCTTTATTTGTTGCACCGTCTCTGAATGATACAAAACCTTCGATTGAAATGAATTTAGTAGAACCAACTAATATTCCAAAAAGGAAAGAAAACTGGGAGAAATGACATATGCAGTAAACAAATTACTGGCTATAGAACAACCAAAATTAGAGCACTTAAAACCAGTGCCGGTACGAAGTTATATTCTTGCCTGTGCAAGCTATCGTTGTAGCCCTCCCCCCTCTAGAATTTTTCTACCCAAATCGAAACTCACATTGTAAAAAGAGAAGAATAATTTTTCTATGATACTATAATTAATTTTTAATTGGGCTTAGTTTACCTTAAGCAACAATAAATGTAGTCTTTAAGAAAGTGTACTTTTCAAGCTTTTGCATTTGCAAACTCTGAAACTATTGAGTTTATGTCTAATTCTTTCAAAACGTTGAATTCAGTCGACATCAAAGAAAGTTCTATCAAGCCCTCTTGAGACTTAAAAGATCTCAAATATTTTTTTATTATTTTGAGCTTGGAGAAACTTTTTTTGCCAGTTGCCATGGATACAGGAACGGTTAAAAGTATTCTCAGCGCTACTGTCAGATTGGGGAAGTTTTCCACAAAACCATTTTCCAATACATGGTTTAAAACGTCATTGGAACATTGAAGTTTTTTTGGTCCTTTCTTGCAATCATGATTTTCATAAACTTGTATTCATTATACAGTCGAATATTATCTATATCACTATGAGAGCCATCAGTCAAAGCCAAATCTTTAAAGCAATTCGAAATATCTTTGTCTTCAAGCTACACAGCTTTAGAATGAAAAAATCCGAAGAGTTGGTTGAACTTCTGAAGTTAATCGAATCTCTCAGAAAGAAAAGATATGCATTGATCAAGCACTAAAAAAAGGAAATAATTCTAAATTTAGTTTTTGGGTCTAAAACTGACTGATTCATTGTCAGGCTAGTTTTTTTTTCTTGGGTGCAGTTCATTTTCTGGTGAAAATGATGGATCAATAAATATCAAGAGAATCGGAGAGTCAACAAGAATTTTATCAAATTCATCAATTGCTCAAATTTCTTCAAAGAAGGTTTTTGTGTTGGTAATCAGGTCTAAAGCTGCTGAAATATCAATACCTACATCTTGAAATTATTTCCTTAAGTTAATTCTAAATAATAACAAATGCTATACAATGAGGCAGCAGACAAACTTATAACTTTTCAGTTTATTTGCAAAACTTGCTGCACAATTCCTAGCGTATGCATTAAGTCTGGGATCTTTACTAGACTCATACAATGAGTCATAGATCTTCCTTAACTGATATCTAATGGGTATTATGGCATTGAAGCGACTTTCCCAGCTTGTTTGGCTCAGTGGCTTCACAGTTAAGTTTTTTAAGTGTTTTTCAATGTTTGAAGGGAAGCAGAGAAGAAATTGTATACTTGTTGGAGAATTCCAATAAATGATGCTGCTTCATTGCTACATAAAGCAGCATTATTTACCACAAGATTAAATGAGTGAGCTCCACAAGACATGAAAATAGCACGATTTAGATCCAAAAATCTTGTCTGTACTCCTACGTGTTTTCTTTTCATGTTCACTCCGTTGTGATAACCTTGGCCTTAAGGTGGTTAAATGATATGTTCAAGTCTTTAAGTTCTTTTAAAATAGCATTAGTCACAGATTCTCCACTTGTGTCATTAATAGAAATTAAACCTATAAAATGTTCTTTAATTTCTAGCTTCTCTCCAGGACGACATTTTAGAAAACTCATTTGCTCTATGTGATTTACGTCGGGTGTGCAGTCGACAATAATTGAATAATATTTAGCTTGTGAAAGATCAGTCAAAATTTCTAATTTTTGGCGACAAAATATCAATGATCTCGTTTTGTATTCTTTTGGCTAAGTAGTATACGTGTGTTTCATTATTTGTAACTCTTCTAATGTGGTCTGCCATAACAACATCAAATTTTGATAGAAATTCAAGAAGTTTTAGGAAGTTCCCATTATTTCTTTCAAAGAGCTTGTCTTTTTGTCCTCTGAAGGCCAAGTTTTGTGACTCTAGGAACTTAATAATATAGATTAAGCGCGTTATTACTTCTGTACAGCGACCAGCCTCTGTCTGTATCATTCTTTGATCCTCTGAGTCTATGGTTTTTCTAGAACGTAACCTATTTCAAAGTTCCATCTATAACTGATAAGCGTTTATATGGGTTGGTGACTTTTCATGTTCGGAAAATTGTTAAGACAAATATATCCAATCAGAAAACCCTTACATAGAAGTCAATGACATTTGAACTGTACTGAATAAACGGCGGATAAACAAAACAATGATTCTAATAAAATGGAGTAAATTAACTAGTTCCTTGACACAATCTCATCATCGATTAGTTTTCTGTAGTAATTACTTGCTGCAAACCGCCATCCTAAACTGTTTACGGGAAAATTATAACTCTTGATCTTAGTTGGACCACAAGAAACAATAATCTGACGGATGTTGTCAGAAATATGTTCTGGCCACTGTCCTGAGTCTTCAAATAAACATTCCGTTACTACGTCTTCTCCAGTTTTTCCTTCTCGACAAAAATATATACGAGGCGTATCCAGAATCTAAGAGTACTGAGTTTTTGTAGGTGTTAAAATTTTTTATTTAAACAAAAAAATTACGTGAAACTTTAGTACATAATATAAGCTATTTTGACATAGTCGCCATTCCTCTCTATGCAGGTGGTGCAGCAAGGTATCAATTTTTTTATGCCTTCCTCGAAATAGTTTCCCGCCAACTCCTTTGTCCACTTCTCTACCTCCTCCTTTATCTCCTCGTCGGTTGAAAACGTTTTTCCGCCCATGTGCAGCTTCAGGGAGGTAAAGAGATATTAATCTGAAAGTGCTAGATAAGGGGAATGCGCGAGATGGTTCAGAACATCCCATTTAAACGAGGCGAGCAGTTCGTTCGTGGCGTTGGCCGTGTGTGGTCTGGCATTGTCGTGCAGGAGGCAGACTCCACTTGTACACATTCGTGCGATTTATAGCTTTATCACCATATGCAGTTTTCACCTCATTATAGATCTCAAATGGAGGTTTTCCCTTCCAAACGAGATAACGGATGACGCCGCGTATTTCGCACTTGGCGGGAGATTGGATTGACATTATTTACGAAACTTGTTGTCGCGTCGACAGTTCTCAACGTACTGACCTCGAACCGGTCTCGTTGCAAAGGGGAGGAGTCAGGCTACACTGCCGTGTGGCCAACATGATGACAATAAAATCCCTCTGACCGTGAGAGCTTCAGTACTCTTAGATTCTGGATACGCCTCGTATGTACATTGTATGTGTTACATTAAAATTAAGTGTAAAGAGTAAACAATTAGTAATTCTAGGTAAGAAATTTTTGTAGAAATATAAAATATCTTAGAATAATTAAAATTATGTGTTCAACATTTGATTTATCTTTACATTTGGTTTTTATTAAATCTCAAAAAGATAATTTTTTTAATAATAATTTTTTTTTTTAATTTTTATAAAATTATTCGATTTTGTGAGACTAATGCATAATAGTCCTCAAATTATGCTTAAAATTTTAATTTTTCCGCGCAGCATGTCTTTTATTTAAATTTTTTTATTAGAATTGACCTCCAGTTCAGAATCTTTTTTTAAGCCGTTACTTCTTTCTTTTTCTGCATCATCAATTATCATAGTATTTAGGCTGCTGTCTTGTATATATGCGTTGTGATTTTCTTCTTGAAAGATAGTTTGCATTAGAAAAGTAAAACTTTAAGACAAATTTTAATAGTCTTTTTATAATTAAATTAATAAAATGTTGCTAAGCGTACCTGTGCTGTTGTTTCAATTGCAGCATCTGCAAAAGTTTTGGTGCTTGTAGAACTTGGAGTAGATGTACGATCTTCATTACTGACACTTGCAACAAAAATTTTTTTTAATTATGGCGATTGTTTTTTGTTTTGCACAGTTAGCAAAGCTTATCTTTTTCTATAAATAAATCCAGATAGGCTTTCTTCTCTGGCATAGTTAACACGGCATAAAAAAACTTAAAGAACAAAAAGAACCATAAGATTGTTGAAACACGCGCACCACTGGAATCTGTGTGAGTGTCGACAGTACTGGTTCTTACGTTTTTTGGCGTAGGCGATCTTGAGTTTGAAGGCATCATTGTAATGTAAGATACTAGTACTAGAAGTAGTCGGGTAATGTTAAAATTTTATTAAAGAACTGGCGGAACGTATGCTACTACACAGGATAAACTTCGTTTATAATCATCATAATTTTGGTTTATGTTATCAATTTTTTTCTCAGATTTGCTTTTATCCATAAACAATAATTTATTTTCCATAATTTTTTTAGGTGAATTTTCACAATACGCTTGTTAAGAGTGAAAAATTTAATTAGTGTGACCTAAAAATAGTTTTTTTTACATATTCAGCTTTATTTTTGCAGTGCTATTTATTTATTCAAGGATTTTGACTGACCTACGTAACATTACATCATCATTAAACATCTGTAAATACGTTAATTTTGAGAATTAACTTGGAAATCATGTGAGTTCTTAGAATAACTTAATTTAATTACGTCTTATGATAACGTTATTTTGTCTTTATTTTTATTTTTAGTGTCAGCAAATTACTGAGAAGAAATGAGTAGTTCTTAAATCTGTAGTTTTGATATCTTTTTATTAACGATGTCAACAAACTATTTAATGTTACAGGACCGTAATTTTTGATTTATTTGGCACAAAATTTTGTTTTTTTAAACGTTTTATGAGAATTTTAATTTGGACATTTTTTGTTTGTATTGATGCTGTAATTTCACTTTCTAATATAGCAACCTGCTAATTAGATATACGCTGTATTTGTTTACTGTTTTCTAACCAATATCGTATATCTTTTTTTCTGAATTTTGGATATTGTTATTATTTGGTTATTGTTATCCAAATTCCAAGTTCCCACGGGATTCTATTAAGCGGCGTGCACTGTATTATTTACAGAATCTGTAAATACGTTATCTTTGAGATATATTTATTTTCAGCGACAGAAAGCTACTTGCAAACACGTGCAGTTCTTGGAATAGCGACTTATTTTAATCACATCTTATGCGATAACATTAACTTATATTTATATTCATTTAAATTTTGTTACAATTATCTTGGAATAGTTTTTATTGTTGGTGTCAACAACTCTATAATTTTCGATTAATTTTTTTTGCCTGTATTGATGCTATAATTTCACTTTTTTATAAACCTGTTGGGTACATACATATATGGCAAGTATAAAACATGATACCATACAAGATTTTCCCCAAAATTCTCCAAGAAGTCGTAATACCCACTAATTATTCACAACCACAATAAAATCCCAAATATTGAAAATTTAAACAATTACAAATAAAATTATATAAAGGTACATTTATCGAAAAAAACGTTATTAAAAAACGGATCATGTTAACGTATTACAAAATAAAATTTAGTTTCTTTGCTGCAAATAAGTCAATTACCTCATCTGTATCAATACTGACCTGACCTAGTTACATTCTCCAAAAGCTTTATTAGCAGATGTGGGACAATTTATTTCTAGTTCATTCAGCCATTTTTGCTTCCATAGGTCAAATTCCGAGTGTAAACAGTCCCAGTCCAAATACTTTTTATAAAGCGATAAATGGTCAATTAGAAATTCAAGGTTATTCCTGCAACACACAGACGGAATAAAAATGTTAAAGGATGATAATGTAGTGTTATGTTCTTTGACTCTTCTCCGAAGTTGGTGAAGGAAGTCATCTAAAAGTGAGATCATAATAGATTTTCTGAAATAAGTTTCAGGAACTCTTGCAACCTAGTTTGGTCTGTGCTGTTGCTTTAACGCTAATCTTAGAATCTCGATCTCTTCCTTTAAGAGTGTTAATAAAATTTGCGCAGCTTTGAAAATTTCTCTAAATCTTAAATTCAAATTTTGGCGACTGTCTTCAATAGTTTTTATGATTAAATCGCCATACTGTGGAGCAGCTGACAAGTCACACAGCGGAGATTAAAGTATTTTGCAAAATGGTAGTGTGTATGAAATTAACATGGTTAAGCATTATAACAAAATCACTGGCAATAATAGATTTTAGAAAATTATATGCTTTTGATAAAGTTTCGGAATCCACATCATTGCCCAGTTCTTCTAATGTATCGAGAATAGCTTTGATAATTTATTGAAACCTGATTAACCCATCATGGTTTTTGTTTCATCAAGTTTCACACGTTGTGTTTGCCATTTGATTTCTGGGAAATTCTTTCTAATACTGTGCTTTAGAAAATTGGTTTGCTTTGCCGATGACTTCATAAAATTTCTAACAGATTTTATAGTGCCGATAGTATTACGAATAGGCTAAATTTGGCAAGAATGGCATAGAGCCAAATTTAAAGAATGCGAGCTACAATGCACATATAATGCTTTTGGGCGAGACTCGCGAATTATTGCTTGCACACTATTAAAACAACCTTTCATGGCGCAAGATAAATATATTATTTTCAAGTTGTATGTATCTCGCACATATTGGCATCTGTTCTTGTCGAGAAACATCGGTCGTTTCATCAACCAATAATAAAAAACATTGAGAAGAATTTATATCTTTTTTTGAACAACTTTGCCACAGATTGATATAAGTTTTTGTATGGTGTATAGTTTCGGAATTAAATTTGTGGGTATTTCCGGTGTCCAAGGAGTATCTAAGAGTTTGCATTTTTGACCTTCTTGGCTACGGCCTCTTGGTTTCAACAGACAGACTTTAATATATGATCAAGTGTAGTTGACGTCATTCTAGTATACTCAAAAAATTTGCCTTAAGTTTATTAAAAGATCTTATAAATCCTTCGCTTTCACTTTTTGATAAAATGTAATCTTAAACACAAACATGTCTAGAGTTTTTTAGTAATAGAAATTTCAATAACAAAGGTGTCTCAGAAAAGTACTTTGTGGTTTCATTCATTGTTTTGTTTGCCTACAAACTCATATAATTATTATTAAGGGTTGTATTTAGTTAGGACGTCTTGCACCGTAGAATAGTGAAACGCTAATCAAGATATCTCACTTTGTAGCAGTATGATTAAAAAAGTAATTTAAGTATTATTTAAAACAATCTTTTCTCCAACGGGCTAAATCGCGAAAAGTTTTTTTTTGTAATAAATATGAATAGTATCACGTTACAAATAAAACATAAGTTTTAATTGATACTGCCAACGGAATTTATTTTTATAAGTTTTTATTCTTTTACCCCGTTACATACATGTATTTTACTGACCTACATGCATCGATGTATCTTTACATTCTACATGGTGACGAATTAATTGAGTTAGCGATTAAAAAATGTTCTATTAATTTTGTTAAAATTTCGTACAAATATAGGCAACCCATTAACCAGGGACCTGTGCCGGCGACCACCCGTTGTTAAACAATCGGATTACTAACAAAAGGCTTATAACTGTTTGTAAACTGCAGGTAGAAACCTACTTAATTTGCTAACGCATTTATTTATTAAAATCAATCTAATAATACACCAAGTACGTAATCAATTTGATTAGAATATTGAAATTCATTCATAACGAATAAAAATAAAATTGCCTAAAGATATTTATTTACGACATATTAGCTAACAGTGTTAATAGTGACGAGAAAAATTTAAAACAATAAATACATCAGTCCAAAATAGGTACCAACATACTGTTGTCAACGCATAAATAAACAATCTTACAAATAATAAACATAACTAATAATAATCAACTATGTATAAATAATAATAAGTCAGCCTGTATATTATTTTGTATGCATATAAATTAATTTAAAAAAGGGGAAAAAGTAACAACTTTACAGATGTACATCCTTGACATTGAATTTCAGAAGATACAGTTTTTTCCACATACATTAATTTAAAAATGTCTCTCGAATAGGTAGCTGTCGTGATTGTCTTGAAACCAAAATTTTGGGTAACAATACTATATAATAAAATTGTTCAAGCTTCGAAAGCATTTTTTTCTCCCAAAACAAAGTATCGATTTTAATCTTTTCTACAGAAATACCAGTAGGAATCCAAACAACAAAATAGCAAATATCTTTTCTTACGATATTTAATTGCCCTTGGATTTGGTACATGTAGCTGTCATTTTGTTTTAATTTTAATTCGATTTCCTCTACTCGACAAAATTTGATTTTATTCTTTATAACGGCTTCCATCGGAGTGTACATTTTTGCACCGTACGGCATTTGATTTCTACAATCGCATTTTCATCTACTACTTTGTCTGGAGATGCTGCCAAACATGGGTGAATTTCATCCACAAATAAACCCCAAGGATTAACTTTTATATGCGTGACCTCTTGAAAATCGTCTATGGCTCAATGCTCATTTTTTTCCCATATCTTTTAGCAGCACTTTCTGTAAACTGTTGGTTTAATACATTTTTTATTACATTTGCATACGAAGTTGCTCTGCACAATTTACAAATGCGGTCAAAATTTGACGCTGTCAATATTTTCCACCGCTCTTCGTACCACCGACTGCTTCGGTGTTGACCAATAGTTTTATTCAAAATTTCTTCTCGCTTCAAAAACAATTTCTGTACAAATTTCTGCGTTGTTTCGTTTAATTATTTCTCTCGCATATCCGGCGTTGGTTCAGCTGCATCCGGTTTATAATCAGCATCTGCGATTCCAGAGTACTTAGTACGGTAACGTATTGCTTTTTGATTGCGCTTTTGTTTTTCGCAAAATAACTACTACTTACGTAAGTACTATTGGTTGTAGTTTTCACGATTTCGTGGAGTGTACCTAATTCATTATGCGCTACAGAAGTTTTACTCCTAATTTGATAGCTACGGTGAAAAGCAAAATTCACACGTTTACCACCAATAAATTTCGCAACGTGGGAATTTTAAAGTGCTGCGGAACTGTTGGTAACATCATGTATCAAACTCTTGGAATCGTAAGATACACGACATACTGCAGTCATTATTTCCTTAAATAAACCGTTTTTTCAAAATCTGGAATAATATTGTTTTTGGTTTTAGCACCGGTACAAAAATAACCCCGTATGATCACAAAAAATATGTTTCGGTGCATTTAAAACATCAAGTTCTAGTTCTTTAATTTTTATATCTGTAGTCACATCTTGGATTTTTCTAAATTGAATGACTTTAGTAACTTTACTACGAAGCCTGAGAATATTTTCTGAGATAATGTCTTTTAATTCGTTTTTGGTTTTTTGACTTCTCGTAGTTTATTTATGTAATTACGCAAAATACGGTTTTTGCATTCATTATACATAATACAGAAAGTATTACAGTAGAAGTACCATAGGGCATCGACTCCACAAGTTTTCGATGCACGCTGCTATCGCCGTCACCCACTAATTTTACATACCCTTTACTAAAATGACTGCTTCCATTCCAGTTGATGGACCGGTCCAAATTCCATAACAGGTGTGCTCTGGACATTGATTATTTTTATACAAATCCTTTCGTGCACACATCAAACAAAACTTATTTTTAACGGCCATATAGAGCACCTTCTTTGTCCGTAGTCCAACTATACACGCAACACCTCACAAGGCGTTATAATTAGTGCGATACGACTGTTTGCTCCACGCTCCGTCTGTTACAACTGCAATGTTTGGACACCCTTGGTCGTCTAATTCTATTAGTTCTAATGCTAGTTTCGTTTCTTCTTTGGCGGCTTTATTCATCGCGTCAATTGCTGCTCGATTATAAATTTGACAAACTTCATCTTGGTAAACGGCGTAAGTAGCACTTGATGGACTAGGAATATCTAAAACCGCAGAAAAATTAGTTGGGTTTTCATTAAAATTTTTGGAACCATTGAAATTTTCAAAATAATATTCATTTTCAGATGAAAATATTTCTTCCTCAACGTAAAAATTTATGTCGTTATCCATTAAATTTTCTTCAGTAGAAGAAAATGGCCGATTTCACTTCACTTTCTTCATCGTGTACACGCGATACACATGGTGCACTAACTGTGCGCACCCTTTCTTTTGCTGCACGCATTTGTTCTTTCATACTACGCCTTGTTTTAGTCAACCGCAAGTATTTCGAATTTGCAAACTCTGTACGACACATTCTCGAAAACTAAGAATGAACAACTAAACACAGATAATATCACTTCGTATTATGTTTGGTAATTACTGTTTAAATGAGATGTATAAGATGATTTGTAGAATAAAGTTGTTATTTATATTAGACTGGAATGGATCTATAATTAGATTCAACCAATAAATAGGATTTAAATAATCAAAAATTAATCTTAAAAAAATAATAATCACATTTTACGTTTACAATAATTGCAGGACGTTTTTAATAACAATTTATAAATAAACTTACATTGGTTCATTGTTTCAAAGGATTGACAATATTGCAAATGTTAGATGTTTATCAAGTAGCTAAGTTACATGCACCTCTGTAGCTCTATGATAATTACCAGAAATTTATTTAATCATCAATATCTCAAAACGACAATAAAGAAATTAAAAGAATAAGAATACCTTTTATTGTTGTTCAACATCCTATTAGTATTAGCTCTAACTTTGTAAAATATCCATTAAATGATTAATTATAATTTGTTATTATAATCTATATTTCGTATAAAACAAAAACAAAACAATTAATGATAAAATACATAAACATTTTTTTTTAATTTTTTTAAATTTAATTTTGCCTGACGAAGAACTTGACCAAGTTCGAAAGCTTGCATTTAAATGGTTCTAAATAAATACAACTTATTACTCTAAAAATATCTTTAATACTTAAACATTATTGGTAACTAATTTAAAAATATATTGTTTGTTTCTTCCAAAAACATTTTTTCCGTGTAAACAATCACAGCAATTTAATATTAATAGAATTATTAATCAATGACTTATTATGTTAAAAAAAAATTGTAGCATTTTGAATAAGAATAAGTAAATAAACTTAAGTTTGGTTTGTTTAAGAAAGGGATTTAGTTGTCTATCATATTACAAATGGTAATTGCTGGTTTATGGTTTACATGCACCCCTGCAGTGAGCCAGGTAGTTGGTGCCATGAGGTTTGCAGATACTACAGGCGTTTACTAAATTTCAAAACTAAGATTTTATTTGACTAAATACAACCCTTAAACAATATTTCTTAGGTATTCGTTCAAAATACATTTCGTGTGAATTCGTAGGATTAAATTTTCGTACAAATTCTTATCCAATGTAACCGCCACCTTACTTCAAACTTCTTACAATATTTAAAATTTCTTAAGTGGTTATTACATCTTGATTATTTTTTTTTTGAATAATTAATAACTTTAGTTATTAGTGAATAAAAATATTTTTTGTCGACAGCTTCAAATGCGCGTTTTCTATCGGCTTACTATTTACTAAAAAAAATTAATCATCAACTTTAAAATAAAATATAAACAAATCAATTTAATAAATTAAAATGTTGCTATAATTATATTATAGAAATTGTTTTTTCAATGTCAATTAAGTACTTTTTAATGTTTGTAATTTAAAAAAATACTTGAAACTAAATTTAGTAGATATACATTCATACCACTATTATTCGAGCAATAATTAAAGATTTATTGTACAAACAATACTAAAAATTCTTTTATTTTTATATTTAAAACCCGATCAATCATTCATTGATTAATACACTCACTGTTTCAATCAATTACATTTTGTTCATAATAAATCAATAAACACGAATAGATTTTTACGATTCACTCATTGGTATATAATTGACCTAAGCAGCCATAATACTTTCATTTGTAATACATTTAACAAATACTTGACAACTATAATAAAATAATTAATTAATCTTATAATATTCTTTTTTAAAGTTGTAACAAGCGCATTCGTAATTACAACAATAATGATAACCGTATACTTACATAATAATTTTATGTTATATAAAAGAAAATGACAGTTTTTTGTTGATAAAAGCAAACTTTAAAGCATAACGAAAAGTATTTCTAGAGTCGTTTTAAAATACTATCAAGAAACAACCTCAAAAGCTACTACATTTTAAGAGTCGAGATTCAAGTTTTAAAAACGCTTTTATATTTCCATGCACATATAAAGAGCTTCTTTATACATTTTTGTATTCATTTTCTTAAATGCACTACGACGTTCTTTATTTGCTTGAACCGTGCGAAAATTTTTCGTTATTCGGGTATCGGTAGAGAAACGAATTGGTTAAATCTATGTGTTCCAATGTAGACGTTGTGCTAATAAGCGTGTAAGTGCACAGTAGAGTGAGTTTTCTAACAGGCGTTTTTAATAAAGGGTGAAAGGTGTAAATGTAATTATAGAGCGCATACAGAGAAATAACAAGATAAAATTCTGGTGCGCGCAGGTGAAGTGCATATTCATGTTGTATTGATTTTTTTCTTAATCAACAACCCTGTTAAAAACCTGGTGTAAGCATTTACTCAAGAGAAGGATCTTTATTCCAACTCGGTAATTTCTTTACTAATGACTGTTGGAATTCATCACGCTAATTGCAATTTACGACTTTAGAAAATCAGTGATTGTACTAAAAACAATTATACATATAGAAACCGAGAAATAATAGTTGCGCACATTATTTGTTTAATGCTAGTGTTAACCATAAATTACAGTTTTTATTGTCACATAGTATTGAGCATTGATTATCAAATAACTGTTTTACCTTTAGTTTCTTATAATATCGTGAGAATATATTTACATTATGCTGGTCCATGTGTATTGATAATAAGCAACATCATAACAGTGTTAATAAATTAAAAAGTGTTAAATAGATGCAGTTATAAAATTTAATAATATGCATAGTCGCAACACGCATATGAATAAATTATAGTCAAATTTTATATTGTGTTCTCACGATTAGTGGATATAAACCGTACAAAAACCTCTTTTAGTAGCTTTTCTGTCTTTGACCTATTTTTTGAATTTTTCAAATTAAGTTAATCACTGTAATTACCTACAATAAAATTATTTATATGCGTAGGTATATGAAATAGCTGTTACAAAGTTTATTTTGAATAGAAGAAATATACAATACTAAAAGCTTGTTACAGTTTATTCACAACGTTTTCCACAAGCTTTGAAAATTTACACGCTATAAAAATAAAAAAAAGTTAAACGTATACTATTTTTATCTAATTCAATAATCTTAAATATTTTTATAGAATTATTCTAATATGAATTAAATTAAATTATGTATTTTAGTAAAATATTCAGACAAGTATAATAAATAAAATTTCATTATGCTTAAATAGATTTACTTATGCTTAAAGACACTTAAGGAAATACATTTCAACAACCACATAATTTTCCAAATATAAAAAAAATTGAAACGGTAACTACCGCCATGACGCATCGTTACAAAAACTCTAATTTCTAATACGCCAATAAGAACCAATCAGTCCCGCGCCGTACATAAGGTCAAAGTCGTGTGGTGCACGACCGCACCGAAGCCCAGAAACGCCTCAAAACTCAAAAGTAAAAAAAAGATAAAGCAACAAACAACATTGTCAAAACAAAATTTATAATGATAAAAAAAACAGCAAGGAATTGCTAGCTATTACATTGCTTTTTATTTGTTTATTTTTTTATTTTTAGTCTTTGAGACGAAGGAACCGAATTACTTCTGGAAAATAATATATTTTCCAAACAAGAGTACACAATAATAGCATTTATTCGATCGAATACGTAATACGTAATATGATAACATGAATTATATGAACTCAAACAAATCTGATTTTATTTATGTTTGAGCTTGAAATTTGGCTTGCAACGAGTCAACGAGCGAACAAGCGTTTTTTTTTCTGTCTGAACTTGCGATTTACGAAACTTTATATATTTAAGCGTTACATCGGTCGCGATTTCATTCGTTGCCTGATGCCTGATCGATAATTAACTTAGCGAAGTGAAAAGGTGCATGGGGTAAAAGATATCTGCTTTTAAAACTTAATTTTTTTGTAGTTTTAGACTTTATAGTGATGTGTTTTGTGTTGTGAATTAAAGTGAGTTCATCTATCTCTATTTTTTATTTTAGATTTATTAAAACATTAAAAGCCAAAAACTTGCATCTCAAAAACTCTTTTATATTTGATAATATAAACATCATTAATAACTGTAGTAAATTCAAACAAAATAATTGATTAGCATTAATATAACTATCTACAAAAATTTATAAATTTTGAAATAACTAAATACTTTCGAGTTTGAATTTAAGACGTCGAAACATTTCCATTTTTCATGAATAATTTGTCAATTTGTTTACTTACGTATTAATTTCTTTACAATTTACAGGATGTCAGAAAAAAAGAAGAAATTGTCTGGATACCAAAATTTGCTGAATAAAAGAGAAAGAGAAAACTAAAAAACTATGTCAAAATTACGCTTTTTTTTCAAAACTCGAGTTTACTTTGCCAAATATTAATAACAACAATAATACAACTGAATTCCAATATTCTAAATCCGCACTTGAAACAAGTATCAGCAGCAGAAAAAAAACTGATTTTCTAGAAAGCAATCTATCAACATTTTCAAGTTCCGCTGATAATGAGAAATCAACATCTTCAAAAATTACCAGAACGGAAAATATGAGTCAACTTTCAAAAGATGTTGCACTATGGCCAAAAAAATTACGTTCTAATAATATTCAAGAATTAGTAGAACGTGGCTCTGCTCATTATCAAAACAAAAAGGATATTTATTCGAGAGATAGTTTGAACTGGGAACGTAAGTTTTCCAATACATACTTTAGAATTTTTCCGAACAAAAAAAAATTGAGCGTTTTTGGTTGTTGTATTCCGAAACAAAAAATTCACTTACTTACTTACTACTGCTTCTGTTGCAAAATTTTTAATGACAGCGATTTGAAATCTGTTCGCCTTAGTGATGCATCTGGTTACAACGACTGGCAGCATTTAAGCGAACATTTAAACATTCATGCATAGAGCAAGATACATATCGAAAATGTTCTAAAATTGCTAGATCTTTCTAACCGTTTTAATAAAAATGAAATAATTGATTCTGAAATATAAAATGTAATAAACAGAAAAAGTAAATACTGGCAAGCTGTTATAGAAGGAATTTTCTACGTGATTCAGTTTTTAGGTCAGCAAAAATTCGCTTTTCGTGGAAATATTAATAATTTGTTTGAGAAAAACAATGGCAACTCTTTAAAATGCATAGAAATGATTTCCAAATTCTACCCGATCATGTCAGAACATACAGAACGTTCTCAAATAAAGGATCACAAAATCTATCTCGGGGATAAAATACAAAATGAAGTAATCAACTTAATCGGTGAAAATATCAAACCCAAAATTTTAGAACTAATTAAAAAGGCAAAATGTTATTCCATATTATTAGACTGCACTCCTGACACAAGTCACCAAGAATAAATTTCAGTTTGTATAAGATTTGTTAATTTAAAAAGCACGGCAGTTAGTAAAGAAGAACATTTTTTATTATTTTGTCCTATAGATGATGTGTCGGGTGAAGGCTTGAAAAATTTTTTTTTGTCGGCGTTAGAGAAACAAGACTTAAATATCAACCATTTGTAGGGTCAGGCTTAGGACAATGGGGCAAATATGCGTGCTAGACTTAATGGTCTACAAAAAAAAATTGGATTTTAATCCGCGAGCTTTCTTTATTCCTTGTTGCAATCATACCCTAAATTTAGTCGTCAATGATGCCGCAAAATCGAATACTTTGAGCATCAATTTTTTTTCTTTAGTTCAAGAACTGTTTGTATTTTTTTTCAGCTTCTACTAAACGCTGGTCAATTCTGAAATCTAATTTATCTAATGTAACAAATTTAACTTTAAAACCTTTATCGGATACTCGATGGTCTAGTAGAATAGATGCAATAACTCCTTTAAGGTATCAATTTTGGAAGGTTTGTTTAAAATAAGCGATGGAAACTTTGAAAATAACGTAAAAAATTTGGCTGCATCGTTGCTCAAAAAATTGCAAAATTTTGAGTTCATTTGCATTCTTATATTGAAGTATAATATTTTAAGTAAAGTTAACATTGTTAGTAAAATTATTCAAAAACCGAACTTTGATGTTGCAGTTTCGTCCTGTGATATATAAACGAGTGTTTTTAATGTTTTAAATATTTTTTTAATTTCATGTGCTTTTGTATCATATACTACATTTGAAACTAAAACACAAAAATTTTGTGTTGTAATACTGTTCGAATATATTTCTGTTTTCTATGAGTTTATAATTATATGTTATGTACCTCAATGAAAAAATACTTGTATGGCTTATGGCTTGTACTTGTAAAATACAATAATGAAAATAAATTTATGAAAATACTTTTCAAAATTATTTTTCAATAAAAGATTATAATATCTGCAAAGTAATTTTTTGTACTGTTATACGTATAACTACTAAAATTTGTTTCAATGTATGTAATAGTTAAACATATTAAATACTAAAAGTTAATTATAACAGATTAAAACAACATACAACAACATTTACGTAAAAGCTACAAACTGATCGAAACAAAATATTAAAAAACAATAAACTTTGCCATACAAAAGTCATTAAATGATGAATACGGAAGTAAAAATTCAGATAATAAGATCATAAAAGATCATAAATATATACATTTTTGCAAAAAACGAATACTAAATTACAAAACTAATCTTACTAAAACCTCACAAATAAAAACTTTAAAAGTAATAAGTAAAAATAGTATATTAAAAGACTAGTTTCATAAGGGTTCATTTTAGCACGAAACCAAGTCGAGTGCGCCAAAATGTCTTAGGAAACGTATACTTTATACTATTTTTTCTATTTTGGAAATTATATGTATAAATGAATTTAAATTACATATTTATTTTTATTTTATTGATTAGTGAAAATTATTTTTTTAACAATAAGTTGGCAACATTTCAAATTTGACATGTTGGATTGCTGTCCAGGGTTTCCAGAGATTAAGATAAAATACGACAATTTCTTAATTAGATTTATTTTACAAACTACACAATGAAAATGTAACGTACAAACAACGTGATCTTTACATGGCGTGCGAACTAATAAGACAACTTTCAACTTTCTTTGTTGCGTGCGTTATATTCCCGTTGGCGCTACCGCATGTGTACCCAAATATCGCTGCCAACTTTTGTAGACGAGGTTTGTTTAGCCGCTACAGCTAGACTTTAATTGTCAAATATACGTATTGCCAATTTAACAAAATCGCAGTTTGGGTGCTATAAACTGTTACTTTAGATAATTCAAACGAGTTCTTTAAAGTACTTGTTAGAGTACCAAAATAGAAAAAAGTATTTTTTACCAGTCCATAATGCCAAAATTGATAGTTTAATGCTATGCATCGTAGAACACAGATCACTTATTGAGCATGTCATAAAATCTTTTGGTTCTGTTTATATTTCTTGATGTGAAACTTTCTTCGTTTGGAGTATTTCTTACTTGAAAGAAACTGTTACTACTTTATTACACGATTTTTAACTTAATATAAATTACAACGTTGCCAATACTTCTTATAAGTGTGCTAAGCTTTAGACGTGTTAAAACCACAGTTTTTTTCTTAGATGACTTTCCATACATTATAAGAATACATATGTGCCAACAGCTATATTAAATAGAAACTTAACAAAACAAAATTTTCAATACTTTGAGAAATACAAATAAACAATTGCATTAATATTGATAAAAGGTTCGCACTAAACACTTCACTACACTGAAGTTATCTTCGTATAAGACCAAGTTTTGAACACAAGCTCTAAAACACGGTTTTTGTGTAGCGGTTTTTTTATAATGTCGACCGCTTCTTCTTTCGTGGACACTTGCAAAATATCAATTACATCTTCAGTTACTATTTCTCATTAAAAAAATGACAAAGCCGTTTGTGCTTTGTACGGTGAGGACACTCGAATTTCTCAGCTAATCTGATTGCTGCGTGGTTAGCAACGTAGAGAATAATTTTTTTTGTTAACGTTCCAATTTCGCTTATAAGACACCTGAGCCAGACCGTTTCTTCTGCAACTTTTGCTTCTGATGTTGACATGTCAACTGATGTTTTACGTTGGGAGATCCATGTAACCCGCGTAAAAGCACCAATCAGACCGCAATGTGGATCTGCTAGTAGTTGCATTATCACCATGATCTGCGTCCACTGTAGCACTTAAGTTTTCCCTGTTTGACATTTGAACGATAAAATATACCAACATTTTGAGTACCTTGCAGAATTTTCTGGCACATCTATTACCATTGTCGTTGCTTTTGAATTGGCGTTCTCCATCTCTTTATCAGCACCTCATTTGTATATGCTTGTTGGCTAATTTTATCAAACCGTTTTGACGTTGATTAGTCTCAATTCCTAGAAAATAAATAGCTGGTTTTGAAACAATTTTGAATGCGTTTGTTAATTAGGATAAAAACTGTTAGGCGTTTGTTTGATCGGTTGCAGCAACGAGAGTGTCGTCTAGAACTCCTTTTAATAGACATAGATCAGCTGTCAATTGTTCGAAATGTAGATTTTTGAGAAAAGAAAGAAAACCTTTGTTCCAGCAAAGAAGTGTTTGTTTTAAGCTATACAACTTACAGTTTAGCTCGCAAACGCGTCTGGTGCAGTCGTCATACCTTTCCGTGTGTTGTATCTAGTTTTTTTTAGATCTCCATTGAGATTGTCTTAAAGGAACGTTGTAAACAAATCGAACTGTGTTCAGAAACCGAACTATTCGAACCACTTTGCACCTAGGGAGAATACAAAGCATATCTAAAACAAAATGCCAGTAGAAGACGTTTTCTACAAAATAAAGTAAATCAACTTATATCATTAACCAGTTCCGTAGTTGTTGTTCCGTGCCAACCAGAGAAAAATCCTGGGTTCATGAAAAAAAACAAACTTTTGTCACCGTTGAAATCCGCGCTGCTAGTTTTGAAAGTTTCCAGTAGCCGACAGCTGAAGTCAAACATGTAGAAGAACCAGACTTGGAACCTGAAACTTGCTACCCTGTGTATCGGTCAGCAGAGGAAATATTGGGTCAGACACCACAACGACAATGCAACCACAAATGCTACCAACAACGTTGTCCCACCGTCTGTAATCAACCACTTCACAGAATAACCACGAAAATGGTTGAACTGGGTACCCTTGTAAATGTGTCACCGTTAGTTCCTGTAAGTGATCTAATTACTTTACCAATTTTAAGAAGCCCCGATATTAACATTTTTCCCAAAACGGGGTGGTATATGATGAACTGAATTTTAAGAGCGTATTTAAATATGAAATGCATAAAAATTTGCTACTAATACATGTGAACTTTGACCCCACGGCGTGTAAACCACCTCCACCAGGATTCAAACGCGCGTCGTTATCTTATTCCAAAGTCGAGTGAACTCAAATTTTCAATCACAACCTGTATTTTCAGTAATTATAAGTTCACTTTTTTATTTTAAAATCCGTCGTTACAATTATAATTACCTGTTGTCAATCGACGTACCCGTAATCTGGATTAAAACTTCTATAAAACTTATTCGATAAGTACCGAGTTAACCTGTATTCTTATTTACCGTCGTTAACGATTTTAGCCCCATTTGACATAATAATTACCTAAAATAAATAATGTTCAAACACCCAGTCATTCTAATTACGCTTGTTACCATTTTAAAAAGTAACACCGTCATTTTAATTTTGTGTAATTAACTCTAACTTGTAACGATATTTACTAGAAAGAACAAAAAAAACGCCATCTAGTGGACCTTCCCAGAATAAAATAAATTGAATAATTTATTCATTGTAATATTAGTAATCATTTAATAAACTTGTATTTAACTAGCTGTCCGTTAATTAAAAATTGATGCTAACCCTCTACCGTAAGCTGAGCTGACCGGAGTATTACAGTTTCTTAGATTATAAGAATACTTATGTACTTACAGCTATATTGAGTAAGATAACAAAACAAAATTATTCAATGTTTTGAAAAATACAAATAAACGATTGCAATAATATTGATTAAAGGTTTGCACTTGTTACGTGCAAAAGTTTTTATAACGTAATACCCTGTATATTGAATTAAAATTAGATTCCGGTTTTGACGCCCTCTGTCGATCTTTTCTTGTGACTGTCATTTTACGACGAAGTCGTTAAGCTGACAACTGCATAAAGTGGCCTGTGTCGCTTAAAGAAAATTTTCGAATGACATCCTCTGTAATGGAAATCAAATTATAACTTCATTACGTTTTTAAAATAATTTAGTCGTCACAGGGTAAGATAGTTACATCCGTTTTGTTAGAATTCCTTTGTAATTTCTTCTTAATTTGTTTCACCACGTTTTGGCCCACATGTTTCTATTCAATAATGCATAATGATGGATTAATATCGATAAATACCTCCATGGGACGAGTATAACTCTATATATAAGGCCTATGTTTAAAACTAAAAAAACCGAAGACAAGAACTTTTCTTCGAGATCCTACTCATGCGGCAAACACCTGCGAAACCAACTTTTATTGAATGTGTACAACAGCATTCGACAATCGGGTTATGTAATGTGTACTTTCTTTTATTAGTAATTAACAATTTTGTAGATCTTGATTTTGTGAGTCACTCACTCAAATTTATTCTAGGCTCACTTACCGGGGAAAACGTTTTCTTCGACCAAGTAGGTACTGGATTGTGGGTAAGTCTATTTAATTATTTTATCGCTGTCAGAAAAGTCACTCACAGAACTTTGGCTAATGTTAATTTCCGTAATTACGATCATTGTTTTAATACCATTAAGGTAGTTTCATTAATTATTTTGTGTGTATCGCATGCTGTGTACAAACAATATTTACTACGAAATTTTCTTCGCTGTTCGCTTCGACTTAACCTATGTATTGTGTGTTGCCGATACTGCTGGCATTTATGCACTGAGAATTAGATATACTCTTGTTAATCATCTACGTTACTAAATTAAAGTTTTTATACCTGTTAATCTTTCTTTTATGGTAAGATACCTTCCTCTTTTATTGTGGTTACCCGAACATCAGAGTAACAAGGATTACGAACCTAAAAATTCGTTACAAGTTTGGACCGTCTGTCTTGATCGAGGCAGAAGTGTTAATGATAAATGATCTGGCGCCCTTAATTATTATTCAGTTGAACCTCCCCTATCTCCGACTGTGTGAGTTGGCCGTGCAAGGTTCGTAAGACCTAAAGCTTGTAACACACTAAACACTTTAGTGCACAGTAGTTATCTTCGTATAAAACCAATCGACTGTTTTACGCGGCAACCACTGAAAAAAAATTTTGTTACAAGCTTCTTGTTGTTTATAGACCTTTCACGGCCAGTTTGTAATATAATTGAAACAATCTAGTCTGCTTAAAACAGCTCCTGTTTAATCACTACTAGAAGTTGCAATAAATAATTAAGGTCCGTAAAGTAGGAAAAACAATAAACGAAATCAAATTAACATCAAATTCGATTTACTGCTTTTACAGTAACAAAACAAAATAGAACTAACAACAAATTAAGTTTCCAATGTGTACACACACAAGAAAGTAGTTTAATCTAATTCATTAGGTCGGTTATAAGAACGCCGGAACTTACAATACATTAGTACAATTGTGAATGACATATAAATTTTGTGTAAATTAATAATAAAAGTTAATTTATTACATATCAACATGAGACGAGCGAATAGTTGACTTATCGAAATCCGGTGTTGAACATTAAGAAAACGTTTTTTCAATGGCTCACCTGTAATTAATCTAACCAACAATTACGTCAATATAGCAACTCACGAATAACTTGATTTTCTGCAACAAAGTAAATTTAACATTTATAAAGAAAAACCGAATTTATTCGTATTGTGTGTAATTTTTTTGAAAGATGTGTAAAAGATCCATGCCTCGTAGTAGTAAAATCAATCATCGTGTGTGCATCGTAGATGAGTTAATTGTTTAATGATGCTGCTAAAAAACCGATATGAAAATTACACTTAATCCGAAAAACAATAGAATATTATGAATAAATTACTTAGTTAAAAATGTTTTCAAAATACATAACGCTACAAGTAGATGTTTTAAAAAAAATTTATTTAAGCTCACGTAGGTATGTTTTGTGAGTCAATATGACTTAAAAGAAAATTAAAACTACGATGCTCGTTAGATGGCGTCGAGAAGTGAATCACTTACTTCAAGTAAACCAAAATATACAGGGTAGCACAAGTTAAATTTAGAGCACGTAACAGCTTTTTGAGATTAGAAGATACCAGCTATTGTTAAGCGTAATTTAGCTGTATTTTCCATTTACGGCAAAACCGAGTTCTATTTTTACGATTGCTTTAGCTCGAACTTTTTTGGCTCTCATGATCTTGCAAGCATCCTTCTCAAATTATTTAAAATTTAGAAATACTCGTCGTACTTTTTAGCACAATTATTGTTGTTCATCACGCCATCTGGAATGGTTTCAATTCCACATCTTATTTTGTTTTTTCTGCTGCAGTTACTGCTTCGTTCTAAACTGCAGGTTCGGTGTGAGATTATTTTCTACGACGTTAATGGGTCCGTCCGTTTAGATAAATGGTAATTCAATATTTCAACGTGTTATAAGCTTATAGGTCTTACGAACCTTGCACGGCCAACTCACACAGTCGGAGATAGGGAAGGTTCAACTAAATAAGAGTTAAAGAGCGCCAGATCTGTTATAAGTAAAGTTTCTATCTCGATCAGGACAGAAGGTTTAAGCCTGTAACGAATTCCAGGTTTGTAATCCTTGTTGCACTGGTGTGCGTGTAACTAACCACAAAGAAAGATGGGTTACGATAAAGAAAAGATAAAATAGGTATGATAACTTTAATTTAGTGCGGTGGAGTATTTACAACTATAATTCAGCAACATAGAATATTAATAGGGATGATTCAACATTGTAGAGTATTAACAAGTATAAATTGGTAACGTAGAATATTTATAAATATCATTCAATAATATAGAGTATTAACAAGTATAATTCATTAACGTCGAGTCTTAATAACTATAATTCATTAACGTAGAGGATTAGTAATCATAATTCCAAAAATTTTATGATACATCTAAGTACATAAATAAAGGAAGGGTCAGCAACCCACAATACATAAATACACCTCGGGTGTCGATAAGCGAAGAAAATTTCCCATTACCGAACAAAGGTTTACAGCACGCAATATCACAGAATTATATATTGACAATAACTAAATGGTATTAAAACTATTGCAATTGCGAATATCAAGTAAATTAAATTTCGTGAGTGACCTTCTTTGACAGCGACATAATAATTAAAAAGAGAACTTACGCACAATCTAGCACTTCCCCGAAGAAAACGTTTTCCTCGTTGAGTAGCCTGAAATAGTATGAATGTAAGTCGTGTCAACGCAATGACTCACGAAAGTCAAAGTCTACAAAATTATTATTATAAAAAATTAGATATAAGAACCCGATATATCGAATGCTGTTTCTTCCAATTATTAAGAGGTGAGTATCGCAATCGAAGTAACATTCCTTTTCGGTGTGGATAATAGGCTTTCAATTATTTATCCATGTTTATTCCTCCTTGTACTTAATTAATTAAATCGGAACATGTGGCCAAAGCGTGGCGGAACGGCTTGTGACGAATAAATTATGTTAAACACGTAAATAATTTATAATTTCATGTTCATCACAGTGGATGTACTTTAAATCTTTGGATTAGACCAATTCAAACGACACAGACCATCTTAGGTAGTTGACAGCTTGAAACTGAATTCCGCAACATATCAGTAACCAGAAAGATTGGCAGAGGGCGTCAAAACCGGAATCTAATTTTAATTCAATATACAGGGTATTACGTTATGAAAATTTTGATCGTAACAAACGTCACCCAATTAGATTATATTTGTGAATTCATTTTAAATTATAAATAAAATATCTAATAAACTGTTAACGTTATACATTTTTTTTATTTGAATAAATTGTTAGGAAGAATTATCTTTATAAGAAACTGTAAAAATAATTAGATTAATTTAGATACGTATAAAATTATATAAGAAAAACAGTTAAAAATGGCAGATACACACGCTTCCGGTTTCTTTATCAGACACATCTTTTGATAGCACCGAGAGAATATGAAAAGCCAGTTCCATACCAAATTTCAATTTACTAGGAGTTTTGCCTAGAAAGTTATTGTGGGCACATCCAAAAATAATATAAGTAAGATGCAGCACTCCGTGCATAAACAAGTCACAAAAATATAGGAAAAAAATGTTATTTTTAACGTATCTTGCTTTCCCTTCAAGATATGGAATTAAAAAAGAAAGAAATTGTTGCGTTTAAATAAGAATACAATTATGGTGAAAAAAAAAAGTTTTTATTACACAATTAATTTTTAACTTAATATAAATTATAGCGTTGCCGATACTTATTAAAGGTCTGCTAAACTTTGAACATGTCAAAAAGCGTAGCATTTAAACGGATTTTTAACAATATCAACAATTTTGATACATTAAATTTGTTTACGTTTGTCAAACGGTTCAAAACTTGTGGCCTTAAAGGATTTTAGTTTTAATTTTAAATTTGTTCTTAGAAAAACAGTCATTTTTGATCTAATTTTTTCTCTTTTTTGCGCTAGTCTGTATAATTCTTTTCTAATTGTATGCTGTTTTTCTGGTTTGTAATGCACTTTAGACCATAAATTTTAGCTCAGATAATTACCAACTGAGTCTCTTGAAACTGAAGTTCTTAGAGATTTGGCAGATGTCTTTATAGTATTGAGAAAATATAAATATAAGTCCACTCCCTGTTGGCACTAAATTATATTGATACAATGTACGTTTAGTATAAAAAAAATTATATATTTTCTTTTAAAATATTATAGTGAGAATATTTTATAATTTTATTATTTCAATAATTGCAATTAGAACAATTTATTGCAATGTAATATTGGATTTACACAATCGTGATATAAAATGGTACTAGGACAGTTTCAAGTCAGCAAAGATCTTATAGTTGTTTGAAGTTGATCGACCAATGCTTGACTGCATTGTCTATGTATATTATAAACACCATTATTAAAAAAATTACAAAATAACAAATCTTTTGGTTAGTTAGTAAAGAAAAACTAAAACGTTTGTTAAGAAACTAATCAACTCATTTTACAAGATAATAAAACTCAAACACATGCCGCATGGTTATGTGATATCTTTTTCATCGTCAATGCCAACCTACACGCTAAAGTTTATTGACGAATTAAACCGTAAAATAGTGTCTATTAAGCTCAGCTACGAACTAGAATCTAATTATCATTTTTAGATATTCCGTTTGTAGAAAAAATTACGATATGTTTTTCTAAAAGATATCAATACTGACAGGTTTATAATACCATATTCAAAACATTATTAGTTACGAAGATAATCTGGAAAGTCTATATTAGTTGGTTTATCGATTAATCATCTTTTGAAGGCAAATTGTAAATGATTTTGTAAACACAAAACCAAGAAAAATAAATAAAAACTACATTACTGTTTTGTAATTGATTATGATGAAATTAGTTATTTGAATTATGTTATATTCAGTTTTGTTATAAACATCAAAATTGTAAAAAATTATTATTGTTTGTTGTATTGAAAGCAAGAAAATAAGCAAATGCAGAAAATCGGTTAATATAATCAATAATCAAACCTAATAGTTTTAGAAAAGTTTACAAAATCTAGGATAGAGTTAATTAAAACATGAGTTTGTATTGCAAAGTATATTTAATTTGTTTAAATTATATGTATCCTGCTTTGAAACGATTCTAACCAGCTTATGCATTCGCATAAATATTGAAAATAGTAATTTATGTTTATTATTAAAATATCTAAAAATCGATTATCGATACAATAATTGTTTTATTATTTAAATTTCGATTTGTAAAATTGTATATATGTATGTTCTTTGGGGGAACCTGTAACCCCTAGAAGGCGCGTCCCCAGGTGACGGATACGGGAAAGCAGTGAAACAGCGTCTGTTCTCTATGTTAAGCGGCTAAACAGAATCAGGGAAAACAACGAAAAACCACCTTGATAATATTTTCTCCAGGAATTCACTATGGCAAGACAACTAAAAGCGATGGCCCCTAGTCTCGGGCAGCCCTTTAATGGGTGCAAAGAATTTCCCGGCTGAATATAGTGAAATATACAACAAGAATATGAACGTGGAACGTTAGAACATTGTACCAAGCTAGTAAGCTGGACAATCTGAACCAGGAAATGAAACGTATTATTGTAGACTTAATGGGTGTCAGCGAACACCGTTGGCTAAGAACAAGAGTATGTAAGCACGAGTATGGGAATTTATATGACTCTAGAAACAACAGCGGAGACAAAAAACATAGAAATGGGGTTGCACTGTTTGTGAAAAGCAATCTGGTAAAATATATAACTAACTTTGTCACAATTTCCGAAAGAATTATGGTTCTCCAATTGCAAGGTTATCCATTTAAAATAAATACATTACATGTCTAAGCTCCTACTGCCAACAAAAAATGTGACAACGAAGTAAAACACTTAGACTTAGACTATAGACTTTATAAATTCTGTCAGGAATGTGAAATGGGAATAACTAACAAATGGTTTAAACTACCAAAGCGCAGATTATATACATGAAGAGCATCACTAAGTGCTGATAATAGCTCTGAATCAAAGAGTAACCAAATCGACTACATTCTTGTCAGCAAACAATACAGAAATTGTGAGAAACATGCAAAAACATACCCCGACACCAATTTTGAATCCGAACACAACTCCATTGTAGCCAACGTAAGACTTAGATTAAAGGTCGCGATGAAAAAAGAGACAAATAGACCTATTCAAATTAAAAAAATAAGAACATACAAGAAAACGCACCAAATGATCTCAATAATAGTCTATCGCAATTTACATGTAGACATGAAGAAAGGGTACACACTCGCTGGAGTGAGATTAAATAAAAAAAAACAGTGTGTAACCAACACCTTAAAAGTAAAAAAAAATGTTAAAAAGATTAAATGGATGACAGATGACGTATTGGCTCTGATGAAAAAACAAGGACAAGCAACAAACAATAAAAGAAACATAATTGACTGTAGAAATTCAAAAAAACAAAAATAAAAGTTGCGAACGAATGTTGGATCAAACGACAATGTGAATAACTAGTAGATCTGAGTCTGAAACATGATGCTTATGGTACTAGCTGATACTGAACGAGTTAAAAAAGACCTGGAAAAAATATGTAGCAAACTTGTTTTAGAATCAAAAGACCACATTAAAAGATCAAGAAGCAAATAATAAAGCACCTGATATTTTTAAATATGAAGTGCAACATGCAAATAGCAAAAGACAGAAAAACGGTAGGCGTGAAGCTAATACTAAAACTAATAAATAATGGAAATATTGACATAATTGTAAAACTATTTAACAATATATACAGTTCAAGAAATATACCCCAGGACTGGCAGGAATCCGCATTCGTTATAAAACCCAAAAAACGACACTCCAAGCATTGCAGAGATTATCGCTTAATTAGTATTATGTCCCATATTCTTAAAACTTTTCTCCGTATAATACATGCAAGAATAAGAATTAAATGCGAAGAGAATTTAGACGACACGCAATTTGGCTTTAGAAAAGCCTTCGGAGCGCAAAAGGCTTTGTTTGGAGTAAACTTTCTCTTACAAAAATGCCGCGATCAACAAGGCGATGTGTTTTATAAACTACGAAAAGGCGTTTGATAGGGTGTAACATGATATACTAACAAAGACATTAAAAGAGACTGGCGTACATGGCAAGGATATAAGACTAATACGAAACATATACTGGAGTCAAACAACAAAGGTTAGAATAAGAGAAATAGCAATCAACGAGGTCAGTATACAAAGAGGAGTACGACAAGGGTGTATACTTTCGCCTTGCTATTTATTGTGTACTCAAAACAAATCTTTAAAGAAGTCTTGGAAAGTATACCCGAACTAAACGTAAAAATAAATGGAAGGCATATTACGACAATCAGGTATGCAAAAGACACCATTATCTTTGCACATACCTTAGATGATTAGATCTGTGTAATACACGATTCCATTCAGCTTTGTTTTGTTGGAATTGTTCTCCCAGTCGTAACGGGTGGGGATTGTTGTCTTAAACAGTTTAATCGGACAAACTGTTTTGGGTATTCTCTCAGTTATCATACAGAGGTTTTTGTCTTTAGAGATCTCGTCAAAAATGGTCGAATGCCCCACCCTTGACGATCCCTCTTCGCCGTTGACTTTTAGACGGTATGCCCTTCTGAGTGCCTCTGCCCTAATTACTAGGTGTAGTGGCGGCAGGTCCAGGAGAGTCTTCATGGCTGCCGTCGGGGTGGTTGTCATTGCCCCCGTAATTCCAAGGCAAGCTCTGCGCTGTACCTTGCTGAGTGTCTGTATGGCCTTCTGGGTGAAAGTCCTATGCCACCACACCAGTGACACGTACGTAATGATCGGTCTGATCATTCGAGTGTATATCCAGTGGGTGATCTTTGGAGATAAGCCTCACTTGCTTCCGAACGCTCGTCTGCAAGCCCACAAGGACTTCGTGGCTTTGTTCGCTATTCTCTCTAGGTGTGGTTTAAAGGTTAGCCCCTGGTCTAATGTTACGCCCAAGTATTTGCCTTCCCTCACTACCTGTAGCTTGGCTCCGTACATTGCTATGCTCTTTAGCTTTGTCGAGCCTTTCCTTCGTGATGAGAGAATGAGGTTCGTTTTTGCCGGATTGACCGACAAGCCCTCTTCTCTACACCACCGTTCAATTAGATTTAAGGCTCCCTGCATGACAACTGATACGGTCTCTTCAAATTTGCCACGTACCACAATCACTATGTCGTCGGCATAGCTAACCGTGTTGTAGCCTGCCTCACTTAATTGCCTTAGCAGTCCGTCTACCACCAAACACCATAGTAACGAGGAGAGAACTCCCCCCTGCGGACATCCTCGTGCAGCTCGGACCGCTACAGAGTCGTTATTAAGCGAAGCTGTAATGTTTCTATGTCTTAGCATGGTATTAATCCATCTACCCACGGTAGTATGTACCCCTTTGCTTTCCATAGCAGTCCTAATCGATTCTAGAGAGGTATTATCAAACGCCCCCTCTATATCTAAAAACGCCCCCAAAGCCACTTCCTTGCAGGAGATTGCTCTTTCGGCTGCGTCCACTACTCTGTGGACGGCAAGTTCACAGGATTTACCTGGTTGATAGGCACATTGGTATTTACTGATGGGATCAGGCCCCAGCACCTCGTCCCTAATGTGTTGCTCAATGAGTTACTCCAATAGTTTAAGGAGAAATGACGTTAGACTGATGGGTCTAAACGACTTAGCTAGGGCGTATGAGTCCCGCCCAGGTTTAGGTATAAATACAACTTTTACGTCTCTCTACGCCATAGGTATGTATCCCAGGGCAACGCTTGCCCTTAGTAATGTACATAGTGTGGAGGCTAGCCGGTCTAAGCCTTGTTGTAATAGAGCAGGGAAATTTCCATCCATCCCTGGGGATTATGGATGAAAATTTTTCACTGCTCACCTAATTTTGGTTAGGTTCACTATCTGACGAGCTAGAACCCAATCTGTCCTGTTCCCCCTCGAGAGAGGTTCTAGAGTTGTTGATACGCTAGCGTCAGATTTGGTGAGGGTCTTTGATCCCGGAAAGTGTGACTGGCGCAGAAGCTCCAAGGTCTCGTTTACGGTCTCTGTGTAACCTCCCACACTTTTTTTCAAGAAACCGATTCTAGCCTCTGTTCCTCCTTGTAAAGCTCTTTGGAGTCTCGCACCTTCTGGAATTTGTTCGATTTCCTCGCAGTGCCTCCTCCACGAGTCACGTTTTGCCTTTCTTATGTCCTTATTGTGTTCGGTGAGTGTGGTTTGGTATAAACCCCATTCCTTGGTGTTTTTTGCTCTATTAAAGAGCTTTCTTGTCTGAGACCGCAATCGAGAGGGTCCCTCATGCCACCAGGGCATTTTACTTGAGGTTCTTTTCTCTTTCGCGGGACAGCTTGCCTCATAGGCATCTATGATGGCCTTGCGAAGGTTTTCTTCCAAGGCTTCCAATCCCGCCGAGTCATTGACCTTGTCGGGGCAGTTCTCGAGCTTGACCTTTAGGTTCTTTCTATAGAGGTCCCAATTGGTTCTTCTCGGATTTCGCTCGAAGATACTTTATGTATGATTGAAAACATGTGAATAACAAAAATCGAATGAATCAAAGTAAAACACAAGTTCTGGTTATATTTCACGTAATTTGTAAAGGTACTGTCCACGTGATATGCGCAGTACACGAAATTGACACAGCAAACCCATTCTTACAAATGAAATACAATAATTAGCGTTCTGATACGCTATCTTTAGTAAGTTGTACAAAAAAGCTCCACCCACAGGTCTTTTACAAATTACGCAAACACTACGATACACTTAAAACCGGTTCAAAACAATATTGTTGAAAAATTGTGTATATTTTTTATTAGTGTCGACATACTTTTAGCAAAATAGTATATCTCTGGATGAAACTACTGACGTACAACAATGAAGGTATGCTATACGAAAACATTCTGCTAGTGTGTACTGAATTACTGATGTTGCTTTATGCAAAACAACACAAAGACTAATAGTGTTACTTTCAAAACTGATTCATATTGCGTGTTCAGCACATCGTTTACAGCGAGTTGCAGAAAAAGTTTAACATACTAACGTAAGTAGTTTGATTTCAAATGTCGAACCTTAAGCATTTGCCACCCACAGACCGTTTTTCATAGTCAAAACTTACCATTGCCGGAACACCGTTAGTAGCAACGGAAATGATATTAGTCAAAGGTATAGCTTTTACATCGAAAAATCTTTTTAATTCAGTAAATAACGTTTCACCTTTTGTATCAGTTTCCAAACATTTAGCAAATAACAATTTTTATAAAAATTTTTCTTCTTTTAGAAATCTGACATAAGTTAAAAGTAAAGTTGGCTTTCTGGTAATATTAACTCGTCAAGCTGTATAGAGGATTTAGATGTTTTTAAGTAGTCACATAAAGAGTTTTCTACACACTGAGCCATTTTGTCGATCCTTCTTCGTACACTATTATTATTCAGTGGAATTTTTTTTATAACATCGAAAGATGGTTTGTGCAACACGGTGCGAATTTCATCACTTACAGCTGGTAGAAAGTTTTTCACCAATAGTGTGCGGCTTTCCGGACTTCGCCATCATTAAAAAAATATAAGAAGCACGCGTCCATCGTTATCTCTCCTATAAGTTCTTGCAATGTCGGTGTTTTCAAATATTTTTCTTTGTATGAAAGAACGTTAAATCCTCATCTTTTTTGTCACTGGATTTTTATTAAATATTCTTTAAGGGTTTATTAAATCGTTTGACGTCGTTTTATTACTTAGAAGACTCATAAGTAAAATACTATTTCTGGTGACGGAATAAAGCTATATTTCATAGATTTAACACTGTATTGTCTGCATTTTTTCTTCGGCTCAATCATACTGTTATCAGAAAAAAAGGCTCCAAAAATATATAGGAAAAAAATATAAACATATCAAAATTTTTATTTACAACAAGCCACTATTAATTACCATTTTTTTTAAATAGAATGCTGCAAAGTAACCCCTGGGGGTTCCTCGATGAGGAACTTAAATCGATAAACTGGACTCTAAAAAAACACAGAGCATTAAATAAGCTGAATTAAAAAAAAAGAATTAGAGAGGATTTGAAATGTATCCAAGCAAATTTATCAAGAGTAGCAGTTGCAATAATAAAACCAAAAACTTTTTTAGAACAAAGTATTTCACTAACAGAAGAAGAGTCTTTCGTTTAAGTGTAGTGAAGAAACAAGAATTCATCAATAAATCAAAGAAGTGTAATTGAAAAATACGAGTTATTACAGCTGATAAACATATGTGAGCTGTTGCAAAATCAAACTGTGCTCCATGCATCAATTAACATTTTGCATCAACGGATGCCGTACATTTTAAATTAGCCACTATAGTGTCGTGCGATGTGAAACGAACGAATGTAATCAAGATTTGCAATTTTTTATTTGTTTATTTAGTAATAGAAATAAATACTAAAACTTATAAAAAACGCATATTTAAAATTCATATTTAAGTGCATTTTAGTGTTTTATCCGAAGCTTAGTCAGAAGGTACTTCGCAAACATTTCTAATTGTTTTTAGCTAATAGCTATGAACTTTTTCATTCGTCCACAAAACTATAACGTAAAGTTGTAAAAATACCAATAGTTAAGAGTTTAATAGTAGAAGATAGTAGTAATGTGTAATTAAAGTTTCAAATTTTGGTTTTGCAATGTTTCCAGTATTACGTATTTATAATTTTTTTTAATTCAATAAACTGTTTTAATTATTTTTGTTAATAGTTTTATGCAAACATAATGTACTTGACTCATTCCAAACTATATTCTTTCCTAATGCCACAACCTTGATAAATATGTTTGAAGGTCTTGTTTCATAATTGTCACGCTTTTCTTGTTTGTTATTATAGTGTATTGTAATCATTGGTTCGGTACTAGGTACGGGTATAAAAATTCAGATTTTGTGGCTACAAAATTTTGTTCGTTTTAGGTTCAAGAATGCTTTATTTCTTTATTTCATTATTAATTGTCGAATTTATGCTATTTTACGTTTTTAATATGTTGTCTTATTTTTACAAACTATTTAGTTATTTTATTATTGGACTGTTATTTGTGGTTGATTTAAAGATGAATTCTTTGGTACTATCTGCTCTCTCACAATTTATTGTTGTAGAATACGTTTAAAATAAGTTGTTTGCAAATTTCAAATTAAATTTAACAAAAAAATATTTAATAGTTGCAAACTATTATGGTTTATAAAAAATAATTATATAATCTAGAAGTGTAACTGAAGAAATCATCAATGCTCATAATATGATAGTAAACTTTTTTAATAAAAAAGACAACAATCCTGTGTTTGAAAAATGGTTCATCTCTCTTGCTTCATTGAAGAGAGATGTACCTCTCTACCTACCTATCATTTTTGTAACTTTTTATTCGTTACTGTAACGCCGCACCTTTGGCAATTGTTGCAATAAAAGTACAGTTTTCGTGAAGCCAACGGTTGCATACTTCACATTGTATTATCCACTGATGTACCTTCTTGGTAAATCTATAATCTTCGCTACATCTGAAGCATTCGTTTTACAACTCACGAAAATGTTCACTCCCACTGGAACTGTTCTCTAAAATAAGAGTGTCAGAATTCGAGGTAGATTAACTTCTTTAGTTTACTGCACTTCATTTCTTGTCTTTTTCCCTTATTTTCTTTTTATTTGTTTTAGCTTTCATA
Organism: Aquatica leii; assembly: GCA_035610365.1. Lineage (NCBI taxonomy): Eukaryota > Metazoa > Arthropoda > Insecta > Coleoptera > Lampyridae > Aquatica > Aquatica leii. The sequence continues at coordinate 39,161,645 of CM069435.1, read as the reverse complement.
TGTTTTTCTATAGATTTTATATATTTTTTTGCTTTAGCTTTTTTTCTTTCTTGTATGTATTTGGGCATAATACTTACACTACTTACTATTTTCCTACAAATTATTTTTAAAGCAAAAGTTACTGTTGGTACAAGAGAAATTACATCAAGAGTTACCTCTATACATTCTGTAACATTTTCTGAAGTTACTTGTTTAGATTGTACACCAGATGCTCCAGGTTGTGGGGATTCGACTATATTGCACATTGATTCATGCAGTTCAATGCATGGTCTGGAATCCTATGAGGATTGAAAAGATGCATGCCAGTTGCCTTAAACGCTGACACTGCACTATTAATGCTCGCAGATTTTTTTAGTGTCTCACTTAAAAACTTCCCAATCTGCATTTTGTTAAGTCGTTTATGTAGAATCATGCGTCTGCAAGTTTCTAGTAGTTTCCTTTTAACGACTTGAAAAATGTACGGTCCATAGTTGTAGGTAATGGACGGTATGTGGTAGCAAACAGTACAAAATCATGTGATTTTGTTCTTCTAATTCCAGTAAATCAATGTTTGTAGTGTGCGATGTGTGGTTGTCTAATAAAAGTAAAACCTTTTCAGGGGCCTTTCTGGGAAAAAAACAAGTCATTAAACAACCTCAAAACATTACAGAAGTAACATAAACCGATTGTACTGACATTTGTATTTGGGATCTAGGAGGCATGTTATCAAATTAGGCAATGCCTACATTTAAATTTCGTGAGTTAAGCAAACGTTTTGCATAACACTTTTTTGTTAGGAAATTAACAAATATTCAGCCAGTTATGGATTATATAGTTACGCTTGAGCAGAAGTTATTTTTTACATTGTGGATATTTTCTAAACCAAAATTCTTGTTAGCAGCAGGTGATAGATTTGGTTTAGCAGGAAGTACTACTCAATAAATTTTCAAAGAAATTATAAATATTCTTATCGATGCCTCAATTTATTGTTTGGCCTGATAACCACATGGAAGTTACAAATGTTAGTAATTTTAGTTTGAAATAGTACATTATTAAAGCATATTTTCATGCGTTTCAGGAAAGATAGCAAGATTTTCCTGGAATTGTAGGAGCAGTTGATTGATCACACATACCGATGAAACAACCGCAAAATAATCCAGAGGATTATTATAACAGAAAAAAAGTATTTTATTATTCTACAAAGTATATATCGCATATTTTATTTGTCATTTTAATTAATATTTAATCATAGGTGTATATTGCGAAGTAATAACATTCTGCTGAACTTTCATTGTTTATTATTTTGAAATGAATATACACAACGTTTCGATTGATGTGGTATCTGCAATCGTCATCAGGTGAATACTAACAAACTTAGAAACTACTGGAGCTTATATACTAAAGACATGTTCGATGAAGCGTTCAAGCGTACAAAATCAATTTAGCGTAACAGATTAATTAACAAAATTACTTAGTCAAGTTTAAGTTGTTTTAGAGGTTTGATAAGTGGTTTCCATATGTTGCTTATCTCGACACTTGGCTGGCTGAAAATTTCTTTGTTGTTGTTGATGAATGCCGCTTCTTTAAATTTCCGTTTGTACCAATGTTCCTCTCTGTGTATGATTTTTGCTTCCGACCATTTCATTCGATGTTGGTTATCCCACGAATGTTGCGCGATCCCGGACTTAGAAGTCTCTCCTCTCTGTGTGTGCGTCTGATGTTCTTTCAGTCTGATGTCAAGTGGTCTTTTGGTTTCCCGCACGTATGATTTTCCACATTCACATGGAACTTGGTAAATACAGTTTTGGGAATCTCGACTCGTTTGTGGCTTTGTGTTGGAAATTATACTCCTAATGGTGGTCGATGATTTGAACACTGTATTTAGGTTGTAGCTTTTCCCTATACGTTTTATTGATTCTGATAAACCTTTGACATATGGGATGCTCAGCAGTGAGTTGGGAGTTCTTCTGTTTTAGGTTGTCCCATGGTGTTCAATTGCTTTTTCTATAAAAGCTCTCCTACAATCTTTTCTGGATAACCATTCTGCCTTAGATCGTTTCTAATGTTTTTGATTTCTTCTCGTAGCCCTTTCTCTGTGTTGCACAACCTGTACGCTCTGTCGATTAAAGATTTTACTACTCCCCTCTTCGTAGATGTGGAATGGTTGGATTCAAAGTTGAGATATCGACCGGTGTGTGTCGGTTTCCTGTAGACAGTCGTTTCCATAATTTTCTTGTTCTTTGTTACTTGAACGTCTAAAAAAGGAAGTTTGAATCCAACACAAGCAGAAGAATTTAAGTGGAAAGTCAGAAGTGCTCTAGAGAAGAAAAGAAAACAACACAGCAACATCACTAAACACGAGGAAAAAGCTCTCACAAATTTACGGAAGAGCAAATGCATTAAAATACTTCTAGCCGACAAAGGGGCCGCAACTGTCATCATGGATGCCATCACCTACGACCAAAAAATTGAAGACGTCTTAAATCAAGGGAATTACCGCAGACTGAAGAAAGATCCGACAGCAAGCTTGGAGACGAAGATCTATCAAGTCCTAAAACTCTACGAAAGCTCTCGTAATGGACCCACATACCAACTATCCAGATTTCTACTACCAATTGTGCAACCACTACAGAAGAACAGCTCATCTTTTGTCAGACTCCAAACATTTCGTTGAGATTCTGAAAACAATACAGCTACAACCACAAGATCAATTAGTCAGCTTCGACGTAGAAAGTCTTTATACTAATGTGCCAGTTGAAGAAGCATTGGAAATCATCCAAACGAAGCTCCGAGAAGATGAAAAACTCCAGGAAAGAACCACGCTGCCGGTAGAAGGAATAATGAAGCTCTTAGAATGTTGCCTCAAGAACTCGTACTTTTAGGAAAAAGACAGATTCTTCACTCAAGACGAAGGACTACCAATGGGTTCATATCTATCACCAGTAGTCGCCAACATATACATGAACTGGTTTGAATCCCAGGCCATAGAGAAATCAAAATTCAAACCCAAAACATGGCTTAGATATGTTGACGATACCTTCATAATTTGGAAACACAGTAATCGGCAACTAGACCTTTTTCTACAACATCTGAACAATATTAAACCATCCATAAAATTTACTATGGAAAAAGAAAAGGAGAACTCACTTCCTTTTTTAGACGTTCAAGTAACAAAGAACAAGAAAATTATGGAAACGACTGTCTACAGGAAACCAACACACACCGGTCGATATCTCAACTTTGAATCCAACCATTCTACATCTACAAAGAGGGGAGTAGTAAAATCTTTAATCGACAGAGCGTACAGGTTGTGCAACACAGAGAAAGGGCTACGAGAAGAAATCAAAAACATTAGAAACGATCTAAGGCAGAATGGTTATCCAGAAAAGATTGTAGGAGAGCTTTTACAGAAAAAGCAATTAAACACCATGGGACAACCTAAAACAGAAGAACTGCCCAACTCACTGCTGAGCATCTCATATGTCAAAGGTTTATCAGAATCAATAAAACGTATAGGGAAAAGCTACAACATAAATACAGTGTTCAAATCATCGACCACCATTAGGAGTATAATTTCCAACACAAAGCCACAAACGAGTCGAGATTCCCAAAACTGTATTTACCAAGTTCCATGTGAATGTGGAAAATCATACGTGGGGGAAACCAAAAGACCACTTGACATCAGACTGAAAGAACATCAGACGCACACACAGAGAGGAGAGACTTCTAAGTCCGGCATCGCGCAACATTCGTGGGATAACCAACATCGAATGAAATGGTCGGAAGCAAAAATCATACACAGAGAGGAACATTGGTACAAACGGAAATTTAAAGAAGCGACATTCATCAACAACAACAAAGAAATTTTCAGCCAGCCAAGTGTCGAGATAAGCAACATATGGAAACCACTTATCGAACCTCTAAAACAACTTAAACTTGACTAAGTAATTTTGTTAATTAATCTGTTACGCTAAATTGATTTTGTACGCTTGAACGCTTCATCGAACATGTCTTTAGTATATAAGCTCCAGTAGTTTCTAAGTTTGTTAGTATTCACCTGATGACGATTGCAGATACCACAGCAATCGAAACGTTGTGTATATTCATTTCAAAATAATAAACAATGAAAGTTCAGCAGAATGTTATTACTTCGCATCAAGCAACATTGTTTAATACATTCAAACAAACATAGGTGTATGTAATCATATCATGCTATTCATTGATGTATTCATCGGTATGCCAGAAAGAGTTCATGATGCCAGAGTACTCAGATCGAGTAATATTTACCGAAAATTGGCAAACGCTGCCAATCCATTACTACCATTACATTTACACATCATAGGCAGTGCCGTACATAGATGATTTTTAAATTATCTATATACAGATAAAGATACTTTTCCAAATATTTATCTAGATACGGATGATAGATAATAAAAAATAATTTCATCTATATAACAGATAACAGATTACAAAAAATTATCTAGATAAAAAACAGATAAAACGTTTGAATTAATATATTATAATAGTTACATATTATTTTTTAAACAATCTCTTAAAATTAACAGCACTTCGAAGATTTTATCACCAAGGTTATTTCTTCTCGGTGACAAAATTTGCATACCACTGCTAAAAGAACGTTCCACAGGAGCTGAAGAAGGTAATGTTGTATTGTATTTCAAAAACATTCTTTTAATTAAATAAAAATTGTTTTGAAATATTGAGAAGTCTTTTTTTTTTGCTCTCAAGATATGATGAAACTTCACAGTTGACAACATTTTGATTCGATATTTCTTTAGAGGTGACCAACAAAGACAAAGGATCTGTATTACTTTCAAAGTCATAAAACCCATCATTTTCATTAACAATATTCTGAGAACTATTTAAGCTGGTGGAAAAACTGTCAGATTCTTGAAGATCAACAAAATGTTTCATTATTACACATTCAACGAAAAAAAGTTTTTTGCATGTATCATAATATTCCTCTGCAATCCAACCCATTTTAAATTGTGGGTGTGAAATTGAGCTTAAAATAAACCACTTGCTTTTTTCATTTGTCAAATCAAAAATATATTCAAATCTTCGGTCCAGCCCTTCCAGCAATGTTACTTTTAAAATCTCACAATATGAAAGATGTGAGATCAATTGCACTTTACGTTTTGAAATGGTAAGTGTTGGAGCTACACAACCTAGATAACAGTATTTCTCACCCTAAAAATGAAAATAATTAGCATTAACAAGAAAGTCAAAATATCCTACCTACTTGTAAACTATCCAGGGAAATTGCTAAACGCTCTAGAACTTAACAAAATTCTGCAAGAAAGTTCCATTCTTGTATTTTTAAATTTGTGAGTTTGAGTTTATCAGCTGATAGTTTTTCTTTAAATGATAGAAGTTTTCGAATTGAATCAAAAGTAGAATTCCATCTTGTCATAATTGGTACAGAAAACTTGCATTTGCAAATATCGTAGGTAATGTCTGTAGCTAAGGTGCTTTTACTAGTTAAGTTTCAAAATGCTTGTATCTTAGCGAGTGAAGATCGGTGTAATTTTTTGTAATTGGAATTTTGCAATGCTTTTTCAGCATCTTTGGTCGCCTCAAGATTTAATGAATGAGCAAAACAAGTTATATGCTGGGGTAAAATTATTTCATCGGCCAAATCAATTTCATCGGAATCTTCATTTTGTTCAACATTTACGGTCTTACACAATATACTACCAACATCCACAAATTCAAAATGTTCATTTGGGTCAGATTGAAACAATACATCAGTATCTTCGTCCAGGATCATTTCATCAGTACATGATGATGATGCTGATGTATTACAGTTACTTATAGCAAAGGAACTGTGCTCCTGATTATTTGTTTTTGAAAATAACCGAAAAGCTTTTCCAAAATTGGAGGCGTTGTCAGTTACTGTGTGTGTGATTCTGGTAACGTCTATCTTAAAGTCTTTATGTATAGAATCTATACATTGGGCAATATTGTAATACGTGTGCCTAAAGAGAATTCTTCGGCATGCAAGAATAAATGATTTTCTTTGTAACATTGTCTCTTCAATGTAATGTGCAGTCATACCCAAGTAACTTTTATTGTTGCAACTCCATATATCAGTAGTAGTGCACCAATAAGGTACTGTCGTAAAGAGTTCTTTCAATTTATTTTTTTGAATTTCATATTTACATAGCAGTCTATTAGTAACTGTAGGTCGGCTAGGTATCGACAAGTTTTCCCCACCAATACATCTAATTAAGTTTACAAATGCTGGTTTTTCTACTGTAGAGAGAGGACGCATTTCACTTATGATTTCACTTATGATGTAGTTAAAAATAAGATCTGAAATCTAAAAAAATATATAACTTTAGAGACCCAAAATACTACTGCAAATAAAATAGAGATTGGCAGTTCACGAACGAACTGGTAAAAAAACGGCTCTTTTAAGTGAACTAGATGAGCTAGTTCGCAACTTTCAATCGACTAATTCAAATTGAACGAATGAATAGGACAGGAATACTTGAGTTAGTGTAGTTTGTAACTTCTTACGTAAATGAAAACGAATTTATGTCACCATATGGGTTAATTATCCACGGTGTTATTACCATAGTCAAAACATCCTCAAACCCAGTTTCAAAATCTGAATAAAGAGCATTTAAATGTACGTAGGTTGAAACGTCGTTTTCCTGGCAGTTTGTCTGTGACAAATTGGGGAACTGGGAAAACTAGCCCCGTCCAATATTTTGCTTCATTAGTTTAACTCTGGCAAGAAACGCTGATAAGATGGATTTTGTTTTAATCAAATTTAGACTGTCGCTTTGTAACTGCAAATTAACCATATTAAATTTTGAAAACAAATCTGTTAAATAGATGTCTGTTTTTTACTTCATTAAATTGTCTTTTAAAATTTTATCTTTAGTATCCAGAAATTCTAAAATAGTCTCAAAAAGTGCAAAAAATCTTGTCAAACATAAGCCTTTCGACAGCCAGCGTATTTCAGTGTGAAGGAGTAATTGATAAAAGTGTTCGTCATTTTCTTCACACAACTGCGCAAATAACCGACTAATTGAAGAGATTCATGCAATCTAACACTCAAATTTTTAGCAACTAAATGTTGTGGATGGATGACGCAATGTATTGCTAACACCCCTGACACATTTTGTTGTAAATAGCTTATAAATCCACGATAACATCCATCCATCTGTACCTACTGATATATTTGATAAAGGGATTGCTTTTTCAATAAAATAATCCTTCAAAACATGAAATATTGATTCACCTTTAGTGTCGGTTGTCAAAGTTCTTGCGAAGAGCAGTTCTTTGTAGATTTCTTAATTTATAATAGAACGAACATATGCCAATAATAATGCTGCATTACCACGTAAAATTGACTCGTCCAGTTGTATAGAGAAATGGGTCGTTTGCAAATAATTACACAAGAAGCTTTCAATATCAGAACTCATTTCATCAATACGTCTTTCAACAGTATTGTTGCTTAAGCGAATTCTTTTAATATTACATGCAGGTTTGTGTAAAACAGTTTTTAAAACCTCTTCAACGGCTGGCAAAGTTAACTTCTCTCTGAAAGTATGCGGTTTTCTGGATTTTGCTATAAGTAGCTAGATATTGTAAGACGCCTGCAAACCATTATCGTTTCTTTGTGACGTCGAAGCGAACATTCTGTCCAGCATGGGTCTTTTCTGAAGTTTATCTTTGAGTGTTGGAAAGTATTTAAAATCTTTATCTGATTTATCAGGGTGACATCTTCTCAGATGATCCTGCAGCTTAGATGGTTTCATAGCGTCATTGCCCAAAACTTTGTTGCATGAAAGGCACATAGGCAATTGTTTGTCCGACAATCATGAAATGAAGCCAAGTTTCAAATAATCAACACTGTACTGTCTACATTTCTTTTTAGATTCGGACATGACATCAGTCATCTGTGGGCAAAATTAATCTATTTAAATAAGACATAAAGTCCGGCAGCTGTATATTAAAAAATCAAAGTCAAATTTAAATCGGTTGGTCTTAGATTTTATGGCAGGCATAGGCGCACAGCCATTATAAATGAATGTGAAAAGGGAAATTTTATGAATGCTGCTTAAGGTTTTGATTTGATGAAACTTTAAGGAAATTTGAAAGTAACATGACAAAAAATGTTAAATTAAAATATTATACAACGAATAATAATAACAATCTGTTATGCGATTTATCTCTACGTACATTTGACTGTCATGTGTAAAAATTTACTGGTTCCACTTTAGCAACAATACAAAATTTTAATTTAATGTTGAGAAGTATGTACAATGCAATATCCATAATCCGAACTTCCGTAATCCGAACATTCCAGTAATCCGAACTGCCCCACAGTGTAACGACCAATGTCATGAAGTTATTTGGTAAGATATATGTATTTATAAAAGAATAATGCCTAGCAAGGTCGTAAATAAGTAAATATTGACACACATACGTATTTATTTATGTGACCGGCCAAAATATGTAGTTTAATTCCAAAATATTTTTTTTTAATATGTTTCCTATATCTAAACATTTAAATTCTATGAAAAAAAAAACCAACAAATAGAGTGTGTATTGGAAATTCTTCAAAAAACACGGAGCTGTACAGTTGTGGATTTTTTATTTTCTTAATTTATCTTTCAAAGTAGTAACATATTTTATGTTAATAATAAAATACATACGTAATATGTATGTACAGTTGTCTTTTTTAAGATTTTACCGAAAACATTCCATAATCCGAACATCTCCTTGCAGCAATTACCTCGGAGATTGCACTGTAATTATAATGACGATTGCTAAAACTTTGAAAAAGAAACTATTGAGGAGTATTAGTGTAATTTTGCATGATTTGAATATTAAACTACTAATAACTGAAGTCATGATTGGCGTAATTTATCTATCTTTGCTAACTACGAGTACTTACTTTTCTCCGGCACTCTCAAACAAAATAACACTGATTTACTATAATTTGTATGATAAACTACCAGTTTATATTTTTTTTAAATATTTTTTTAGCACCTTCCTTTTCAAGATTCAGGAAACGAATAAACGTATTTGTCTCACATTCGTATTTATAGTGACGAATTGAACAAGTCAGTGCAAGTTTGCGAAGCTCTGAGACTGCGCGTATGCTTGTAACAAGATAATACTGGTATATCATTATGTGCAAGTTTTTATAAGTTCCAAATGTATTGCGACCACAAAGCGAATGCCTACATCCTACAACTTACACAATTTTATAAACATATATAACAAATATTTTGCTTCATAGGTACTTTTATAAATAATGTATATGTCTTTATATTAATTATAAGATAGTATAATGTAAGTAAATAGGTACTATCAATGTATGTTGAGATCCACTATCGTGGACCCCCATTTTCATTTCATAGACCCCCAAATTTTTTTTTCGCTGACTTAGACCCCTTGCAGGTTGTCATAGACCCCTGGGGCTCAATATAGACTACTTTGGGAATCACTGATAGAGGATCATACAATACAACCTTCCGTCAACTTCTTTAACAAGCACAATTATTTTTTTGCTCTTACTTTACTTTAAAACGTGTTATCTGCGACAAATAAATTAAATAAACTCTAAAACGCGCGCAATTTGAACTTGAAATTGTGTTTCATTGCTTACTTAAAATTGAGCTATTGACTTGTAGTATATGCAATAACTTTGTGATGCTGTTTATGTCTCACAATACTACTATGTATTTCTAAGAATATGTATAATTATAAAAATAAGAATAAGCAGAACTGAAACAATTTTTCTAACTTTAGATAATAAAATGTATAGAAGATATAAATAAAAAAATTAGAATACAAAAATTAAACTTTACAATCAAGCATAAGCTGACATATATCTAAACATTTTAGACTTGTAATCACAATTTTATAACGAATGAGATACTCTTTTTATAACCCGCAGGAAAAATGTCAATTATTATAAGTAGCTTTCGTTTAATACATTTGTTATAAGAATTCATATAAGTATGTATATGCTTACAAGTGATAATTGCATCAAGTGTTTTTTCTTGTTTTTAATTGAACAGCACACACAGGTATGCATAAATATTAAGTGACATATACATATGTCAACTTAGGATTGTGTTAAAACTTATGTAGGACAAGTTTAGCTTTACAATAAGAGTGCGTACGTATCATGGAAGTTTCCATTATGGTACTGTAATTTATGATCGTGCTCTTAAACCAGCAACTGTTTGGTGTGTTATAATGTTAGGTAGCCGAATGTTGTATATGTCACAGTATATCAAAGAAACGAAAATGTATGCTGCTTCCGATGATATGTTACGTGCTTCTAGTGTATGTGTAGCGGATATCATGCTGATCACACTTGACAATATTAATAAATTACACCTCCTGCAGAGGATTTTGTTCGTAATTAATACTAAGTGCATTTGCTCATTTATATGATAATTTAAAAGAGAAATTAATCCTTATTAGTATTATAAAACGTTTAACAAACACCTACTCGATTCTTCAGCAACAACGTCAAATCAATACGCGAGCATCAGTCACCTTACATTTTATCCCAGTAGGGTGTTGATGTTGAATCAATAAACTAAATCACTAATAAATCTAAATTTAAACACACCTAAATTTAAAAAAAAATTAATGTAGATATGATTTTTTTTAAACTAAAACGCGACCTACATTTTTTCAGCGTTTTTTTTTCTAATTTCAATGCAAAATATACGAGTTTATTTGTCGATGAGCTCAGATAACGGCAGCTGCAGTACGTATGACATTTCATACGCTAATATAAAGCCGTCGGTAATTCTCCATCAGATTACCATCTAAAAAAATATGCAAAAAAAACTTACAGCAGTTGCACATAATTCACTTTTATAATCTAATATTAAAAATTAAGGGCGAGAGAAAATATTCCAACTGTTGTTCTGCACGCTAGAAATGCATACACAATACCTTCTTTTTTCACTCTTTTTTTATCTTGGTTGTACCTATGGTCTGAACAATGCTATAAAAATAAAAAAAAATCGTATACACAGGAAGGGTTAAAGTGACAGCCGGCGTTTTATTGTTTTATGTTTTAAAACTAGTATGCAGGAAGTGTTGAATGGACTCGAGGAACGTGTAATGGAAGTAAAGAGAAAGAGTTCGACAATCACTATTTAGTAAGGAGTAAGCACAATAATAATCTATTGTAAAAATAGGAATATAGGCACGCGTAGGTTTAAAAGGAAAATTCATAATTTAAGCAAGCGCGAAATTAACGGAAAAAGCGTTTCTTATTGCGTAAAGTGAAATCCGATCTTTGAATGGCGTGAATTAAAATTGGCAGATTTATCGTTTAGTTAGGTATGGATAGAAAATTAATTTATGTGCGTGAAATCCCACACGACCACACACTATTAATTTGAAAGCTTTGGAAACAAATTGACGTTAATCCAAAAGGACAGTTTACATATTTTTTTCTTTAATAATCGAAAATTGTTATTTTTTTCTAAATAAACAGTAATTTAATCTCTAACCAACATCACTTCGTTATGTTTCATCTTTCAAAAGATATTACGATTTTTTATTGTATATTTAGGTTTCTACAGATGATTTACAATTCTTAAATTTAATGAAGCAATCTAATCAATCTTATTTAGGTATTTTTTACAAATAACATATAGATATTGTTTATAAAAAAGGAAATGATTTTTTTAATACGGAATTGGTTGTAACATTAAAAAAGTGTTCGTTAATGTTAATTTTATTTATGTAATTTTATTAATCAATAATCAAGTTCGTATTAAAGAAACTACATCTTTATAACTTTTATTACTATTTTAAGGTATGTGTAGATTCCAAAGATACATCGTTTCTATCGAATTGGTAAAGTGGATTAAAAGTAATTGAATTTGTGTATATTTGTAATATACGTTATAAAGATAAATTTGATTAAGAATCTTAATGTTAATATATTTAAACAACTTTTTAATTAAAATACTCTAAACTACAGTTGCAATAAACAAATATATAGTATTAATATTTATAAAAAAGTTCAATTTATAAAATAAAATCATTATTTACTTTTAGCTTTTTGATAACAAAACTTACTAATTACTATTTAAACTAAATGTTAGAGCAAATGCAATTTTGAATTTAATTGCATTGGTTTTTTGATTCCTATGGCAATTTAAGTACGCAAAATAATCTTAAAAAAACGGAATACAAAACCCAATGACAATATATTGGCCAAACGACGTATCTAAACAGTTTCTCTAAAAACTTTTTAATGAATTATTACACTGCAGTCCAATAGCATAATAAAAAACTGGTGTGGTCACCACACGACTTTCCTATAAGAAATGAAAAAGAAATGCCTACAAATTTTTTTAAGGTTATGTTGTCATAAAACCATTTTGAACTGATATGTACACATTTGTATTGATTTCCTAGCATATGCTATAATTTTTTTTAAAGTTTTCTCTTCGATTTCATTAAGATCATATCGACTAACTCTTATATTTGTGCGACTTGATATTACTTACCCCTTTAGTAAATCAGTAAAAAAAATCATCGCAGGCAAGATTCGAAACTATATTATATTTGTGAATTCATTTTAAATTACAAATTAAATATCTGGTAAACTGTTAATGTTAGAATAAATTGTTAGGAAGTATCTCTATAAGATCCTGTAAAAATCATTCGAATAATTTACATACGTACACAATTATATAAGAAAAACTGTTAAAAAAGGTGGATACACCCAATAGCGGTTTCTTTATCAAACCCATCTTTTGAAAAAGCAGAGAGAATATAAAAAGCCTACTCCATACTTAATTTCAGGTTACTAGGACTTTTGGTTCGAGAGTTATTGTGAGTACATACAAAGATAATTTAAATAAAATGCAGCACACAAACAAGCCAAAAGAATATAAAGAAAAATTGTTATTTTTTAACGTATCTTGCTCTCCTTTTAAGATATGAAATTTTTTTCTAAAAAAAAATCGTCGCAGACAGGATTCGAACCTAGGATTATATGTGGAATTCACTTTAAATTATAAATCAAATACCTAATAAACTGTTAACGTTAAAAATAATTATATTTGAATAAATTGTTAAGAAGAATCAACTCTATAAGAAACTGTAAAAATAATTCGAATAATTTACATACGTACAAAATTATATAAGAAAAACTGTTAAAAATGGCGGATACGCCTACTTCTGGTTTCTTTATCATACTCATTTTTTAATAAATCCAAGAGAATATAAAAAGCCAGCTTCATACCAAATTTCAAGTTACTAGGACTTTTCTATCTAATAAAACTGTTAATGTAAAAAAAATTATTTAAATAAATTGTTAGGATAAATTAACTCTATAAGAAACTGTAAAAATAACTCGAATAATTTACATATGTACAAAATTATATAGAAATACTGTTAAAAATGATGGATACACCCACTTCCGGTTTCTTTATCAGACTCATCTTTTGATACAACCGAGAGAATATAAAAAGCTAGCTTTTTCCCAAATTTCAAGTTATTAGGACTTTTGGTTCGAGAGACACCTAAAATTGTTTTGTTGAAAATACATTTTTCTGACTCAGGAGACATTGAAAAAAAAACTGGGATCGCTATACGATTTTTTATAATTGGCGTCTTGCATTTTGCGTTTCTTCGGAACATAGCGGGTGTAGTCGCCCTGTGTTATAAAAACCAAACCATCTTCTAGTCGGCTGATTTGCATCCCCAGAAAACAGTTCATAGCACTAAAAGTAATTTTGAATTCTTTTGGCAGCTAATTTAAAAAACTTTAGAATAGAAACACACCCTTCCACTTCCATCGTCAAATACTTCAAGCTGTTCAGTTCCAGTTCATCTAGATCACCATATAAGAATGCTGTTTTCACATAAAATTGTGCAAGATGCAAATTTTTCTATACCGCAACACTTACTACTCTCCTGACTGTGTCAAATCGAACCACAGTACTAAAAGTTTCTTTGTAATCCATGCCAGGTGTTTGCCAATTGCCTTTTGCAACAGTTCTTCCAAACCATTTGGTTTAATACGTAACACCCACCGATTTTATATTAATTTCGCATTTAATGGTTTATTTACCAAATCCCACGTTTTGTTTTCATTTCACTCCACTGCTTAGCATCACTAGAATTTATAGTTGAAACATATGAAAAAGGTACAACATTACATACGTAATCATTTAAATAAGCTAGTTTTCTTCTTTCTTTGTACTTTCTCGTCTCGTCTTCTTTCTCGTTGTCTTTTCGTTGAGTTCCTCCACACTAACAGATTCTTCGAGAACTTTTTCCGACACTGATGACTGCTCTTGTCTGGTTCTTGGTTTAAAAACGGATAGCTGTACCAATTTCGATGGCACAATTTACTCTGTAACCATTATTTCCAGAACATCTAACAAGTAAATCAGCAATGTTCCTTTTATTCCACTTTCGCTGTTTCTGTTTTGGCACATGTACAAAACATTGTGTACCAAATATGCGACAATGGTCAAAAGCCGTTCCATTCTGCTTCAATTATAATTCATATGGCGTTTTTTTTCTACTACAGTTGAACCAGTACAGTTTAATGTGTACACTGCAGTATTTACTGCTTTGGTCCACAGTTTAATCGGCATTTCCCCACTGTGTATCATTGAACGTGCACATTCTACCAGCATACGATTTTCACTTCCAGCTGCCTCGTTCTGTTCTGGTGTATTTCTGATTTCTGTTACTTTCGATTTGTCAAACTCGTTTACTCCGTCACTGAAGAATTGTTTAATTTCAACTATGGCAGTACTGGCTTCGTTCAAGTATGTTTCGAGGCATTCCCAAACTTCAGGTTTTCTCTTGATAAAAAATACGCAACGGAGTTTTAAATAATTGTCCTTAAAGCAAGTATTTTGCCCCTGACAGACTGCTCTTGTATTGGCCCGCAAGCATCTGCATGTATAATTTCAACGGGTACCTTTGCGCGGGCACTAAAATTTCCCCTATGTTTATTTGCATAACGCTTACTTTGGTGATACAAACGTTCGTGCCAAAACTGCAAACTGTCTTGTTTTAAAGCATAACATACTACTATTGTAACAGTAATAATGGTAATAACATACCAACGATATCATAAAATATAAGCGAAATATTTATAATAAATATTCGAAATGTTGACGGTCCGTTTCCAGACACCTACATATTCTTTTTTGAAAACCATTTTTTACTCTGAGCTACAGTTTTGAAAGCGTCTCTTATGCGCCTCTTCATATCGTGTGGTGTTGTCGGTGGCGTATTGCAGACAATTTATTTTTATGTATATTCATGAAAAAAATTGATTTAATTAAGTCTAGGGATCTGGGGGGCCAATTGTAAAAACCATTTCATTCAATCTATCTATTTTATTTACAAAGGGGGGGAAACTTAGCTATAGAAAATTGTAATACTATTTGATAGTAAAAAGTACATTTTCTAGTAATTTAAAAAATATGGCGTTCTATTTAAATTAATCAAGTTATAGCCACTTATATATTTTAATTGATAGATTTTAATTTTTGAACAGCCTGTATAAGACGTAAAAATTATTATAATTGTGATATAAAATATGATTTATTGTTACACTTCACTGTAAATTTTGCTCTCATAACTTAAATACTTTGTAAATATCTCAAACATGAAAATTAGATTATATTTTCACAAAATTCAAATTATTTAAAAAACCTTAAGGTTTAGGGCACACACTTATTTTGATTAGAGAATCTAATAATGTAATAATATACAGGGGTTTCATTAAAAAAAACACAATTTTTATACTTTTAGAGCTTTTGCAACACCTTTTATATTATGAAAATAATCTTAAAAAGTATTCATAACACTATTTTGAAGTCAAAACCCCGCAGAGATGGTAATTGTTTAATCTATTCCTATAGGCGGGGTTGAATTGGACAGTTCAAGAGGATGTATTGGACACATGCATCAATTTCTTAATATTGTTGGATCACAGTTTAATAACAACTGTTAAGACAGACAAATAAAAAAAAATTTAAATGTTTACATAGACATTTATTCAATAAAATTAACTTTTCATAGCTAACGCACATTTGAAAATTCTTTTGTGCCAAATAATGGTTGCCGCATCTTGTTAAGACGAGAGAAATTTTGTTGCAAATGTCTTTAAATGTCACAACAGCCTTCTCTTTTATAGTGAGAAATTTTATTTCATATTCAAACTTCGACTGGATCAATTTCAAAACATTACCAATGCAATAAAATATTTAATTTTTCTAAACAAATTTTACAACAGCATAACTTTTCTCTTTCACTACATCATATCTAGCTACACCGTTGTTGTAAGTCTTTTCAGAAGACAGTGAAGCATTAAAATATATTCTCTTGATTTTTCACACAAGTATTCATTGTCATTTTTAATGAAAAACGAAAACGAAAGTTTTCTTTTAAGAACAGTAACTATTTTTCTCTTCAGTTTCATATTATTTAGTGTTTCTGTAGCAATAACGGACCTATTTCGTTTACGGCTTCCTTTGTAGTGTAGCCTATATATTCCTTTAAAAAAAAAGCTTACATGTTATGCCTATACAGATTCTAGTACCTCAATACTTATAGAAATTGCCACACTGTTTTACTTTTGTAAAATCGCATCTAGTGTCTTAAAGGTTGTTAGATCAATCATGTTAGCTGCTGTTTTGTCAGCAGTTTTTACTGGGAAGAGACGATCAGACACAATTTATGTAAGAATTAAGAGCAGAACTGAAAAACAGTTTAAATACACCAAATACAAAACGGCATAATAGTTGCAGTTTATTACAAGTACGTATGTGGATGAAATGCCAATACAATTCCCTTTCTCTTACAAAAGTCTTGATCCTGTGCACTTAAATGTGACTCATGAGTATCCATTATGAGAAGCACAGGATTATCTTAGTAGCATCAAAGCGAACACGTTAAAAAATTTCCATTGAAGGAAGTGTGCTGCCACTAGCACAAATAATTTCGACTTGTGTGGTCAGTTTCTTGCACTCTCGAGATATAACTTGCTCTACTTGTTTGCGACTCTTTTGACCAACAATCTTCTTCTGTATGTAAAATAGTAGTTACTTCAATTTTATCTAAATTTAAGATTTGATTAGGATGCAAAACATGATTTTTTAACACGTATTCAAGTTTGTCAAAATCATATCAACTCAGTTAATATATTCTCTAACCAAGAAGGAATGGGAATTTTGTGACTAAACTTCACAAAAAGGTTTAGTTATTCAGATGTAATAAATTATTAAAATTTTATTCAAATGGATCAAGCGGTAATGACATATATGATATTTTCTTTTGTTTCTACTATTGTATTATCGTGTGTATTTTGTGCATGTTTTGATTAATTTCAATATTGTTATCTTTTGTGGTTATTTTGTTTAACGTGTTTTGAGAGTGTAGTTATGCCTAAAAACCGATTTTACAGTACCAGATCAATCGCCGATCAATGGTTAGGTAATGAAGGTTGTCTTGTAACCCTTTAAACAGTTTACCGTTAAATCAAAAGCTTCGGATTGCAATCCTATCGGCCACCTCTGATAGCTCAGCACAAATAACGTTTAGAGTAGTGTAGGCTCCACTGGAATGGCATAGAGTAGTTTTTAGTGATAAATCCCTATTCTGTTTGGAAATGCACTATGGCCATATCAGAGTATCAGAATGTAATAAAGAGGTGGAGAACGGCGCAATGTTCAATTTTCTGTTGAACGACACGGGCATCACACTGTGGGTATTATGGCATAGGGTGCTATACCCTATGGAAGTAAATCGCGTTTGGTATTTATTCAAAGCAATATGAACGCCTGGCAATATCTTAACAAGGTAGTAAAACCCCATATTCTATTTCTTCAGCAGTTGTGAGATAATACCCGGCCCAAACAGCAAAACACTCTATGAATTGACTCGAAGAGGCCATTGTTAATCTCTTACGATGGTAATCCAGATATCTCGACCTTTCTCTTATTAAACACATGTGGGACGTTATGGATAAAAGACTAAAAAACTTAGCGCAACCTCCACAGACACAAAAAGCTTTTCAGCATAAATTGCAAGTTGCTTAGGATACAATAACTCTATAAGAATTGGACCACTTACTGGAATCGATACCACAAAGAGCAAGGTAGTGTTAAGTCAATAGAAAAGGTTAACACATTATTAAATAAAAATTGTGTTCGTTTTTGTTTCTTTCCTTTAAAATTTTAATCATTTCAATGTCACAGAGTAATTTTTTTCTATTCATTATTTGTTTCTGTTTGTTAGTTGTGACCTCATCTGCAAATTTGACATATGGTAAATGAACGTTTGCTAAAAAAGTTATCAAAATATTGTCCATTTTTTAAAATGCTACTAAGAAGATTAGTGATGCAATGATGCAATCAGTCACATATCTGTCGTGATTGAGATTTGAGCTGAAATGAAGTTTACCACACTATTTTTATATTATCATAATTTCTAAATGAATTATAAACGACAATAATCTGTTATGAAAACTTAACGCAACTACTAGTTTGGTGTTTTGCAGTTATACCAACGATATTACAGTTGAAGATTTGATACGGCGTTTATGCCACTACATTTTTGACTTTAACTATGTGAAAATCCATTATTAACATTCAGCTAAAAAGTAACTACGTCTTTAATTCTTTCTGTTCTGACTTTAGTATTAAATTAAACTAAATCGTTTTACTTTTGAAAGCTTTTAAAATTTTCTAAATTTGTCTTCTCTTACAACACAATTTTTAAACGAACTTTTTGATCTAAACACAACTAAAGTTGAACTAAAACATGTTTAAACTTAAGATTGAAATTTTGTATTAACCATTATTTTAGTTGCGTGCAAATTTTTTTTTAAATTAGTGTAACTTAATTAGACTTGCCTTAGCTTTAAAAATTCTTGTTTGTGCTTAGCTAACATAATTATTTAATTTAAATTGGAATTTTTCTTAAGTTGATATTGTTACCTGTGATTTCATTGTATACATTTTTTTAATATTTATTATACATTTTTTTGACTGTGTTTTTAATTTGTTTGATGTGTCTTTCATTTTTATATAGTCGTAAATTTTAGTAATTGTTTTTGTCTTTTGCGAATAATATTTTTTTTAAATTGTGACATCTGATTTAAAACATGTAATCAAATTTATAATTTATGTTTCTACATTCATCAAAACGTTAAGAATATAACTTAGTTACGGTTTTTGTAAAATATGATTTCATTACAAGATTATTTTGTACTTAGTAATTACCTTTATTTAAACATGTTTCCATGTATACTTTAGTTAATATTTTTTTTATGTGTCATAGCACCTAGATCGCGTCATTTGTGTTGATAACGAAACAATAAAGATTTATTGTTTGCAGTAGATGAGTAATAAAAAACTTTCGATTAATCATGTTTGTTAATAAATCATCTTAGTTGTAATGTTATTATATAGTCGTTATTTGATTACCAGGAAGCTAGAGGAATATCTTCTACAAACAAAACCTATTTAAATTAGTGTTATTATTCAAGCACAGAAAAAATTAAGTAGCTACGTAGCAAAAAATGTTAGAGCAACATTATAATAGGCATAAGGTAATGTTAACATAATTGACTAACAGAAAGAAACTAAACGTATTAGATACAGAAGCTAGCAAACATTATAAGAATATAATTAGTATAAACTAATAACATATGTGTACGGTATGTAATAAATAATAAAAACGTTGAACCGCAAACGTTATTTTACAAATGAAATGATTTATGCGTTAAGAAAAATCGTAAAATATGTTGTGCAAATAGAATATGCAAATTAGCAACTACGTACAAATTATCAATATATATTTTTGGAAAAGAAATTATTTAAAGTAAATTTTTAAGCATAACTTATAACAAAGTATTTTCTTTGAAATCTATTTATATAACTTTTTATGTATTTGTTTTAAAAGGAAAATAAAGCGTATTCGTTATAAAATATACTAATAAAAATTACGGTAGTATAAATGCACTAAGATAAGAATTTTTGCAAGTTCTTAGAAGACACATAAAAAACGCAAACCATTGGTGAACATGAGTCGTTATAGAAACAACATTCATACTTTGATGTTTATCTGACGCAAAAATTTGTAATAAAAACAACATTACAATAAATAATACTGTTTTTGTTTTTTAATATTACCGATTAAAGATTTCTGACAATTGTTTTGCAGTATAACTTCTTCTATGCAAAAATGTTTTTTTGGCATCGTAAGACGTAGTAAGATAATATTTTAATATATTTTTTATATATCCGATACTTTAAGCATTGTATTCATAAAGGACAAGATTTCTGCGTGATAATTTTAAACGTGTATTTTTTTTGCCAAAAACAGATTTTAATGTTATATAAAATTTATAATGAAACGGTTCGCCTCCTGGTGAGTGGTAAATTTCGGTTTTAATCAAATTAATGATTCCTTCTTGTAGGAGGTTGGATGAAAGCAACTACTTCAGTACTATTGCGACGTTTCGTGCTCGTGATGAACACTTCATCAGGCTCGCTAACTTTATTGTAAGAAACAAACATTTTAGTATACTTTATAACATAAAAACAAAGATTAAAAATGTGTATAAAAATGTGTATAAAAACATAAGCGACAAACAAGACAGCACTATGAAATTTAATTGTTTTGAGATTACTAACATTATTATATTTAAAATTGTTAATTCTAATAAAACCTTGAGTCAATAACTAGTAACTAACCATTAAATATTTGTAATTAAAATATAAAGCGGATGAAAGGGTTTACTTACCACTGAGTCACGTAATTTTTTCTAAAATAATTAAGCTATAATTAATACATTTAAGTTCAAAACGTTAATTTGTACATCGTGCACATATTTAAAACGTACGAATGATATAAATTTTTGATGATGCTATATGGACAAGGTGAAAGGTTATTGATAGGAGAGGAATTTTTGTTTGGTAAATAGGATATTAAGTAATTATTGATTATTAAATAACCACACTAATTATACAATTTTATTTTACAGGTGTTATCAACGGGCAGTTTTTTTGTTTTAGTTTTAGTTTAATTTAATTAAGAAGATAGTTAGGTTAGTTAATTAAGAATAGAACATAAGTTAGTAAGTAAGTTAGATAGGTTGTAAATATTCTTTTTATTTGTGTTTTATGTTCGTTTTTTTATTTTTTTAATTAAATTATTATATACCGTGCTGAGGTTTTGAGTGTCCGTTCTAAAATTGACGTTGTTCTCATATACATTAATAAAAATCATTTTAACAAAAGACTTGTTGCAGAAATGATTTTTATTAATGTATATGAGAACAACGTCAATTTTAGAACGGACACTCAAAACCTCAGCACGGTATATAATAATTTAATTAAAAAAATAAAAAAACGAACATAAAACACAAATAAAAAGAATATTTACAACCTATCTAACTTACTTACTAACTTATGTTCTATTCTTAATTAACTAACCTAACTATCTTCTTAATTAAATTAAACTAAAACTAAAACAAAAAAACTGCCCGTTGATAACACCTGTAAAATAAAATTGTATAATTAGTGTGGTTATTTAATAATCAATAATTACTTAATATCCTATTTACCAAACAAAAATTCCTCTCCTATCAATAACCTTTCACCTTGTCCATATAGCATCATCAAAAATTTATATCATTCGTACGTTTTAAATATGTGCACGATGTACAAATTAACGTTTTGAACTTAAATGTATTAATTATAGCTTAATTATTTTAGAAAAAATTACGTGACTCAGTGGTAAGTAAACCCTTTCATCCGCTTTATATTTTAATTACAAATATTTAATGGTTAGTTACTAGTTATTGACTCAAGGTTTTATTAGAATTAACAATTTTAAATATAATAATGTTAGTAATCTCAAAACAATTAAATTTCATAGTGCTGTCTTGTTTGTCGCTTATGTTTTTATACACATTTTTTATACACATTTTTAATCTTTGTTTTTATGTTATAAAGTATACTAAAATGTTTGTTTCTTACAATAAAGTTAGCGAGCCTGATGAAGTGTTCATCACGAGCACGAAACGTCGCAATAGTACTGAAGTAGTTGCTTTCATCCAACCTCCTACAAGAAGGAATCATTAATTTGATTAAAACCGAAATAAAATTTATAGACAACGTTCAATTTGATTTAAAAACTTTTGATTATACTTAAAATATTGCTAAAATAGATATACGTATTCTGCAAGAAACTAAAAAAAAAGGTAAATGTCCAAGCAGGTTAGATAATTATATAATGATATACAACAAGGTGACTAAAAGAAACAAAAACGAACTAAAAAGTCGCTACATTAATATATAAATAACCAAATTGTAGAATGTAAATATAAATAGGGGACAAACACATGGATGTATTAGGAGTACATGTCCTTGAGAATAACAGAGATGTAAACACCAAAAAAACTTCCTATGAAAAGTTTCAGAAAACAACAAACCAAATTGCACCTAATGAGTACATGATACCAATGAGAGACCTCAACGCTTGGGTAAGAAATGAGGTCACATTTTTTCACGTCATAGAAGAATTTAAATAAACGTTTGATGACACCAAACTGCAAAAATCAATGACCGACTCTATTTTAACAAATAAAGAACTACATCTATCTTAAATTTTAGACGTAAGACCGCTAACCTCTGCAGAAAAAGAAAGTGAAACACGTATATACTGGAATAGAAACAATTAGAAACATAACAATACAAAGATAAAAATATTAAAAGTCTAGAAAATGTTTTTATAGTAAACTTTTATTAAACTTAAAAGTTTGCAAAAAAATTCAAAAATAATCAAATTACAGAAAACAATAGAGTAGAAAAAAGTTGTGCAAAAATTAAAACAACCATTTAAGTGCTGCAGAAGAATCTGTAATCAAAACAAAAATAGTAAATTTCAAAGAAAACTCCCATGGTTTTGTAAAGAAGTAAAAGAAAGATGCAGAGAAACAAGCATACCTACAATACGCATCAAACAGAATACAGCAAACATATAATAATTATAAGATAAATCAAAAAATTGCTCCGGGAACGCTTCTCAAAACAAATGGAACACGACTTTTATGATCTGCAAAAAGAAATGCGGCGTTTCATAAGAGGACAAAAAGCAGGAATAAACAAATTAGTTGAAGTAGAACATATAAATAAGAATACTTGAATTGATTACCTACAAAAGCTGTACAAAGAAAAGGAAAATCAAAGAAATCAAAAAACTTACAGATTATATCAAAGAAGAAGAAACTGTAATAAATAAAGCAAAGAAACTGTATTAAACAAAGGCGTTCGACAGATTAACGTTAAAAAACGTAATCTATCTATTTTGCAAAAGAGAAATCCAAGTAGATATAATCAAAACTGAAACAAGACAGGGACCCTTCTTAAATCATTTACTCTTTAATTTAATAATGAACAAAATTTAAAAAAAATTCAATGCCGGCAAATGAAAATAGTCTGCTAAGCAGATGAAGTAGTTTTAATAGCATAAGACAAGAACAACTTTTCAAAGACTTAAATTTAACATGTCAGCAAAAAAAAAGCTGATAGCATGATACATGCAACACTTGGAGAATAATAGAACAAAAAAAAAAGAACAAAATAACCATATCAGGAAAATGGAAAAACAGGTTAGTCAAAATATTCAGAAATAAATCACTATCAGGTGGAAAAGGCAGGGGCCATCCACACAAAAGCTGGAGCGACAACATTACCTAGAGACATAAAGATATCAATTAAACTGGCAAAAATGTCTAATTACAAATAAAAAAAGAACGTTTTCCACTTTTTCTAAATTTTACCAATTTTAAATTTCTGTATAAGAGATTACTTCTTGCTATTGTATTCGTACATGTATTGCAACGTGTGACGTTGGGTACACACACAATTTATACAGAATGGAAGCTATAGAAACGTTACATTGTTACTTGCTGTTTATTCTAAATACAATTATAAATGTTTAAACTTAATTTTACAATACATATATACATAGCACCGTAAAAATAGAAAGCGATAGTATAATGGAATTTTAAAAAACTAAAATCTAGTACACAAAAAGTTGAAGAGATAGTTTGGCAATTGGCGACAACGATAAAAATTAGTAGAATTTAGGTATCCACAGGTAGAATTTGTATTACAATTTTTAATTCTGGATAACTCCCGTGTTGTTGTTATCAGACAAGCTGAGCTTTCGTCACACGTCGTAGTGAACATTTTTAGAGTTTAGAATAAACTTATTGATTACTTCCAATCAATAAAACTGGCTTTTAAATCTTTGGTAAAAAAAAACTAAAACCTCAATATTATTCAAACAATTTTTAATTATTTTAATAAATTTTCAAATTTTTCGCTGATAGTAATTAAAAACATTTCCCAAAACCTTAAGGTAACAAAATTTAATGACCTGTTTCCAGCACGTGCTCTGCTACTGCTTACTTAGAAAATTGTTTAAGACGACTACATATTTGATGTTCTTTAACACAAATTCCTGCGTTTTTCGCGTTTCTTGAATGTGTGTACGATTAGAATAGCAAAGAATGCTACAAACGCTGTCAGACTAAAAAGTAATAACGTCCTTCGCCGGATTTAAAAGTTGACTCAATTTAGGAAAAACAGAAAACCGAGTGATAATGTTGTGGTTAGTCAACATTTTTTTATACAAACCTTAGTGCCTGTGACATAAGGTATATAAGCTATAGATAACGGTTGACATTTAAATTCCGCTGTTACTCTTTATTTTGCAAAAGTAAACTGTGGTATAAAAAGATGGTTTCTTTGGCCTGATAAAATGCACGAAGCACGAAACATAACCATATTAAAAGATTAGAGTGGTTTTATATTGCCTCTCTTAGGTGAAGAGAAAAAAAAACAATTATCAATTAAAATTATCATTATACTAAAAAATCTACTGACAACTTCTGAGAAGGGTGATAGTGACACAATCCATTTAAATATCTACAGGATATATAGGATTTTTCGATATATTTTGGAATATTTTGGAAGGTTTTCGATAAACTAAATTTGTTAAAGTACCATCTTTATTTCGAGTAACTAGGACGTCAAAAAATGGTAAAAAAGAGTACATTTCTAATTCTATAGTAAAACGAACATTTTGATGAATTGAGTTTAAATCACATAGAAACTCGTTGAGTTATCATCAACCCATCTGTACCAGCACTTGGGTTTTAGATAAAATGTGATTACCTCTTTTTTTAAAATTTTTCATAAATATATTAGCAACAACCGGTGAAACCGGAGAACTCATGGCGATTCCTATTCCTGTGAATAAAACTTTTCTGGAAAAGTAAAACATTAAACATTTTTTGATAATAGA
The DNA here is from genome assembly GCA_035610365.1 of Aquatica leii. Lineage (NCBI taxonomy): Eukaryota > Metazoa > Arthropoda > Insecta > Coleoptera > Lampyridae > Aquatica > Aquatica leii. The sequence continues at coordinate 39,136,283 of CM069435.1, read as the reverse complement.
TACTATGTCGCGTAAAATATTGTTTTCGCGAAATGAAGATTTGTTACTTGTCATTATTCATGCATTTTCTAATAGTAGTAATTTTAATTAAATTTCATGATGCCTCTGTTTGTTGACTCTCCTGTATGTAAAAAAGTTTAATTTTTATTTTACATTATAGAAGGGCATTTTCACTTGCATCCTTTAAGTCGCTGTGAACGTTCGATTTTAAGTCACTATCTGCTAAATTGTCAGTTATTCTTCTTTCATCATCGGTTATTTCTATTACACTTCTGTCTGAATCCAAACCAACAATTGCAGACGCTTTTAATAATTGCATGTATGTAAACAATTTTCTGGATAGCGGAGATACAATTAAAGAATCTAATCAATTAGCATTAAAATTAACTTAACTTTTACGATTTTCCTTAAAGAATACGTTGGCTTGTGAGCGAGAGGTGATGAAAGATATTACTGAAGATGATTGCGCAAACTTTTGTTTTTATGTAGGAGAAAAGGGTTTTGCTATAAAAACGTGAGGATTAGTTTGGAACTACAAATCGGACACTTTAACGTACCAAATAGAAATTCTTAATGATCTACAAGTCATCAATAAAAAGAGGTTGCTATCATGCATATCAAAGATATTTGACCTTCTTGAATTGTTGACTCCATGCTCCATGTATAACATTAGCAAAATTAATGTTGCAAGAGTTGTGACAAAAGCATACTAACTGGTATGATCCACTTCCTGAAGAGCTAAGTGCAAAATGAATGGAATGGAATTGCTTGATAGTGATCGATATTCATGGATTTGCAGATGCTTGGGAATCAGCTATTGGTGCACGCATATATTTAAGCAATTTTTTAATTAAGTTGGCATTTGCAGGTAATTTAAAATGGCGACGATCATGGTGCTTTTAATACGTTTAAAATTATTTTAGCGAGTTTGCTGGGGCTTTGAAACGGTTTTTGCCAGTAGTATTAATCTGCGGGGATCATAATTTTTTTTATAAATGTTGGCACTTATCCAGTAACTTTTGGAAACCGTACTATTGGAATCAATGGTTCACGCCTGTGGATTTTGCCCTATCACTAGAATCCAATTATGGCGATAGATGAATTCCGTTTCACTTTAATTGTTTGCCGACCTATTGTATAATAAAATTTTCCAATTGTATTCAGTTTTCTAATTAGTCATTCAGCCTTAACCATTTTTTTAAAAATGAATTCATCGTATTACTTATTCTAATTTGTAACTATCAAGATTCTAATTGTAGACCATACTAAATAATTTTATTTTTAGTAGTAAATTTAAAACATCTTTAACTTTGTGTAATGCAGTTTGTCTTGAGTACGCTAACGTTATACCACTCTTTGATTGTTTGAATGGAATCACTGCCAGATTTAGGCACACCACTCCGTATATGTAAAGTTACATATTACGCACGTCTCGTCAATTAAAAAATAAGAAGTAATGAACGTTACTACTTGATACAAGGAATTTCGGTAAGGTAAGTTTGTTGTACTTATTTTAATCAGTCTTATTAATTATATTTGTCGGTTATTATTTGATTGTTGATTATTACTTGATAACACAAAATAAGACGTAGTACATTTTATCGTTGGGTAGAATTATATACGCTTCTGTTATTTTTGTTTAATTTTTTTATTTTATCCTATTCGCTTTGTTAGTGGGTTCAGATGCCTGCCAGCCGATGATCTTATTGGTTCAAGCAGTGGTTCTTTCTTTTATTATAGTTTCTCATTCACGTCCATTTACCGACATCGTATCTAGCCGTGGTAACGTGGTTGTTACAACGGGATCAATAAAAGGTTGGTACTAATATCTGATATTGCTAATTGAAAGACTGAACAAAATTTTCAGAATATGGTAGTCTTTTCTGCTTAATATTTTAATAAACTTACAAGTTACTTCGAAATTTTATAACTAGGTAAATTTATAGCGCTGTTGAAAAAAATATATTAGACTTATGAATTTTAGGTAATCCGTAAAATTGGGAAGTTTTAAAATCTTTTTCTTTCGCCATAGGTTCTCGGCTTTGACCAGTTGTTTCTAATATAATACAGAAAATTTTGAGAAAAAAGCTTTATTTTGTAACAGTCTCGGGTAGCTAGTGGAGAAAATTTAATAACTCAACACCCCAACTTAATACATATAATGTTCTTATAAAACGTAGTTTACAACTTAAACTTAATTAATGAATTAAATATAGCATTGCAGGCTTCTGTTTTACAAAAAAAAAATCGTTCGGAGGTATATATTTGTTTATTTATTCACCCAAGTTCAAGTCCATCAGCTCTGCTAATGTTGCTACAATCTCGCACCAGGTGGCAGTCGAGCATTGATCTTGCGTGTTCGGGCGATTGCGGTATCGGTGACTGGCGTAATTAAAATACAGTAGCTGGACCTGGTTTACTGGTCTTAATCGATGCGGGGGACTCTCCTTAAGAACTTTTAATTGAGAGAAACTTAATTGATGAATGAATCTAATTATAGGGCCAATTAAACAAAATACTCAAGGCCGTTGAATCAAGGTTGAATGCAATAAATTGCGACGACTGAAATGACTGCGCGTGAGCAAGCAAATTATTTCAATAGTACTAAATTACTTTGAACACGTACCGGTAACAAACTTCAAAAATCTCGTTGCGTATTCATTTATGTTACTTGATTGTTTTAATGAGGGAGTTATCTCAAGTCATCTGGACTTCACCGACGGGCTTCAGTTAACCCTCAGGGGGTTGAAATACCTTCCTATCGTAGTCCTGGGAGAGACACGCCCAACCGGACCAGAACGTAGGGGTAAGACATCAAAAATTAGAATAATCCAGGTACTAGCGGTTGTCAATGTTATTTGGAGTTTCAGGTATGTAAGCGATTATGGTGCGAGGATCTCGGAAGAAGTTTTACCGGAGCCGGGTTTCGGAAAACAAGTACCGGAGACGAATTTCGGAGAACGAGTCCTGATGAAGCTGGTGCAGCGGATTTTATAGCCGATTTCGTCTCGCTTGACTGCGTCTAAAGAAGGGAACGCTGCACGCTTCGTCCTAGAGTTGGTGGGATAAACAACCAACGGGTAAAGTTTTTGCGTACTAATTGCAGAATTGCTGACCAATTTTGTTGCAATTACAGAGCCCGATTTCGAATCATTACAACTTATCTAAAAAATTTATCAAAAACTCTAGTTCAGGTACAGATACGTTGATAACACCTTTGTCATTTGGTAACTCGGTTCATCAAAATATTTGTTTTACTATGGAAAAAAAAATCTTCTTTGCCGTTTTTGGAAGTTTTAGTTACTCGAAATAAAAATGGTTCATTATCAAATTTAATTTATTAAAAATTTGGTTATACAGATAGATATTTAAATAGATTGGCTTACCATTATCCTTCTCAAAAAAAAACACGAATTCTTTAGTGTACAGTGCGGTTTCTCTAAAATGACCCCAAAATCTTTAAAAAGAATTAAATTATCTAACCAATGTGTTAGTGGCAAACAATTGCAATAGAAAAAATATCAATTACAAAGTTTACTTTTGCAAAACCAAGAGTAACCACAAAAGCTAAGTCTCGACTATTGTCTATAGCTTATCTAACCTATGTCAAAGATACCACGGATCGGATCAAAAAAATCCGATCAAAGAGGTTATTTCTTTTTAGTTTGACGGTGTTTATAGAATTCCTTGCTCTTGTGATCGTGCATACATTACAGAAATGGGTAGAAGCGTAAGAATTCGTATTAAAGAACATCAAAGATGTAGTCGTCTTAAACAATTTTCTAAGTCAACACTAGCAGAGTATGTGCTTGAAATGGGTTATCAAATTTTGTTTGAAAACACTAAAATTTTGACTTGTGTTTCTAATTACTATCAGACAAAAATTAAGAAATTCATTAAAATAATTAAAAATCTTTTCAATATTAACCTGTTTTGGTTCTCCTTTACGAAAATTTAAAAATCATTTTTATCAATCGGAGGTCGATTTTATAAAAGCGAGGTTTCACGGTGCAATCAATTAGTTAATTCCAGGCTTTAAAGATTTCCACAGCGACGTATTATAAAATCTCAGTTTGTGTGATACCGACAACACGGAATTATCCAGAACGGAAAATTGTTAAATATAAAAATTGTTTTTTAATTAAATAACTATAAAAGCAAAAATTTTCTGTAAAATAAACAAAATGTACGCTTTTTACATCTTGCAAAACTTATCTTGAAGTAACTATTTGACTAAACTTAACGGTTTTTTAAAACTTAGTTATAAAACTACTTCTGTGTTAATTTTTTGTATTCTGGATTTCTTTGATAAAATATATATTTCACACAAAAATGAGCGCTATTTTCGTTAAATATTTAGAACATATTTAAACATTCTCGAACTTTAAGATGATTCGAAGCGATTTAAGAAACAAGCAAAATATTCTAATCAAAGTCAAAGCAAACATATAAAAGATAAACAACAGAAATTGATGCCAGTTGGTCTAAAAAATAACGTGCTTTTGGAAAGTGCAGATTCAGTGGTTTTACGCACGTACCGTAATTTTACCGCAAACGCTGTTTAAATTTACAGTTACAATATTGTAAGGATTTTTATTAAAGCTATTTTATTTATACCACAAATATGTACAGGTTTATAACTAACCGAACTAATTAAATATAATGATATTTAATGCAAACACTTACGCTAATTTTATATAGTACACTCACCGAAAGATAACTAATATTTATTTAAACACTAACGCTTGTTTACATTAAAGTCACGTGCAAGATTATACACTGTGGATTTATCTCGACACGCGTTAATTGCTGCTTTATTTAGACTTGAATAATCTTCTTAATACTGCCGTTTTCGAATTACTGGAACAACAGACCTATGATTCGTTTGTACCGCATTTATACATTTTGGCAATCTTTCGCGAATGTTCTATAGCTTTCGTTGAACGTTCTGGAAAATGGATAACAATTTCGTGCAGGCTCTCGAACTTGAGAATAATTTCTCGAACGTTTTAATATAAATTTATTCTGTAAGTTATTGTTTTTATTAATTAGTCATAATTTCCTAAGTGTATTGTTTGTGTTTTAGTTTTGTAAAATTAGTTATAACTGAGTAAATAGTTCAAATAAACTAAATTTTTGAGTTTGTAACAGTATACAAATAGAAGATGGTAACAGCAACTTTGCTAAGCTTCTTTGTTGTAGCTTTTAGTGTCAAAATAAAAACATAAATCAATCTTGAATTATTAAATTAATAGTTTTATTTAAAATTTTATAAATACATAAACTATTTACACTTACGCAACTACTAAGAAATTTTTCTGATTCAATTGTTCTTTTATTAGTATTGCCAGCATTTGTTAAAGCCTTTGAATTTATATTTTTGATTTATTTTGGTTATATTAAATTCGTCCATCTCGCAATCGATGAAAAATTTTAATCATAATCTATTGCAACAATTTATTTTTCTTTATCCGATTTATTAACACATATTTTATTAGTAATAATAATTTTTGTATTTACATAATAGTGTTATGTTTAACTACAAATCATTATTGTTCATTATTACAATAAAATACATAAAGTTATGTAACATAGTAAGCGTAATAAATCTGGATACCGGCAGCTTATTAGAACTTAGACGGATTTATTATTTGTAATGCAATGTTATTTAACCGTAAGGTATATAAAATGAAGAAAGGATATATGTATGTGTAGGGTGTAGAAATAAAATGAACGCGTATGACTAATTGCGGAAATACTTTTTCTGTAGGTATAACAAGTATAAGTCAAAGTAATAGAACGCAACTATAAATAATTGGATTAGATATTTCAAATGTATTTTATAAAAGACATAACTAATTACTAAAATAAGATAATGAAGTATTAGCCGAAGAATAACTATTGACAGGTTTAATACATTTAGATTTAGGTTTAAGTTAAAGGAAGAAACATAAAGTGTAAAGCAATACAATTGCAAATACACTTAATATATCAATATTTTCAGAAAAATAAAATACAGCAAAGTTTTAAACTGGAACGATTAAAAAAGTAAAAAAATAATGATTAGGGTGAAACAGAATTGGTATAAATCGTATTAGTTTAAAATAAGTATTAAAATAATAATAGACACAAAATTTTTTCAAATAAAATGAATTTTACTCTTTGTACTTTATTAAAAAGTAATAATTATGTTAAGTTTGATTTAAGAAAATACAACAATAATTATAAAGACAAAATCAGCTGTAAAATATGAGTTTGGAGATTTTTATCTTTTAACATGAATTAATTAAGGTCTCTAAAATATAGATTAGTATTATTGATTACTCTATAATGCAAATATCGTTTCATCTAGTTTTAACCGCGTTTGCGACAAAGATTTAAACCAGAAATAAACAAATTCATTGTATTCAAACCCAATTTTAATTAATACTATTATGCTATATAAAAAATTATATATAAATCAATTGTTTTAAGCTAGTAGTTTCGATTAAAGCTCAATAGACCAAACATTTAGATTTGTACAAAGAAGAACATCATTCTATTATTTTGCTGCTTACCAATCAGTCTTAGTTGAATTGTAGATTTCAATAGAAGTTGCTCAGTTTCGTGGTAAATTCAGTATCTCGATCTGAAAAATATAATTACTGTTCTAACGACGTTTACAATGTCCATAAATAGTTATTTACATAACGAGGTACGTAAGTAAACTTTTTTAATCGACGAAATAACTGAGGTTTGCAAAACTTCGGAGATCAAAAAAACTACTATTGTAAGTTGTTCAGTAATTTACAAAAAAAGTTAAAATACTTATACATTTTGAGATCATAAATATTTTAACAGAAAATAAACTAAACAAGTCAAGTCATAGCAACGAATTATACACCCAAAAAATTAACAATGTTAATAAATAATATGTGATTATATGATATATTTTCATAGCAACGTACTTTACTGCCTATGCGCATGTGTAGATTACTCTTTTGCGATTGGTTGTTGATGTTGTACTAGCAAGCTTTACTTACGCTTTCTCAACTGGTTGCTACGTTGTAAAAGTTGGCTATCGTAAACAATATCAGATAAATAAAATTACAAACAGTACATGGACATAGGACATTGTCGAATAAGTTTACTGATTTTGATATTGGTATGGTCGCTCAGAAATTCGTAGATGATCTACGTTGTGCTGATTATAAAGGCGGTATTTGGAAATTTTCATTTCATTTCAATAAAAACATTAAATACTTTGTTACTCCATGACAGTTCAGATTACCTACAACGATTTTAATTCCTCAGCTGTTATAAGCGCCTTCTATAAATTTTTGCAAATCAAATGTACTAGAAATAAGTTTTAGATCAAGAAAGAGCAAAACCTAGAAACTTGTGTTCATCTTCAATTTTTTTTTGGAATTTACACTTATAATATCTCTTTTTCGTGAGCACATTGTATATATCTAGGTTGTTCGTATTTACGTTCGACACCAACATAAATTAGTAGATAATAAAGAGAGTGTTACTTACGGTTTTCCAGACATGCGATTAAATACACGGTGTCAGAGTTCTACCAATTGCAGAAACACAGGATTTTTGACTACGTTTTTATAACAACAATTCAAGTATTGTACAAACTGGTTGGAACTCTGTGCATTATGTTAACTTATTAGACAAATGTGGTGCGATTAATTACACTTCTGTATCAACCATCTGAACCACAAATGGTATACTATTATACTTTCAATTTTATTACTTATGCTAATATTAACTTTTCTTATATATTATTTTGTCTCAATTTATTGTAACTTATTATATTAAGTTATTAAATACACTGTACAATTAATAAATTACTTTATATAGTAATTGTGTCTGAAGGTTAGAATAAATAAAAACTTTTAATCAAGCTACTCTTTGGTTACTTGTATGTAGACCACGGAGGAGTGAGGTTACTTTAGGTCATTTGAACCGTTGTATCTTGGTCACGGAGGAGGAGTAATACGCATAGTGAAATATTAGTTTACGAAGTCCTCCTCCTCCTGTGTACTGTGTGGGTCTTCTTCTGTGTAGGTCAGAGAGTAGGAGTAAGGTTACTCTAGGTCATTTAAAGTTTTTTTTCTTCTGTGTAGGTCTGTGAGGAGGAGTCAAGTTTCTCTAGGTTGTTTAAAGATTTGTCTTTTTCTGTGTAGGTCTGTGAGAAAGAGTAAGGTTACTCTAGGTCGTTTAAAGCTTTGAATGTAGGTCAGTGAGGAGGAGGACTCTTCTTCTTGTCACAGAACTCTTTAACTTACCCTACTAATTTCTTAAAATTGCAAAAATGTAATAAAAATTGATGTTATTACAAGTAAATTGCTGGTAAGTGATCCAACGATATTGTAAACAAAATACGTCAATAATAGCTATTATTCGATCAAATACGTAATACGTATCATGATACCATGAACTGTGTGAACTAAAACAAATCTGATTTTATTTATAGTGATGTGTTTTGTGTTGTAAATTAAGGTGAGTTCATCTAAAATTTATTTTCTATTTTAGATTTATTAAAACGTAAAAGCCAAATACTTGCATCTCAAAAATCCTTTTATATTTGGTTATATAAACATCATTGTTAATTGAAGTAAATTCAAACAGAATAATTAATAAGCACTAATATTACTATTTCTAGAAATTTATAAAGTTTGAAATAACTTGAAATAATTAATGTTAAGAAAATACTTTCGAGATTGAGTTTGAGACGTCGAAACTTTTCCATTTTTCATAAATAATTTGTCAATTTGTTTACTTACGTATTAATTTCCTTACAGTATACAGGATGTCAGAAAAAAAGAAGAAATTGTTTGGATACCAAAATTTGCTGAATAAAAGAAAAAGAGAGGAAGAAGAAGAAAACCGTGAATTACGCATTTTTTTTTACATGAATTCAATGAAAACCTACTATAAGTCAATGTATGCCGTACATTGACTTTTTGTGCAATTTTTCTTTCTGTGTAGTAATAAGTTGTTTGAAAAAAACAATTGTAACTTTTTAAAATGCATAGAAATGATTTCCAATTTCCACCCGATTATGTCAGAACATACAAAACGCTCTCAAATAAAAGATCACAAAAACTAGCTTGGGGATAAAATACAAAATAAAGTAATCAACTTGATCGGTGAAAATATCAAATCCAAAATTTTAGAACTAACTAAAAAGGCAAAATATTATTCCATATTATTAGACTGTACTCCTGATTCTAGTCACCAGAACAAATTTTAGTTTGTATAAGATTTGTTAATGTAAAGAGCACGGGAATTAGTATGGAAGAACATTTTTTATTATTTTTTCCTATAGAAGGAGGCTTGACAAAATGTTTTTTGTCGGCGTTAGAGAAAGAAGGCTTAAACTTCAATGATTTGCGGGGTTAGGGTTACGACAATAAGGAAAATATGGGTGGTAGGCATAATGGTCTACAAAAACAAAATTTGGATTTCAATTCGCCAGCTTTCTTTGTTTCTTGTTGCAATCATACCTTAAATTTAGTCGTCAATGACGCCACAAAATCGAATACTTTGAGCATCAATTTTTTTTCTTTAATTCAAGCACTGTTTATATTTTTTTCAGTTTCTACTAAACGCTAGTCAATTCTAAAATCTCGATGGTCTAGTAGAATAGATGCAATAACTCTTTTAAGGTATCAACTTGGGGAGGTTTATAATGCTCTGTTTAAAATAATCAAAGAAAACTTTGAAAATTGCAAAATTTTCAGTTCATTTGAATTCTTGTATTGTGATATAATATTTTAAGTAAAGTTAACATTGTTAGTAAAATTATTCAAAAACCGAACTTTGATGTTGCTCAGTGTTGTAATCATTTACACTACAAAACTTTAAAGTTCAAAATTGGTTGTTTTTTTAATGGTCTAGATGTAATCATAACATCAGTAGATGAAAGATTCCAATTACTTTTGTCTTATTCTAATAATTTTGCGTTTTTATGGAATATTGATAAATTTAAAAATTATTCTGAAAACAAACAATTAGAATTATGTCAAAAAGTTGAAAATTTATTAAACGACAAAACTCGCAATGAACGGGACATAACTGCCGTAGAACTTGTTAAAGAATTGCAATATTTAAAAAATTTTGATGAAAAAATTACGTCTCCAGAAAAAGCTTTAAATTATATAACAACTAACAGTTAAGTGGATTCTTTTCCTAATAGCAGCATAACACTTCGTATTTTATCAACAATGCCGGTTTCTGTTACTACCGCCGAACAATCTTTTTCAAAATTCAAAATAATAAAAAATTATTTAAGATCGACCATGGGGCAAAACCGACTAAGTAATCTTGCTATCATTTAAATAGAAACGGACCAGCTAAAAGAATTAGACACCGAAGATTTAATTAAACAATTTGCAAAAATTAAAGCACGGAAAGCTCAATTTAAATATTAATAACAATACCTAATACCTGTATATTAACCGTTATTATTAAAATAATATATTGTTTTGTTCTTATTTGTCGATCAGTTTCGTTCTGTGGCATATGAACGAGTATTTTTAATGTTTTAAATATTTTTTTAATTTCTTGTGCTTTTGTATCATATATTACATTTGAAACTAAAATACAAAAATTTCGAGTTGTAATACTGTTAACTTAACCCGTATCTGTACTCACATATGAATGTAATATACATTATTTGGGGCGTTAATTTAAATTTGCACAAGGGCGCCAAAAGTGCTAGGATTTCACCGATGCGAGTAATTTCACTGATTGAGAATTCTGAACAATTTCTTCTGTCTTCTGAATTTATTACTTTTACAAACTTATAATAAACACGATTTTTATTTATATGATAAGTACTTAGATACACTGCACAGTTAAATAGGAATTGCAAATATGCATGGTACGCAATATTAAAGTTTTTTTTTAGTATAGTCAATACTAATTACTATTGCATTGTTATCTTATAGTATGAACAACACAAGAGTAATTAAAAACTTTTAAATTAAATTTATTAATTTTTTTTATTGCAATAAAATTGTATACACAGCAAGTATTTCTATTAGGTCACACTTAAAGTAAAATTAGAATATTCAACATGTTTTGCTTGCAAAAACAGTAATCACGTTAATAACATCACATTAAACAATGAAAAATTATATAGTTGTGCTTGTGACAAATTGTATTTTTTGCATTTACAAATTGCAGAAAAAGTGCCTACACTGAAGAGTAATAAATAATACAAAAGTAATACATTAATCTGTGTGTACGTATAGAATACGCAATCTTATAAGTAATGTTTAATTAATAATTTATTTATAAGAAATTGTGTTCCATGTTAGGAAACAAAGTAATACATCTTTTTGACATTTTTAAATAATAGCCAGCTTAAAGTCAAGCAATATTGCACGGCTGTAGATTAGTAATAAGTTTCTATTGTATGGTAATGTTGGCAGCGGCACCCATCTCTCAAGTGTTGATTGTTGTGAATGTAATAAACTTAATGTATTAGGACACCCAAACATGTTACTGTATTAAATTTTTGGCCAGTATAAATGTAAATTGTAAATGACTTTTTTTAAGCGCTGCTACGTTACGATGACAAACAACGCCTGATAGTATTTCGCATACAGTATTTTACACAAAAAAAAACAATTTAACAAATCGGCGCCGTTTGCGTTTTGGAACTTCTGGTAAATAAAATGTTTGTGGTTTTGCATACAGAAAGTCTGTACCAAGGACAAGGTGGAGTTATGAGGAATGCATTTCTTTATATGACATGTTTACATTATGTGACAACTGACAAGTCTTGTTCGGCTAAGGTTTCAGAAGTTATTGATCTCTCCTTGCCTTATCTGTAAAGTCGTATTTGTGTTTTTATGACATTACCAAATAACGGCAATAAAATTTTTAACTCTATGGTAAGATACAATGAACCCTCGTTTTACCTTTTTAGCTATTTTCTAATTAAAATTACCAACTTTGAATTTCCTTTTGTGTTTGCTTTTGCGTGCGTTTAACGTATTATTTCAGATATTTTGGATTTGCACTTTGTATTTTTAACGCTATTTGTTTTACCGAGCCAAAGTCCGAAGTCACGTAATTACAACGAGAATGACTAAGTAATATACTTTTAACTTTATGTAAGTGATTTCATAATTTACTGTCACCTAGATAAGTGATCAGCGTAACAGTCGTGAATATAATTATACAGTTTCCTTAAGCAGTACACACCTTATTAGAATCATAATATTACAATCTAATTGAAATATCAGTCAGCAATATAACTATTTGTCATACATGTTTAAAACATTAATTTTTAATAACTACAATTAATATACCTTTATTTACTTTGGCATTGACAAGTCCAAAGATTAGGGAAAAAATACACCGAGTCGTTTTTACATAAAAGCTATGCACTGACAGGTTGCATTGTTATGTGCCTATATTGTTTTCTGCAGGTTTTAATTTTAGTATTTTATTACCTATTCTTTAGTTTTATAGTTGTATTTACTTAAATTTTATGGTATATTCAAAATCATTAAGCGTAAAAATGTTTGAAATACTAAGGATTATGCTTATTCGTTTAAACAATAAAAAAACATTTTTTTCTGTCTGTAACGGATTTTCATTACCCATTATATCAAACGCATTGCATACACTGTACTGTTATATACATAAATATATTAACTAAATAATTGAACATGATTGTTCTCGCGGCATCGACATATAATAATTTACACGACTTCAAACAAGCTGAGTATGACTCCAAGAACTGTTACCTTATTATTTCTGCTTTTACAGGTACAGAAATAAAAATATAAAACTGCGTAAAAATGCTAAAATACATATTCGGAATAAAAAGTCGGGCTATAAAAAGCCAATACAAAAAAGTCGCGGCTAAATAGTCCGGTGGAGTAAAAGTCGACAGAAAAAAACTGCACAGATCTATGCCCATAAAAGTGTACATATAGTATTTAAAACAGCATTTTATTTTTTTAGTTAAAATTTGTAAATAATTTTGCTTTTAGAAAGTGCATTTTTAAATCTAAAATTAAAATGCCGATTAATATTTGTAACATTCTTATTAGACTAATAGTGTTAAGAATGCAAATCCTTATTCATTCAAAACAAAATTTGAAAATGCCTTAGACAATGCCTCGGTCGTCGCTAATTACTATTGTTTTTAAGATTCTCATTAGGCTAATGTGGTAGAGAAATATAAATAAGGTAAATAGTTGTAAATAAATTCATTTCGTAAGTTTTCTTGTCATGGAAATTATACATTCGAATAAAGGCGGTAATAAACTTTGCTATAAGGGTTATATGTTAGTGTCACATAGAGAGTGCAAAAATCAGGGTAAAAGACACACTAAGTAAACCTGTGTTTGCTGAAGCTGTGCTGCAGTTAGAAAACACGACTAGGGCGCGTCTGCCTTTAGAAGATTCAGTAAAAAGAACTCTCAGAAAGCAAAAATCAAAAAAATTACCCTAAGTTCCAACAACGCTACAGGATCTTCTCATAGAATGTATGCAATATATCGTGAACCTACTTATACGGATTGCTTAATTCCTTTTCACTCTAATCATCCGTATAATCATAAAATTGCTTCTTTTCGTTCTTTAATTAATCGTCTTTATTCTATTCCTCTTTCTATAACCAGTTTTAATAAAGAATTGAACATTATTAAACAACTTGCCTATAATAATGGTTATCCTTTTCAAATTTTAAACACAGTTATTCATAGAACTCGTTTTCGCCATTTATTTAAAAATTTGGTATATAATAAATCTAGTAGTAATGATATTTACCGTTCTATTCCTTACTTTAGTCCTTCTTGTCTTTTTCTTTAAAATTTGTTTAAACAATTTAATATTTCTATTTCTTTTTTTACGAATAATAATTTAAAATCTTATATTGCTAATAATAAAGGTCCTATATCTGCTTTAGATAAATCTGGTGTTTACAAAATTTCGTGTTCTTCTTGTAATTCTTCTTATGTCGGCCAAACTGGAAGAAAGTTCAAAATTAGATTAAAAGAACATATTTATTAATAGAAATTTAAATACTGATATCTCCAATACCTGTTCTGCCTTTGCTGATCACATTTTGTCTACTAGTCATACTCTTTCTCCTGTTGTTAATATTAAATTTCTTCATTTTTGTAATAAAGGCCATTATTTCAACAATCTTGAAATTTTAGAAATTCATCGTCTTTTTAACATTTGTCAGTTTAGTTATATTACTTAGTATGCTGTTTTATAATTTAATGCGTTAGCTATATTTTTAATAATTTATACTGTTTATAAAATAAAATAAATTAAAACTAAAATATTTTTTGTGAAGAAAACTTTAAGTTCTATAATTTAATTGTATATCTAATACTCCACTTTAAGGATGAATTACTTTAACGTTATAGATTGGCAACTTTTTTAATATAATAATGATATGTTGATTACAAAAATTAAGTTATTATACTTGTTGTATGCACATTTTTTGCGAAATAGATACCAATACTTTAAAAATTTGTAGGTATAATGCCGCTTTATATTTAAAAATTGCTTCGTATTTTTAAATATTTTCACAAAATCGATATAATTATGTTTAGATTTTCTTTATGTTTAAGTGACTGGGCTGCCATTGAAGGTATTGCTCCCGAGAGATTTCTTCTCAATAATAATGGACCTTATGCAGCACAATGTGTTATTTTTTCAACTGATACTGCTTTGAATTTACTTGCTAATGCAAAAAAAATAGTATCTGGATGGAAACTTTTTTTTAGCACCGCTACTATTTTCTCAGTTGTACGTACTTAGAATAGTTTCTAACAATTTGCTCGCTACTGCGGTTTTTTGTTTATTGTAAAACAAAATTCAGCAGACGTATAAATATATGATCAAGACAGTACTTCAGAAATGCGAGAAAAGACGGTTATACATTGCGATCCCCAACTTGTACATCTAGATTTTAAAAGACCGGCTATACAAGCTGTAAAAAATGTGTTAGGAGAAGATACATCAGCTTGAGGATGCTTCTACCATATTACCCAAAGTACCTTTCGTAAAATCCAAGAATTAGTACTTGTCAATCTTTATAAAGAAAACGAAACATTCAAACATTTCTGTAGGATGATAGATTAGCCTTTCTGCTACCAAGAGATGTTCGGAGAATAATGTTACATTTAAGGGAGGTGGTACCCGCAGAAGCAGAAGATCTGCTAAACTATTTCAACGCTACATATGTGTCCGGCACAAGAGTTGGAAATAATAATGATGGTGCTCTGAAAATGAGAAACATTTCACCAATGTTTCGAGTTGACTTATGGAATGTCCACCAAGCTACCCTACAAAGTCAAGACCGCACCAATAACCAGACGGAAGGATGGAATAATAGATTTTCCAATTTGGTCGGTAAAAACCATCGCACCGCTTGGAAATTAATTTCAAAAATGAGACAAGAGGTCGCTGCCGACCTAAGAAAAATTGAACAGAATAACTTAGATGTCATAGCAAAGAAAAAGGTGACGCCGGGCGTTTTCACTCGGCAGTAGGACACACTATTATATTTCGTGCCAATAATTAGATTAAAATAAGTAATAAATGTCTTTATTAGTACTCGTAGTATTCGCAATAAAAAGTGAAGTTTAGTAATTACGATCTGTTTTCCCACTGTTAAGTGAAAGTCGCTATACTATTATTATTTTTATTTTAATTTGTAGAAATATGTATATTTTATTGGTCTTCTGACGTACCATAAAGTTAGTTATTATTTTGGGATTAAAAAAAATAAATTGCATACTTCTATACTTTTTTAGTAGTAAATCAAATCAATATCTTCTTTGTTTAAAGTATTTATTTATTAAATATGTTAAATATGTATACTATTTTTTTTTCCGACGGCTTTCTTTTCCGTCGGATTTTTTTTGTGGTTTTTTCGTCTCGGCTCTTTATACTCTAGCTTTTTTTTATTGTTTATTTTCCTGTTGTTTAATAATTACTTTGATTAATTTTTTGTCATAATAAAAAAATTATAAATTACAAACAAAAGTTACATTAACAAAAGTTATCAAAATACATTTTTTGGTAATATGAGTATAATAAATTTATTTGTCTGTCTTAGCGACATATAATTAACACGTTCGCTGTGACTTTTAAAAAAAGGGAACTTACTTCGGGGCTACGACAATATTTTACTCCTTTTTACTCAAACAATCAAAAGAACATTTTATGAGGTGTTTACAGAAAAGTTTAGAAAAAAGCTAGAGTCAAAAACGACCTTGGCATGTATATATGTCACGCGCACCTGTCATAAAAATCTCTGAAAACATGCATGTTTATATTTACAGTATTATCGTTGTATGACTCGAAATAAGATCACAATTAAAAAAATGCATAGCTGTAATATTAAAAAAATTAGGATAAATTTACAATTATAATTTCTTGTGATAATTCGAAAAACAATCGATGAACAAATGAAACTTATTCTTTGTTGGATGATGTATTGGTTTGAAAGGGGTTCGTTCCCGGGCTTCATTTGGTGGAACCAAATTTTCTATGACATTCAATCGAAATTCATAAAAAGACATTCTTGATCTGTTAAATTTTTTTAACAACAGCTAAGAATTCAACAATAATATCTAAAAATGTGCAGCCCTAATTTCTTATACCTCTTAAAACATTTTTTTTCGCACGGGTAGTACGTAAAGGGCTGATCTCGATCAAATTTGTCGCTAAAAGCGACCATTTCAGAAGTAAACTCTGTAGAAATGTAGAAAACTTCACGTTTATCCCGCAATTTTCCGATATAAACATCATCGCTACTGTATTTTGCAAGTGTGTCTCTATTTTTAATTTGGTGGATTTAATTTCAGTCGGAGTGTTTTTTCTGTCTGCTCTCAAAGTTCCCGTGCAGTACGTCTGGCTCTTTAAAAGTTTGATGGCAAGATCATGGCTGTTGTAAAAATTATCTTTGAAAACTGCGTAGACAACATCCAACCGCTCTTCCATCAAATGTAAATCCACATTTGCCGGGTTGTGCTTACCCTTAAAATTGCCCAGTTGACCATTGTATACGCCAAATTTTAAAATAGTCTTGTCAGGTTGCGTCAACATATATATAGTTTGACGCCACATTTATGGCGTTTATGTTTTATGAACTGTCGAAAAGATAGCCTTCTTAAAATGTTTAGACGCATCAGATAACACAAATTTTATTTTCCAAACGAATTCCTCAAGCTGACATTTCATTTGACGCCGATGTAGATTATAACGATGATGGGTTTGGTCATGAGCTTTGGGAGTAGTGCCAAATAAATCACCAAAAAGAACGTGACCTTTACCACAAAAGGCAAATTAAGGAGTGCAACCAATAACGTCATACCCCACGGTTCGAATAGTACAACCAATCTTAGATAAATTAAATTAAATATTGAAAACATAATTTAACAAAACTTGTAATGACCAAAAAAGTTTAGCTCTAGGGCCCTTAAACCAGCACAAGCAGTTTGTTTTATTTTGTGTGCAGCGCAGACAGAGCAAAGACAAACATATTCCGCAGTCTTGCATCTCATATGGGGCCAATAATAACGTTGACGAACGCGGTAGTTTTTGAAACTCCACAATGATCCACAGTAGGTGGACCGTAATAATTTCGGATGAGTTGTGTCTTTTGATTTTTGGAACTAACAATTTCCATTCATCAGAAGAATCAGAAACTAAAGATGTTCGAATACGATTATAGATAAAACCATCAGCAACTGACCAACAAGAAAACTTCCTAGAAATGTGGATATCCGAACACTCAAATCTAAATACCAAGGATTGTCAATAAGTAAAGTAATACTCCGAAACAAAAAAAGAGGTGTCAAGAACAGGGACCGACCAAGAAAGAACGTCGGATACTAGATGCTCTTTACCTTTTTGGTGTACGATGATGAAATCGTATTGTTGTGTACGAATAGCTCAATTAGCTAATCGATCTAAAGGACTTTGCATTTGATTTAACCAAATAAGAGAATGATGGTCGGTAACTACGGTAAAATGTATACTTTCTAAGTAAGAACGGAACTTTTCGATGCCTAAAGTACAGCTAAACACTCTTTTTTAGTTGTTGAATAGTGGCGTTCAGCCTTGATCAAAGAACGGCTAATGAAGTGGATAGTTTTTTTCGTATCAGAAGAATTTTGGCTAAGTAATGCTCTTAAACTAAAAGCAGATGTATCTGTTTGCTCCACAAAAGGTAACGAAAAGTCTGGACAAGACAAGATGGAGTAGAAACTAAATTCTCTTTAATTGAAGAAATGCTGAGTGGCAATCGACAGACCAAACAAAAAATATCGAATTTTTTTGTAAGAGCATTAAGGGGTGCGGTCAAATTGAAAAATTCGTGATAAATCCCCTGTACTAACTAGTCATTCCGATGAGCCGTCGAATTGTAGTGACCGAAGTAGAAAGTGAAACGTTTAAAATAGCCGAAACGTTTCCAGCGATAGACTATGACGATTCACTACATACCCTAAGTATTTTAATTTGGGTCTACAAAAAAAACATTTTCTTTCCAGGGTTAAACCAGTCGTCGTAAGTTAGTCTAGCACTTGGCCTAAAATTTCCAAATGTTTCTCAAACGTGGGAGTTCCAATAATTATGTCGTTTAAATATGCAAAACAATAGGGCTATAATGAAGGCCCTAAAATCCTATCGATTAAAGCTGGAAATATTGCCAGTGAATTTTTCAACCCAAACGGCATACGAATAAATTAGAATAACCCGTGATGAAGAACAGTAATCAATTTTGAACTAGGCGACAAAGGGATCTGTTAATAAGCGGATCGTATGTCTACTGTAGTAAGAAATTGTGCGTCTTGAAGACGATCAAGCAAAGTGTGACGTAAGGTAACGGATACGAGTCTTTTTCCGTGACTATTAACTTTTCTAAAATCTACACAAAACCGATCCGAATTATCACGATTGGGCTATATCAAAAACTATTTGCTACGACACCTAACTCATGTAGTGCGTCTAACTTTTTGTTTATCACCGACATCATTGTTGGTGACAATGTGACAATGGGTAGTACCTTTGCTTTATGGGTTCAGAATTGTTTCAAATATGATGTTCTACCAACGTAGTACAACCCAGGCTGGTATGTTGTCCAGCGAAATGACGTTTAATAATATAAAGCAACCTTTCCGATTTATCCGGAGTTAAATTAAAAGTCAAAGGCATGGAGTCAGTAGCAATAGCAATTAAATCGCACAAAAAAAACAACTGTCGTTACGAAAATTTTAAATAAAATCGAACTCTCGGCAAAAATCGATTCCCAAAATAAGTGGTTGCGACATTGCTGGTACTACTAAGGTATCAATAATCTTAATTTTGCATTTCAAACAAAATAACACGGCTATAGAACTTTCCACATCACATTTATCTCCATTAATAATAGTACAAGTTGGAAAAGAAGACGAAGATTGCATTAAACCCATGTTTTTCAGGCGTACCTACCCTGGACTGCCAACGATGGTACGTGAAGCTCCAGAATCGAGTAGTCCCCGAAGAGATAAATCCAAAACATCAAGCTTAAGGTGAGGACGCTCGGCCCCTCGAACTACCGCCTTAGATAGCCGTTTATTCTTAAACATCAACATTTATGAACAGTATATAGCCACGTTAATATACACTGAAGCGGCCAAGTCCTATATTGGAACAAAATGAAAAGAATCTTTTTGAATAACAGCGTAATACATATTAGTCTACATTCGGAAACTGTTCAACTTCAAAATGGATCCGAAACTGCAGCACAAAACATGCTTAGATTTTTCTTACGCATTAATCAACAGGATATACATCTCACCGCATCCTATCTGTCTGAGTTAACCACCGAGCTTATTTTAGGATTATATTTTCTCTGTAGTCAACAAGCCATTCTCAATTTAGAAACCAACCAACTGCAACTTGGTAATTTGATATACTAAGAGTTTTGTTTTGTTTGTCGCGTTTTCAGCATATGGGTTTTCTGTTACAAACTGTAGACAATAAGTGCAATGTTTAATTAATTATGCAGTTGGATTCTAATATATGGTAGTGCCGCAATTCTTCTAAAGTAGCAGTTTTCAGTATTACAATGTGTTTTAAAAATAGTTAAGTTGAATGTTTAATGCTTCGTTGTCGTTTTAGTTAACGGATTATATCGTTTGTCAAACATAACCAAATATTCCCGTAGTATTATGGCTGAAAATTTTAGTTTCTCATTTCCGTAATTCATTTTGGCTCTATAGCGAATTGCATTAAATTATCACAACAATTCTAAAAACATCTTCGACTTCTTCACCAAGGGACTGCGGTTAACCAGAAAACACATTTTCCAAACATCATGAGTAGAACCAGGTATTTAAAGTAATAATTATACCGTCTATTTCCCTATTAATTGCAAAAAGACGATGAAATTCTTCTTCTTTTGTTATTTTTTTAAATGTATTTATTTTCTTCTATCTAATAAATGGTAAATTATTATAATGTAACTGAGTTTTTAATCAATTAATCTGTTTGCGAACCAATTTTATTTGTTTTTTTTAAGATTTTAGAGACCCTACACACTAAAAAAGTATGTTTTATTAGTGTGTACATTGTCTGACATGTTTTTTTGTTGGCAAGATTCAGAAGCTCTTTCGAGTTATAAACCTTACTGGCGCCTTTTTGATTTTGACTTTTACTTTCACATTTTGGGTTTTCCAAATTATTCACGGATTTTTGAATTGACTTACGACCATCTTTACTGAGGACCGGCAGTTATCTTATTTATGTTACCTTTATTTAGGCATTGCTATTATCAACATTTTTTGCATGTAACGGGTTAGTTCAGGCAATTAAACCAAGACTCCGCATCATTTCTTGGTTGTGCGGCATGTTTACAGCAGCAGAGCATGTTGGGAGCCTGCTGATCAACGCTAATAGAGCGACATGCATTTTTTTATTCCAGTGCCACGACACTATAGCTTGAGTTGGTAGAGCTGGTTTGCGTGACAGTAGTATTAGAATACGTACAGATTTTAGCCAGCGATTCTAACATCTGCCAACTTAAACTATTAGATGAGAATTTACTTTTGTAATTGACTTTATATTAGTAACTTAGACAAATTAATGATTAATAGAAACATAGTTTACAAAATGTAAATATAAGATATCAAAAACAAAATTAAAAATGTGATAACGTTAAAATTGTAATCATCGATATTGCCAATTTAATTGATAGCAGCACTAAATAAATATAATAAAAAACTTAAAAAAATGCTGGATCTGATGTTTGTTGATCAATATGAAGTTGAATATGTCGCAACAGCGTTCCCGATGTTAATTAATTTTTACTATTGAAATTTTTTATTAACGATGGTTTCTGAATCGTTTTCAGCTCGAAGGACCAAATGTGAATTGTAATTTGTTTTAATAGTTGAATTATTTAATTGAAAAATGTTTTTAATGGTAAAACTTTTTTTGTGATACCGACAATGCATCGATTTGTTCTTCTATTTACAATAACCCACCACTTAGGCATATACTATACGTGATTTCCCTCAAAATCGCTCCGCGAGTAAGCAAATCCTTAACAACATTAATACACGGAATAAAACAATAAATATAATTAACAAATATTATTTATACAACGACGCAATTATGAATATACATAAACAGGTATTTCTTATTGTAAGTATTTATAATCAAACAGTTAATGCTTTCGTAGCATGTTAGTATTAAAAAAATATTACAACAAAGACAATTAAGTTAACTACTTAGTTGATAAACGATAATCAGTTATGTAAGTTGTATTTTAATTTTCGTTTATTTGAAACCATACTTAAATAACGATGAATGTGTTAAAATGCGTGTATCCAAAACAGAAAATAATTGTGGTTGGTGACTTTAATGCACATAAAAGTTAATTAAATTATTCTAAGCATATATGAAACACAAAATTATCTGCATGATTGTTGTAACAATAGAAGAAAATTTATAAAAATGATGTACGTTTTAAACGACCGCACAAATGTAAATTCATTTAAAGATCTTAAACTGTTGAATAACAATGATACAATGTGTTCAGAAATTATTGACGAATGTTTGAAGTTGTCATTTTAGCAACTTTGATTTCACAGAGATGATTCAGTTTGGATGGATTTCTTAATTTAACAATTTATTTATGGTTCAGTGGTGTGAAAAAAAAACATAACATAAATTTTACTAATAGATATTTAAATACCGGCGTTTCTGTTTTTGCAAATCATGTTTATCTACTGGTAATTTTCTTTATCTTAATATTAACATCTTAAATTTGGTAATACTAGTTATTTTCTTAACCATCTTAAAACTATTAGTTTTTTTTCTAATAACAATTAGTTTTTTGGTTTTTATAAATTTCTTGATTTAAATCCTTTTTCTTTATTTTTTATATATTACTTCGCGGTAAGTGTTCAATGCTAGTTTTAATTTTTATTGTTGTAATTTAAGCATTTGTCAGTTTGTTTAATTTTATATTTATAAAATTTATAAATATCTTGACGATGACACGATACTCTACAAATACAATTTTATTAAGAACATTCAAGACAAAGATTTTGAAAATAATAAAATATCTTAATGCAATAATTAAAGACAGAAAATTCAAAAACAAAGCTATATTTTAGCAAAAATTAAAACAATAGCTCAAACTCGATTAGCAATAAAACATATACATATTTCTTTCGTCGTGTCCTTTTCAACTGTTTTTAACTGACCGACGAGATCTCAGCTACTCTAATGAGGCTACATAAGAAGTGTTTTTTTCAAATTGATCTTCTCCTTATCGTTCGAGCGTCAAAAAAATTTTGGATCATTTTAAGTGTATCCTAATAGTCATTGGTCATTTATACTATTTATACAAAATACATAATACAGCTGTTTTTTGAAAACACCAAAGTTTTTTAAGGATCCGCTCAGTGCAAATGTATTTAAAGTTTGGTTCAGATAAGTTGAGTCTTGAAAAAAACACGACTATTATATCAATGCAGAAGAAAATTGTATGACTCATAATATAAGAAATTGCAACTTAACTATTCGACAGACTTAATTCTTCATCGTAATTGAATTTTTATTTTTCCAATGTTTTAAAAATGCGATTTTTATGAAATAAAATAAAATCAATTTAAACATCATTATTATAAGTAGCAAAAAAAATTGTTACATACAATGAAAATAATTTTAAAGTTAAAAAAGGTCTTAGAAATAATTGAAAAAATAGTACAAACAGAAGTGCGTTGTGTGTACTTGATAGTTTTCGTGCTGCTGATAACGAATTTATGTTATAATAAAAAACTGTTGTTAATTCAAACCGTACGGTAGTAATATTTCATTAAGAAGAGACGCAAACAAGAAACCGTTTCTTGTTTGCGTCACCGTGACTTTTATTGTTTTTATTCATAAGCATTTTGAATAATGAGTTTTAGTAGTGTTAATAGTAATAGTAAATGAAATTGAAAACTCGCACTGGATTCACCGCAGATTTTGGAAATCAACCTAAAAAGTTGCGTGTCGTGCTAAGCATTTCAAATATGAAGAAAGATTTTCGGTAATTTGAATAAATAAAAAATACGAAGTTGTTTAGGAAAACTGCGTTGTTAGGCGTTTTCTTTTAAATGTTGATTTTTAACTAAAATACAAAGTTTTATGTTAAATTAATTGTTTCTAGTATCAGTTTTTAACCAATAAAACAATTTTTCTAAATACTATTAAAAGATTCATCGGAAAAAATGTCATTAAAAAATTATTAAATATTTAAAATACTGACATTGAGATAATGTGTGTAAACAAAATTTTTTTCAGCTACAGCATTCACTATACAATTTACTATAAAAACTCTAAATTCTTAAGCTTTAATTGGTGACCATGCTCTCACAGACTCTCACAGACAGTACGATGGTTTGTTACGAGATCGTACGTCTGTGTGTGCTAATCTTACACTTAATTTAAATAGCGCAGAAACAAGTAAATATCACCCAATAAAGACCACAAGTCTCTGTGTGCTAACCCTACACTAAATTCGAAAAGCGCCAAAACAAGTAAATATTATCCAATAAAGACATTGTTTAAATCTGTCCATTACTAAAAGCAACAAATTGGCAAAACACAACTTCTAACAACAGTACATTTATTTTACACAACAGAAAATAGTCGTTAAATCAACTGAGAAAGAGGTAGACCAACAACAATTATAGATTTGTTGACTAATATTACAGCTATAATATTGATGTAAGTGTTTTCGTTTAGGCAACCTACCATACAACTAAGTATATTCAATTGCTAACAAGGTTATACGTGAATTATATCAATTTAAATATTACTTGATTAACTATCTCGTCTGCTTTGCAGTCGCAAAATAAGTCGAAAATGATAATAAAAAACCGCGAAAAAAAAGTAAAATATGAGCACAAAAACTTACTCAACCGACAATTCGTCAGTAGTGACTTCCAATACTCCCTTTTATCTTATTAAAATCAAAAATATGCGTGGTAAATAAACTTATGTATTTTAAACGTTTTAACAACGCACACTAGGTTCCACAATTGCTTACCTAGACAGAAGGGAAGAAATGGCGTCGGCTATCGCAAGTGGAAACGGCGTGCGCTAAGTTCTGCTTTTTCTGCTCCGTAAAAGATGAGTTCTCTATTTAAACTAGGATACAACGCTTCTAAGACAAAAAAAGGAAGAAAATAAATACAACAAAAACGCAAAAATATCCCCCAAAAGCTAAAATTGTATTTGTACACAAAATAAAATGCTAAGAAAAAATAATATTTTTGTTTATACACGGTGTTTATTTTACACTGGGCAGCATAAAGTTACAGTTTTTTAAATAGTATAAAATGTTCTTATAGTAGTATAGAATGGAGTACAGTGCTAAACATTTTATGCTGACATTTATACCCTGTATATACCACGCAACATTGCGTTTTGAAAAAGGCCCTAAATCAAATTTAAATAAATTACTTACAACTAACGATCAACAAATATGCACACGGTTGAAGAGTGCAGTGCGCTTATATTCCGCGTGCCCAACAACAACCCAATGTAGATTATAGGTTACGTTCGTGGTGGAAATAAAGAAATCGATTATTCTTACATCTACCGTTTTGCGCCACTGTATTAATAAAATAAAAAAATAAAACTTAAATTGCAAAGTACAGTAAAACCAAATAGCAAAAAATTTTAACTAAATTAATAATTATTATAATATTGTTTCCAATAAAAAAATAAGGATCCCGAAATCTTAACCTTTAAGTAGTTCAATAAGACACTAATAGAAAGTTTAAAAACTGCTTACAATGAATTTTACTGTTGGGTTGTCCTACGATCCCTAGCAGTGGCGGAGAGGTTGTACGCTGCTACTTCCTGGTGGTGATGTAGATTCCTTAAACACCTCTGCGTGCAGGTGGTGTTTTTTATTACAGGTGGAAAACATGCCATGACCTTGAGGTGCAGAGGTGAGTTGTTACTCCTGGTGGAAGTTTAACTTTTACTCGTAGATTGCTCATGTTGGATGGTAACGGTGAAATAAGTTTGGCGAGACTTGTAATCCTCGACAACCGAGTGCCAGTGGTCGCAGAAGTTATAATACACAATAGTCCTTCATGTAACAAAAAACAATTTATCCGACTTGAACACTTTGTGTTTGTTGGCTAAAGTTTTTGGCGTCATCATAACTGTAGTAATATACCAGTTTCGTAAACATTAAGTATGCAATCCGGTGTGAATGTGTATTTGGTAGAGACACGCTCAGAATTTTTAATGAATTCTGCAACTCAAGTTTTGTTGATCTCTACTGACCGTGCAAGACTAATGTTCTCAGGTAAAGTAATATTTAAATTTTTTTACGGAAGCCATAAATCGAGTCCTTCCCTGCTAGTTTTGTTTCGTTCTATTTAAGAGAATATTTGCAATTTAGTTTTTTGCCACACTTGCAAAAAAATGTTAGTAGAGAGTCATAATGCATTTTGCTGAAGGTAGCTACGTATTCGTTTAATTTCTGTTCCTGTTCTTCGGAAAAGACTTTGAACAATATTTCGAAAAGAACTGCTGTTTTGGAATTTGCAATCTGTTTTTCAAGTCTGTGCTGTAATGTAACATGCTTTAAATTGTATATATTAGCAGTTTTTCTCATAGATGTCTTTTCTTCAATTACCGCTCTAATTGCAGAAGCTACAGCGTTTTCATCAAGATCTGCTCTATTAGTTTTTATTTTATAATTTCTCACCATGTTTTCTGAAACAAAAATAAAAGAAAACGATGTAAAAAACAAAGCACACTGTTCGAATTTACTTTACATGCACCCAAAGACGTGTTATCACTTTGAGAGCTGTTTACTTACTGGCGCGAGCCGTTATCAGCGTTGCTAATGTGTTACTGGCAATTTCCTCACAAACTACTGTCAAATTCCTCAAAATTCCTCACTTGACCTACAATCATTCTAACAGAACGACAAAAAAGAACATAGAATTTGCGCAAAAAGTAAAAACACGAGTATTTTATTAAAGAACTATAGCATCTAGGCAATGAGGTTTTCCCTAAATTGTTGAAACAAGTCAGTTGTTGAAATAGGTAACACAACTTAATAAAACACTTTTCTTTGCAATATATTTATTGCTATTACACATACTAACGCTAAACAAAAGCGCAAATCAATGTTTCCGTCTGAGCTCAGACGTTAACATTCAACATTTTTCTGGTGGGTTCAATTTTACAAGTCCTTCCTTACTTTCAATGAATTGTTTGGTATGTAACAAAGCAGATACAGTATCTGTATTAAGTCTATTCCTGTGGTCTGTTTTGATATTAGACAAATTACTGAAAATGCGCTTGACCGATGCGTTCGAAAATGGCATAAAACAGTTACTATCTGTTCTGAAACTGGTCAATTTCAAAACAATCTTGAATTTTGAAACATTTGTCTCTATTACTGTTCAGCCGGCGTTGTAGCATCTATTCCATATTTTCTATAATCAAAGAAAGCGTGTTCTTTCCACTCAGTATTAACTTTCTGTATGTTAGCAAAATCACTTAAAAAAGGGAAAGCTTGAAAAACAAATTGTAGTGATTTTTCTCATATAATCATCATCATAGGATCATTAAATTTGAGCCTCGATTTGATTTGTGTTACTATTTCAATATAAAAATCACGGCAAGTGTTTAAAAAAATCATGTTATTTTTTTCAGAGAAATCTTTTGCGCATTTAAGTGTTTGCAACCTATCAGTCGCAGCTACACCAAGATAAACTTTTTCGAGAAGCACAAAAGATGGCCGAGCAGCCATAGTGTAGTCTACTGAAAAATATCTCAGTTTTTAAGATAAGATGCTTGAATGTAATTACTGCACAGAATTAGTAAAAGCTTCTGAACTTCAGATTTTACTTTATATAAAAGAGGCGTCTCATCCTGGAACATTTTATTGAAGTCAGTGAGCAATCCAAGGGCATAACACATGAATTCTAAGTAGATCTTGTTATAAGTGTTTGTTACAGTTTTTAGCATTTCCTAAGTGGTTTTAGAATGGTCTCCAAACACTAATTCGCGCAAATATGCAGTAAGAGGTTCGTATTGTTCCAAAACTCTTTGTACACAAGCATGTAAAGACAGCCATCTAGTGACGGCAAGAGACAATATTTTGTGTATTTCAGTGTTGAAAAAAATTTGGAATTCCTTAAATTTTTCTTGTCTCCCAAAACTTCGAGTAAAATGGGATCCCAAATTTATCAGGTCTTCAACTGAACGTGTCAAATTGCTACATGTCTTAGATGTTGCTAGATGTATCATATGGCATAAACATTTGATACATGTCACTGGATTATGCTCGCCGAACTTAACATTACAAGTGTCAGCTAAAAACCCTACCAAATTTGACAAAGTTATCTTCTTGTTTGATATAACATTTCTCAAACATTAATAAAAATCTGCTGCAGTGATTGTCTGACTTCCACAATGTCAAAAAAATTTGGTAAGCACTTCCTTTCCACTTTTACAAAAATAAATAATTGTAAACGCACACAGCTTTCGAGTGGCTCGATCTGTACACTAGTCCATAATAAGTGAAAAGAAAGAGCCTAGTGCACCTAGTGTTTCATACAACTTGTCAGCCGAAAGCTTGCCCAAACCTTGCTTCATAATAGCAGTGGCTTTGGATCGTTTCAGAGATAAGTTATTTGCAATCTTAGAATCTGGAAAAATATTCTTCCATAACACCCCAAGAGTGTCCATTAGACGAAACGGCAAGTTATTGGTAGCCGGCAGACCAGCTAGTTTTAGTTCAGCTGTTTTGGGTTGAACATCTAATGTAGTGTTTACTTTAACCATATCAGGGAGTAACTTATTAGATTTAATGTTTTTAAAATTTACGATGTGCCTGGTAGACTGACTGTGTCTACTTATATCAATTTTATGTGCAGCTATCGTGATATAACATGCTTTATAATAGTCAAATTTCTTCCCTTGCTTATTGTTCACCTGCTTACTAAGCCAGCTTTAAAATTCCGGAATATTAAGCCATGAAGGGTTCGTCAGCCAATAGTTTCTCAGATGAATCTCTTTTTGTAAGTGGTTTCCGCTTAAAACCAGATGCAGAAGCTTCAGTTTCCTAAAACAAACTTCCTATGTTGCTACGTTTAAAGACATTGTATGTTGAATAATTTTACCTGATTGCTATTTAAACGGTTTTTTTTGCTGGTTTCTTTCTAGTAGCCGCGGATTCTAATACTGATTTCTAAAATGCAAATTATAAGTACTTAACTAATGCAGAGAAGAAAACATGCTAAACTTACATCCGCAATTATTTCATCTACCACAAGAAAAGAATTAGAGTTTGTATTAAAGTTAGTGCTAGCACCGTGTTTAACGTCTACTTCTACTGCAACTCCGACATTTTTCTTTGTCGCGTTCTCCAACTTGATCAACGATTTATCGATTTCTGGTTAAGTTCTACATAAAGTCGACAAAAAATACATATACGGTACATATTACTCGAAAGTGCGAGGGAAAGTTTTGAAAAGTGAGGTTAAAATTCTTGTACTTGCACCAAAAATCAAAACCGCGACCATAGATATTTCACTCACAGATTCACAGTATTAAGTTTACTCAATGCTTACAGTGAGTGATGTATGTGAGATCTGAGTTGTCTATTACCCGCAATTAAAAACTGAAAAAACTTTGGTGTTAGGTGGGTTGCAGTTTTACGTGTACGCAAATACGATTCGCAAATAAAAACAAACCCATGTATAAAATTTGGGAAAACCGCAAGTAACTAAAATCCTCATTTTTCTTCACAAAATCGCTTTCTTTAATGATTTCTCATTTCTTTTTTAGTATCTCACATTTTGAGGAATTCCTCACACATTGGCAACATTGGCCGATATAGTACCAGCCGTAATAGTACCACACACTGTGATAAATAGACAATATTTCGCATTATGATGTTTGAGTTAGAACCACTGTACCAATGTTCCCAGTGTATTAATAGGTCTTCACTCCCTATAACTGTTTCAAAATATAAAAATAGAGTATAAGGAGAACGACAAAAAATAATACTCGATGTAAACGTCAAACGAAAATGTTACTAAACGGTATGTTACGTACATAAATTTAAATAATGTATGTATATCAGTTTAATTAAAAGTTGCTTTTATATTTCTTGACGCCATCTATCGGGTTCGTTGGTCACTTTGTATTGAGCAGACGACATCCGGTGAGGTTTCCGGCATTTTGACTGTAACATCGTACCTGGTAGTATCTAGGGTTGCGTGAGTGAAAGTTCGTTCTCTAAAATCATCCACGTGTTAGGGACACGATTGAAATTATGTAGTTTCCTTAAATAACTAATTTGCTCCCGCAGCGTAAGTGATTTTGTTTCTTTCTTTAATTAAAGGTAATTTTTATGTCTTTTTGGTTAGCCGCCATGTGCTACCTCATAACTAAGGACATTCTGGTTATAATTTAAAGCCCACCAGGGAAAGTTGTGATTTCGTTGCGATCGTGGGGTATTCGTATCGTCACCGGCCATTCTTATAACCATCCGGCCCATGAATTCTAGTCGATACCGAAAGACGAGAGATAACCCTCGACGAATATTGTGTTGGAACGATTCTAAATATTTCTAAGGCCTACTGTTGGAATTAATTAAATCACAGAAAAAGGGTATAACAGCATCCGACTTTCGGGTTGTGTTATGTGTGTACTTTAAAATTTAAGTAATGATTTTGTAGATTTCACTTTCGTGAGGAATTAGTTTGACACGACTTGCTATTTCAAGTTGCTTACAGGACTACGTGGCGGAGAAAGTACTTTCTACGCACCTGTGGAAACTCCTGTGTTGTGGTAAGTGATTTTATATGTTTTACCTCGTAGTCAACCAGGTCGCTCACGAAACCGTGTGAATATTAATTCCGTAGTAATTTTTCTTGCTTATTGCTTATTGTGTATGACGTATGCTGTGTACTCCCAATATTTATTATGATATTGTAATATTAAGGCCGTACTTATTATCATTATTTCATGTATCTCGCATGCTATATGCAACTGAGATTTACTATAAATCTACTCTTCGTTATTCATGTAAACCAAATTTATCTATGTATTGTGTGTTGCCGATACTACTGATTTTCTGTAATGAGAATTCTTATATCCTGTGATAATCATCAACGATTCTAGATTAAAGTTGTTATTGTGGTTACTTGTTCTTTTATGACAACATACCTTTCTCTTTAGATCGTCGTTATCTAATCACAAACGCTGGCTACTCGAACAGACGAGTAGAAGGGATTACGAACCTAACATCTTGTTACAAGTGCTACCATTCTGTTGTGAGCGGACAGAAGTCACTTTGGGGATAAGCTCTGGCGCCCTTAAATATCTTTGCATTATTATCTAGGAACCCTACCCTCTCACCGACTATTGTGAGTTGGCCGTGCAGGTTCGTAAAATACCTAAAGCTTGTAATAGGTAACACTACTAACATAATGTTGATGATCAACTCATATATTACGTGGGAAATAGTTTTAAATGAAGTCTCTGTAGTAATAACTTCTAAATATGTAATACTCTAATACTATTTGAATTTATGACATTTTTAAAAGATTTATTTTCCAATTTTAACTAAGTTTCTGGACTTTTAAATAGATTAAGTAGACACTCCTACTTAAATAATAATTGATTTTTAAATCTTAGCTTTAAGTAGATTTCGATTTTCTAATTTTATTTTCCTATTTTATCATTTTCAACACTAGTGACCTGCACATAGTCTTCTAATTTAAGTTACTTGCACCTGATCTTTCATTTTGGAAAATTACGATAAACAATTAAGGCACGATTATGTTGTAAACCTGTGTTCATTGAAGACATCGAAACCATTGTTTTAACTGCAATTATTGCAAACTAACACTAACATCAAGAAACTTAGTGCACTTGGGTTTTTTTTCTTAAAGTGTTGTATGAAACTGAAGTATTTATTTGTGGTAACGCTGTATGTATGTAATAATTTACTTTTCAGCAATTTTAGAGAATTGGTGTTGGATGTGCCATTAGCTAATCGCATATCCTAGGACGCATAATTGTATATATTTTGTTTCCTATATATAACCTTTCTATTCTATATTGTTAGTCGTTTGCACGCACAACTGCACGTATATATTATGCTTGTTGTCACAATCAAGTATAAAACTTTTTTGCATATAATAAATTAAACAGTGCGTTCTGTTTTGCTTATGCTCGCAATATTTGACATTTGTGTTCATCTTAAGTGTAAAGTTAAACCTACGAATTTGTTTATATGTACAAAGTCTTGCCTGATCTAAGGGACCTGCATGATTATTATTATTAACTGATATTTATTGACGAATCCTTAATTGCTTTTTATTTGTTTTGATTCTACCATTTTTTTAACTCCTATCTCTTTGTTAAAATAAATATACCTATTCGTTGTTATAAATTGTATTTTGCAACTTGTTTCTTTTCCGTATTCGGGATGTAAACAGGATCTGTAGTTAGTATTTCTACCGTTTCGGCGCTCCTTTAATTATCTTATAATTAGCACACCGAATACTATCCACGACTTTCTCTTCGTATTCTGAGCTGATGCCTGCACTGAGTTACGCTAGAATTTTTTTTGATATTACGTAACTACACTAATAAACGAATACTAGTGTTATAAATGAGGGACAAAAACATTGATTTTCAAACTCTATCGTAATTTTGTCTTTTTTTAAAAAATATTTATCAGGAAACTGGAAAGAATCTGGTGTCGCTATTACTGAAGTAGTATATGTTTTTATGTTATTTCAGTAATATTTATGAGATATACTTTTGTGCAAAGTAACTAAGGAAAATCTTTAGTATACAGGACGTGTATTCTATCTTAAGATAACATTAAATTAATTTAAACATTTTGGTCAGTTTTTATTGTTTAAACTTTTACTGGTTTTACAATTACAATAAGGTTTTAATTTTTTTTATTTCAACGTTGATAATTCGTGTATTATTATCGGTTTCAGTCAACGACTACTACCCTTTTTAAATATTTAATTATTCGATTTTTTTACCATTACTACTATTACTACTATTAGGCATTTTTTTGTTTTCGTAAACTGTAAAAAATATGTGTACCAATCAGAATTAAAACTTTAGTGAAGTAGATGTATACATAATCTCCGAAAGCTTTAAAATAACGACTCTTGAGCAAGAAGTCATCAGTTTTTTTTAAAATCTGAATTTTAAAGAACTTAATATGAACATCAGTGCTGACAGATATAAAAACACCTTACAAGGTTGACGTGCCAGTACCAGAAATTTGGCATCTCACCTCATTTTTGCTCGTACGTAGTTGAAACGGTTAACAAACTGATTGCATGTATGAGTTAGAGAGTATTAGATTACCTACAGTCTCGACCTGTCTGAGCGATTTTCATGTAAAAATGTGAATATGTAGTTCTGATCAATTAAAAAGTGCGGCTACACCGTCTTCACACTTTTATGCCACAAAGTCTTCAAATCCATCTTTAACAATCATGATTTACGATATGTTCTCACAATGGTGTTTATAAATGTTAATTAGCAAAGTTGTTTACTGTAACACAATGAAATGCAATCAGCACATTTAACAATGTTTACAAAGTGACTCATGCGATCCTTAAAAACCGATTTCAATTAAACGGTTTTGTCATTAATACTTGTCCATATTTTCACTATTTATCTTATAGAATGTAAAAAACAACATCAGAAAGTGAATATACAATAATTATTCTTTTAAAAGCGAAGTAACTACAAGATTGTTACTAAACACCTGCGAGAATTATTTAAATTTTACATGTTATTAAACTTCGCGTTTACATACATGTTACTTGTAAATAAGAAGAAAAAGCACAAAAAATGTACTGGGTGCCGACCTCTGTCTCAGTTCAAACTCAACTTTGTAAAAGGAGAAATAAACGATTTGTCATTGTCATGATCTGTTTTTGCAACAGCATGTAAACATGTGTGCCGATATTAATGCCTTGCAGACTTTTAATTTATAAATAACTCATTTAACATATTCTTGTTTGTTGTTCTATCGAAAACTGTACAATGTTGAAATAAATAAATCGTTATAAATTGCACCAAGTAAGAAAGAAAATAATTGATTTTTATTTAATCGACGTCGAGATAGTTTTTCAGTTTGTGACATGCTGTTCAGTAGAAATAATTTCCGCCAATTATACGTTACTAATTCCTAACAGCATCTTAACTAAACTGTTTCCCATCGTTTCAACCACAAAACCATTTAAACTCATTACAAGTTAGTACTAATGGAAACAAGAAATCAATTCCGCAGTTTTGCTCCACATGCTGTAGATTGAATAGACGTTGCCTAGCCATAATAGTTACATAAACTGCTTCGTAGTGCTTAATTAGAATTTTTTATATCCGATTTGCCAATGCTTTTTTCCAAAATAATAAACAGATAAACGAAGTTCCTGTGTTATCTCAAAATTAATTGGACGGGTGTCTTTTGCGATTTCAGTCAATTAAAAAGCAAGTGAGTATAATTAATGACCTACCGACACCAACAGCTGGTTATCATTACTCTTCTTAACTTAGTTTATAGATCTGAAATGCATTATGTCATATGTCAAGTGCCATGACCTTCCTACAATAGCGTCATTGACAACCATCTAACTACATAATCTACATTAATCGAAAGTTGCATTTAAATCTATATTTCAACACGCCAGAAATAACATTAAAATCGACTAACTATATTTAAAAATATATATGTATATGTGAAAAAAATTAATGTATTTTGAAGTTGTCGTAATATACAGACGACCCCCTGCTGGTCTACCTAACCTTGGGAAGTCTCTAACTAAGAATCCTGATGTATTTATGGAATGGCTAAAAAATAACTTATGTTTACGTAAGGATTGCAATCTTACATTTTTTTAATTTTAATTGTACAACTCAACAAATTTTTAAAAATTTTTAAACAATAATAATTTTCAAATATTATTTTTCTTTTCTATTTTTAAATATGACAATTTACATTTACATTTTGACTAATAAATAATTCTATAAAAAAAACAAAATGTCAATGTATTAGATGTACAGTATTGTTTTGTTAGGGCTTTTAATGTGTGCAAATTTTGTAATCTTTATAACTTACTGATTTCAAGATTCTTAAATTTTGGTTGTAAATATCAGAAAAGATAAATTTTAAACAGTATCATTTTGATCTACTATTTATTATTCTTCTAATAGATTTTATAGAATATAACTGTGAAGAACCAGAAGAAAATAGCGGGCGTTTAGACACATCTTAGCGCTACTAACAAGGATTACACATATAGATAGCTTTAGGATAAATATTTATCTAGGAGATAAGAAAAGCGTATTACAAGAAAGATGATTGTTTAGTGAGTGTCGACTCTGAACGGTTGTATGCAAAATAACTAAGAATAAATACAAGGAGACGAACCCTTGCAGTTTTGTAATATTGACACACGGAAATGATCATCATAAATTGCCGACGAGCTAAATAAATAAATTTTTATGAAGATGGAAAATATTACTACAAAATTTAACCAATGCTAGTTTAGCTAATTGTCTTTTATCCTGATGTGTTTTCACATCCTATGGCAATGATTGGGAAAAAACTTGTAGTAAACAAAAATTTCAAAAAGGTTATTTCGAATATTAAACTAATTTTTGTATTGTATAAAATGCTACCGTTACGAGCGGATTATATTCTACCAATTCTACACTGAAAAAGAACAGCGTGTATTTTACATTAACATTAGATGATTATAATAGTAAAAAATGCATGATTAAAATTGTAATCTTTTATTAATGTTTTTTGCAGTAATATTTAATCATAAATGTAAAATGTATGCATGTAAGAACTGTACGTAAAATATTCTTGTACAAATATATTTGTAACAAACATAACATAATTTTTTTTCCAAATACTACTAAATTATAATAAAAAATTACATGTTATTTCTAATAATTTTTTTAGTTTGTAAAATTGATTTTGAACAATGCTAAAAATAAACCACGTTAGATTAATAATTATAAAACGGAGTGATAAAAAATACCCTAATTTAAACAAAAATTTAAACCATTCATTAATGTAAAAACTATCTTCGTTAACTCACCACAGGATTCTTCCGGAAAACATTGAATTAAATTTTTTTAAATAACTCATAAGCAGTGTCAATGCAACTAAATAATAGTTTTTGTGTGCATTAATATACTTGCCAACTTAAGATTATAAAAAAATTGGAAGATAATAATCAAGTATTATCTTCCAAAAACTGAATATCCAAACTGTTTTAATTTGTGTTTCCTTTTTGAATTAGCTTTAGTTTTATACTCCATGCAGTAAATTAATTAATATACTAGTTTATATTTAAAAACACAAAATTTTAGTTACCTAAAACTTCTAGAAAGAAAAATTCCGCATGTTTTTTGTTACAACCATAATAACATTTTTTTCTTAAAGGGGCGTTTACACGCCAAGGTATCCATTATAAAACTAATTCAGAAAAACAGTACTATAAAAAATAATAGATGGGGAGAAATTAATCTATCACAACAAATTGATAAAACCATAGAGATAAAACACGTGCTGTTCATAATTTCTTTGAGGGTTTATTAGATTGTTTTTTTTTACAATCGATACAAGAAGTAAGCAAAAAGTCAACTTTCCTGTGCTACAAAATGTACGAAACGCTCGCTACTCAATTAATTCAGTATTTACTGGCGAGCAAAAGTTTTGTGTTCTTCAATTGTTCAAATACAAAGATCGAAGAAGAAAATAAGTTTAGTGATTTATCTGGTACACTTCACTAAATTGCGGACGTTGCTAAAACGGTTACGTTGAATCTGAAGAAGAATAAAAGATAGACGGAAAACGTAATGACGGGTTGCTTTAGTGAGAAAGCAAAAACTATTACGTCTTCAACCCTTTGATCAATTTCTTCAATGCTCAGATCTGTGTTATCTGTAAAAAATGATATTGATATCAGTCAATTTAAAAAATGAATTGCATTCTGAAAACAACAACCCGTGGGATATAAACCAAAAAAATCTTCTTTTACAAAAGAAGAAAAGTTTTTTTTTAAAGCGTCGCACAGTGGTCCAGAAATCAGAAAAACTGGTCAAAATGTGAATGCATTTTTAAACTTGCATGAATATTTAGGGGTTTTTGAGGACGGTTATTACGATTTTGTATTCAGTTTAGTAAAAAACAAAATAGCTGATTAAATATAGCGGACTAAACTAAATACATTAGTTTGGTTTGAGATTTTCAGTGTTAAGGTATTTATAGGGTTAAAAATCACAAGTCTGGTATTCATATTTGTAAAAAAAAATAACACGAATCTTATTATTTCGAGCAAACATGTAAAAACACAATGCAGGCAAAAAGTTGCACTGCAGAAATGTCCGGGTCATAATAAGTAGGCGAAAAGTTTATGTACTTAAATTTATTATTTTTCGTCACACATACACTACTTTTTAACAATTAGAGAATTAAAAATGGTTGAAGCACAGTTAACGTTCATTACATTAACATATTATACAACACAAATATAATACGAATAACTTCAAACTATTCGCTGTATTCGTTTTCGCTGGATTGATGATCATCACAATCACTGATATAATCATCTAATTGTTCGAGCTTTTCTTCAACTGATAAATCTAACAAAGTCAAGGCTTTAGTAGAAGGTTTTTTGTTCTCTCTTTGTTTTAAATTTTTACCGTCACTAATTGCAGAAATGACGGGGTCTGACTTTACAAAAAGACGCAAAAAGCGGGCGAGTTTTTTTTTATAACTTTGTTGCAAAATTCCTGTGCTTTTTCTGGCATTTGTCCGATAGGCAGCAAAAACTGTTCTATTATTCTATGTCCGTGAACCAATATTTTGTGGACCGAAGTTGGCATGTTATACCAAGGACATAACTGTACAAATTGACGGGCTGTTGTTATGGCATACTCTTTGAAGTTTAAGGTGTTAATATCTAAACCACATGAAATCTTTTGCAAAATAACTAGAAAGCGTTTAATCAAATTTTCATTGATTCCCGTTATTTGCGACAAAATTGAAAAATATACGTTTTTTTCACAAAAAAATGTATCACAAAGCTGTATTGGCAGTTTTTGGCGAATGATTTTTACTTATATTCGAATCATATGTGTAACTATGATTTTGGATACTCGAATTCAATAATACCTTGTAAAACTTTTAACTTAGCTCTTACTTCAGAAAAAGTTGAAGAAGTTTTTGGGCAAATTTTTTGAGTTTCAACAACAAACACATCAAATTAGGGAATTTTAACTTATGATTATTAAAAAAGACTTAATTTGCGCAGGTGAATCCATTTCGTCACACGTAAATTGTTCAATCTATTAAATTTCTGTGCATTGGCCAAGTAAACATTTTTTTTTCGTTGGGACGCGCGTATCGTGCAGCGTTTTCCGACCGACTGATTAGAAAAGATAAACCGATTGTGAAAAGACATCTGCTCCTACTAATGATCTTTAGCAATCCCAGGGGTACCACTAAAACTATTTTGAATGTTAAAACAATCTATCGAGTAACTTTTTTTTTCGACTTTTGGCCAGCTTTTCCGAATTCTGGACCACTGTGCGTCGGATAAAATATTTCTAATAAAAAAGGTAAATAATATTAATTTTATGCATGTATTAATAATATGTTTTTGATAAGCAGTCATAATTATAGAAGTTCTGGGTGCATTGTAAACATGACAAAATTGTGAAAATGACCAAAAAAGTCAATTGATATTTTATCAATTTTCAGAAGATATGACAACCCGATCATGACACCTAATCCCTCTATACTATATGACTGTAATATAAAAAGTTATGGCGCACAGAAATGTTACCAAAACTTAATTTTTAAAAAATCGATTCATTTATAATTGACAACTACTACGTAAAACCACAGGTAAAGCTAATCCTAATGGTTACAGAAAATCAGAAATATACTCATCGCCTCTTACGGAAATCAGCTGAACTTACTTAACATTTGGCAACACTGACTGAAATTGACTCGGAACGTTTAAATCCTGCAGTGATAGTTTTACATACACATAGATCGTATTTGAAAAAAATTCAAACAACGATTGAAGTCAAATGTTTTTCTTTTTGTTATGTAGACAAAAGTACAACTAATCTTTCATTACACAGATAGAAATGATGTATCACAATTTTGCACAAGATTGTGCATAACTGTATTGTTGATGATATTACTACAATTGTTTATATTTATACCATAGGCTTGCACGCTTTTCATTTGACAAATTGTTTGAAAAATATTATAAACTTTAGTATGCTTTGTATTCGACAACAATGTGCTAGTATTTTACACAATTTTGTTTTAGTTTCTCGTACATGTTTGGTAATATATATTACAATAAGATTATGTAATTCTTTTAAACTCGGAATAAAGAAAAAAATTGAACGAACTGTAGAATAGCAGTAATTTTTTATGGTGGACGTTCTCTCTAAAAAAATCAAGCGACAACGCGTTGTATGTAAAGACGCTGATGTTAACACTTACATTATCTGGACCTATACGTGAAAGTTGGTTGGAATTTGTTACAATATTTATGAGATTGTGACATCGAGTACTGCTCTTCAGTAGAATTGTTCATGTAAGTATTATGTTTTTTTAAATGTTTTACTTGTAATATGGTTAAGTGCATGCCCTTTATTGTAATTAAATAATAGTAGGAGTAGTAATAATGTAACATTATTTAACGCATTGTCATTTATTCCAAAAGTACGAATCTGCATTTTCAGGCGTTTCTACTAAATGCGGTTACTAAAAACCAAGACGATGACAGACTTCTCGATACATTATCATGCGTTTGAGGTCAAAATTGAATCGGATAAACATGTTTTAAAGTTAGTGATTTACATACTTATATGTCGTATTTTCTGACTAGTTTGAACTCAAAACGTTCTGTTTAGAAAATAAAATATATAGGCTTATTATTTATTATTATTAGATAATAATCTTTCAAAATGTTTAGTAGATCGTTATCCAATGTTGATATAGCTATTTATTGTTTTTATCCATATTTAAACAATTATTTTAGTTTTGTACTATTTAAATATAAATAAATAATGCTCTTAAGATTTGCAACGTTTTATTGACTTTTCACCCAATATATGTTCCTTTTAAGTAAATGATATTTAACCAAGATGCATAAAGTTGTACAATAAAAAGCTATACAAAATAATAATAATTTGCACAATATTGTGCAAAATTAACCAATGAGAATATGTATCTAGATAATCTAACGCTATTAGACATTTAATATACCATTGGGTAAAAATACTTATATGTAATGAAAAAAAACTGTACAATTTAATCTACACAAATGAATGCAATAAAACTGCACAAATTGGTCTTGTCACTTTTTCAGGTCCAATTTGTGTAATTTTTATTAACAATTGTAGATAAAATATACAAAGATTTCTCCCTGTGTATATTTAATTTTTTGTTAATGTTACAAAGATTGACTGCATTTATATACCAATCCCGCCAATCTTTACCAAAGTGTAGAATTTTTTCTTTAAGCAAATCAGAAATTCTAGATATAATGATCGATGTGTTTAGAATGCAGTATGTTTTATTTTAGATTAAAATTATGATTGAAAAAAAAGTTATATATGAACTGCAAAACCGAAATTTCCTTGTACTTAACCCATGTGAAAACCTCCCCTTAAATAATTTTTTCATTTTTGAATACCAAAACATAGTTAAAACGCTCTATCACGTTACATTGATACGGAGAAAAAATCCTTAGATAATAAAAAATACTATGCATACCAGAAAAAGAGAACAGAACAATTGTTGAAGCAGCTACAACCTTACTTTAAAACCATTCATAAAATATATCACTCTAAATTTTGCTTTTTTAAACTCCCCCTTCGTCACGCTGCGTGTCATTTTCTTGGTTGTATACGACAAACTATCTAATCTTTTTGGTTTTGTTTTGGATGTAAATTTTTTGAACGATACAGTAAAGATTTATTAGACATGTTTTTTAACAGGATGGCACCACTAGAGTTGCCAGACGTCCGGTTTTCAACCGGATCAACCGGACAATCCGGTTTTCTTTATGTTTGTCCGGTCAAGAAAAATTGGGTAAACCGGACATAAGATTGTCCGGTTTTAAAGAAATTTCGCGTAATATCTGGTGCTTCTGCCGACAGGCGACAACCAACACAACAAGTTGGATTATATGTAGGTAGATAGATAGCGCGCACATCGGCTTTCCCAGTCCCACAATTGAATATCCCGTCCGTATGTCGTCGGTCGTTCGTCTCTCGCGCGCTTTGTTCAGTAGCTTATTAGTTAGAAGAGTGTTCACGTCGCCCTCTGAACGGCATCAATAAATATTTCATTGTTTGTGTTACTGTCGTGTTTGTGTGTGTCAAAATTGAAGACAAGGAAGCATCTACTAGCAAAGTAACTCCACCTAAGAAAGTAAGAAGGCTACTATAATGTTGACTGGGAATCACGATTTTTTTCGTTAAGTAAATGTGACGATGGCAACACAAAATGCTATTGCAAATTGTGTAAAAATACGTTCACTGTAGCATTAACCCATCACGCTGCGTCAAAGAAGCACAAAGAGTGTAAAAGTGCTGTAGCCATGTCTCAGAGGATGAAGTCTTTCTTTACACCGAAAGGCAGCGCGCAAAGTAAAAAAGTCAGTATTGCCGAATTAACTGAGGTTTACCATAGTATCAAGTACCACATTTCTTATGTTGCTTAAGATTGCTGTATAAAAGTATTAAAACAAATAATTAATGATTCAGATATCGTAAAGCAAATGACCGGAGAACGAACAAAATGTACGGCTTTGGTAAATCAAGTTTTATAGAATTTGTGCAGGAAGATTTAAAGAATGAAGTTCCCTTTTCCGTCGCTACTGATGCTTCAAATAAAGGAAATAGGAAATTCTTTCCAGTGGCTATTCAATATTTCTCACCAAAAAACGGTATTTGTCATAAAATTTTGGATTTTTACGAAGACTCATTCGACGATTCAACATCTATTAAGGAACGTTTATGTAAAGTTAATGAAAAATCGGACAACGCGTCTGTTAATTTTGGAGTCAATAATTCTGTTTTTCAAAAATGAAAGTCTGAAGAAAACAACGACATAATAGCTGCTCACTATTTCACAACTGCGCTAAAAATGCATTAAAAGTAATGCTTGTTGATGTCGAAAATATAGTGACGAAAGTATTTGCAGAGTTCTCTTGTTATGCAAAGAAACGAAAAGAGTTGAAGAAGTGCTTTGATTTGTTTGAGAGCGAATACTGAGAAGTGATTCGTCACGTTTATACAAGGTGGCTTAGTTTATTTAAAGCTCTTGATAGGATGCTTTTATTGTGGGGGCCATTGAAAAGGTATTTTTTAGAAAAAGGTTTAGATAATTGTCCTACAGCTCTTTGGGCTATCTTATCAGACCAAGAAAACGAAATTTCAAATGAAGCTAATCCTACGTACAATGAACTATATTTGTATTTCACTCGTATTTTTATGGCTTCTTTTCAAGAAATTATTCTGTTGTTAGAGAAACATATCACAGCAGCATATAATCTACACAATATAATAGTGAAATTTCGGGACACAATTTCAAAGAAAATACGTGACAAACATTTCGGAATGAAAGTCCATATGGCATTAAGAAAAGGTTATTTTTCAGACCATGAATTGAAAGAATTTACCAAAAACGCTACGAATGTTTACCAAAGAGCATTAGTTTATATAGAGAAGTGGTATCCATTTGAAAACCATAATTATAAAATCTTTAGTTGTTTGAATCTCGAATGCGGAAAATTGCCCACGCTGGATCAACTGCTCGAACTATGGTCAATATCTCCATGAAAGCAGCATACTCCTCCCGAACATATTTACGAAGAGCTGGCTGCACTTCAAAGTGTGTTTTCTTCACTTGAAGGCAACTCCATTAATATGTGGTGCAATTTTTTCAAAAAAGAAAAAGCACCGAATTTTTTGAAAATTGTGCAATTTGTCTGTAGTGTTCC
This sequence comes from Aquatica leii, assembly GCA_035610365.1. NCBI lineage: Eukaryota > Metazoa > Arthropoda > Insecta > Coleoptera > Lampyridae > Aquatica > Aquatica leii. The sequence continues at coordinate 39,093,678 of CM069435.1, read as the reverse complement.
TGCATCCAACACTTTTGTAAAACGAATCTTTAGCGTCATGGGAAATGTATGGACTGACGAAAGAAATCGTCTCGCCATAAACACTGTAAAAAGTGAATTGTGTGTTTTCTTCAATATAAGTGCTAGTTGAGATATCATCCAATAAAGTTTTGTTAAAAGCAGTATCATCATCAACTGTTGTGCCATTTCAGTAATAAGTATTTATCAAGTTAATAACGTCTAAAGTTGTCCGTTTTTTTTTCTCAAACACATCTGGCAACCACCAAAACCTAATATGACAAAAGCAAAAAAAGTATACTTCTGAAGTTCTTCAAAATGCCTTAGAAGATGTTTAGAAAAACGGATTTTTTTTTACCGAGCATCTCAGATCTATGGCATTCTAAAAACTACAATACGAGATAAAATTAATAAAAAATATGAACGTGACCTCTGTGGAATTAAAACAGTTTTGACTCAAGAGGGAAAACAACTACACGTAAAATGGATACATTATCTTGAGAACTCAAGAGCAATTATCAGACATGGTTGCAATATTAATCAAAAACTTAATAAACTTAATCTTTTTAAAAATGGCATTTTAAGTTATGATTAGTACAGGAACTTTATGGCAAAACATTTGAATATATCGCTCTGTGTTTCTCAAAATTTAACGTCTAGTCGCACAGCAGTTACTGAAGATCAAATTAGAAGTTGGTTTAAGCAAATGTTTGATTATTTTTAAGAGAAAAACATTACGGAGGCTTTGGCAGTAGAATTTTTAACTGCGACAAAACAGCTTCTTTCCTTTGTCTTAAGGTAAAACCGGTTTTAATTTGAAAACGTTCGAAAGCAGTTTATAACCGAATTGCAAATGACAAAATTTTTTTTAACTGTTTTAGCTACTGTAATGGTAATATAACACCACCTATGGTATTTTCCCATATATGCGTATGCCAACAAAAACTTTTTTTGAGTATATTGCAAATTGTTTTTATCCTTGGTTGGTCAAAAATAATATTAAAAGACCTATTGTAATATTTTTAGATGACCACACTAGCTATGTATAACTGGCCTTAAGTGATTTTTCTCAAGAGCTTGGCTTATTACCTTGGTACCAAATTTCACTCATCTTTTGCAACCTTTGCAACTTTAGACTAAAAATTCATAACAGTAAAACAAAAAGAAGAGATTTTTTAAATTTAGCTAAAGAAGACTATATCATTTTAGTGTTGAAGGTGTAGACAAACTTAAAAGAAAAGTAACTGAGACGAATCTTGGTATTTACGAGAATGTGCAAAACCAGAATTTACAAAAACATAAAACTCCTTCAAATGATTTTAAAATTCACTTTGAGATAAAGTGGTCTCCAAATACATCAACTGAGTTTAGAAAAAATATATTTTACGATATCTGGCCTGGTTATCAAAAATATAAGAAATTATTTAATTTATGAAAAACGATTCAAACAGACTCTCAAATTGAAGACAACGGAGCTTCATTATCAGAAAATTTTTGTTTTTTAGACCGATATAATGACGACCAACAGAAGAATAAGAATTCTCATGATGTTCAATAAATGATCAATCTTTGCACACTGAAGATCGCAATACATTGGCCGAAAATATAATTAATTTAGGCGATTACACATTCATAAATAATTTAAATGAAACAGATAATTACACCATTTTCAATTTTGATGATGATATAACACTGGCACCAGAAAATATTATAACTGAACAACATGATAAAAACATTATTTTAAAAAAGTTTAAGTGAAACGCTGTCCTCGCAAAGTAATAAAGTTAAACAAAATTTTTCAAAAATAAATGTCATAAAAGCTGACACTTTTTACCTTAAGAAAAAAGAAAATATCTTCATTCTCACCATTCTCTAACAAAAAAAGCAAAATTAAAAAAAAATAAGAATATAGAAAAAGGATGAAAATGCAACAACTTTTGTAAGCAAAAAAAGAGAAAGAATATAAAAATATTCGTTAGACAAAAAGAAGACAGCAAAACGGCAGAGATAATAAAACAAGAAACAAAATTTGAAGAATAACAGTATGTAATAGTCACTTACAAGGACCAATACTTTTCGAGACAAATAATACAAGTAAAACAAAATAAGTACTTTGTTAAAGCAATGAAGAAGATGGGAAAAAAATATTGGAAGTGGCCTGAACAGGACGACATCATTTGGTATGATGAAGAAGAAATTATCTCTAGAATCGATGCTCCTCAACCAATTAATAAAAGAGGACAAAACTTAGTACCGGAGATTATTAAGTATTATTATATTTTGCAGACATTTTTTTCTGTATATAAAATTTAAATTAAAATGTTTAACTAAGTCAAAAATGAATTTATTTATTTTCTTTTTGTTCAAAAATAAAAATTACATCAATTAATTTTTTAATTTAATTGGTGTCTAACTTAAATACAACTAAAACAAATGTTAAAATATTAACATATTTTGTTCGTCATTTAAAAAAATAGGGGAGCAATAGGATATTTCTAGGGCAAAAATCTTCATTTACAGAAAAAAAAATCAAACTTTCCTTAAGTGGGACGGTAATAGGTAAAAGTACCTTATTCTGCGCCATGACTATTTTTAACGGCCTCCGAACATTAGTCAAAGTTGTGCGCATATTCAAAATTTTTTTCTTCTAAATTTTTATCTACAGTTTTACCGTAAAAATTTAAATGAGATCCATACTACTCATGAAGCAAATTCAAGCCAGTAAGTTCATAGCCATTTTTGTTTCTATGCGATTGTAGGTGCTCCTAATCGGTGCATTAGTAACAGCAAATAAAGCATCTTATTATGATTTCAAAAATGCTAAATAGCATAAAAAATCATTTTTCCGTACCGAAGAAGTCTTCCATAAGCGGAAATAATCACTACAGATTTTGTAGAACCAGTTGTTGTATAGGTAAGACTAAATTCTAGCTTAAATATTTTCTTCAAATCATTAGCGAGTGTCTTGGCATTACAATTAGAATTCTTGCAACTCCGACTAGCTACAAATGTCCTGTCTTAACTCAATAATAATACTAGCGTATACTGACGGTATTAATTTGTGCCCAGCAGCACTTACCTAATCATGGTGAGGAAAAAAACTCTATATTGCATGTGCATTAATGGTAATACTTGTTTAGAAGCTGTTGTGAGTTTTTTTTTGCATAATTTTACGTTTCAAGGTCTCCTGAATCAAAAAATGTATTTTTGACAAAAAAATATTGAGTGTCTTTCTGTGTGTAACGATGTACCGACGACAACTCTCGAACCAAAAGTAACTTGAAATTTGGTATAGAGCTGGCTTTTCGTATTCTCTCGTTTTTGTCAAAAGATGAGTCTGATAAAAAAAACCGAAAGTAGGTGTATCCGCCATGTTTAACAGTTTTTCTTTAATAATTTTGTACGTATGTAAACTATTTGAATTAGTTTTTTACAGTTCCTTATAGAGATACTTCCTCCTAACAATTTATTCAAAAAAAAATTCTAACATTTGGTAAAGTAATTCATTTCTCTAAGTGGAGCCTTGTTTAAAATAATATTTTATTATTCTTGAAGTCTTCTCCACAGTATTTTTTATTTTTTAATATTTTATTTTAGGACAATATACATGTTTCGCTAATTATAATTAGCATCGTCAGTATATATAACTAAAAACTCAAATTAAAACAGTGAAATATAAAAAAAGAATACTAACGAATAAAATAGTTAACAAATTATAAATTAATGTCAATCAAACGTATTTGACAATTTAATACAGTCGACTATATTTAAAAAATTAATTTAAATAAAGAAAATAGAAAAATATCAAAAGAATAGAAAAATGAAAAGAGTAAAAAGAATAAATCTATAATTTTGAACTGAGAAAAATTGAGGGATTTAAATTTAACATTTCATTTAGACAATTTATAGAATTATTGTTAGAAATTCTATTAATTTCAAGCGTCTCTAATGAGTTAAGAAGAGATCCTTTATTACATACATGTAAAATTTTGATATTTAAATCTGAAGAAAATGAATGCCCTGAACATAAAATATGGTTGGCAAAAGCAGAGTTATTGTTATAAATATTTGTATTTAAATATTTATTTATTAAATATAAACGTTTATTTAGTCTCGTTTTGAATTTTCTACCTGTTTGACCAATATATGAAGAATTGCAAAACGAACAAGTAAGTTGATACACTCCAGATTTATGTAAAATTGGTATTTGATCTTTATTATTAACTAAAAATAATTTAAGTGTGTTATGTGTCGAAAATGAAATGGTGATATTATTTTTTTTAAAAAGTTTTCGAAAAAATTGAAAACAGTGACCAAAGTATGGAAGAGATCTAAAAACCATATCATTATTAGTAGAAAAATTGATCAAATTTTTGAACAAATGTTTTATACGAACTTTGTGAAAAATACTATTAATTAATTGAATAGGATAAACATTATTTAAACCAATTTGTTTTATAATTTTGTGTTCCTTAGCAAAATTAGAAGGTGACAAAGGTATAGAAAATAGTCTATGAAAGTACGAACGAAAAGCAGCAGTTTTATGAGAAAATGGATGGCACGAGTTAAATGGAATTACGCAATCTGTATGAGAAGATTTGCAAAAAATATCAAAATAAAATTTATTGTTAAACCGTGAAATTTTTAAATCTAAATAAGACAAAGAGTTGTTTGATTCAATATCTAAAGTAAATTTTATTTTTGGATGGATAAAATTAATAAAATTACTAAAATTATTTAATTCGTCAATGGTACCATTAAAAAGAACTAAGCAATCATCAACGTATCTATACGAAAAAGAAATTTTGTTTAATATAGAAGAGTTTGAAAAAAATGTATTTTCTAAATTGTTCATAAAAATTTCAATTCTTCTCAGTACAAAATTATAGTTTTATTCTTTTTATTCTTTTCATTTTTCTATTCTTTTGATATTTTTCTATTTTCTTTATTTAAATTAATTTTTTAAATATAGTCGACTGTATTAAATTGTCAAATACGTTTGATTGACATTAATTTATAATTTGTTAACTATTTTATTCGGTTAGTATTCTTTATTTATATTTCACTGTTTTAATTTTAGTTTTTAGTTATATATACTGACAATGCTAATTATAATTATGAAACATGTATATTTTCCTAAAATAAAATATTAAAAAATAAAAAATACTGTGGAGAAGACTTTTAGAATAATAAAATATTATTTTCTAACATTAACAGTTTATTAGATATTTTATTTATAATTTAAAATGAAGTCACAAATATAATGTAAGTTTTAGAAAAAAATTCCATATATTGAAGAGAAAGCAAGAAACGTTAAAAATAATTATTTTTACTAATGTACTAAAGGGGAAAGCGATATCTAAGCACACAAATATAGGGATTAGTTGATATGACAACATAAATTTAATTTGCCATATATCGGTTATATCTTAATGAAATCGAAGAAAAAAATTTCAAAAAAATTATAGCATGCTCGGAAGTCAATAGAAACGTGTATACATAAGAGTGATGGTAGTTTGTTTTTTAAACAAGAAACATACATTAAAAAATTATTAGAAAGGTGTAATATAAAAGAAGCAAACACAGTAATTATTCCAAGATTGACCAAATGCGTAGAAAACAGTAATGATGTATTACCTATAGACCTTACAGAGAAGCGATTGAAAGTTTATTATTTTTATTATCAGTAAGTCAGACATTGCTTACTTAGTAAACTTCTTGAGTAGATTTTTGAAAAATCATTTTATTGATAATTGAGAATATTAAGATACCTGACAGAAACACAAGACTATAGGCTGTCATTTGAAACAGATTTAGAGGGAGCACCAATTATCGGTTATAGTGACTCGGATATTGCTGGGGACAAGAAAATCAAAATCAGAGTTTGTAATGTCTTTTTGGAAGTACACCCATAAAGCAGAAGCAGAAGAAATCGAGTCAATTAAAGAAATGACTTGTCTAACTCAACTGGGCGAATAACTTGAAATATGTCGTAAACCTTACTTAACATTATTTGTAAATAACCAAAGTGCAATCAAGGTGCTTAAAGAAAAATGATTTTTAAAATTAACTAAACATATAGATATTCGCTTTCGTGTTCTAGAAGAGAAACTGTTAGAAGACTATAGGATTGAATATTTTAAAACCGAAGAACATGTAAATAAGATGTACTGACTAAGTCATTGAACAAAGAAATTTTTGAAGACCTGCGAAAAAAATTATTATTAAAATAGAGTGTTGAATTGGTGTTTTTAACATTACTGCGTTCTTTCTTAAATCCGCGAAATCGTCTTAGTTGATATTACAAAGTATACACCATAAATGGCATGCTACAAATATGTGAACACGACATAAAACTTGAAGGAATCATATACCTATATAATTGAACAACAATAATTTTGTGTAGTTTTAAAAGCCTATAGTTGATGACTGGTTTCTAATATTATTTGATAAATGTATGATATTTAAACATTGATTAAACTCTTATGTATTTTACTGTAAATATATATTTAATAATAGTAGTTGAGGTATTTAATTTTCAGTTATATTCAGATGTATGAAATATAATATTAGTTTAAACAGAATGCTTTTTATATAATATTAATTGTTACATCACTGTTTATCAGTGTTTGTATTGATAGCATAATATTCTTGTAAACTTATGATTATAGTTAATCGATAATGAGATACTCTAATTAGAACATTTTGTTGATTATATATGTTCATACAATACATAGAATTTCTTTTTCGCGCATTTCCTATTAAGGATACCGGAAATGCATTGCATCAAAAGGTACGCAAAAAATGCACTCTATTACAATACCTTCCATAAACATTTAATTTTATCACAAATTTATTATTTTATGCTTAATTTAACATTGTTGAAAAATAGTTAAATTACTATCATTTATTGTACATACATAGTTTAGGTATTGAAAATTTAGGTATGTTAATGAAGTAAGTTATTTATTTTTTTTTACAAAATAGTTATTTGTATCATTAGTCCAGAAAGACTATGAGCATATTTGAAAGCTGAGGTGAAGCCGAAGCCTACATGATGCGAATACTCGCAAAATACTTTTAGAACGTGTGATACACAAAATGTTTTGTGCTAACCTTTATAGTATAAATTTGTTAAAAACAGTTATTTAAGTATTGATTTTTAATAAAATTTAATAACGTCTGTAAAATAAAACTGAAACCTGTACTGACAAAATTCAATTGTTTTTAACTTAATTTGACAATTACATAATTTCATTACAATTTAACTATAAACGTTTTTAGCAATAATTGTAAGATATAAGCAAATTTATTCTATTGGTATAAAAAAAATGTTTAGTGATATTCTGAACAATAACGCAGACAATGATTTTAATAAATCTGACAGAATGACGGATGACATTTCATTAATTAATGATTATTAGTGTTAGTTATAAAATTCTGCTACTACTACTTCCGGCCGATTATGATGATTAAATTATATCAAAACGAACGGAGACACAAAAAATAACTTTTAAGTAACGTAAAACAATAAAATTCTTATATTTAATTACCGCTTTTAAAAATATTTATACAATGCTTGTTTAATCATCTTTTTCCTAGGCATTGTAAAACGTACTGCAAAAACTCCAATGTTAAGTGATTTACTTGGTTAAGGTATGTAATAATTCAATTTCTACTTTAAAAAAACAACTAAATTAATCACAATATGAAACTATTTAATTAACTGAAATTTAAAATGACTTGATTGTTCAACTATCTAAATACAAAAATAGTTTAATTAAAGTTAAAACAAATTAATTATTCAAAGTTAAACACAGTTTTATTATTTATTGATTAATACATTATGTTCATCACTATTCATAAATGCATAATCTTTTGTGGACGAGAAATTTATAACTGATAAAAAATTACGATTAATATTATCGCACAACCATTCGAAAAATGCCTAATACACTGCACGGATGTATATACAAGTAACGATCTTAGACGATTTAAACTACATTTGTAACAGTTTATATTTTGTAGTCTGCATAAATTATTGAGTAGTGATGAGAGAAATCAGTCTTGGTCTTGCAACGAGATATCACTACTACCCGCAAAACCAAGACTAAGACTAAAATTTGTAAAACTAACTTTTACAAAATTTTGTCAAAACGAAGAGCAAACTGCAATCTGCGATTTTTTAGTAAGCGATTTGAGTGTTTTTTTAAGTAGCTAACATGAGCATAGAAGAGGTACAAGATTTTTGCAAAAATAATAATAATATAATCGTCTCATCCTGAAAAAACATTTGAGCAAACATTCCGTCATTACCCATTAATACTTTACTCAGCGGAGAAGATTTAATGGGTATTACTCAAACAGGCACAGGAAAAACGTTACCTTTTTTTTACCTGCACTCATACACATTGATAGACAGCCAGTTTCAAGAGAAGAACGAAATGATCCTAGTGTATTAGTAATAGCGTCAACAAGAGAATTAGTTTTACAAATAATAAGAGAGGTTAAAAAGTACCAGTATACACAAATTAAGGCAGTGTGCGTTTATGAGGGAGGAAATCGAAAAGAACAAGTTAATATAGTTACTAAGGGAGTCGACATTGTGATTGCTACACCCGGAAGACTTAATGATTTGATTCTTGCTGGGTATATATCACTAGACAGTATTACCTACGTTGTACTGGATAAAGCTGATCATCATCATCATCATCAACTAGCCTCAGTTGTCCACTGCTGGACATAGGCCTCCCTCATGGCTCGCCATCTCTGTCGTTTCTGCCCTGCCTGAATCCAATTGTTTGTGACTTGCTTTATATCGTCAGTCCAGCATGTAGGTAGTTGTCCCTTGCTGCGCTTATCAATACGTGGTCTCCATTCTAGTAGCCTTCTCGTCCATTTGTCTTCACTCATCCTGGCTACGTGTCCGACCCAATTCCACTTCAATGTAGTTACTCGATGACGTCTGCCACCTCGGTTCGCCGTCGAAGATCTTCGTTGGTTACGTGGTCTTTCAGCCTTATTCCAAGCATTGCCCTCTCCATTTTGCGTTGTGCGATCTTGAGTTCCTTTGCCAATGTTAGCGTTAGTGCTAAAGCCTCTGTTTCGTATGTAAGTACCGGCAAGACGCACTGATTAAATACTAGGGAGATTGTTCTTAAAGATATCTTTAAGCTTACCATAAGCCGCCCACCCGAGGCTGATCCTTCTCTGGAATTTGCAAGTCTGATTAACTCTCGATATTTTTTGATTTAATGTCCCAGATAGATGTACTTATTGATTAATTCAATTTCGGTGTTTTCCACGTGCAGGTACTCGCTCATAACGAGATTTGTCATGATCTTAGTTTTAGCGAAGTTCATTTTTAGACCAGTTTCGGAGCACACGTCTCTAAGTTCGTGGAGCATTTGTTTCGCCTCACCCAGGTCATCGGTTATTAGGACGATGTCGTCCTTAAAGCTAAGATGGTTGAGTTTTTGACCATCTCTAGTTATTTCTCTTGCATCCCAGTTCAGTCTTTTAAACGCGTATTCCAAGACGGATATGAATAATTTTGGAGGTATCGCATCTCCCTGTCTCACCCCTCTTCCGATGCTGATACTGCTGCTAGCTTCGTGCATTTTGATTAGCATATGGGCGTTTTTGTATATATTAAAAATCAGCTCAGAATATCTATGGTTCACACGGCATTCTCGTAGGGCATCTAATACGGCTTTTAGTTTGATCGTCTCAAACGCTTTATGGAAGTCTATAAACAGTAGTACTAGTGGCTTGTTGTATTCTATGGTTTTTTCTATCACGGTTTTAACACTCTGCAGGTGGTCATTTGTTCTGAAGCCTGATCGAAATCCCGCCTGTTCTCTTGGCTGGTAGAAGTCCAGTTTGTTTTCTAGCCTCGATGTTATAACCCTGGTAAACAACTTGTACAAATAGTTGAGAAGAGTTTTGAGGCGATAGTTTTCTATATCCGTTTTGTCTCCTTTTTTGTGCAATAGTCATTTGAGCCCAACCAACTAAGAAAACTTTGTGCCATCGCTGCAACTGTCATCACACTGTATAAGGTCGTATAGTTTTAAAAATTACTGTTGAAAGATAGATATATAAATTAAAAACAACCATACTATTAACTTCCCATTATTGAAAATAGAGGAGAACCACGTACCTTGTAACATGTTACGGTAATTTTCATTACGTACGCCTTTGCTGTTACGGTTGAAATCGTCATTAGGTACGCCTATGTGTTTTCGACGTAAAATTAGATTCAGGTGTTGACGCCATCTATCGGGTTCGTTGGTCACTTTGATTTGACAGACGGCATCCGGTGACAGACCGGCATTTTGCACTTTACCATCGTACCTGTTAATATCTATGTCTGCGTGAATTGAATATCGTTTTCAAGAATCATCCACGTGTTGGGACACGATGGAAATTAGTAGTTTCTCTTAAGTAATTGATTTCATCCACGCAGGGTGAGTGATTTTGTTCTTTCTTTGATTGGAGGTAATTTTTATGTCTTTTTGGTTAGCGCCATGTGCCACCTTCATGAATAGGAGTATTCGTATCGTTACATAAAATCCTCAAGGGGGAAATTATAAGCGAAAGCGGAAGATCTTAATTACTGTAGACGATTGAATTCTATTCGGAGGCAATATCTTCACCTTGATGACTATCACATTGTTCGGAAGATCTTAATTACTGGATCCGATTGAATTCTATTCGAAGGCAATTACTTAATACCACCAGAGGCGTAACATTAATGTAACAGCAGACGATAAGTGTCGGTTCGATTACTGTCCCTTAAATGTGTCTTTATTTGTAGTTTGTGAGTCGCCAGGTAGACACGTCTATGTTTTTCAGGAAGTTTAATTGCAGGAGGCCGTAGGAAAAACGTTTTTCTGAAAGCACTCTGGAACTTGGTAAGTCAATTTTTACTTATTTATACGTGGTCGCTACGGTGTAAACTCACGACTTATTATATTTGCTACTCGTACGTTCTAATTGATTTGTTACTTGTGTTTGTTACTAAATTAATTTAGATAAATGACTTATCGCTTGCTGCTTATATCCACAATCAATTATCATTGTTAATGTTACTTATTGATAAAGTTTTATATCTGTTATGGTAATTACACTCTTGTTTGACGTGTAGTGTAAGTTGCCGATCCTACTGCTATTCTCTGTTCTATATTCTCTACAGTACGGACTTATATTGAACTACTTAATTGTTAATAGATTTATCTTTATAGAGGAATTAAAGTACCATTGTTGATAACGATCGAGTTTCTTTTCCTTTTATTCGTTTCTTTCAGCAGTTACGAACTTAACATCTAGTTACAAGTTTATTACCATTCTGTGGTGAGCAAGCAGAACTGACTTTGGATAGGCTCTGGCGCCCTTAATTATTTTCTCATTATTGTCTAGAAAACCTACCCCTCTCTCCGACTGTTGAGAGTTGGCCGTGCAGGTTCGTAACCAGCTAAAGCTTGTAACAAACACTTTTTTTATTATAAAATCTTAAGCTTTTGCGGTTGTTTTGTTTATGATTATAAGCGACCTTCGAGGAGAGACTAGAACCAAGTCTAAAAAGTCTAGGTGATTAACTACGACGCGACACATTTTTTTTTATTTTACAGCTCTGCAATATTAATTTAGGTATAATATAAACTTAAATTAAATATAATTAAACACTGGTGTTTATTAAATTAAACTCAATACAAAGATATATTCTTAAATAATTTAAAAATAAAAATATTTACCTGTTCAAAAAAATATCTTAAATGTCCCAAGGTACAACACCTAGTATATACTTTGTGACAGAGCGGTATGTAACCTAGAACTGTAACTTTTACGTTTATTTTATAATCAACTTCATAACCACGTCATTACAAAAGTTTTAAAAGCATCACTGTCATATATAAATTTATTGTTGGACCCTGAAAATTTATTAGTAAAATATCACCTTTAACTGTAGTAACGTGCGATTCATAGTAACGTTTACTTTAATTCAAAATCCGGCCCTGTAATTGTAAGAAAGTTGGTGAACAATTCGATAATTAATACACCTGAGCTTTATCCTTTCGTGGTATACTCCACCGGTTCCGGGACGAAACGCGCGGCGTATCCTTTATATACACAGTCAAGCAAAACAGAGTTGGCTATAAAACCCGTAGCACCAGATTTACCGACAACTATTTTCTGAGATCCGTCTCGGGTAAAACCTGTTTTCAAAAACCCGTCTTCGGTAAAACCATTTCCGTGTCCGTCCCGAGAATAGGATATGTGTTATTTCAACCACCTGAAAGTTAACTGAAACCTGCAGGGAAAGTCCAGATTACTTTGGAATCACTGAATTAAAAGTTGTCAAAGAGAGACCTCGCATCGATTAAGACTGGCAAACAAGCTCCAACTACCGTATTTGAATTACGCCAGTCACCGATACTGTAATCGCACAAACACCCACGATCAACGCTCGCCGATTAAAAAAAATAACACTACTGTCATTACTTGTAATATACGAAATCTTGTAGACCCGTTAATCACCATTTATTTACAGTAAATTTTCCGGAATATACACACGATTGCACGTAATCCGATTTGTACGTTAAACAGGTATTAGACGCCATTCCTTCTGATGTGGATCCTGCCACCTGGTGCAAGGCATTAGCACCGTTAGCGGAATTGGTGGAGCTAAACTTGGGAAGATACAAATTAAATAAATATCTACTCCCAAAAGTAATTTCTCTAAACGGAAGCTTGCGATATTGTATAGTTGAAATTAATTACTTGATTTTATATTGTAAATTACATTTTTATTAGAACGTTATATGTATTAAGTGTGTTGAGTTATTAAATTTTCTCTACTAGTTACCCGAAGCAGAAAAAGTAAGTAACGACGACCAGCCTAGCAAGAAGTAATCTGAACAAGAACAAAGTTTTTGCGGTTAAGTGTTTGTAATATAAAAAGGTTTTTTTCGATTTTATCAATTCCAAAATTGACATCTCCTAAAGAGTCTAAAGATTGTGAGAAATTAACACTTTCGTTTGAACTACTAGAATCGTTCTTGACCAAAAGCTGCTGCATTTCTATGTTTTCTTTTTCTGGTGTATCCGTAAGGTTCAGGTTTTCTACCAAACGGGATACTTTGAATACCTGAACAGCTTGGCATTTGATCAGCAGTGAATTGTGAATTATTATTATATGATACACGTAAATTATTCAGGGGTCTCATATGATCTATCTGTGACAAATGATGTAAAAAATTCGTCGTCAGTGAAATATTGCTATTTGTTGGATGAATACCAATAACTTTAAACCCGATCGTGTATTACCAAGTGATAAGATAAGCTTTAGCAGCACACTCAGCAACATTATATATTGTCATTGGTGTTTCGGCCGAGTTAAACAGCCATTTGTGACAAGTAGCAATGTAATATATTTTATTAGTGACCTAAATAGTAAACGGTTCAATGGCTGTAACTTGTGGCTCGTGTAAGGTGAAAATGTTAATAATGTTTGTTATAGTGTTTTATTTTGTGGTTATCGAATATCAACAATATTTTATTTTCTGCAGTAAGCTTAGAGTATTTCATAAAATGTTGCTACTTGGTCGTGCTCTCTTTAGCCTTGGATTTTTGAAATGAACGCGACGAAAAGTTAACATTGATGGTATTGAATTGCTTAGTGGGTTTATAACAGCTATTATTGTTACATTACATACTTGTTTCTCTGAGGTCATGTAGCCAATTTGCTTAGTTCCCTTGGTGTATATTACTTTTAATAGAGAGTGAACAGTGGATAAACTAGTTTCATCAAGGTTATAAATTTAGTTAAACTCAAATATATGTCTTTCCATTAGTTTCTCCAGTTTATAGAAAAATGCACCGACATTATATAATAGCGTAATTGTAGGCCAACAGGCGCACTTTTTTTAAAGACAGTTCATAGTGCATATTTGCTGCTATTTTTAAATATTCTACTATTTCTTGTTCTTAATTTTTATCTAAAATTAATTTGGTATTGTTTCTTGCATCATATGTAAATTATTCACTTTGACTGTTTGTGGGTTTTATTAAATGTAGACTTGGAAATATGCATATGTTCTGCTGCTTGTTGCAATGTCATTTGTTTTGGTTTCACGTGCCTTGCAGCTTCTATTATATATAATTATACAGTGTGTCCGAAAAGTATGGAATATATTATACAGGTTGATAAATATACTTCGTCTTGGGTTCTTCTTCTATCTCCATATCCCAGAATCATTAAAATTTTAATTCTATGTTTCTCAGATAATTGAGCCATATTTCAAGCACTAACAAATAGCAAAGTGTGACAGTGTTCTAAAGTGCATTCAATTGTTTCAATACTACATATTACGTACCTGATTAATACTGCTCAGTAAAATAAATTTGTTAGACATGTCCTTGTTTTTCTTGAAAATTTTTTGATGTAAAGGTATTCAAGTTTCATACGGTTGTAAAGAGAAAAAAAGACTATCAAATGAGTATAATAAAGACGTGCCTTACCATTTAAAAAAATGTAAGTGTTATTCGTTGCGATTTTGTTTACAGTAAAAATTTAAATTGATATCTCCCAGGTGGTAGATAACTAAGTGATAAACAACTTTTATTTACAACTTTTTCGTGTAAAGTGCATATTTATCGACCTGTATAATATATTCCATACTTTTCGGATACACTGTATATATGTAAACTAACCTAACAGTTTATTGGTCTATAGAAAAATAGTAAGTTCATACCATTAAACATGTCTCAAGGTATGAACACATTGAAGTGACATCTACTGTGTAAGTGTGAGTAAAGTGGGCGAAACGTTGGCAGCTTCGGTTGCAACAACTATGACACGGTCCAAACCCGGAAGACATTCTAATGTTAGTATAGATTCCGGCCGTGGAAGCCTTCGCTATTACAAGAAAAAAAATGGTAATAGAACTAAAACGTAGCTAGAATAACAAAAAAGTCGAATATCCAAGATATGCAGAACAGGACGCTCTGAAAGAAGAAGATTTGTGCTAAGATCATCTAAGAGATGGACAGAAAGCTGGAAATCGTCATCCGTTGATGACAGGATAAATCTTATTATAAGAAGAAGAAGATCGACATTTTGCTAATTCTTTATATTATAGTTACTTCGAACCTTTTTGTTTACATAAAATCATCATTAACTGATATCTAGAATTTAAATTTATTAATGTAATTTGTCGTAGTACAATCATACCAATTATTAATTTACAACTAAAACTTCTTTTTTTAAGGATTGTGTAAGTTTTTTTTATGAATATATTTTTATTTCAACTGAAGCGTTTAATATAGAGTATTTTTAAAAAAAATTGTATCAACAGTAGTGTAACTAAAAACGTTCAGCAAAACAATTTGTATTGCTCAAAAAATGTGATTTCAGAACTGTTAGTTTGTTTTATAAGTGGTTTTTATGTATACATATCATTAGAATCATTATAATACGTGTGATCCATTCTCTAGACTTGAAATAAAAATATTAACAAACAACCACCTTTTTGAACAGTGTTCATTCTTAGCTTGCAGCTATCTTGAAACTAACTGACATATCTGACAGTCCTCTCACCACATCAATTGGAATAAGCTCTATTAGATAACAGAAACTAAAATGTTTTGCAATTATAAATTGCTTTTTATTGTAAAACTAACTAATACACCCCAGGCGCTTGATAAATTATGTAAAATTTTAATCTCCAACCGTTGACGTACTTACAAAAAAAAACAATCAATTTATACTTAAAAGATGCTCATAAATTTTGGCAAACATATTCAAAGTTTTCAAAAGGAAAAAAATCAAATAATTTTGCCGTGAATTGTAATTCATCAGTCAAATTAACATACTTAAAAAATGATATATATATATATCGGTTCGATTACTGTCCCTTAAATGTGTCTTTATTTGTAGTTTGTGAGTCGCCAGGTAGACACGTCTATGTTTTTCAGGAAGTTTAATTGCAGGAGGCCGTAGGAAAAACGTTTTTCTGAAAGCACTCTGGAACTTGGTAAGTCAATTTTTTACTTATTTATACGTGGTCGCTACGGTGTAAACTCACGACTTATTATATTTGCTACTCGTACGTTCTAATTGATTTGTTACTTGTGTTTGTTACTAAATTAATTTAGATAAATGACTTATCGCTTGCTGCTTATATCCACAATCAATTATCATTGTTAATGTTACTTATTGATAAAGTTTTATATCTGTTATGGTAATTACACTCTTGTTTGACGTGTAGTGTAAGTTGCCGATCCTACTGCTATTCTCTGTTCTATATTCTCTACAGTACGGACTTATATTGAACTACTTAATTGTTAATAGATTTATCTTTATAGAGGAATTAAAGTACCATTGTTGATAACGATCGAGTTTCTTTTCCTTTTATTCGTTTCTTTCAGCAGTTACGAACTTAACATCTAGTTACAAGTTTATTACCATTCTGTGGTGAGCAAGCAGAACTGACTTTGGATAGGCTCTGGCGCCCTTAATTATTTTCTCATTATTGTCTAGAAAACCTACCCCTCTCTCCGACTGTTGAGAGTTGGCCGTGCAGGTTCGTAACCAGCTAAAGCTTGTAACAAACACTTTTTTTATTATAAAATCTTAAGCTTTTGCGGTTGTTTTGTTTATGATTATAAGCGACCTTCGAGGAGAGACTAGAACCAAGTCTAAAAAGTCTAGGTGATTAACTACGACGCGACACATTTTTTTTTATTTTACAGCTCTGCAATATTAATTTAGGTATAATATAAACTTAAATTAAATATAATTAAACACTGGTGTTTATTAAATTAAACTCAATACAAAGATATATTCTTAAATAATTTAAAAATAAAAATATTTACCTGTTCAAAAAAATATCTTAAATGTCCCAAGGTACAACACCTAGTATATACTTTGTGACAGAGCGGTATGTAACCTAGAACTGTAACTTTTACGTTTATTTTATAATCAACTTCATAACCACGTCATTACAAAAAATTTTAAAAACGTCACTGTCATATATAAATTTATTGTTGGACCCTGAAAATTTATTAGTAAAATATCACCTTTAACTGTAGTAACGTGCGATTCATAGTAACGTTTACTTTAATTCAAAATCCGGCCCTGTAATTGTAAGAAAGTTGGTGAACAATTCGATAATTAATACACCTGAGCTTTATCCTTTCGTGGTATACTCCACCGGTTCCGGGACGAAACGCGCGGCGTATCCTTTATATACACAGTCAAGCAAAACAGAGTTGGCTATAAAACCCGTAGCACCAGATTTACCGACAACTATTTTCTGAGATCCGTCTCGGGTAAAACCTGTTTTCAAAAACCCGTCTTCGGTAAAACCATTTCCGTGTCCGTCCCGAGAATAGGATATGTGTTATTTCAACCACCTGAAAGTTAACTGAAACCTGCAGGGAAAGTCCAGATTACTTTGGAATCACTGAATTAAAAGTTGTCAAAGAGAGACCTCGCATCGATTAAGACTGGCAAACAAGCTCCAACTACCGTATTTGAATTACGCCAGTCACCGATACTGTAATCGCACAAACACCCACGATCAACGCTCGCCGATTAAAAAAAATAACACTACTGTCCTTACTTGTAATATACGAAATCTTGTAGACCCGTTAATCACCATTTATTTACAGTAAATTTTCCGGAATATACACACGATTACACGTAATCCGATTTGTACGTTAAACAGGGTATTAGACGCCATTCCTTCTGATGTAGATCCTGCCACCTGGTGCAAAGCATTGGCACCGTTAGCGGAATTGGTGTAGCTAAACTTGGGAAGATACAAATTAAATAAATATCTACTCCCAAAAGTAATTTCTCTAAACGGAAGCTTGCGATATTGTATAGTTGAAATTAATTACTTAATTTTATGCTGTAAATTACATTTTTATTAGAACGTTATATGTATCAAGTCGTTGAGTTCTTAAATTTTCTTTACTAGTTACCCGAAGCAGAAAAAGTAAGTAACGACGACCAGCCTAGCAAGAAGTAATCTGAACAAGAACAAAGTCTTTGCGGTTAAGTGTTTGTAATATAAAAAGGTTTTTTTCGATTTTATCAATTCCAAAATTCCTAAAGAGTCTAAAGATTGTGAGAAATTAACACTTTCGTTTGAACTACTAGAATCGTTCTTGACCAAAAGCTGCTGCATTTCTATGTTTTCTTTTTCTGGTGTATCCGTAAGATTCAGGTTTTCTACCAAACGGGATACTTTGAATACCTGAACAGCTTGGCATTTGATCAGCAGTGAATTGTGAATTATTATTATATGATACACGTGAATTATTCAGGGGTCTCATATGATCTATCTGTGACAAATGATGTAAAAAATTCGTCGTCAGTGAAATATTGCTATTTGTTGGATGAATACCAATAACTTTAAACCCGATCGTATATTACCAAGTGTGCTAATGGATAAGCTTTTGCAGCACACATACACAGCAACATTATATATTGTCATTGGTGTTTCGGCCGAGTTCAACAGCCATTTGTGACAAGTAGCAATGTAATATATTTTATTAGTGACCTAAATAGTAAACGGTTCAATGGCTGTAACTTGTGACTCGTGTAAGGTGAAAATGTTAATAATGTTTGTTATAGTGTTTTATTTTGTGGTTATCGAATATCAACAATATTTTATTTTCTGTAGTAAGCTTAGAGTATTTCATAAAATGTTGCTACTTGGTCGTGCTCTCTTTAGCATGAGATTTTTGAAAAGAAAACGAGGAAAAATTAACATTGATGGTATTGAATTGCTTAGTGGGTTTATAACAGCTATACTTGTTACATTACATACTCGTTTCTCTGAGGTCAATTGCTTAGTTCCCTTGGTGCATATTACTTTTAATGGAGAGTGAACAGTGGATAAACTAGTTTCATCAAGGTTATAAATTTAGTTTAAACTCAAATATATGTCTTTCCATTAATTTCTTCAGTTTATAGAAAAATGCACCGACATTATACAATAGCGTAATTGTAGGCCAACAGGCGCACTTTTTTTAAAGACAGTTCATAGTGCATATTTGCTGCTATTTTTAAATATTCTACTATTTCTTGTTCTTAATTTTTATCTAAAATTAATTTGGTATTGTTTCTTGCATCATATGTAAATTATTCACTTTGACTGTTTGTGGGTTTTATTAAATGTAGACTTGGAAATATGCATATGTTCTGCTGCTTGTTGCAATGTCATTTGTTTTGGTTTCACGTGCCTTGCAGCTTCTATTATATATAATTATACAGTGTGTCCGAAAAGTATGGAATATATTATACAGGTTGATAAATATACTTCGTCTTGGGTTCTTCTTCTATCTCCATATCCCAGAATCATTAAAATTTTAATTCTATGTTTCTCAGATAATTGAGCCATATTTCAAGCACTAACAAATAGCAAAGTGTGACAGTGTTCTAAAGTGCATTCAATTGTTTCAATACTACATATTACGTACCTGATTAATACTGCTCAGTAAAATAAATTTGTTAGACATGTCCTTGTTTTTCTTGAAAATTTTTTGATGTAAAGGTATTCAAGTTTCATATGGTTGTAAAGAGAAAAAAAGACTATCAAATGAGTATAATAAAGACGTGCCTTGCCATTTAAAAAAATGTAAGTGTTATTCGTTGCGATTTTGTTTACAGTAAAAATTTAAATTGATATCTCCCAGGTGGTAGATAACTAAGTGATAAACAACTTTTATTTACAACTTTTTCGTGTAAAGTGCATATTTATCGACCTGTATAATATATTCCATACTTTTCGGATACACTGTATATATGTAAACTAACCTAACAGTTTATTGGTCTATAGAAAAATATAAGTTCATACCATTAAACATGTCTCAAGGTGTAAACACATTGAAGTGACATCTACTGTGTAAGTGTGAGTAAAGTGGGCGAAACGTTGGCAGCTTCGGTTGCAACAACTATGACACGGTTCAAACCCGGAAGACATTCTAATATTAGTATAGATTCCGGCCGTGGAAGCCTTCGCTATTACAAGAAAAAAAATGGTAATAGAACCAAAACGTAGCTAGAATGACAGAAAGTCGAATATCCAAGATATGTAGAACAGGACGCTCTGATAGAAGAAGATTTGTGCGAAGATCATCTAAGAGATGGACAGAAAGCTGGAAATCGTCATCCGTTGAATAACAAGATAAATCTTATTATAAGAAGAAGAAGATCGACATGTTGCTAATTCTTTATATTATAGTCATTTCGAACCTTTTTGTTTACATAAAATCATCATTAACTGATATCTTCAATTTAAATTTATTAATGTAATTTGTCGTAGTACAATCATACCGATTATTAATTTACAAGTAAAACTTCTTTTTTTAAGGATTGTGTAAGTTTGTTTTTTTATGAATATAGTTTTATTTCAACGGAAACGTTTAATATAGAGTATTTTTAAAAAAAAATTGTATCAACAGTAGTGTAACTAAAAACGTTCAGCAAAACAATTTGTATTGCTCAAAAAATGTGATTTCAGAACTGTTAGTTTGTTTTATAAGTTGCTTTTATGTATACATATCATTAGAATCATTATAATACGTGTGATCCATTCTCTAGACTTGAAATAAAAATATTAACAAACAACCACCTTTTTGAACAGTGTTCATTCTTAGCTTGCAGCTATCTTGAAACTAACTGACATATCTGACAGTCCTCTCACCACATCAATTGGAATAAGCTCTATTAGATAACAGAAACTAAAATGTTTTGCAATTATAAATTGCTTTTTATTGTAAAACTAACTAATACACCCCAGGCGCTTGATAAATTATGTAAAATTTTAATCTCCAACCGTTGACGTACTTACAAAAAAAAACAATCAATTTATACTTAAAAGATGCTCATAAATTTTGGCAAACATATTCAAAGTTTTCAAAAGGAAAAAAATCAAATAATTTTGCCGTGAATTGTAATTCATCAGTCAAATTAACATACTTAAAAAATGATATATAATTCAAACACTTTAGTCGCAGCGGGAGCGGTGCTGGCGAAATTTCTTTTGAAGAAATAAAAGTTTCTTTCAAACACACCTTTACTAAATATAGATAAATTTGCTAAGAATGCTTAGTTATGCGGTATTTAACACAAATTCCTTAACACCACGTTTTGCTCCAATGCTAAACAATAGGTGTGTTGTATTTTTCATTAATATTTGTATGTATGAATTAATTTAGATATTTAAGGAATATGTAGGCCAATTATTTTCGAAAAAAAGTTAAAACAATCCAATAAGTTCAACAAACACAGTTAACTTCTGGGTACATAATTGCATGTGCGTTGCATGTTCGAACTCGATATTTTTACCCTATAATAAAGAGTTAATTAAGGAGTACATATTGGTGTGCCAATTTCAGAGTAAATTAGCGTATTATGTATATTTCCAGTAGCTCATGTGTGTTGTGGCGAAGCTTAATGACTGCTACTATATTAATAAAAAAATAACGTTTATCTTAAATTTATAAATTAAAAACACGATAATAAATATTGTAATTACAAAAAAAAGTAATATCAATTTGAAGGATTTTTGTAATTTTCTGTTCTTACTTTACCGCTTATTAACCTTTCGGATATTGCATGTGGGCTTAATGATAGTGTGTTTGGCAGTGAATAGCAATTACTCCATACATTGTATGACACCTCCAGCGTGAGTGAGAGGTGCAAAGTTCCGTTCTTTATAGTTTTTACACTTTCAATACCATTACATTTCAAAAGTTGAAATGTTATAACCATTTATGGTAGCCACTATTGCGTTGATCAATTACTTTAACTAACTAACTGATAAAATTTGCGTGCTTAAATTGCAGCGTTGACTTGATTCTGGTACAGTAAATAACTGGAATGTTTTTGTTTTTACACGAATGTATTGTATTTAATATTTTTGATAATGATTAATATGTTTCTGCATAGTTATTAAAATTTGATTTAAACATTTGTTGCCTAGATATTTTATAAATAGCATTAAATCGTAGATTTTTATTTAATTTTTTGAATCAATCTAAAATCGTATTAATGTAGAAGGAATATAAAACAAGTTCGAAATAGAACTTTGTGTCTGAGAAAAATTAAAATTATAATACAAAAATATTTCTACTACTAGTACTGGATGTTGTGAATCTGGATTAGAACTATACTACTTGCAGGTCTAATTTTTATAAGAACTGATTTTCCAATCAAGTCCAAACGATACATACAAAATCAAAATGAAATTCTTTACAAAAGTAATTTGTGTAGGTCATGTCAACTATTTCCGTTTTATGTTTCTTACGTAAATTTGATTTGTCCACAACTCATCACATATTTGTACATTTAAATTTATTTTTGTATTATTTATTTTTAGATAACCAAACTTTTACTCTAATTTTTTTGTCTGTTTAATTTGATTATTGGTACAGTTAAAGTGTTAACAGTAATAGAATATTTAGTATTTTTAGCTAAAATATAAATTAATTTTTTTTTGTTTTCGTTGAACATGATTGCAATTCTACAAATTTTATTTGTTAATTCGCAAAGAAATTACATTATTTGATAATAAACTCACAAATATTTTCTGTATAGTTATTAACGTCATAAAGCTGATATGTAGCAAATAGCAGACAAAATTTTATAATCAATCGAACCTGCTATTTGCTTATCGGTAGTGTGTTGTTTAGTATTTCATCATAACAGGAATACTTTAATATTTAACTATTATTTGCAAAACTTGCATTTTTCTTTAATTGAAATTAAATTTACTAGTCATCTGTGCATTTACCATAGCAATGATTGTTTACGCAGTAAAATTATTTGAAAAATTTTGACACGATGCAAGCAAATGGAAGATTTGTGGAAATTCTTTAAGATATTCTAGACAAAGCGGCTACAGCAAATAGTGAACTAATGCCATTTTTACAATGTGGAGTAAGACCAAAAATGTGTGTTGCAGAAATAAGGAAATTGTGGTTTGCTATGTAACGGAATTATTGAAAAAGTTTGCACCGCATACTTTATGGACCAAAATCTCTATGGTATAAACCTATTTAAAGCTCCATGATAATGTTGACATTTTCGGGTTGTTTGTTATTATTACAAGTTCTCGTTATGTTCTTGCAGATATATAAAAGTTTTTACTTTGCTACGTACAAAATATAAATGTTGCAAACCAAATAAAGCGAAAATAATGCAACAGAAGAAGTAAGAAAATATCTAGTCTAAGCATCAGACGAGCAACACTGCAAGAAAAAGTTATTACTGTATTTAGAATATTTGGCGCTTGCCGGCGAGGCGTGAAGAACTTCTTATGCTGTGTCTGGACAAAATTGAAGATGCTGGTCGATTTTTAATTGTTACATTGAAGGATACAAAAAACAAATAAACAAAAAAATTTAACGATCACAGAAGACGACACGCCCTTTTTACGTTGTACTTTATAGGAAATACGCAGCACTTTGGCCGTCAGGTTTAGAAAATCAGCATGTTTTTGTGGACTATAAAGACAAGTGCACACGAAAATTTGTAGAAATTCATCAAATTGAAAAAACTTGAAAATCTACCGGAAGCTCACATTTACGTGTGCTTACGTTCATAATATTGAAACCAAATCATAAATTATATAGTTACTGTAGTCAATAGTGAGACATACATAATATAATTTAATGCAAGTTAGAAAAGAAGATAAGTAAACGCTTAAATGCTTGCTTGCGGTCTTGAGTCTGGAGGTCATTTCGCCTCCGCAGTTGCAGTGCAATGCCTACGTGTCTTACGTCATTTATCATTATCTCCGCAGCACGTGTGTATAAAACACAGATGCTAAAATGCACATTTCTTATCACATATGACAAACTCTACAGTCGATTTTCTTAGTTGATCTATAATATTCATTTGTAATAGACGATTTATCGTTTTTGTTTTATAATGACAGTGGCACAAGACATTAAAAAATTAATAATTAATATTAGTTTAGACGTTTAAAATTTAAATTTAATGTTCGTCCTCAGGCTTTACTTCAAATTCGTAAGACCAGTAAACATAAAAATATAGAAGTACATAGTATTTTTTAAAAATCTATGTATGATTCGTCAGATTAGATTTGTAAATTTGAAGTAAATAATAGATTTTACTGTTTTGTTTTCACATGATTCATTATGGAGTAAAAAAATGTTATCGATTTATAGCATTTAAAAGATAAAATGAAAAAGTTATCGGCGAATCCCATAAAAAGTTGTATGGATTATACTACTTTTGGTCACGTTAATATTCGCGTACAAATACAATCGAACAGCCCTTGCCGAAAGTCAATTAAAAACCACATGATATACTTAGGTAATGCGTGGCTTAGCTATTTCTGTTAAGCAATAGTTATTTGCGTTCCAAGTAAAAGTAAGTTTATTTTTTTATTTGAGGTGGCAGTTTGTGGAACGAAGCGGAGCCAAAGTCCAGAAGCCACCGAGAATAAAGCAAGAAACTTACCCTACGAGGATATGCATTAAATTTTTTTTGGTACCACTACCACAACGCTCATTAATTATAAATTACTATTGATTAATATTTAATAGAAATGATATATTTGACACATTTGTGGCGGTTTTAAAAATATAATCAAACGACGCGAAATTTGTACACTTAATCAAGCTATATTAACACTAGTTACAATGAGTGTATTAGAAGAAATTGAAGGGTATTTGCATATTGAAGTCAGTGCTAATGCTGCTCTAGCTTTTTTACTGCCGGAAAAAATAAAAAACTTGGTATGAGCAAACTTACAATAGCTTTAAAAGCGATCCGGTCTTGCACTCGATGTTGATGGTTGTCCTGGCGTTACTCATGATTTTTTACGTTTAAGATTTTCAAAATATATCCATTTTTTATCGCCAGTTACAACCCGATGCAAAAAACCTTTTTTGTCGTGGCATAAATGCAGCATTTCGCACACAGTTTTTCGTTTTTCCATTTGTCGTTCGTTCAGTTCGCGTGGAACCTATTTTGCTACCTTTTGAATATTTCCCACGACTATCAGGCGATCGGAAATGGCTTGTCGAGTAACATTCAACTGCTCCGCCATCATTTGTTGTGTTTGTGTATTGTCTTCGTCCAGTAATGTTTGTAATTTGTCGTCTTCAAATTTTTTTGGTCGATTTTTGCGTTCTTTGTCAATAACATTGAAATCGCCATTTTTAAAACGTTGATACCAGTGTTCTTGACGGTTGGAGCAAAATCGCCGTAAGTCTCTACAAGAATTCGATTACTTTCCGATGCCTTTTTCTTTTGATTGAACAAGAAAATCGTTACGTGCCGCAAATGCTCTTTATTTGGCTTAAAATTCGACATGCTTAACACGAAAAAGAAGTATACTACTAACTCGTAAACAACTAAACGAATATGACGTTTTGTAACGGGCTGTCTTACCAACAAAATGGCGCTTTGGGTTTGACATATACTTCAAAAGGTTTTATGCCCTATCCCCTATCTGAAAATCCCTTCGAGTCTTGTGATTATCTCAGCATTGGTCATTTGTTAATAGTGTCACCTTTATTTTCTTTACCGGACAACCCTATTCCCGAATCACGCAACTTGCATAACCGTTGGTTAAAACAAAATCAGATTCTTCAATCGTTTTGGAATCGTTGATCAAAAGGGTACTTGAACCATTTGATTCAACTTAATAAGTGGACATCTAACACGTCTATTTCAAATGTAGGAGATATCGTGTTACTGAAAGGAGTTGCGTCGCATTCTTTATCTTGGCTTATAGTACGTATTAAATGTTTGTATCTAGGTCTAGAGTAGTATCTACACTCGTCCAGTCGCAAACCTTGTACCTTTACCGGTATCCTCAAATTAGTTAATAGTTAAAATTTATTTGCTTTTGTATCTTATATGTTTGTTAAAGTTTATTTGCAATTAAGTTTAATTTGTTTTGCACTTAGTTTAATTTAACTTTTTTTTACATTATATGAAATTATTCTAATTTGGTGGGCGGTATGTTAACGCCTAGTATGTCAACTTGTATTTTCTCCTCCTTTTGCTGTAACTTATTCTTACCACCACATTTCCATTTCATTCGTCTCTTAGTTTCCGTATAGAACGCATCGTAATTTTAAAAGGTACTTAACGAGTTTCCGCGGCAGTGCAATATTAGTTCGGTGAACTCGCTTCATGTTTGTTATCTGGCCAGATAGACCAAGAATACTACCATCATTCAGGGCTTGTGCGGATTATTCGTAAGTTCTTTAATATTACTTATTTTGCGACCACCCACCTTATTCACAAATATTTTATTGGTACATCTCTTGACAAAAAAACGACATTTGAACATGCGCACCTGGTACAAACTGAACTCAATTATAATAGCATCGTTTGAATTTCAGTAAATAAAATTACTGATAGTAGTGGCCGTTATATTAAAAATTTGGTCATCAAGGGACTTAGAACTCAAGCCTTCTTTTTCTTCTTCTTCTTCTTCTTACTTAGTAGTTTGTAAAAAACAAATCATTCTAACATCGCCAAATTTATCAATGAAGAAATCAAAAATTATTCTGCGATCGTTCTGTATATCTTTCTTTCAGATGCTGTTTCATATATAATTAAAGCAGCTAAAGTCTTCTAGGTGTTTTATATCAATTTAATTCACGTTACCTGGTTCGTTCACGGAATCCACCCTCTAGCCGAAAACTTACGACGCACATTCAAAAATGTAAATAAATTGATTAAGACAACAGTAAAAGTGTTCTAAAAAGAAACTTCAACTCTACCTTTGCCGCTTGAACCCGTTGTAAGTCAATGAGGAACGAAGCTAGAATCAGTGCTATTCTATAATCAACACTTCAATCCTATCAACATTATAAAATTGTTTTGATATCGCAAATTCTATGGCAATTTAAAACTGCAAAACAGCATTTACTCACTATTTTATTAAAAAAACATGGCTGTGATTAGTACCCATTTTTCCCATACACCCAAGCATAAAAAATCTTGAACCTCAAGTTTTGCAGTTGAATGAATCTATTCAGTAAATGAAAAGAGTCCGTAAATTACACTCTGAATTCTTAGATATATTTCCAGATAAACTTAAAGAAAAGTTCCAAAACATTTTAAACAATAACTCAGGTTTCAAACTTCTGTGCCAAATTAATAGTTTTATTAATGGTACAGGCAAAGTTTTGCTGTGACTACTGTAGACGGTTTTTTTAACTTGCAAAACTATTTTAAATTTAAAAGACGCAATATTACAACTAAATATTTAGAAAAATATATTAAAATAAACTTCTATTAAAACAACAAAGACTGCCTAAACCATTATATTTGTGAATTTGTTCTTCTTTTTAAAGACGTAAATAATGTTTTAAAGTTTTATATTAATTTTTTTTCCATTGCATAAAATCCGGTTTTTATAAAAATTTTCAATTGTTTTAAATGTTTTTAGAATGCCATCTTGTGGTAACAATATATGATAAGATAGAAAACAATAAATTATTATTATAAATATATTATAAATTATAATATATATTATTTAGTAAAGGTTCTTTCTCCCCCTCTGTATGTGTACTAATTAATTTGGACTTCAAAAAATTGTTTGTTGGACTTTTATGTCCTGCTTTATTTAAAAAATTTTTAATTATTGACCATTTTATGTTTAATGTTTTATTTATTATTTAGTAAACACAATCTCGTAAAGTTGTCTATGTCTTTGGTGGGTGGATTGATCCACTTGATTTTATTCTGTAAGTTTTATATGTTAAAAATTATCTGTTAATTCATTCTGTGGTTACTATGTTGTTGACTTACGAGTTTAATAAATTACAGTTGGCCTGATGAAGTGCTCGCTTTTAGCACGAAACGTTGCCACAAAAATAAATTAAAGTGGTTTTACATGCCCCTCCTAAACGAAGAAGTCCAAATTAATTAGTAATATATATTATATATTATATATATTATAAATCCAATGACAACTTTTTTACCTTCCGTACTAATTTATAGTTTTCGATATTTTCAACTGTGTTCCCGTCTCTTGCTTTTGTTTTTATTTTGTTTTAAACTAATTAGAAATTTTTTAAAAGCTTTGATATACATAAATTTTTTATTGTTACAAAACATTTTTTTTGTATTTTATTGTTTAAGTTATAGAATTGGCACAATTAGTTTGTTATTCTTATTATAAATCATTTGCAAATTTCACGTCAACAAAGCTTCAAGTTATATTAAGTAAAAATCAGCTTCAGTTTTATTGTTGGTTCTTAGATGCTTTAGCTAAAAATTTTTTTGATACTACCAGTTTCTTAGCTTAATTTTAAATTTAATGATCAAAGCATGTACTTTTAAGTTGCGTGTTGATATGTCTAGATCATTTACGACATTAGTACAGTTTCTTATTATATTATGTATTTCTAAACAATTTTCTATATTATAAGGCATTTATTGGAAACTGCTGATAATTTTGCTACGAAATTATATAATAATATTTTATTAAATTATTATCAGAGAAAGGTTAATTGTCTACTCAAGCGTTTATATCTCCAAACGTTATTATTTTTTCATCCGGTTGAAAACGGTTTATTTGTAATTGCAAATGTATCGAGTCGAGTGCATGCATGCTGATTCTGTTGTGTTCCTTTTTTCTAGTTTAAATACCATTAAAATGAAACGAAAAGACGATATTTTCTTATTTCTATTATTTTTATGTACTATCAATAGCTTATAACTAAATGCAGTGTTGTTTTGATTGATATATTTGTTTCATTGTAAGTTAAATCAAAAACGTTTAAATTTGTAAAAAAAATTGTTGGATCATATAATTAAGAAAATTATAAACATTAAGCAAACTCTCTCCTATAACAAAACAGAATAGCAAATAAACCTTTTAAAACCTTGTGTTACTAGCTTGAACTAAAAGTTTAGGCAAATAAAAGTATATAAACAAACGTAATTTTTCATTACATATAATTACATATTTTGTAATGAAGACGTATAAATTAAAAGAACTTTTGAATAAATTTTTGAGCATAAAATTACGTATCAATCATATCTTAATTATGAGTGACTCTGCTAAATCAACATACAACAGATGTTATAAAATAGTTTTAAAGGTGTTTCTGCTTCAGCGCTAATTTTACATTTTTAATTCTAAAATAAAATGTAAAATGGCACCGTCAACATATAAAGCATTTGGTCATTAATCATATATCCAAACAAGCACAAGCATTACGGAATAACAAAACGTGTAATATGCTTTATCTGATATTATTGTTAAAGTATGTAAACGAAAATATAAATAGTTTTAACGAACTAAAACTTAGTGCAAACACGACCGTTATTTTTCATTAGTTATAATTTTGCTTGGTAATCTTACAATACAATTGATAATTTATGTATAAAATATTATACATCCATAAATACACCATACTTACTATTCATTGAATAGATCGTACATCACTTCTTGTATATCTATTGAATGAGTTCAACACGTAGGTATAAGCGGATAAGCTTTACTATACACTCATTTATATAATTTTTTTCATAATATGACGTGAAAAATCGACGATTTCATTGTATATTGTATGTAATTTGATTATTTATGTAGACGTTTTTATTACGCTGCACGATAAAACTTTATTAATCTAAAGGGCGTGTAAATAATTAGTACTTTCTATATAAAAACTTTTTGCGTCCATTGGCCATTCATTGTTCAGATTAGTACTACAAAGTTCTTTTGTTTTTGTCTTTACGTATATATTATTTTCCAACTCTTCTAAAAGTTACAGATTGATATACCATTAAACAAAAAATCAAACTCAAAACCTGTTATATTTAATGTGACTGAAGTTTATTAGTAGCAAGTGTTACTTTAAATTTTTTATTTATATTTATTGCTGACATTTATTAAAAATCTGTTAAAATTAATAAAATATTTAGAACATCTTTATAGATTCATTTTATTTTGCTTTTAATTTTTTTGACGAATAGTAGTAGTTAAATATTGTGCTGTTATTTTTAGTTGCAACTTAATATTATAAAATATAAAAACGTTATAATACAAACCTAATCAAGTAATGTTTTGTTACACTATTTGTTATATGTTGTTTTAAAATATTTTTATAAAAAAAAGTCTGTCAGAACGCCGTATGTAAACTGTTTTTTAGATATTAGTTTTATTTTAAAAGAAAAAATAAATAAGAAAAACCAAATAACATCTAATGCAAAGAAGGTCTAGGCAATAACCAAAACACAGTTTATTACCAAAATTTGTATTAATTAGAAAACTATGGCTATCGTATAATATCTCTTTAACAATAGGTGGTAGCATTGCTGTTAATCAGGACCTGGAAAAACGTTGTTTGGTCTGGTAGTATTTTTTTTAATATGATGATGTCACTGTCTTGTTTTTTTGATTATTAAACAGTATTTGACAACGTGTATCAGACGGAGTTAATTAATATACTGATAAAAACTAGTTTGTTTGATAATTATATTCAAATCATAAATAATTTGCATTAGCAGCAGGGTTCAAATATTAAAGGTGAAGAAACTACATTAAGTCGAGTAGCTATTCCACGTGGAGTATGCCAGATGTGTATTCCTGTTGCTTTATAACATATATTATAAATTTATATTTATAATTTTTTTATTACGTATGGAAAAGGAAATGGCAATAAATTGCAAATAACTGAACAGCACAGTCTACGCCAATTATATTTACGTCGTGTTTATACATAATAAATATAAAATAAAGAAAATGATTTTTTTGAGATTACATAATAAATCTAAAGTAGTATAAAGTATCAATAATAACAATTAGTTTTAGATAAATGGTGTAATTATTTATTAAAAAATTACACCGTTCACTCAAAAGTAGTTTTTATTATGTTTCAAATATAGACAAATTTACAGCAAAAACAAGTGAATTCTACTTGATATCATGTATCATCGTTTTTGTAATGTGATTTCATGGTTGAAAATTATATAAAAGAAATGTTGGTGTAGTGTAGAGCAACAAAACATGAACGTTTTTTGGTATAATTGACAAAAATTTAAATCACAAAAAAATGTTTAGACAATGTAATTTTCCATTTTCTGAACAATTAAATATACGGCATTTAAAAAATTGTGTTTCTAGCTAGACAATTTCAACGAATAAAAATAACGCCTTTTATTACCTGCAATATAAAAAAAGGAATTTAGAGTAATACGTACTTTGTTTAATATATTTAGCATCAGGTGTCTTTGAACGACATTCCTTCGAACCAAAGGCAATAACTGTGGTTCCACCATTATGGTGTCCCAGTTAATTTTTGATTACTGTTGAGAGCGTTTGTACCAAACTTTTCTACGTAGATTGGTAGCAAAAAAGAACTTGTTTTTAGGCCTGCACAATTTTCTGATTTAAACTCTTTAAATTTTTTTCTTTGGCGATATTTAAAAACATCTATAATTTCGATAATTGGAGCGGTAAAGCGGTACGTAAACGTTATTCAAATGACTGAAGCAAACTATTTTATAGGTTATGTACCGTTTAGGGTTTATTTGTTGTTGAAAATATAATCGGTAGTTAAAATGACTAAAACTCAGACTAAACGTGAGAAAATAAAGGAAAAGCTGGTCGTATTCTTGTATTTGCAAGTACTAGGCAGCGACAGTGACAAAGACAAAGAGAATAAAATCTAGGTACTAAAAATGATGTAGAAAATGTGGTATTACTTTATACAGATGGCAAGTTAGGAACATGCTGTTTGCAGTTGTATAGATAATTAAAATGATTTAATTATTCTCAAGATTTTAAATGTCACTTCAGCTTATGGCAAGATACGTATAAACATTTATTGCAAATATTAGAACCTTCTTTAAAAGAAAAAAATGCCGGTGATCTTGAACGAACATTTATCTTCCTGAAAAACAGTTACTGGTAGCTTTGAATATCCTAGAGAAGCTAGAAGTGTATAGATAAGATTATTAAATTTCAAATTGTGAGTATGTTTTATTATATACATTAACTATATTTTCAGACTTGCTGAGAGATTTGACATTTTCAAATCAATAGAATGGTTGTATGTTCAGAAAGTTTAAACTCTTTTAATTAATCTATTAGGACAGTACATTTGCTGATCTATGGGTTCAAAATTTAAAAAAATTACAATCAAATTGAAACAACGGCAAAAAATTTCTACGGTAATAGGTGATATAGATAAAACACACGTTCTAATAAGTCTACCTTTAAATGAACAAACTGCATATTAAAACAGAAAGCGTTATCACTACATTATACTACAAGTTGTTTGTGACACAAACTATTAGTTTACAGATGTTTTTACTAGTTGCTACAGAATTGTCGTTGCGTTATTTTCATAATTTTGGTTAATGGGTATCCTGGCAGTATACACGATTTTAACTCACCTTTGGCAAAAGAAATTGGCAAAAACGTATTAGAACTTATAAACAATACCCATCTTTTGGGAGATTCTGCCTTTAAGTGCACAAAGTACACCTTGTTTTCTCTTTATACCACAAGACTATTGTATTGAAAGATCATGCAGTGGATTTGCAAAACGAGATGAGATTTTGTATAAACTTATTAGTGTATACTTATTTAGTTACATGCCATTCTTTTGTATTTATCAAAAATATTTATTCTGAATTAAAATTAAAGACTGCACTATCTAAGGATGCTACTGATTGTCATTTCACTTTACAGGTGGGGATAAACGCGGTACGAAAATTTTTACCCGCTCTGAACCTGTTTGAAAACCGCTAACAACGTTCGTGTGTCGAATGTTATTTTAAGACTTGTAAGTAGTTTTCTTTGTGTTGAATTTTTCTCGGCAGTAATTTCTATTACGCGTTTTGGGTTAATTACGCGACGTTATCAGGTAAGAAAGCAATTATTCTCAAAGATGGCGCGTCACGTCAGTAGTATAGTGAGGCCGGTTCTGGATCACTCGGGTAAGATCGGTAAGAGATCGTGGAGTTTCGTTGCTATCGTTTCGTTTCGGATATGCTCGAGTTGCATTCGGATTTGGTAAGTCGGGATACATCGTATTATGGTGGGGGAATCGTAAAGTATCGTAAAAATCATTTCGTTTCGGGTACGCTCGGATGTAGGTCAGTCGATAAAGATTGTAGTTATGGTGTGCGATCGTAAAATATATTTTGGTATAGATACTATTGTGTGTATATAAAGTTAACGTTTTTTGATGGTTCACTATTAGTTTGGTAATAACTCTCATCCCTTACGTGCAGTACAAATTATCTATATAAGTTAATATAAATAAATGAATTTCCATTGATATTTTTTATCTATTTGTATGTATCTAAATAATATTAATAAATATATATGTAATATGTATCTAATTATATACAATATTATATATAAATCCAGTGTCCAGTAAAATTTCGGTTTTGTAAATTACTATAATTATGTAATTTATGTAAAGAAAAAAAAATTACTGCTTTATTTTTAACATTAATTATAAGTATTTGTATACAAAAAATGCTTACTATTACATTGAAATACTGTGTCTTCACTTATATTTTTCTCAATGTTATAGTTGTAGACATTACAAAGAATGTGCTTATTTGACAATTTATTCACCTACTTTTGTGTTGCAGTTGTATACATTCCAATGGCATTATTAATTTTGCAATTCTGTGCTTTTGATTACATTATTTATATTTGTATTATAATGTGTTTCAGATATAAAATTATACTAAATCCTTCTTAAATACCCATGAAATGATTTATTACGCTTGAAAATATTTGTCATCTCTAATAAAAATAACTTTTGTCTGTTCATTATTGAACAATTTCTAAATAATTTAAAAATTATCCATTTACAGCATTACTTATGTGAGTGCAAGAAGTCTATTAATAGACTATTAGTATAAAATTAAGCGTTTTAGTAAATTTACCATTTCGGGAGCAAGTGATTGTGAACTATCATTATTTTAAAGTCTCTCTTCACAAAGATTTATTAACAAGTTTACGATTGAAGATATAAACAAAATTAATATCGTGATTAGTTCGGGAAAAGACATCTATCGCGTTAGCCCAGAAGTTTTTAGTAAAACAACAAATATTGAATTTATTCAATAATGAAACAACAATGAGTGCGACTAAGAAAAATATTCAACTAGAGTTAAAAATCTATGAGTTGTGTAGAGATTTAAAAAATATCAAGCTGAAATGAGCAATAAATGTTGGAAATAATGATACATTTTTTATTTTACTATTATAGGTTTTATCATACATTAGTAAACATATTAGAAAGTCGGTGATAGTAAGGGAGGGAGGAAAAGATTATAAAATATCGATTTGAATTGAATGTTATATTATTTTCGTGTATTTTTTTGTATTTTGATTTGATTTATTGTTATTTATGCAATACTGTTTTTATTTATCCAGCTGTTGTAAGTTTCATCAAAGCCTAACTACTTTATATACATTTTAATACCGTTCTTTCCTAAAGTATTTTGTTTTTTTTTAATTTGACTTTCGGGTGCGTTTGTGGAAGCTCGGGTACGCCCGCAATTTTTCTAATTTGAATTTCGTCTAAGATCATATTCGGTCGTAAGATCGAGTTAGTTCAAGGTTTCGGGAGGAGGTAAAGGTGGCAACGTCTATTTTTTCTTTCGGTGTTAAATTACATATTAACGTACGGGTTATTGGCACGCTTATAAAGTGCAGACTATTTATTCATTTCTTTAATAAAAATCATGCATTTAAAATTACTAGATGATTAGATTAAAGTAACTTGAATAGATAAAATAAAACTACAGTTAACAATAAAGTAGTTTGGCTAACCCGTTCTTTCTAAAATATCTTGGGTGGTTTCTATCAAAAATTTTTAAGACCTCTTTAAAATCACACTTCAGATTATAAAGGATTACAGGACGGAAACCCTTAATAATTACATTTATTTACCGTTAAATACACTGCCACCGAATTAAGATAACAAAGTTTAAGAGGTAATACCTGGTCTGAATCAAAAAATGAGATTTTTTTCGATAATTTTGTGATGTTATTAATGATTACGTCAATTTGAAGTTTTGAGGGTTCATTACACTCATCTTGATGTCCAAAGAAAAAATTTTTTTTAGTTTTTATGACAAAATGGCGGCTTAGCAATGCATAAAAAAAGGTTGATTTTTTAGACGTCTCGTGGCTAGATCCACAAGTCTCAAACTAACGTCTCTAAAACAATAGACATTTTTTTCTGATGTACTCGGGTATAACTACAGAAGTACATGTGGATATACAAAAATAATGATTTTTTGGAAACTCGGGGGCAGTTTGAAAAGAAAAGTCGATTTTTCGACTAACAAATCGGTCTTTATTTGTCTATAAATATCGTAATTCTTTATAAAACTTAAAAATCGTGTGTACTTCTGTAGATAATCTATCTAAGAAGCTACAGCCAAAATTTCAAGTCAATTGGATAAAAATTACTCGAGTTCTACTGCTTGCCGTTTTTAAAAATATGGTTTCGAGAGAAACGCATTTAAAGTTTTACAATGTATTTACTACACAGGCAATATATGTTCAATATTTGCTTCAAAGTACCAATTAACTCTATATGCATCTTATTTAAAAAAAATTATGCAGTGTAAATTCGTAACGTCGGTGATGAATAAAATAGGGCAAACTCGCTCTGAAATTTAATTTGTCGTTTAGAAAAGCTCAGATTTGTTTCAAAAATTCGTTTTTTACGAGCATTAAATTTTTTTTTCAACAATGGATGATGACAGGCATTATTCTTAACATGTTTTTGTTTTATTTAAACCAATTAAAAAAATTCAAAAAATAAAAAAATTTAGACTAGAGATTGCAATAAGTTTTTTCTAATGAGAAAAGTAACTTAACTTCAATCATTTTGGGTCACCCTGTAAATTTATATAATAACGATTAAAATAATAACTAAAATCAATAAAAAACGATGTAAATTAAAATAAATAAGTAATACATTTAAAAAAAATAATTAAAAGTTTAAAGAACTTAAATAAAAAAAAATCAACTTGTAAGCATTCTTTTTCGAGTACAAATTGTTTATAATAAGTACACAACCCAAGAAAACTACAAATTTGATGTTTGTAGATTTGTTTTGATCATGCTTGTACTGCTCGAACTTTGCTGGATCAGCCTTTACTTTATTCCAAGATACAACGTGGTCAAGGTATTGCATTTTTTCTTAAATACGTGGCATTTCGTTGAGTTTAGTTTTAGTTTTTTCTTAAGTAGTCGTTGCAACACTCCCTTTAGGTTGTTCAAATGTTTTTCAAACGACCTTACGACCTTCGCTTTTTTTAATTTTGCCAAAGGAAGCCGGCGTAGATGTTGTCGTATAATAGGTCTCTGGTGTTACTGCGTCAGTTCTTGTTTTGAAACCACTTTCCAACGTAAACACATCTTGATACTGCTCGATCAACGCTTTAACTTTAATCAGCTAGTCTTGGCTGAGGTTTCGGCGCTTGGAGGAGGTAAGAATCTTTTTGTGTACGATCGGTTTCTGTTTGAGTTTGATTTGTTGTTGTTTATGCAATACTGTTTCTTCTATTTAGCTGTTGTAAAATTCATCAATGCCTATCCCGTTTACATACAGCATTCTTACACTGAATCACTTCTTAATTTGATAGGACATTTAACTATTATTTTTACATATAACGTTTTGAAATATTTTGTAGTAGTTTCGTGACCGCGTACTTCAAACGATATCTTGTCTCCTAACTTAAGTCGACAATCAGTAACTGTAATTTATGAACAATCATATGACGCGCGCCTAACAAAGAAAATGCAAGAAGGAGATGTTAGCGCACGATCGAAGGAAATGCAACTGCATTTGTGACGACAAAGTGCAAGACATAAGACGCTTAACGTAATGTAATGTAATTAACATAAATCAAGAATGTGGTCTTAATAAAGATATGTTGTTGTTGTTGTTTTTAACCAACATTTTTAATATACAACCATGCATAGATAACAATAACCTGCTTGCTTGTATAAAATTTTCCATTTATCTTTAGTATAACTTATTATTCAAGATTTATAGATAATATATCAATTAAAGCTTTTTCCTATGGGAATGAATATGAACTTTTGCCTGACCATATCAGATATTTATTATCTAGAAGTCTGTTTGTGTGAAATAACAAAATATGGTTGTAGAACATATATATTAGCTATTGCATTATGTGTATCGTCCTGTACTTTTTCCACAGTTATTTGAATATGTTTAATTATGTGGCGACCAAATTTGTCTAAAGTCATTGTCATATTTAATTATTGGCGCTTTCTGTAGTTTTTCTATAATAGAGACAATTTCGTTTGTGTGAGCTGTATGGCCTGCTATTTTAGATGCTACTAACAACTTCAACCTGTCAAATAATTCGTTTGCATTATCTTAATAAACATATTCGGTATGATGATTGTTGACTTCTTTAAACATTTATTTTCTTAAGGTTTTGAATCTCTTTGGTGTTTCTAAATACCCAGGCTATACAAAATATATGAGAGCAATAATAGATTTATATTTGTCAGATCGCGTTTTTTGTATGTAACTATTAGGATCAAAGTTACTTCTGCAAACATTACTGATATCTAAAATTTCTTTGTATATATCGAAATCTCCTTAATTATACGTTTTAGGAGTGTTTTTAAATATTAATGGGGGTTCCTTGTATAATTTCCTATATACTTTTATATCTACACCAACAAATTCTACTGCTGACGTTCCTATAAAGAACTTTTCTTAAAAACTATCATGCCTTATTTCAGTTCTGTGATTTAACATGAATCATAGCATCTATATATCTTTAAGGATGCAATTCATCAAATTCTGCTAAGTATTCTTCATAAATATTACTATCAAGGATTTCTTCTATATTTTGTTTACTTTCTTCAACCAACTGATGCATTAGATCGTATAATTCATAATCATCTACCTCAGCTAAACGTTCTGAAATTATAGCGTCTTCTTTTAAATTTGAAATTGTAGTAGCGTTATCATCAAGAATCTTTTGATCTTTTGTTTTATTTACTTTATCATCTTTTAAGGATTGAATTTTTTTTTTGAAGATTTAAAAGTTTTCAACTGCATGTATTTGCATTTTTTTAAAAGTCTGAAGCGGACCAGATTCAACAATATTTTCATGTTTTGGTTTTAGATTTTGTTCATATTTATTCTTAAGAGAAGAGAACTTAGTATTTTTAACCTCTCATTGATCTGATATAGTTGCCAAACGTTAATTATAGGAAAAAATGCTTTTTCCTTTATAATTTCACCTTATTTTAGTAATTCAAATTTGCGTTTTAATTCTTCTCTTTTTTTTATTAACTTTTTGGTTAATTCTTTTTCATTTAATAAATTATGATATGAATGCATTGTGGTTAAACCTCAACGTAGTTTTTGTTTTTTCTAATATTAATTGAATATACTTCTACACTTCTTTATTAATCGTTCGCAACGATTAGACAATTAAACAGCCTGCAAACAGAGCAGAATGCTATGCAACGGTAAACTATATAGTTTGTTCAACAATATTATTTGTACACAAACCATTGATAAATTAAATAGTTTTCTTATTGAGTACGTAAATTATATCTATAAATGAGGAAGTGATTTGTTGTTAATCTATATAGATGGCTTATACAGTATTAAATCTTTTATTGTGAGATGGGTTGAATAAAAGAATCAAACCCTTTTCTGTATCTACCCGAATTAATATCTCTTTTCTTATCGATTACTAATAAACCATAATTGTTTTTTCAACAGATTGAACACATCTTAAATTAGTCAAATGATAAATCCGCACTCATACATATTATCCTCATAAATATAATGTAGATATAATGCATCTTGTTTGAACACTATTATAAAGTTAGCATTATTGCCAATTAATTGTTTTGGAATGCGGCTATAGATTTGACATAAGTAAAAACAATCTATCTTATTGTGACTAAAACATTATCTCATTAAATTTTGTTTATCAGCCGCCGCATTATCAAAAATAATGAAGGAATTTGAATTTGCTTCAGACGGGGGAGGTATGTTACTTTCTTAAATTACTAAAAGAAAATGAGATTTAGATTAAAAATAAACGTTTTGAAACGCAAATCATTGATACGTTCAATTAAGCTAACTATTATATTGGTTTTTCCACAATTTGATGGTTCATTAATAAGACAACGAATTAATGATGATAATAACTTTCCAGGTCTCCTATAGGTTTCAAAATTTCTTATATTATTATTTGTGACTGTTAGTAAAAATGGTTGTTGTAGTATTTGCCTTTTGATAGTAGAGTGCAATGTGTCACCACCACTTTGTTTGTAAAGCTGTTTGCAAACAAACCACACTATTTGTAAAGCAGTTTGCAAACAAACCACTCTGTTTGTAAAGCTGTTTGCAAACAAACCACATTATTTGCGAAGCTGCTTGCAAGCTATTTATCTATAGACCATGCGGTGATTTGTCAATAATCTATATTGAGAAATTAATTTTTACCTGTCTTAACAAACCGATTTTTTAATCCCATCAAAACGATTGATATAGATAAACCCACGGTCCTGTTTCAGTACTATCAAAACTGAGAATGCGTTTATCGTCATAAGGACTAAGAACAATTTTACTTTGTTTAACTGAAGTCGTTGATCAGTTTAATTTTTTTTTTATTAATCAAACATTTTTTATAAACGTGAAAGGTAATTGATTTGATTGAAGACCTTTTAGAGATCTTAGATTTTTTTACGGTGGCGCTACTGAGCATGATCAATTCTGATTGGTCTAAAACAGCTTTAAATCTTTTTTTCATGCACATTACCAATATTTAGAGAACAGCTATTGAGGGTATAAACTGTTTTTCTTTTAGTAATTTAGAAACATGTTTGCCATCGGATACACACTAACTCACTAAATTAGAATTTTGTTATATTTATATGTGTGATAGACACATTGCACTCTACTATCAAAAGGCAAATACTACAACAACCATTTTTACTAACAGTCACAAATAATAATATAAGAAATTTTGAAACCTATAGGAGACCTGGAAAGTTATTATCATCATTAATTCGTTGTCTTATTAATGAACCATCAAATTGTGGAAAAACCAATATAATAGTTAGCTTAATTGAACGTATCAATGATTTGCGTTTCAAAACGTTTATTTTTAATCTAAATCTCATTTTCTTTTAGTAATTTAAGAAAGTAACATACCTCCCCCGTCTGAAGCAAATTCAAATTCCTTCATTATTTTTGATAATGCGGCGGCTGATAAACAAAATTTAATGAGATAATGTTTTAGTCACAATAAGATAGATTGTTTTTACTTATGTCAAATCTATAGCCGCATTCCAAAACAATTAATTGGCAATAATGCTAACTTTATAATAGTGTTCAAACAAGATGCATTATATCTACATTATATTTATGAGGATAATATGTATGAGTGCGGATTTATCATTTGACTAATTTAAGATGTGTTCAATCTGTTGAAAAAACAATTATGGTTTATTAGTAATCGATAAGAAAAGAGATATTAATTCGGGTAGATACAGAAAAGGGTTTGATTCTTTTATTCAACCCATCTCACAATAAAAAATTTAATACTGTATAAGCCATCTATATAGATTAACAACAAATCACTTCCTCATTTATAGATATAATTTACGTACTCAATAAGAAAACTATTTAATTTATCAATGGTTTGTGTACAAATAATATTGTTGAACAAACTATATAGTTTACCGTTGCATAGCATTCTGCTCTGTTTGCAGGCTGTTTAATTGTCTAATCGTTGCGAACGATTAATAAAGAAGTGTAGAAGTATATTCAATTAATATTAGAAAAAACAAAAACTACGTTGAGGTTTAACCACAATGCATTCATATCATAATTTATTAAATGAAAAAGAATTAACCAAAAAGTTAATAAAAAAAAGAGAAGAATTAAAACGCAAATTTGAATTACTAAAATAAGGTGAAATTATAAAGGAAAAAGCATTTTTTCCTATAATTAACGTTTGGCAACTATATCAGATCAATGAGAGGTTAAAAATACTAAGTTCTCTTCTCTTAAGAATAAATATGAACAAAATCTAAAACCAAAACATGAAAATATTGTTGAATCTGGTCCGCTTCAGACTTTTAAAAAAATGCAAATACATGCAGTTGAAAACTTTTAAATCTTCAAAAAATTCAATCCTTAAAAGATGATAAAGTAAATAAAACAAAAGATCAAAAGATTCTTGATGATAACGCTACTACAATTTCAAATTTAAAAGAAGACGCTATAATTTCAGAACGTTTAGCTGAGGTAGATGATTATGAATTATACGATCTAATGCATCAGTTGGTTGAAGAAAGTAAACAAAATATAGAAGAAATCCTTGATAGTAATATTTATGAAGAATACTTAGCAGAATTTGATGAATTGCATCCTTAAAGATATATAGATGCTATGATTCATGTTAAATCACAGAACTGAAATAAGGCATGATAGTTTTTAAGAAAAGTTCTTTATAGGAACGTCAGCAGTAGAATTTGTTGGTGTAGATATAAAAGTATATAGGAAATTATACAAGGAACCCCCATTAATATTTAAAAACACTCCTAAAACGTATAATTAAGGAGATTTCGATATATACAAAGAAATTTTAGATATCAGTAATGTTTGCAGAAGTAACTTTGATCCTAATAGTTACATACAAAAAACGCGATCTGACAAATATAAATCTATTATTGCTCTCATATATTTTGTATAGCCTGGGTATTTAGAAACACCAAAGAGATTCAAAAAAACCTTAAGAAAATAAATGTTTAAAGAAGTCAACAATCATCATACCGAATATGTTTATTAAGATAATGCAAACGAATTATTTGACAGGTTGAAGTTGTTAGTAGCATCTAAAATAGCAGGCCATACAGCTCACACAAACGAAATTGTCTCTATTATAGAAAAACTACAGAAAGCGCCAATAATTAAATATGACAATGACTTTAGACAAATTTGGTCGCCACATAATTAAACATATTCAAATAACTGTGGAAAAAGTACAGGACGATACACATAATGCAATAGCTAATATATATGTTCTACAACCATATTTTGTTATTTCACACAAACAGACTTCTAGATAATAAATATCTGATATGGTCAGGCAAAAGTTCATATTCATTCCCATAGGAAAAAGCTTTAATTGATATATTATCTATAAATCTTGAATAATAAGTTATACTAAAGATAAATGGAAAATTTTATACAAGCAAGCAGGTTATTGTTATCTATGCATGGTTGTATATTAAAAATGTTGGTTAAAAACAACAACAACAACATATCTTTATTAAGACCACATTCTTGATTTATGTTAATTACATTACATTACGTTAAGCGTCTTATGTCTTGCACTTTGTCGTCACAAATGCAGTTGCATTTCCTTCGATCGTGCGCTAACATCTCCTTCTTGCATTTTCTTTGTTAGGCGCGCGTCATATGATTGTTCATAAATTACAGTTACTGATTGTCGACTTAAGTTAGGAGACAAGATATCGTTTGAAGTACGCGGTCACGAAACTACTACAAAATATTTCAAAACGTTATATGTAAAAATAATAGTTAAATGTCCTATCAAATTAAGAAGTGATTCAGTGTAAGAATGCTGTATGTAAACGGGATAGGCATTGATGAATTTTACAACAGCTAAATAGAAGAAACAGTATTGCATAAACAACAACAAATCAAACTCAAACAGAAACCGATCGTACACAAAAAGATTCTTACCTCCTCCAAGCGCCGAAACCTCAGCCAAGACTAGCTGATTAAAGTTAAAGCGTTGATCGAGCAGTATCAAGATGTGTTTACGTTGGAAAGTGGTTTCAAAACAAGAACTGACGCAGTAACACCAGAGACCTATTATACGACAACATCTACGCCGGCTTCCTTTGGCAAAATTAAAAAAAGCGAAGGTCGTAAGGTCGTTTGAAAAACATTTGAACAACCTAAAGGGAGTGTTGCAACGACTACTTAAGAAAAAACTAAAACTAAACTCAACGAAATGCCACGTATTTAAGAAAAAATGCAATACCTTGACCACGTTGTATCTTGGAATAAAGTAAAGGCTGATCCAGCAAAGTTCGAGCAGTACAAGCATGATCAAAACAAATCTACAAACATCAAATTTGTAGTTTTCTTGGGTTGTGTACTTATTATAAACAATTTGTACTCGAAAAAGAATGCTTACAAGTTGATTTTTTTTTATTTAAGTTCTTTAAACTTTTAATTATTTTTTTTAAATGTATTACTTATTTATTTTAATTTACATCGTTTTTTATTGATTTTAGTTA
Organism: Aquatica leii; assembly: GCA_035610365.1. Lineage (NCBI taxonomy): Eukaryota > Metazoa > Arthropoda > Insecta > Coleoptera > Lampyridae > Aquatica > Aquatica leii. Next base: position 39,050,326 of record CM069435.1, on the reverse strand, counting down.
TTATTTTAATCGTTATTATATAAATTTACAGGGTGACCCAAAATGATTGAAGTTAAGTTACTTTTCTCATTAGAAAACTTATTGCAATCTCTAGTCTAAATTTTTTTATTTTTTGAATTTTTTTAATTGGTTTAAATAAAACAAAAACATGTTAAGAATAATGCCTGTCATCATCCATTGTTGAAAAAAAAATTTAATGCTCGTAAAAAACGAATTTTTGAAACAAATCTGAGCTTTTCTAAACGACAAATTAAATTTCAGAGCGAGTTTGCCCTATTTTATTCATCACCGACGTTACGAATTTACACTGCATAATTTTTTTTAAATAAGATGCATATAGAGTTAATTGGTACTTTGAAGCAAATATTGAACATATATTGCCTGTGTAGTAAATACATTGTAAAACTTTAAATGCGTTTCTCTCGAAACCATATTTTTAAAAACGGCAAGCAGTAGAACTCGAGTAAGTTTTATCCAATTGACTTGAAATTTTGGCTGTAGCTTCTTAGATAGATTATCTACAGAAGTACACACGATTTTTAAGTTTTATAAAGAATTACGATATTTATAGACAAATAAAGACCGATTTGTTAGTCGAAAAATCGACTTTTCTTTTCAAACTGCCCCCGAGTTTCCAAAAAATCATTATTTTTGTATATCCACATGTACTTCTGTAGTTATACCCGAGTACATCAGAAAAAAATGTCTATTGTTTTAGAGACGTTAGTTTGAGACTTGTGGGTCTAGCCACGAGACGTCTAAAAAATCAACCTTTTTTTATGCATTGCTAAGCCGCCATTTTGTCATAAAAACTAAAAAAAATTTTTTCTTTGGACATCAAGATGAGTGTAATGAACCCTCAAAACTTCAAATTGACGTAATCATTAATAACATCACAAAATTATCGAAAAAATCTCATTTTTTGATTCAGACCAGGTATTACCTCTTAAACTTTGTTATCTTAATTCGGTGGCAGTGTATTTAACGGTAAATAAATGTAATTATTAAGGGTTTCCGTCCTGTAATCCTTTATAATCTGAAGTGTGATTTTAAAGAGGTCTTAAAAATTTTTGATAGAAACCACCCAAGATATTTTAGAAAGAACGGGTTAGCCAAACTACTTTATTGTTAACTGTAGTTTTATTTTATCTATTCAAGTTACTTTAATCTAATCATCTAGTAATTTTAAATGCATGATTTTTATTAAAGAAATGAATAAATAGTCTGCACTTTATAAGCGTGCCAATAACCCGTACGTTAATATGTAATTTAACACCGAAAGAAAAAATAGACGTTGCCACCTTTACCTCCTCCCGAAACCTTGAACTAACTCGATCTTACGACCGAATATGATCTTAGACGAAATTCAAATTAGAAAAATTGCGCGCGTACCCGAGCTTACACGAACGCACCCGAAATTCAAATTAAAAAAAAAATACTTTAGGAAAGAACGGTATTAAAATGTATATAAAGTAGTTAGGCTTTGATGAAACTTACAACAGCTGGATAAATAAAAACAGTATTGCATAAATAACAATAAATCAAATCAAAATACAAAAAAATACACGAAAATAATATAACATTCAATTCAAATCGATATTTTATAATCTTTTCCTCCCTCCTTACTATCACCGACTTTCTAATATGTTTACTAATGTATGATAAAACCTATAATAGTAAAATAAAAATGTATCATTATTTCCAACATTTATTGCTCATTTCAGCTTGATATTTTTTAAATCTCTACACAACTCATAGATTTTTAACTCTAGTTGAATATTTTTCTTAGTCGCACTCATTGTTGTTTCATTATTGAATAAATTCAATATTTGTTGTTTTACTAAAAACTTCTGGGCTAACGCGATAGATGTCTTTTCCCGAACTAATCACGATATTAATTTTGTTTATATCTTCAATCGTAAACTTGTTAATAAATCTTTGTGAAGAGAGACTTTAAAATAATGATAGTTCACAATCACTTGCTCCCGAAATGGTAAATTTACTAAAACGCTTAATTTTATACTAATAGTCTATTAATAGACTTCTTGCACTCACATAAGTAATGCTGTAAATGGATAATTTTAAATTATTTAGAAATTGTTCAATAATGAACAGACAAAAGTTATTTTTATTAGAGATGACAAATATTTTCAAGCGTAATAAATCATTTCATGGGTATTTAAGAAGGATTTAGTATAATTTTATATCTGAAACACATTATAATACAAATATAAATAATGTAATCAAAAGCACAGAATTGCAAAATTAATAATGCCATTGGAATGTATACAACTGCAACACAAAAGTAGGTGAATAAATTGTCAAATAAGCACATTCTTTGTAATGTCTACAACTATAACATTGAGAAAAATATAAGTGAAGACACAGTATTTCAATGTAATAGTAAGCATTTTTTGTATACAAATACTTATAATTAATGTTAAAAATAAAGCAGTAATTTTTTTTTCTTTACATAAATTACATAATTATAGTAATTTACAAAACCGAAATTTTACTGGACACTGGATTTATATATAATATTGTATATAATTAGATACATATTACATATATATTTATTAATATTATTTAGATACATACAAATAGATAAAAAATATCAATGGAAATTCATTTATTTATATTAACTTATATAGATAATTTGTACTGCACGTAAGGGATGAGAGTTATTACCAAACTAATAGTGAACCATCAAAAAACGTTAACTTTATATACACACAATAGTATCTATACCAAAATATATTTTACGATCGCACACCATAACTACAATCTTTATCGACTGACCTACATCCGAGCGTACCCGAAACGAAATGATTTTTACGATACTTTACGATTCCCCCACCATAATACGATGTATCCCGACTTACCAAATCCGAATGCAACTCGAGCATATCCGAAACGAAACGATAGCAACGAAACTCCACGATCTCTTACCGATCTTACCCGAGTGATCCAGAACCGGCCTCACTATACTACTCACGTCATCTTTTTAACTTTTTTTAGTGAGTTTTGGGGAATTACCATGTTGTCTGTTTTTGGAATATGTGTGTAACCTGTGTAGTCCATCTCGTTTAATGTAATCAGAAAAAACGAGAGAATACTTTTCGTTAAATTACTTTATGCACATTAGTTAGTACAGCGAATAGCTTTCTGCATTTATTTTTATTACTTTACTTATGTCAGTTTTATACGTACCACTTCTTAGTAATGTAAAACTTTGCATTATGCAATTTGTTTCAATTGTATTAATCGTTAACCTTTAGCCTATTAATTTATTTTATGTAATAATGTTAGATCCTACTGACTTAAATATACTTTCAGTCGCAAACTTTATCTGTAACTTGATGTAGTGTCGTTGAGTACGTTGACATGACATCCGCCAAGTTTCTTTGATTATTTGAACACCGCTATAACCAAAAGCAAAATAACATTAACCGTCGTATATAGGTGTATATACCACGCATAGTTTTTATTTTAAATCAGATACATAGAAGTAGAGGAAGTTACTACGATTGACAAAGTATTGTCGGTTTGGTAAGTTTTTGTACTCATATTTTACTTTTTTGCGATTCATTATTATCATTGTTGACTTATTTTGCGACTGCATAGTAGACGAGGTAGTTTGATTGTTATATTTAAATTAAAATCGTTCACCTATAAAATTTATTAGCAATTGAATAAAATTAGTTGTATGGAGGGTTGCCTGGACGAAAGGGTCTACATTGACATTCTAGCTGTGATATTACTATATTAGTCAACAAATCTATAATTGTTATTGGTCTACTACGTTCTTAGTGGATTTTACCTACTATTCTCTCTTCTGGAAATAAATATATTGTTGTTAAAAGTGTTTTGTCAATTTGTTCCATTTAGTGATCGACAGAAATCGTCTGTATTGGGTAATATGTACTTGTTTTAAAGCTTTTTTAATTTAATGTAGAGTTAGTACAACGAGAACGTATTTATTTTTTAATAAATTTACTATTCCCTGTAGAATGCGTGGTGTGGTGTTTTGCAGCTTTTCTCCGCATTAATTTTACTCATTGAAAGGTAGGCACTTTCTCTTGCGTGACCTGCTAGAACAGACTGCTTATCAAAATGATATCAACATGTATAAACAAACCTACAAGTATTTACATTCTAACACTGATGTGTTGGCGTTTTCGGGGCTGAACATCTCGATGAGTACCCATCGGTGTTACTAACCGTAGCAATTAGAACGGTGTCAGCTAATTTGCAAAATAAAATTAAAGAATAGTGTAACAACACGTAGCTTAGGTTAGCCATACATCCAGCAATAGCATTCCATATATATTTGTTAGTTTCTTTAGCCGATTTCAATACATTAATATTATTTATAAACATAAGGGATAACTAAGAAGTATTGTTATTATTGATTGTTTACTTATTAAGAGTGTTGTAAACAAATGTGTCGTTGAATATGACTTGGTTGTTTTCATCTAAAACCGCTTGTAGACTTATGACAAAGACCTTTAATAAATGCAAACGGATTAATTACAAACATATTGCACGGCAGTTACAGAAAACCCACCGACATAAATTTAACACTAACATTTTTTTTAAGTTATGTGCTAGCAATTAACTATAATTATCAGAATGTATCCATTCATGAATTCGATCCATGTATAAACAAACGCGGCGAGGTAGATGTATCTATGTTTTATTGTTAAATTATTAAAAACGCTTTACGGTACTCTTGTAAATAGCCGTGAGTTGTTGCAGCTACGACTTAATTAAAAATGTCATTAAATCCGAGCCAATGAGGGGCTTTTAGAAAGAGTTCACAAGTCAACAATGTTTTAAATGTATTGAAGATATTTTCCAAACGAAGAATACTAAGGATTCGACTTTCAAATTCAATATGTATAGTAAATTGAATTTAGTAGGTAGTAGTAAATAAAATTTTAAAAGTAGCAAATAGCGACACATAAATGAGTATCATACCGCAGCGATTCCTTTCACAATCATCAATTAAATTTTTATTCATTTTATGCCATAGAATAAGCGGATCCTTCTTAAAAGTTTTGCCGGGCATTTAAATGAACATGTGCTGACTTTCCGCTTTAATTGTAAAATGCCAACGCATGGATATTACCGGAAGAACGAGAGAGAGAGCAATTGAATACTAGTAACTGTGTTTAAAATGAGCAAAATGTATACAAGAGAATAAAACATAAAAGGTTTTTGAATATAACAAATTGTTTAGACAGCAGTATGCTACCATACATTTTAAAAGAAAAAAACGAATATGAATAATGTTATGTATGTAGATTCTTTTCAGTAATTACACTCGATACACACGATAATTGTATATTTAAACAAAGACAATAATGAAATAAAACTACCATTTGTAGGATTGTAGGAACATGTATGAGTGGGAGAAAACCCCCAGAAGAGAGTTGGTAGTACCAACCTTAAATATCCATCAACTCCCCCCTTACTAAGAATTTTTTTCTTACATTCAGCCTCCCTAAAATTTAACATAATGAAATACCTTACAAGTTCAATCTAATGGGTGCTTTCCTAATTCTAGCAGAGCGTCTAACTTCCGGGACATTTGTATCATTGGTATAGTTAGCTTTATTCTCAGAATTATTACTTTTAGGAATGTGTCCCGGCAAACCCTGGTCCCCCACTACATTAGGTTTTGTATCTGCATTGCTCAGAACGATATCATTACTTATTTCTGGTACTGAAGTTCTTTCATTAGGAATTTCTGGTACAAACGGATCTAGGTAACCTTGCTCAGAGCGAGTATTCTCGCATATTTCCCTAATTTGATTTATGTGTCTACGCCACTGTCTGCTATCGTCTAATACTACAATATAATGCAGTTTTCCAAAAGTTTGCAACACAACACCAAATTTCCATTTCTCATGAAAGTAATCTCTTACTGTTACTGTAGTTCCAATATTAATTTTTCGAACATTATTATCATTTGTATATGAATTCTTTACCTCAACTTCTGGTTTAATTAAATCTAGTCTCGAGCATATTTCTTGATTAAACATTAAGTAAGACGAAGAATGCCCTGTTGTTGAATGTGGCATTTTCCTGTACTGCAACAACAACTTACATAACTCCAGATTACGCGTATTCTCTTCACCACGCATGGTTTTTAATGCCTGTTTCATAGTTTGTACGTACCTTTCCGCCAATCCATTGGTTGCCGGATTGTATGGTGCTGAAAACTGTTGTAAAATTCCATTCTCTTCCAAAAAGTTTTGAAATTTAAACGATGTATATTGTCTACCGTTGTCACTTACAAAAATCTTTGGAATTCCAAAGTAGCGAAAATCTTGCGACACTTTTTTATGGTTGTTTCACTAGTGATATTTTTGATGAAATAAATTTCGGGCTAATGTGAAAATGCCACGACCATTATGAAATAGTATCCACCGTTGAAAGGTCCTGCGAAATCCGCATGTACTCTCTCAAATGGCGTTTGTGCAGCTTGCCTTGGATGAACTTCCACTTTCTGCACATTATTCTTCGTTTTGTTACATTCGTAACAATTTTTAGCTACCTCTTCAATAGAACTGTCTATATTTGGCCACCAACAGTAACTGCGGGCCAATCCCTTCATTTTCACAATACCAAAGTGGGAAGTATGCAATTCATCCAAAATCTGTTTTCTTAAACTAACCGAAATAACTACGCTAGCCCCCTTAAAATACACCCGTTTTGCAAACTAAACTCGCTTTGGTCTAAATTAAATCTCAAATTTTTTTCGATCGCCTCCCCGGTTTTTAAACCATATAGTAAAGGTCGTAAGGTGTTATCCATGTATGTTTCTTTAGCCAATACCTTAACTGTCACTGGTAGTGTTTGTATTTGCTGTAACTCAAAAATATCGGGAACGTCGAATTAATTCGGGTTATTCATTTCAAGTGGTAGTCTCGACATAGCATTCGCATTTGCGTTTAATGTGAACTTTTTGTACCGATTCTCATAATTGAATGATTGTAAGTATAATGCATAATGTTGCATTCGTGTTGAGCTTTGGTAATGATTTTCCTGGACTAAAAATTTGCACTAACGGTGCATGATCATTACTTAGAATAAAATGCCTGCCAAATAAATATTTATAAAATTTTTTTACCCCAAAAATTATTCCGTACGCTTCTTTATCTATCTGTGAATACTTGCTTTGTGTCTGAGTTAACGTTTGTGATGCGAACTGTATTGGCCTCTCGGATCCATCCGGATAAATGTGACTAAGTACTGCCCCCACGCCATATGGACTTGCATCCGTAGCGAGTACCACAGGTAGACTGCTGTCAAAATAAAGCAAACATGAATCTGATTGCATCTCTTTCTTTACCGTTTTAAAAGATTTTTCACACAAAATTCTGTGTCCTTATGTAGAAGTTTATTTAATGGGAGTAAAATAGAACTTAGATGCTTAAAGAAACGCCCATACTAATTTACCAACCCAACAAAAGCTCGTACTTGCTTTTTGTCCACGGGTCTGGGTGCTTTATCTATTACGTCAATTTTTGATTTGATCTTTTATTATTATTATTAAGTATCCACAGTATTCAATGTCCTCCGCTAAAAATTTACTTTTATCTAAATTTATGTTTAAATTATGGACATGTAATCTCTTTAAAACTTCATCTAAAATTTTTAAACGTCCTGCTGTATCCTTCGCGGTAATTTTTATATCGTCAATGAAAACTGACACTCTAGGAATGCCTTGTAGAATTTGTTCAATAGTACGTTGCCATACCGCTGGCGCATTTGCCAAACCGAACATTAATCGAGTAGGAAACCTTTGTGCGTGTTTAAAGTTAGAATGCCTCTCATGTCTTCTTTCACTTCCAAATGTAAGTATGCTTTTGTTAGATCAATTTTTGTGAATTTGTCCCCATTTGCCATTGCAGCAAAAAGTTCCTCAACCGTAGGTAACGGATGTTCGTCTACCAAAATATTTGGGTTTACCGTCCCTTTATAATCACAACATAATCGTACCTCACTATTTGGTTTCATTACGGGAACTACTGCCGTAGCCCATTCTGGGTGATCGACTTTTTTTAATACTCCCTGTTCTACTAAATTTGCAATTTTGTCCTCCACTTTTTGCATCAATGCAAAGGGTACCGAGCGCGACTTCGCATATACTTGTTACAAGCTTTAGGTCTTACGCACCTTGAACGGCCAACTCACACAATCGGAGATAGGGGAGGTTCAAGGGAATTATAATTAAAAGTGCGCCAGATCAATTCTAATTAACACTTCTGCCTCGATCACGACAGACGGTCCAAACTTGTAACAAATTTTTAGGTTCTGTTCCGTGAGTGACTTTTATGACAGCGAAGAAAAATAATCAAACAGACTTACCGAAAATCCAGTACCTACTTGTGCGAAGAAACCGTTTTCCCCGGTAGTAGCCTAGAATAGATATTGAATAGCAAATCGTGTCACACAATAACTCACGAAGATAGGAAGCTACAAAATCGTTAATAATAATAAATTAAATGAGATATAAAAACCCGTTATATCGAATGCTGTTAGTTGTAATTACGAACAGGTGGGTGGTAACGCAATCGACTGGTGTATAAGAAATAACATCTCCAAAGTAATGCTTGTCGAGACTTCGTTCTCGTTGTGGATAATATGCCTTCCCAAAATCTTAAGCGTTCGGTTACGGTATTTATCAATGGTAATTATTCTTCATTGTTCTTTATTGAGTCAAACATGTGATCAAAGCGTGGCGAAACGGCTATCAAATTAATACAGAAATTACAAAGGAATACTAATAAACCGGATGCAAAATATCTTACCCTGTGCCGAATAGATTACAATAAATTTGTAATTGACTTATAATTTTGTATTCATCACAGTGAATGCACTTAGAATCTTAAGAATTAGATCAAATTTACGACACAGACCGTCTCACGTTGTTGACAGCTTCAAAATGAATCCGCAACCTGTCAGTAACCCAAAAAGATCGGCAGAGGGCGTCAAAACCAGAATCTAATTTTAATTCGATATACAGGGTATTACGTTATGAAAATTTTGCACGTAACATACTGGTTTTACGTTTGGTTTCAAATGAATCGAAGCTTGTATCCCCTATATGTTCCCTATTTTTGTATCTGATATCACTTTGTATTTATTTAATAATATTGATACGTTTGTTTGTACATTATCCTTTATTTCTAATTCACCGACCTCAAGAAATTGTATTTGTAACTTTTTAATCCATTCTCTGCCTAATAATCCATATTTTTCCCTTTAACTACATATACCTCTAATACCCCTTTGAAATCTTTAAATGTAACCTCAACTTTAAAATAGCCTACTACTTTTAAATATTGATTGCAGTAAGATATTAATCTCAAGTGAGTTGGATGCACTTTAAAATCTTTGAAAAGCTTCAAAAATTGGGTGTAACTTATTATTCTTACCGGGCTTCCATTATCAATTTCAAAATTTACTATTTTAGCATGCACTTGAACATCAATAAAAAACTTTTGTCTTAAGTCAATGTTATCTGTCGTTTGTATATGTAAAATTTCTTGAACTTCATTTACTGAATGCCTGGATCTACCTTGCTCAGCCTTAGCTTTTTGTGCATATCTGTTACAAATGCATTTTAGATTAGTATTCATATAAATCCTACTACTAGGAAATCTAGTATTATTACTTGCTGAAGGCAAGTTTACATTTCGTGAATCTTTACATTAAAATTTGTTATTTCTATAATTGGAATTATTCTCAGGATTAAAATTATTATTAAATCTAGCTTTACATTCTATTTTATTCATTGTGGTTTCCCTTTGTAGTTGGTGAGCATCCTTTTCACTTAACTCCATACCGGCTGTCACATCCACCACTTTATCTAAATCCAAATTCCTCCTTTTGAGTAGCCTTCTTTGTATTCTTTTTGAACTCAGTCCATACACAAACCGATTCCTTAATGCCGTCTTCAAAAATTCTTGAAAGTTACAGTTTATAGTCAGCTTTTGTAGACTGTGCAAATATTCTTAAATTGATTCTCTCTCATGCTGTTTTCTTGAATGGAAACGGAAAGCTTCTGCAATTTCTAACGGTGCGTGATTATAATATTTGTCCATTCATTCTACGATTTTTTCATATTGCATATCTTCTGGTATCTACGCATTTTAATTACATGAAGAAGATAGCATTATCAGCATTGACATTATCATAGAAAAAGCGTAGTAAACAAAATTGCATAATCATTTAGATAAAATCAGACAAGTTGACAGCAAAGTTGACAGTCGTAAAAGTGCAACTATGCGCTTTCTATTGCAAATTAGTACTATGTAGTTTCACAACTGTTTCTGTTATGTATCCAGTTGATTAATATGTTTAAGTTTTCTTCCGATTGTGATTTTCTTTGTTCATCAAACACATTTAAGATTTTACAATTATGTTATCTAGATCGTTGGCTAATAAGCCACATTTGCGGAGTTTACAAACCTGTAGATAACAAATTAAAAAAAAACATTTCAAATTTTAACAGCAACATAAATATAGATAACTTTTATGTCAAGGTTAATGTGCACACCTAGCTATGTTCGAAAAATTTTGCAATGAATACTTTGTTGACTACTATAAAAACCGTAATTTTGAATTTATTAATACAGACTTACATACTACACAAACTTCAAACTTGATTCTGTGGATGATATGAATTATAATGGTCATTTCAACATATATTAAAATGTCAATAATAGTTATTGGACGAACAAAGTTGTTAATGATAAAAAAATAATTGAGACATTTTAACGTCGGAAGCGAGTGTAACGAGCAAAAGCGTTGATAATGTCAAGATTATTTATCGCCAATTAACAATCGAGTTTGTTTTAAAGTATTGATCGCATTTTAGTAAAACGGGTCAAGTTATAAAGAATCTACAGCATAAGAAATCGCGCAAAATCGTTAAATCAGTAGTAGCTAACGGTTTCATTGATTGCTATATAAAATTGTTCATGAATAGAAACTTATTCATTGGTTTGAAATTGTTCATTAATAAGGGTTAATAACGATCTATTTCTGGTACATTATTGTATCTTAATATTGCTATAAACAGACGATCGACGGAAAAACGCATTTATTTATTTCTTTAGTCCTAGGTTGGTAATAAACGTTAGGTACTATGTTTTTTGTGCAGAGGTACCACTTTAAAGCACAAAATTCTATATAATCTATGTAAATAAAACAAAAATATATATTCCAGATGTTGGATCTAACGTCAAAATTTACGTTGTATCTCCCCATCTTGTGCAAATAAATCTGCTTTTTTAGCACTGGTAATAAGACTTAGTGTTAAGGTGTTGTTTATTCTAAACACTTTTCAATCAACCTAAAAACCACAAAAAATGTTATAATGCACTATTCGTTTTGATGACTATTCTACGAGTATAACTCACTGAGTGCTGTTCTTAGATGCATAACTGTGCTCAAAAGAGAACAATTTTTAATTTTGTAATTATATTTGCTTTTGTTTATTTTATAGTTGAAATATTAAAATATGTTTATTCTGTTTAAACTTAACGGTGAATAAACATTTATTTTTAGTTTTTTCTATTTTGAAATTCAAATGTGCACAGTTGACGCCAAAATGTACACACTGGCAGCGCAGCTAATGGCACCTATAAAATTAACCTAGGAACAGCGTTCAGCATAAGGCATAAGTGGTAAATAAGCACTACTAGAAAGAATTTAAATTTTTTTTATAGATAATTGCAAGTAAGCGTGTTCATCTAAACCGCATGTAACGATTAATGTTTGCTCTATTTAAAACAAAAATTTGTTTTGTAGTAAGAACTCATATTCCATGAATAGGCAACAAACGATAAAATCTGATGTCAAACCACTAAAATTCGGATATGACGAAACTATCGATAACTTTTTTACCAGTTACCACTTACTAAGACTTTTTTAGTATTTGCTTTCTCAAAAGTTTATTTTACGGTTTTCTAGATTCTCAGTAATAAAAACACGGTTGTTTTTAATGAACACAGTGATGACTGCGCGTCTAAATGCGTAAATTAAATAAAATGGAAGACTTCTGATACTGTTTTATTCCATTCTTTGTAATTTTTTTTAACTTGTGGCCATATCAATTTTTATAATTGGAATATTGTCATATAAATTATATACACATAGCGACTTTTAATACAACAATGATAGCCATTGCCTCCCAGAAGTCAATATTTCTTATTCAACCGAAAATTTTCTCCTATATGTTTCGTCTCCAACGCTTTTTGAATGTAAATTTAAGTTAACTCATTTAAATCGATAATAAATAAGATCGTCTAAACTTTTTTTTTTAAATAAATAAACACATGCCAAGTTTGTGGTTAAACGTTTTCCTTATAGAAAAAAACTTGTTTCCACGTGCAGTTAAATAGTCAAAACATGCTAAATGTTTATTTAAAAAAAAAGTTTAAAAAAAAACTAATATATTATGTATAGATGGTATTTTATTAATTAATACGTGCATGCCTTAAGCATATAAAAATGACTACGCGTGTTTCAACAAACTCATTGGAAAATTATTTATCAATGTTAATGTTGTGGTGTTGAAATACGATAAACCGTCTGCTCTGTTAATCATCGCGACAAAATTAAAGTTTTAAATTAAGTCATCATTGCCCAGAAAAACATTGATGTAAATTTTTCGATGTTTTTGAGTAACATTAAATAATAGGAAATTCATTAAACGTAAATATGATGTATCCAATATGGGTGTGTCATTTAACATAGGAAAACGTATGCGCGTGTAAATGCAGCTTTTTAAATCTTTATACCAACTATTGATAACCTGTTTGATATCTTCGATGTTGTTCAAGTACGTGATTTTTTTAACACGTGTAAGTAACGTCAGACGGAGTCTTGATCAGTGTCTTCTTTATCTCACCGTTAATAAATTAAAATTTAAGAAACCAGTTAACGAGAATTTATTTCTTGTCTACACACGAGAAATATTCTTATGGAATAAAAATAGTTTGTTGATTAGTCATTAATTTCCTAACAGACAAAAACGCAAAACATATTTCATCGTTAATATATGACCAAATATTATTATAAGTAACTTTATTGATTTAACATCTAATAACGGTGGATTGGCGTTTGAATAATTTTATTAATACACGTTCAACGTCAAATATTATTGCTTCTCTTTTTGAAATAAATTTAAACATCGTATTTATAATTTTATGTTAATTCCTACACGAAACTTTTATAAAACTGATTTTAATCTCGCACTCTTTTTGTTTAAATGCAATTGTGGGAAATGTGCATAAGCATAATTTTCTTAAGGCCATTAATTCGAGATTTTAAAAATGCATAATGTTTTATTACAATTGCCACTTCAGTTGTGAGATAAAATGTACAAAAACAGGAAATGGAGAGATATAATAAAAACAATTCAAAACGGATGTGTTAATGTGCTAATTCCTCGAATTGCATCTGCTGCAAGTACAGTTCAACTTTCTTTAAGTAAGCAGCACGGATGCAATAGTGTAACGCCAAGAAGTGGCCCATTAACTTAGTAATAAATTTTAAATGCCACTGCATTTTTACCTTTGTTGTGTTAAGTTTTTTTAATAGATGCATTTCTCATTAATCATAAAAAAGCACCTTGAGTTTAGTGGAGGATTAGTCTTTGTACATGACATGTTATAAATGTCAGCTTAAAAAGCTTTTTCGATGTATATATTGTATGTGAAGTATAACACTTTAGTTTCTAGATAAGTACAAACATTGTATATAAAAGAGCGCTTTTCAAAAACAATGCAATATTAACAATTTACAATTAGTGCTGAGTTCGTAGTTCTTGGATTTAGGGGGAACACAAGTATATATAATACTTGAGAGAGTTTTTCAACTACTTCCGTTGTGCAGCACAATACAACTTCTACAAGTAGCCAAGTAACGTAGTTTCAAGTGGGATCAAGTGTTTTTGTACAGGTCCGGTTTTGTTTCGTTCATGCATATATTACACATTCAATGTTTTACACAATTTATTGTACTGTTATGTTACAACTAATGCTCAAGATGTACGATAAGTCACGGATTAAGAAGAATAATATGTATTGAGAATAAAAAAATTGTTTTTTCGCTGATTTACATAATCTACTTATTGTTATCATAAGCATCTACAACTTATACCGTCACTTGTGTCCTGATCTTCCATATGTTTCTCTTATGTAATCAAAGAGGAGGTCAACTAAGATCAATGATTATTATCTTAACATTAACATATTTTACACGTACAACAGTAGTTTGCACATTTCCCATACCATCCATCTAGGTATGCTTTCTGCCTGGTAATTCAAGTGTGTCTATTATTCTAAAAAAGATTAATCAAACAAAAAGCATTCCCAAACACGCAGTAGGTGTAACAAATCAGTTTTGTATTAAGAAATTAAAAAAATTTTTAATTATTTAGAAAAACTTATTGTAATTTTATTACTCGAAAATTCAAGCAATTATTAAATTTAATATTTCATGACCTTTGATAAAATCAGTTTTACTTTGTTTTACTTTCAATATGTTTAAACTTTAAACACAATTTTTCGCAGAAAAATTTTGAATAATATCAACTTTTAGTAACACGACTATTTTATAAATAATGCTTAGGTATGTTTAAATCATACAAGGTGTCCCAAAATTGATGGGAAGTAAAGCTACTACATGTTGTAGAGATCAAAATAAGTCTATTAGACTTTATTTATGTCTTATTTACAGTCTGAAGTCTACTTTAAAATTATTGAAACATTTAATGTCTACAATAAACTGAGACGATTATAAATTTGTTTTCTCTCAAAATTGTGACTTTTGTTTTGTTTGTGTGACCACGGTCAACTAAATTTTACACTATGTTACGAGGATTTCTCGTAACTTAATTGCTGGCGACCATCTCAGTATGAATTGGCGAGCAGATCGCAGGTCTCGATGTGCTAATTGTAAGAGTTGCATACGCTAATGGGGACCAATCTAGCGGCTAGAATAGTAAGTTACTTTAGGTACAACAAGAATGTAAAATGTAAGTGATAATAATAAATACATTTTAAATCGGTGCATATTAATTACGTCTTTAATTACCAAATTACAATAAGAAATACATGAAAATACATGGCGCTGCAGCTAAGGAACCTAAAAAATTAGAAAAAAAATACAAATCACATAAAAATACAAGAAAGGAAAATCAATTATTAAAAAACGGGACGGCGTAGTTAGAGTTGGCGGCAACGAGTAAATACAGACATGAATTCCGCAATTCTAGAAATGTAACTAGATGGGAATATAGCTTAGAATTGAAAAATATTTAAGACTAGGTTTCTAAATTACAGAAAGGCGACAGAAACGGATAAAAAAAACTAAGGAAGTACAAGTAGGATTATTACTCCATTTGGCGGGAGCTGACACACCGTATCTATAAGACGTTCAATTTAAATTCAACGGAAAACAATTTTAAAACGGTAATTAAGAAATTCGATGACTATTTTCTACTCAAAGGAAATAAAACTTTTGAACGTTACAAATTTTTCACTCCCAAACAAAGTGAAAGAACGATAGAAGAATTCATGACACACTTAAAGGAAAGTGCAAATAGATGTGCATTCAGAGATCTTAAAGATGACTTAATAAAAACAACACTTATATGTGGAATTAACAGCAGTAAATTACGTACCAAACTGCTCCAAAAGGAAACCGAAACGCTACAAGAAACAATCGAAAAATCTGCAACATACATGGAAACCCTGAAGCAAGCAAACCAAATGGAGAACATGTCACAAAACTTGGCACAAGTAACTATCAAAAACAAAACTGCAGAGCACAGCAGGTATCGATCAAGATCATCGACTAGAGGACGACAAGAGTCAGCGAGTAGAAGTCAACACCGAAGCTATGACCAGGATCGTCAACATGGCAGACAACCCTCGACATCGAACTATAGAAGTAAAGAAAAAATCATTGGTAATAGCAAAAATTGTGGTATTAAATTAATCATTATTAAAGCAAATTCAACAAATTTTGAAACCATATACCGGAAATAGAATAAATGTAGCAGGTACATGTAGATTGAATTGTATAATCAAAAATCAACTATGTAATGTAGAATTTTATGTTGTTAATGCTGTAAATAGTCAGGCTATTTTGGGTTTACCAACTTGCATTCAATTAAGCTTAATTCAAAAGATTGATGCAATTATGGAAACGGATAACATCAAACAACAAATAAGTAAAGAACATGATGATCTTTTTTCGGGAACTGGGTGCATGACTGAACCATATCAAATCAAATTAAAAGAAGGTGCACAACCAGTAATCTGCCCTATAAGGAAGGTTCCAATGCCATTAGCGAACGAATTAAAGCATACACTCGATGATCTTAAAACGAAAGGAATAATCGCAAAAGTTAGGACCGCCTGAATGGGTTAACACATTAGTAATTGTTAAGAAAACAGATGGTAAACTCAAATAATGTATGGATCCTAAAAATTTAAATGCAAATATAAAAAGAGAACACACAGTATTACCGATATTTTATGAAATTGTGGTCAAATTGAATGGAAGCAAATACTGCAGCAAATTAGATGCAAGCAATAGATTATACAACATAAAGTTGGATAATAACAGCTTTAATTTATGTACAATGGGAACAGGCTTTGGAAGGTACAGATTTTTAAGATTACCCTATGGGCTAGTGTCAGCACCTGAAATATTTGCTGAAAGATTTAAAGAAAACTTTAAAATTAGAGGAGTGGAAATTTACATAGATGACGTTCTGATACATACAAAAACCTTAGAGGAACACAAAAAATACTAAAAAAGGTACTAGATACAGCCGAAATTAAATTAATTAATTAAATTCAACCTAAACAAGTGTCAATTCATGGTTAACCAAATCAAATTTATAGGACATACAATTACAAATAGAGGAATCACACCAGATGGCGATAGAGTTAAAGCAATACTAGAAATGCCAAGTCCGAAATCAAAACAGGACTAGGAGTCATAAACTACGTAACTACTACGTAAACAAATTTATACATAATTTCGCAGCAGAAACAACAATAATAAAATAATTACTCAAAAAAGAAACCGAATTCAAATGCGAAGTTGAACAAGAACAAGCTCTGCAGATTATAAAAAATAAACTAGTAAAAGCACCAGTACTACAATACTACAATGTTAACCAATCGGCCATTATTACAGTGGATAGTTCATCAACGGGCACAGGTGCAATTTTGATACAAAATAATCTACCAGTAGCATACGCTTCAAAAGCGTTAACAGAAGTACAGATTAGATATTGCCAAATAGAAAAGGAACTGTTAGAAGTTTTGTTGGGGTTACAGAAGTTCCATGACTACATATATGGGAAACGGACCACTAGCCTTTAATTAGCATAATGAAGAATCCACTAAATCAGTGCCCAACGAAGTTGCAAAGAATACTGTTACAACTACAAAAGTATGAATTCAAGTTAATATATAAAAGAGGTAAGGATCTTGTATTAGCAGACGCCCTGTCAAGAACCTACATGCATGAAGAAGAAGGAAGCTTGAATAGTAATTGGAATGAAGAAGTTGTGGCACATATAAACTTAATTAAATCACAGTTAAACGCAACCGACAAATGCATGGAACAGATATCACAAGAAACAGATTTATGCAAACTCAAAGAAGTAATTAATAAAGACTGGCCAAATTCAAATAAGAAAATAAGTGGAGAAATAAGAAAATACTGTAATTATAAAAATGAACTGACGATCATAGACGGAATTATATTTAAAGGACAAATACCAAAGTCTATAAAGAAACGAATGCTAGAGAAGATTTATTATAGTCATTTGGGTTTCAAAAAAAGTCTGCAATTAGCCAAAGAATCATTTTTCTAGACAAATATGAAGAATGAAGTCAAACAAATGACACAACAGTGTCACATATGCAACGAGTATTCAAACAATCAGAGAGCAGAACCAATAATTACACATCAAATACCAAAAATCCCATGGTACAAATTAGCCAGTGACGTTTTCGAAATAGATGGGAACAAATACTTGTTAGTAGTAAACTACTATATAAAATACATTAAAGTAGAAATGCTAGGATCAAATACTACAAGCTACACCTAAATTAAAAAATTGAAAGCAATTTTCGCGAGATATGGGATTCCACAAATCTTAAGTCACTGATGAAAGACCACAATATACATCCGAACTATTTATAAACTTTGTAACAGAATGGAATTTCTACCATGTAGTGACATATGCACAAAGCAACGGTATGGCAGAAAGAAACATACAGTCAGTCAAGAAAACAATATGCAAAGTACTGGCTGAAAAGAAAGATTGGGAACTGGCCTTGTTGCAATATAGAAGCGCACCAATTTTCGAGGCAATCTCACCATTTCAATTACTAATGGGTCGGAAGCTTTGAACGACATTACCAATACAGCTCAACAATCTAAAACCCAAACCAACGGAATACCGTAATTACAATAGACATATCCATCAGAGTCAAACGTATCAGGAATATTATTACGATAAAAGATATGGAGCAAGAAACCTTAACGTTATAAAACCCGGCGAGAATGTATATGTATAACTTAAGTCAAATACGTTGTGGGAAATAGGTATTATCAAAGCTAGAGTTGGCTTAAGACGATACAAAATTGAACTTCGCAACGGATCTCAAGTAGTGAGAAACAGGAGACTTATAAAGGAACGTAAAATAACAAACACAGACGAAAAGAAGGACAGTATAAACAACAAGGAAGGGAAGAAACAAGTTACTTTTGGGGAAACAATATTATTTAACGAGGAAAATAACAAGCATCAAATATTGTGTTCAGAATAGTATATTACAGCACAAGTTACAGAATGAACGCGTTTCAATCACGAGACCAAATTTCATACACGAGCCGCGCAGCGGCAAGATTATGAAGCGGTAGAGTGATTGAAACGTATTCTATGACGTGGTTTTATACTATTTTTCTCTATTTTGATACAATAATTAATATTTTTCGTATAATTTTAATTTTAAAACAACATTGAGAAACTTTAATATTTTATTGAATTGGCAACACTTACACTTTGACATACTGAAATTTATGTGTTATCCTAAAATCTCATACGAAATTATCTCTTTATACCTTTATATTTTATAAGTAAATAGCTTCATAAAACGTCTTTATTTTATCTTGGCATCAAAATCAAAAACGATAGGATTGTTAATTGTAATTATACAGATTTTAGGGTCGATAGAGATGTAAGGTTAGATAGGGACGCATTAGAAACTAACACTAAAACGAAAAGTGGTAGAATTATTAAAATACGAAATAAGTTAGATTTGTAAATAAGTTAAGGATATCTTATAAACAAAAGAGGGGAGATGTAAGGGTTGCATACGCTAATGGGGAGCCATCTAGCAGGTAGAATAATAAGTTACTTTAGGTACAACAAAAATGTAAATTGGAAGTGATAACAATAAACACATCTTAAACGGGTGCATATTAATTACGTATTTAATTACAACATTACAATAAGAAATACACGAAAATACATTAATTATAAAGTAAAAAAGCGTCAAAACGGTTGGAAATTAGAATGGAAGACACCGTTTAAATCTGTCCAAGGCTGAAACAGAACAAATGACAACACACAGGTTGTAACACGAATATATTTTTATTTTATCACAGAAAGAAAGGTTAGTATAAAGAAGTAGATTTAAATTGATGTGATTAATTCTTAGTACGTAGGTACATATCACAGACAATAATTGTTGATGCAAGCTCCTTTTGGTTGGGTACATAAAATTAAACTTGTCGGCCTATATTTTACATTTTGCGCCAAGTATTCCCCAGATTAATATTGATATAAGTGGGCCTTCTAATATGGTTATAATGGTAGTAATTAATCGAAGCTTTTGATATCCTCAATCAACATCCTTTTCATTACATGGTGGATTGTGACGTCATCATAGAAATTTTTCCAATATGAACGAACAATATCAATCAATATCTTCGAATTTTATGGTATACGTGTGGGTATAGAAATTGCTAATGACAATTACAGGAAAATCAAATGAAATCACAAAAATAGAATCAATTCTAACTCCAGAAAGACTACACCTATTTATAACGTGGATGCGTGTGAATATTTAGAGATAAAGGCCTCACCGGGCGCGTACGTTAGATGATTATGTACCAGCTGTACCACAGTCACCGGGAAAATGTTTTTTCCCTTAGATAATTACGTCTGTCAAAACAACTAAATGACAGTCAATACTTGAATGTATCTGCCACTATGCTAAACAAGTATCTATGCTAGATAAAAATTTGCTTAAATATATGGCAAGAAATCTTTTTTTGTTACTCTATTTACTTTTTTGGTTTGTGCATCATTTTTTAACTATGACTACCACACTATACCGTGAACTGTAGGCAAGCTTAATAATGCTTAACGTTTAACTCTTTATTTGTTCGGTAAGTGTATTTGTTTAATCGATATCAATGTTGTCTTATCGATTCAATGTGAAAATTAAAAAAATCAGTTAATGGTTGCAAAGAAGAAAAATGTTTTAAACAATCTTAGACTATAATTGAGGTGTGATTAATTACAAGAAGTTTAATTTATCAAATAAACGTGGACTTTTATCAATCTGACCTTAGTCTGTTTTGAAATTATGATTTAAATGTTGTTTAGGGTGTGATTTTCTGTTTTGCTAGTTGAATAATATAAGTTTAATGAAACTTATTTATTTAGTAATGCAATGATGATGCTATCATATGTCTATACTACGATAAAAAAATAGGACTTTTAACCTAAAAAGTGGTGATGGGGCAAGACGGGGATGTAAACATGGGAAAAAATGAAGACGTCCCCGTCTTGCCGCCTTTTAGCAACATTAATTATTATGTGCTAATTTTATCAGTTTTTACTTTTAGAACATGGTGCGTAACTGCAAACGAAAGACAGCTCGGCAGAATAGGTCTGAATGGGTGAGGCCATTTCTGCGGTTGTCTTAAAGAAGATGTGATGTTGTAAAGCGGTTTCTACATTTTGTGTTCCTTAGACAACGCTTGAAAGAAAACTGATAATGAAGAAACAAAATCCTGATGTAGACAAACCACTAAAGAAAAGTATGGGATCAAAGAAAATGATTTTTAATGATAAAGAGGAACTTCTTGTTGTATCGTATTTAAGGGATATGGAAAATCGGCTTTTCAGTTTCTCTTCGTCTAACTTCAGTAAATTTACATTTTAGCTTGCAGTTAAAAATAACATAAAGCATTCTTTTAATGTTGAGAAACGCTGAAACTAGAAAAGACTGGTTGCAATCATTTTTTAAAAGGCATGAATAGTCACTTAGAAAACCTGTCGCTACATCTGCCGCTCAAGCAATAAGATTTAATGAAGTAAGTGTTTCAAAAGTTTTGGAACTTTTTTGTGGCATAATCGATGAATACAAATTGACTGCTGAACAAGTATTTAATTGTGTCAGTTGCAACTAAAGGTAAAAAGCAAGTTGGAGGTCTTGTCTTTAGCAGAACGAGGTTAAACCGTCACCGTGGAAATTTGTTTTAATGCTTCAATAAATGTTCTCATATTTTAAAGAATTACCGTGTGTTATTGTTATTAAATGGCCATACTAATCATACCCAAAATTTGAACGTAACAGAAATGGCTCAAGAAAACGGTGTAATTTTAATATGTTTCCTCAAGATTGCACACACTGTTTGCAGTCCCTTGACATAGCCTTGATGAAGCCGTTAAGCACATATTACGACCATGAAATAACTACTGGTTGCGTGCACATCCTGGAAGAGTGGTAACAATGTTTCAGATTGCAGAAATTTTTGACAACGCTTATGCACGCAACGTCCAACGCTATAAATGGATTTTTTGCAACTGGGATTTAGCTCTGTAACTCCGATATTTTCACGGACGCCGATTTTATTGCAGATGAAATTACTGAAAGACCTGACTTTAACGACGCTGTCATGTAGGCTAAACCTATCGAAACAAGAGAAATCGTAGAATGTCTAAATATTCCGGATCTCACTCGCAAATCACCAAAAACTCCTAAAAAACAAATTAAAAGATCCGAGCCATTGCCTACACATCTAAACATCTCGACTCAACAATAAATTTATAATCTACTTGCTTACCTCGCTTGAGAGTTTCGGTAAACAGAACTGCACTGGAAAAAAACAGATTTTTTGTGGATTTTTAGAAGATACGAAAACCAACGACCGCCTTGCGGTTTTGTGTTTAGATTGGTTACTAGGCCTTTGAAGGCGTTTTGCTACTCCTGTAGCATGTGAGCATGAGTCACACTACTTGTTATTGTTCTAAAGTAGAAAAACTTCAGTTACTAAAGGCGTATATTGTGCAATATTGTCGATTAGTACATTCTGTTAACGGTGTTTTAATTTTTTAAGCTTTTACTACAATTGTGTTTTTGTAAAATAAGTGGAAAAAGACTAGTCAACGGAGAACCCTTAAAAAAACTTGCAGCTAAGTCCGATGTTAGTAAAGTGACTGTAATCGACAAAATTAAATTTTTTTTTACCATTAAGTGTACAAATATTTTGACGTGTAAAAAGAAAACCTAAAATAAGTAAAGCTCTTTTTATCTGGTTAAGTCAGCAATGACAAAAGGAAGTCCGATTTCAAACAAAATTCTACAGAATAAATGAATTGTTTTTAAGAAACAATTTGAGAAAAGCGACGACAATTTTACTGCATGTGTAGGCAAGTTGGCCAGATGAAAAAAGTGGTACGGAATTAAGCAGCTAGAAATATGCGTCAAAAAGCTTTCAGGTGATTCTGAAGTTGTGGCACATTTTCATAAACGTTTTCAAATAGTTGTAACGGAAGAAAACCTTACCATAGATCCGACATTAATAACAAAGTCTGCCTTATCTGTGATTTACACTAACAAAAAATCAGCTTGAATTGACAAAACTATCTTTAAAAAGTAGTTGTATGAAGACTTTGTTGTTAAGACAAATAAATACTTATAAAAAAATGTTTACTCGTAAAAGCGATACTAATTTTCAACAATGCAGACACCCTAACGAAAATAAGTTAACATGTGATAGAATTCAAACACTTTTTCCCCAACATGACGAGTTTAATTCAGTCTATGGATCAATAAATTTTAGAATGCATGAAGAAAAAGTTCCGTCATTCTTTTTTACAGTGTCTCTTGCATTCGCTAAACGGTGAAGAAACAGTACGTAATTTTCTTAACTCTTTTGTAACAAGCCTGTTTTACGTTAGGTGGTATGTCAGAACGGCGTTGTTTGCTCTCTACACAAACGTGTGGTTGCAGTTTACAGAGAGGTTTATTATAATGCACATTTTTGTGGTTCCCGATATGAACCATCATAAAATCAATTTAATGGTAGTGTAAATATTTTTTTTATTGTTCTAGAACAACTTTTATTTTAAAATACAAAAACTTTTATAATAATTCTAAAATAAGGTGCTTCTCTGTAAACCAAAGTGAGGAGTCTCAATCAGTGGTTTTTTTAACTGCTACTAGATCGTGGCTTGTTTATGGTATATTTTAAAATTACTTCTTTCAAAAGATTCAGCTAAAATTTCGCTATTCGTATATTTTACCAGATTTTACTTTTTAAAGTGCTTGGGAATTTAGAAGAATAATATTAAACAAATGAAAAAATACCTTTTTGTACCACCTGATTAACTTTCTCATGCTATTGAACTTTGCAGCATGTTGGTTTTCTCAACTGCCTCCATTTCAGCGTTGTAATCAACGCTGGATTTTTTTATATC
This sequence comes from Aquatica leii, assembly GCA_035610365.1. Classification (NCBI taxonomy): domain Eukaryota; kingdom Metazoa; phylum Arthropoda; class Insecta; order Coleoptera; family Lampyridae; genus Aquatica; species Aquatica leii. The sequence continues at coordinate 39,026,493 of CM069435.1, read as the reverse complement.
ACAATGAGTCATTGGATCATTTTTCCCAATACAAACTATTTGCGGAGTATGCATTGTTGAGAACATTCTCACTTCTCTTTTATCTTGCAATTTTAGTGCCAGGATAGTTGCACTTTAAGAATATATAACGTCTTCTTTAAATTGTTTTTCTTCAGATCTGGCATATGTTTTCTGTTCTGCCGGGTGCATAAAATACAATAACGGTATACTAATTGTTAATATATAAGGTATGCCCAAAATCCAAATAAGGTTTCAAGACCGCCAGGATTATTTTTTCAGGCACTTTCAAACCTTCACCATATTCTTGAATATCTAAAGCGGCTCTACAACAAATAATAAAATCCTCTACATATCCTGCCTGTCAGTCACACAGCACAAAAAATGTAATGCTGAAAAGATTCCTCTTTGAAATTATGTATTGTTTTAAAGACAGTCTTCTTTTGAAGAGCTTCAAGCTTTCATCAGTACAAAAGTTTTAAAATAGGTAGTATATTTTTTGGTATGCGTCTCTCAAATGAACGGTTTTTCTGCACCATATCATAACCACGTTGTCATTACTAACACTGTTAACTGCAAAATCACCCAAAAAAATCATCATCATTTTGATTTAGTATCTCTTCTAGTTCAGCGTTTGTTAAATATTTACTAGCCATTAATTCACAAGTACCAGAAAGAAAAAAGGTTAAAAATTTTACCAGGAAGTGACAGTAAAGACGATATGCCATTAGCAGAACATATTAGGGAACTTCCTGGTTGTAAGAATAGGGACTTGAATGATGTTTCAGAATAATTGAACAACAATGAGGTGGGAGTGACTGAATTTTCAATAGTCGAAAGTATAAACAAAATCGTTTAGGACAGCAGCGTTGAGCAAATACCAGCAGAGACTGTACAAGTGCATTTCTGTTTTCTAAAGTTTATTGTATAGATAGGTATACCTACTAGTTGACGGTAATAATTTCTGGCAGATACACGTTAGTTTTAGAACAACATTATTATATTTTTACATGTGACATATTTTACAGTGTTTTTGAATAATTGATAATTTATTTAAAGGAAAAACTCTAAAAATATTTTCAACGTAATTTGATTGTTATAGTAGTTATTACATTTTTTATGAAAGATATTAGTCAACGTTTTATTTTTTATACACCTTTCAACAAATAATGTATACTTTTACTTTAAAGTTTAATAAAACGTCTACCACGTAGCAATTATAGCAATTTGTATGGTTTCACCATTTTATTAGGTTAAGAAAATAACAAAGTGGCTTGACCGTATATAGTAAAAAAAAAACAATGAAAAACAATTTACGGCCTGATCCAGAACAAGATTGGTACCAAATGAAAAAAATATATATACAAAAAATCAAAAGAATAAATAGTTACTTAACGACTAAGTGTGTGGATAATAGCGATTAATAATTGAGATATTTGAACGTCGTGAGCGAGTGTAACGAGCCACCGCGTTAGTATTGTCAACATTATTAATCTCAGATTTAAAAAATTTTAAGGTTTTTCTCGTTGACCGTATATTAGTAAGACAAATAAATTTATATTACTAAAGTATGCAAACAAATCCGTTATTGTATCTAGTAGTCGTACAATATTAACTGGTGGTTGCTATACAAAACCGTTCATTAATAGAAATTCATACATTGGTTTAAAATCGTGCATTAATTAAGGTCTTTAACAATCTATTTCTGATATATTATTGTACGTTAATGTAGCTATTAACAAACGATCTTTCTCGCATTGTATAAATTTGCGTATTCAAGTACTTATTAGATTGCCAGCATTCTCCAATTGTCATATTCGTAAAATTTTACGTTTTTTACCTATAATTCAGTTGGCAGTTTGATTGAAAACCGAGCAATGTGGTCTCAACGAATTTAAAAAGTAATAATTGTGTGAAAAATGGAAATTTCTAATCGTAATTTTGGAATGATTATTTTTTTTACAATCCTCAATACGGTTAAACACCAAAACACAGTGGTGACTTATGTTAAACTGTGCTACATTTTTTTAAAAACGTTTGTAGGTAATGAGAACGTTTTCAGATGTCATCGCATTATGTAGGTAACTACCAAAAGTGTTTTAAATTTTTATCCGCTCCATTAGAATAAAACAATAAACAAATCGGTTCTTTTTTTTAAATTATAAACGGCACTAGAAAAATGCCATGTAAAATTACGTTTCGCAGTTTTATCCATTTTAGCTCCAAATTTGGAGTATGCGTTCTAAAAATTTTAGCTTAAGTTTTCCTTCTAACGACAGCCTTACGAATTTATTTTTAAAAATAAATTGTAGACTACTTTTTTGCATTTTGTGAAAATTACGTACTACAGATATACCGTTTTACTTAGATCACTATAACCAATCAGTACTGATCCGCAGGCGTGCGTGAAATGATTTTATCAGATCGACATGTGACATACACTCAGATAGCGTCCTTAGACATTTTGACAAGTCAGGACGTTTTCTAGTCGTTGGATTTCTCACAATTTGACAGAAGAGGAAAAACACACGTGACAAGTGGTGCTAAAAAATGTTTAGCAATCGATTTGTATAAGTGTTTTCAAATGAACTTAAACTAACAAAAGCGTTTCGAAAATAATAATTGTTTGTTTCTTTGAAAAACGGGTCATGTTGCAACGGTTGCATTAGAAAATCGAAAAACAGTTAATGCTGACTAGTATACAACAATTTGTTTGTCTGGAGTTATCGCTGAAGCCAGAAAAAACAATATCTCTATAACTAGAGAATAATTGTTCATCATGACAATGCAAGCGCTTACACAGCACGACAAACTGTCAAGTTTTTGATCAATAGGAACATCCAATTAATGACTCATTGTTCATATTCGTCCAGTGACTTCTGATTCTGATATATAAAAAATAAAATGCGCGGAGAACGTTTTTCGTCGCCTGAAGAAATTTAAATCACATATTTTGGAGGTACCTCGCTCAGAGTGGATAAATTGTTTTGAAGATTGGTTTCATCGGATGCTAAAATGTATACATCTTAAAGCGATTTAATCGGTTTTAACACGTTTACTCAAGAAAGACGAAGTTTTCGCTCATCTCTAACAAGGAGTGAGAGGTAAGAACTGCTTGTGTTTCATGTATATAAAAAATGAGTTGTTTTATAAACTAATATGAATAAACACAAATAACAAACACAAAAAAAGCAGATATTAAAAAAATAGTTATTACATAAATTAGTTTAAAATTGTAAAGTGCACGGAGAAGGCAACTACTTAATAATGTAAATAAAACTTTATAGAAAAAACTAAATAAAAATAATTTAAGTTAAATATTAACTAAGACGATTGTGGTACTGGTACAATCAAGCAATAAACACAAGCAGATGTTCTAGCGGTCAGTAGCCGAGCGTATGGTGTTGAACAACATAAATTTATAGGTGTGAAAATTACACACATCAACACAACACAAAGAAAAATGACAAAAGCTTTAATTCTTTTATAAAAAATTGTAGATCATTCATTTTCGATCCCGACCGTGGTCATTGTGACCATTATAATCGTTGAATGATTCTAACCCATGATTCACATGTAAAATGATATTATAACAGAACGACAATAAGACGTTGAACGTTAATTACAAAGCAAACTTTTATGGCTAATTATAAGCGAGATTGTTTTGTCCTAAGGCCCTTTTGAAACAAATACTTAACATCTGTTTAAACTAACCAATAACGACCTTCTAAGAAATCTAATTAATAGTATTACTCGTATCAGATGAAGAAGTGTCATTACAACTACAATGTTATAAATTACTCATTCCCATAAAATAAAAATTTTCAATGCAGTCATGACTAGCAAAACAGCATCGTTAAGAACCTACTCAACGTTTCGATTCTAAAAATGATGAATGCAGGTATCGATGCTATTTTGACGTAAAGACATCTTCTGATTAATTTTCTATAGTATTGTATTATTTATGTCGATTCGTAAACCGAGACTTGTTTGTTTGATAAAAACAATAATTAGTATGCGAGTTGACGTCTGGCAGCTAGATGCAGTTCATTATAGTCTTAGATGGTACCACTATTGTGACTAAAATGCTTATAGATAGTCAAAACATAATTACTTATATTTTATAATTAAATTTGCCTTAATTTAAGTAGTAATTTATTAGTTCCTAAAGCGTAAAACGTAAATCACGAAAACAATTTATAATTACCAGTTACGATTCTGAAGTTTAGTTTAAATGCTACTATTGTAAGTTGTTTCACGTGAAAAACTTTAATTAATTAAAATTTATTTACAAGCGTAATTGCATTTCTACGTAATTTTTGAAATTTCAAAATCTTTATATTGTATCAGTTAATTGGATTAATTAACGTTTTTCAATTTTACAGTTAACGGTTTCGGTTCCATCCACCTCTAAATCATTTAGTTTTATTATGGTTTTTGTAAAATAAATTTGATAAAAATAGCAAATAAGATATACGAAAAGACATTTATGACTATAAAAGTAGCAAATTAACTTCGGTCAATGACTTGAAAGTGTTTCGACATCTGTGTGAAGAACAGAAAAAAAGATGACACCTTAAAAATAAACGCAAGATCTAAATTTGTAAGCAAAATTTTAGCCACAAACAAGTTCTGTTGGAGCGTACGCTAAAAATTCTAATTGTATAGAGTATGTAAAAAATTGTGCTATATATACATACTAAAGATTATAAATAACAACATTGTGAAAAACATATGGAATGTTAATAAACCTATAATGCAAAACAACTGTGTATGTGAACGGTTCATTAAACTGAATGTTTGTGTCTTGAAAGTTGAAAAACACGAGCTAACTTTTTGCGTGCTTTTGTTGGGCCAAACAACTTCGTTGTTCCATTGACCGAAGTGCATCACAATTTATTCGGTCAACTCGATCGGTTCAAGGTTAAAAACTAAATCTTTTTTTGCAAAACAAAAAATTATTTTCCTTTTACAACATACCACATAAATGATTGATGAATTCAACTTTTTAAAAGCAATTTCTTTTCTCGATTTACATCAGATAAATAATTAAATCGTGATTCACGATTTGTTGACTTGGTTTTAATTTCTGAAAATGAGGGCATAAATATTATGTACAATTAATGTATTAGTCAGTCAATAACTAATTTTCGTTATCGTAAACCATTCTTCAACTGCTTTTAGTACATTAAATGTGAAATATTATTGCTTTTCAATCAGTTTAATTACTTCATCTTTCTTATTTCATTTTAGCGTGCTGGGAAACTTACAGATTTTTATGGTTTCTTTTTTTGAATTTTTCTATTAGAAATTTACGACATATTAAAAAAAATGGAGAAAGCTAGTTTAGCTATTGTTGTGAGTTTATTTTTAAGGATTTCCACAAATTCTTAGTTCAGAAATGGTAGTAGAGAAGTGGTTTTACAAACTCACGAAAATTAGAAAAGTAGAGTCCACTTCAAATCATAATTAATCGTCCATATACATATATCTCAAGTAGCAATTGTTTACAACGTTTTAGGAAAAATTGAATCACTTCTTGGTTTTATTTTCCACCCTGAAGTAGTGTTTCATTTTCAGGACCTACAGCCCAGTAAACACAAAATTGATAATGTTTAGTAACAGTTTCAAAACAAAAAATTTATGATTCACTCTTGTTTCAAACATAAAAGAAACCTAACTGCAATAAAATAGCTATAAGTCCATCGCTGTTTCACTTATTTGAATCAGTATAGTTTCGGTATTTTAAATTCAAATCTGTTGCAAACTAAATGTTGCATTCGGTTTACGTTTTAAAAACTTCGTTCTTGAACTGAAACTAAATGATCGATACATGTATGATTTTTTTGTTTCAATAATCAACTAAAACAATTCTTTCAATAATATAATAATACATTTTCGAATGCACGTTTCAAATTTTATTGCACAATAAATATTTTTAAATACATTATCACATTGGGTTTTTTACATATTGCAAATTTCTTTGATGTGGTCTTTTCACGGAAGCCTCGAAAACTGCATCAGTTACTGTTGGGTAGCAACTTTTAACCGCATCTGTAACATAGAAATAAATATTTCATTTATATACATACATAATCATAGAGTTACACAAAATTAATTACATTTTTTAAATAAAAAACAACACAAACTTAATATAAATATCACTTTAGCAATTATAAGAAAGTTATAAAAACACTGTGAATAACTTGAGCTGTACATAATCGTATAGAAAACTTGAAGAATTGAACCGTAGTTATAAATCCTAAAGTATCATCAGATTTACGCAATAATCTACCTTAACGCAACCATGTGTGTTAATTTATATTTTTTTCATACAAATTAAAACATGATACCTAAAGAACAGAAATGATATTATTGATTACATTTATGGATTATAATAAAATGTTTCGACTTACCGTTTATTGTTCCATTTCGTAATTGTACACACAGCATCACTTATCAAACTACAACCGAACAAGTGAAAACATATCAATTTGCAGCGCAAGCGTTGACGACAGTAATCAAAAGTATAGCAACGACTAATGCTGACTAATTACAAAGTATTCGTTTTTCCTAGAACGATTCTACTGTTTTGAAAATAATTCAATCTTATTTAATCGATCTTCAAGCAATTCTAGTTATTCAAAAAATATTCGGATTTAACAAATCAGTTTTTAACCGGTTGCTGATTATGGGAAAAAAATTGCAAGTACTGAAACGGTTCAAAACTGATTGTGAAAAATCGGATCTCTTTCAATTTATTCACTGTCAGTTACATGTAAATGATATAAAAATGGAACTAACACGAAACAACGTATTGAAACAATTTTGTGACTAAATGTGTCTAAATTTAAATTAAATGCTTGTGTTTGACATTAATCTAAAACGTTTTAATTTATTATATAAATAGTAAAAATAATAAAGTTAAAACTTGGATTAACTATAAATTTAACAAAAAAAAAACAAATTTGATAACAGAATTGCTTCATGCAACATCGATGTTTTTAGTTAAAAAATGTGTAGTATGGACACAGTTTAAGATCTGAAGCTTTCGCGGTTGTTATGTTTACGATTATAAGCGATTTTCGACTTAGACCGCGTCGTAGTAAAACACCCAGACTTAGGCTTGGTCCTAGTCTTTTCTTGAGAGCCAAAACAAGAAGTAGAACTTGGCCTTTGCCGTATTGTCGTTCGTGAACCCAAACAAACTGACGTTTCGCAAGACATTGCAGCTTGCATCTTCAGAGTGGTAAATGTCACTGACATTCAGTAAACACCATTCAAATTCTTATCCTATGATACTCCATTTTATCAGGCACTGGTTAGACTTGAACATTTCGTTTCTGTTCTGTTGTCAGAATAAATATAAAGAGATTTGACCAGTTGAAAAATTTGACACTAACTCAATGTAAACAGATTTTATTGAAAACCAACGTAAAAGCAAATATAAGTTTTTGAAAACAGAACCTATAACTTTGCGTTATTTTAGTGAAGGTGTAATCAATACTGGTATTGTAAAAAAGTAGCGAAAATTTTATGATCAAAAGAGGTAAGTTACTTATGATAGGATTCATCAATTATAACGCAAATTTGAAGCATCTAAAGTTGTTGCAAAGAACATGCGATAATTTAACACTGTAAAGTATTAAAATAAAAAAAAGCAAATGTACAAGTGTACCTAAATCTTAAAGCGAAGTAGCGGTAAAGAAATAGTAACTTAATGAAGGTAATTGCGTTAATTTTTCTTTTTCTACTGGTCAATATTAGTGACACCCCATATCGCTATCGCGGCTAACGTGCTATAACGAAAATAATAATTAAGAGTCTAACATGTGGCAATCGCAAGTGTTCGCGTTTAACGATGACTTTCAACAAATGATGCTTGCATTTCAAAAGATCTGAATGTTTCCTATCAGGTACAAATTCAAAATTGTAGAGTCTTTTTTTTACTCAAATTATTCCTTCGTGATCTAAGAAAGAACTTCAGCAAAAGTAAAATAGTATTTATCAGTATACTTTTCAAAAGCCGTTAAGGTCACTACTAAAAGATTTTAACTAAACCAAAAAGAAATTGATTAATTTTCCTAGGGATGAAGTAACTATGTAATAGTCAGCAGTAGGCAATGACACGTTCGCATCGAGTTAGACTCAAAAAGTTTGAAAACCTAAACTAGATGCAACAAAACGCTAAAATCTCTTTATCGGTTGTGGAACCTCAGAATCACAAAAATGGGAATTTGGTCAAGAAAAAGACTTCCTCAGTAAATTACAGCAAAGCATACCGCTACAAGTCAGAATTTTTTAACGTTTGAGGATTGGTTTGTTGCTATAACAGATCTGCGAGATTGGTGGAAACATGACGCTATACTCTCTCCTAGGACCCTAATAGAAACAGGACTACTTCAGAAACGCGACCCTACCTACGCGATCTCAGTTTCTATCTAACCTCCTAAACAGTGGGAGAAACATTGCCTTAATTTCCCGAAACCATGCTTACCCAATTCTATACTACACACTTCCCTTCAAATAATGCTAAATTCTAAGACACATGAAATACCCCAGAAAGGTAGAACCAAAAGCTCGGAATCTCGTATTGACAATAATAATCAGCAAAGATTCTAGAGTAGGCAAAAAAATAGCAAAGCAACTGAACTAAATTGCGACATACAGAATCATGAGAAGTGAAGCACAGCTCTACGATTTAGAGAATGAAACAAAGAAAATAAAATGGGACGTAATTGGTCTGTCAGAAATTTGAAGACAAGGAGAAATTTTAATCATATTAAAATCAGAAAATGCTCTTCTCTATATAGGACACGACAAAGAAAGTCAAAGAAGAATATGCTTTGTTATTAAAAAGAAACTGCTACCTTATGTAGAATGCATGAAAGGAGTCTCAGATAGAATTGCATATATAACAGTTAAAATTGCCAATAAAACAAAGAATAAATCGATACAAATGTATGCATCATCACCGCTTACGACGAGGAGGTAGAAGTCTTATACAAAAAATTTATAAAAAGCTATGGTCTCAGCAAACAGAACACAAGAAGAGACAAAAAGAAGAACAAAAAATGTACGCCATGAATACGTTTTTTAACAAAAAACACCAAAGGAAATGGATGTGGATCAACCCTGACGGAAACACTACAAGCGAAATTGACTTTATTCTATCAGCATCCAAGGACGGAATAAAAAACTTCACAACCCTAAATGCATTCAACACAGGCAGCGATTATAAAATGTTAGCAACTTTTTTCTGTAGCAACTCTCGTTGGTAACAACCACGTCACCTACGGGTATCTACAATGTTGTTGAGTGGGCGTGGTTGAAAAAACTATAATTTAAAAAAACATTAGGCGCCACTCCTCGTACTAATAAAAGACTCGGCTTGGAGTCACCAAGGGTACGTCTGAACCAACTAACAAAGAGAATAAGACAAAAGAAATTAAAGATTTTAATTAAAAAGTAAAACAGTTAACAAGCTCCAACAAAAAAAATCCACAATTCAATCACCTTAATTTTGATAGTAATATTAATCAACTATTTCGTTTACATGCAGCTGCATACAAATTAATAATTACCAAAATAGAATTAATATTAAAGTGTTAAAATGAGTAGCAAAGAAAATTTACTCCACCGAAGTACATTACAACAAGTAGCAAACATCAACTAAACAACAAACTACTTTCAAAATTTATTCACGAAATGTACGTATTATGTATGCTTACATGTACGGCGTGATTTGCCAAAATCTGGCCTTGACTACGTTTAAACAATTAAAGAATCTTGAATGGTATAACATCAGCGTACTTAAGACAACTTCATAACATTAAGTTAAAGGGTTTTAACTTTACTACTGAAAGTTAAATGATTTAGTATGATCTACAATTATTAAATTCTTGACATCTAAAATTTAAATTTTTACGTGGTACAGTGAATCCAAATTAAAAAATGCTTAAGGCTGAATAAGTATTTATAAAATTAAATACAAGTACCAAATTTGAATATACAATACTTTAAAGAAAAATTATAGATAGGCGTGAGTTCTTTATCGCCATCTATGGATATTTAGTAATAAAGGAAAATCCAGGTTGATTCGAATAACACGGCTTCCGGAGGTTATTGTAGGTATATGCGACACCCGCTTCTCGCAGTTCTCTAACATTAGAAAAGTTGTCTTGATTTTAGCAAACCGGTTATAAACATTTCAAAAGTATTAACAACAATATGACCGTCGCCTTTTTTTACTTACTTTTAACGGAAAGTGTTTTAACAAAATCAACCGTTTACAGTGACTTAAAGTATGCAAGTAAAAGTATCAATTGCCCTGAACACGATCATTACCCATAAATGTCAAATAAATTCAAGATTTTACATCCAGTAGGGTCTGCAACCAGTGGCGTCGTAAAATTTAGTTAGAAATATGACTATTAGAAAATAAATGAGTAATGATATGTAAAAAAAACACAAACAACTATTAGAAAGGCGTAAATTAAGAAAAAATACAAGCAAAAAACCAAAGGAAGCTACGAGAAAACAAGGAAACTTATAAGGAAAACGTACAACAATATTTGCATCAATCCGAAAACGACAAAGATCTTAACAAAATAACAGAAAACCTAATAACAGCAGTAACTAAAGCCTCAATAGAAATAGCAAACAAAAAACAACACAAAAATTAACAAACCCCTCTCAACAGCAACAGATACGAGGTTAGTCAGCATGAGATCAGAAAAGATTTCAGAAATAAACAAGAGATTCCGTACGCCATGAGAAACTTAAAAACAACAAAGCACTTAAAAATGACAATATTCTACCTGAGATGATTAAAAAAGCAAAATCAATAGTGATATCAAAACTGAAACAGATAACATATCTCAAGGCAAACAAAATGTATTTTAAAAGATGGAATGCTTGAAATACTACCGGTCTATTGTCCCGAGAATACAAGTTATTTCTACGTAGGATCGCAAACAAAATGGAAACATATCTAGACTACTACCGGTAGAACAAACAGAATTTAGAAAAAATTATAGCATGTTAGACCATATTATTATTGATGATGAAGGTTTTCATAGAGAAAACAATAAAATATAACGCTACACTATATATGGCCTTGGTGGGTTACAAGAAGGTTTTTGAGTCAGTAGCACGCGGGGCAATGTCTGATAACCTAGACAACGCACGCATACACCATCGCTATAAAAACATATATAAAAAAACAAAATCTACAATAAGCCTACACGAAGATTCACAATAGATATTAAAATAAAATAGACAAATACGGGAATCAAAAATAACGATGACAGACTTTCCCATCTGAGATTCGCAGACGACATCGTCCTAATCGCCAAGACTAAAAAAATGTAAAGAAGATACTTGCAGACCTGGAAAAAGAATCAGCAAAGGATAGATTGAAAGTTAATTCTGTTAAAACAAAAATAATGAATCTACAGTATCTGGGACAAAAGATCATAATAGAAAGACAAAATAAAGACGTAAAAATCGAAAGGCGACGGAGATTAGGCTGGGCGGCGTTTAGAAAGCTAGCCCAAGTAGCACAACATATTAGAATAATATAAAAAAGTAGAGATACTGTTAATATCCAAATGTCACAAATGAAGATAATGGCCCAATATAAAAACTTAATACGCCATAAATATTTATTTTTAATGTGATAAGAATATTACCACAAACATAAACCTTACATCATTTTTCAATATTAAAACATATTTAAATTGAACGTTTTGTTAATATTGGATTTAAATATTAAAAAAATATTACCGCAAACATACACTTTATATCATTTTGAAATATTACTACATATCAAAACTTAACACTTTGTTAATATTGGATTTTAATATTAGAAGAATCTTAGAGTTTAAATATTAAATATTTAATATTACACCACGAAATTACGAAATATGAAAATAATATTAGTACAAATATTATCGTTATATTCTTTGGTATTAATAACTTTTTTTTAAATAAAAAATAAGGATAAAAATTAATTTTAATTTTCGGTTAATATCGTAACGTCTTTTATATAAATTTACTAATTAATTAGTTTCCCAACCATTTTCTGCTACAAACAGTTATATTATTTCAAGCAACATCTATAAATACACCGAACATCATTTAAGTTGTAAATGATGAACAAATTATCGTCAATTGTAAACGTATTGGTTTTATAAAAGGGCTTTCGATGAAGGAAATGTGCGTAAAAATATAAATATTTAATGTACATAAAAGATTCAACAAAACGTTATATTAAAAAAACAAATGCTTACATTATAAAATAATAAAAAAAAATTAATTAAACTGCATAAAATTATTAAATTATTTTTTATTTATTAGACCTAATTATTCGGTTTTTAGACGTAGCGAGGTACGCTGAGGCGTAGCGTCGAATTTCTTCGTTTGTTGATATACCAAATCGTTTTTGTGTTGCTTCTGAAACATACAAAATACTTTTAGATAGTTATGTATTTATTTAAATGTTACAAAATTACCCAAAATCGCATTATAAATGTTGGTCACGCAAAATGAAAGTTTTTTTTTCTTTCCTAAACCAGAATCCATGAGCGCTACGTCATGGCTTAGCGTTCGACGCATCTGCAACTGGATACATTTTTTTAGATTTTCTCCTCCAATAATGTATAGAATATTGACCTTAAAAAACATTTTCAATAAAGTGCGTCTACAAATGGTAAATTTTTACTTAGAAAACTATTTCTGTACTCTTCTTTTTCTAACATTCCATTTAGTATAGAGAATTTTTCCATAGAACTTACAGCATAGTAAAGAAAAAAAGAACGAAAGGAGAAATAATAACAGGAGTGAAAAAAGAATCGGCAACAGAAGGAGATGAGGAGGGAGAGATGATGACAGGATTAGTTAAAACTAATATAAGAACAAAAAAGGAGAGAGGTATGTGATAATAACAATGTATGGAAAGGAAATGGAAACAATAGAAAAAGCAGTTAGTGAGATGGAGGAAAAAAGCTAATAATAGGAGAGGATTTTAACGCAAGAATAGGGGAAGTGGGAAGGAATAATGATAAATGAAAGAGTGAAAAGAAGAGAACAATAAATAAAAAAATAAACAGACAAGGACAAAAACCGGATAAGTAATGCGAGGAAACAGCAGGATTGCCTATAATGAATGGCAATATGAAAGAAACAGGAAAGGGGAGTTTACATTTATAGAAATAATATGTGAATTGGTAATAAATTAGGTTATAGTAATGAAAGGAGTTTAAAATACATAAAAAGTTTTAAGATTGGAGAGAGGGGGGGAGTCGGAAAATCAATCGTTATATTTGACCATAGTGAAAAAAGAAGGGACAAAAGAAAGACTCACGAAAGAAAAAAGTGGAGAAAATAGACATGTACAGGGAGAAGTTGAAAGAGAAATCGTAGATAAAATTAGTGGTAAGAAAATGGAGGAAGCAACGGAAAAGATCAAATATAAAAAAATTAAATAAATTAGGAAGAAAAGATGAATGGTGGAATGGGGACTGTCAGACGGCAAAAAAGGAAATGAGAAAGTGGGAAAGAAGATGGAAGAATCGCAGAATAAGGATTGAAGAACATAAAAAGATAAAAACGGACTTAAAAAAAGTGTGTAAAAACAAGATTACAAGAGAAACTTGGAAGAGGAGATTGAGAAAATAAGAAAGAACAAGCATGAAAGTTTTAAGAAAGAATGCTAGTAGCAAATGTGAGAAAAACGAAGATTATGGAGTTTAAAAAAAAAGAAGAAAAAAGTAAGATGATGGTGGGAAGAAGATAAAGTAGAAAACATAAAAAAGAAATAAAATAACAAGGAAAGTTTTGGGGTTAGGGAAAGAACATTTGAAAGGGACTTAGAAAAAGAATATGATAATCAGAAGAGTGATAACGTATAAAGTAGAGAGATATGGGAATGGACGGAGCTAGAAAAAACTCAACGGAAGCACTCAAAGTGGACGCTAGAACTGAAGGAGACATCTGGATACATTAAAAAAAACAATGAGGTATAAGAAGAGGATAGAAGCTAAGACAGAAATAAAGATGTTATATGATGTTGAAAAAATAGAAATGCAAAGAGTAAAATGCGGAGAGAAAAAGAAAGCAGATTATACTACAATAGAAGAGGATACGAAATAGAGAAAATAAAAACAATAAGGCAGAAGAATAAAATATGAAAGCGGCAATAGTAAGAAAGGATTAAACTTTGCAAATACAAGAAAGAACTAGCAAAATAAAGAATACAATGAAAAATACTGGAAGATAAAGACAGACGGGAAACCAACTTATGTAACGGGAAAAGAGAAGATTAGAAGAAAAGAAATTTATAGCGAGTAGGGAAGGGAAATACTGGTGGAAACACAGAAACATAATGTGTAGGTTGTGTGGGAAAGGGTGGAAGTAAAATATTGGGCAAAACATGATATGTAAAGATGTAGAATGTGTGGGAAAATATACGACACATGAAAGAAGAATGTGAGGAATGACGGAAGAAGAAAGACAAGAAGACAGAAGTGGTATTGGATAAAAAACAGACAAGAGCAGACTGGATGAAAAGAGTAAGAAAGCAAGTTTGAAAATAAATGGAATACATTGTGTTTTTTTGCTGTTTATAAAAAATCGAATCTTTTGTTAATTTCCAAAAAAAATTAAGACATACCTAAAACGTCGTTTGCGACATGTATCGAATGGTTTTGCGCTACGGATGAATTCCTGCTATTGCTTCTATCTTCGGATGCTATTGGAGTATCTGCGCAAATGCAATTATTTTATTACATATGCATTAATTATTAAACTACTGCTTACCTCTGAAACTGACCTTCAAATTAATACGTGTCCACGAGAGGGTTATTTTTCTGAAGACGGAACAGCACAACACACAAATTATCAATGACTAAATAATACTAATTGTATGTGTACCTGTGTATTTAGCACAATGTACCTTACCTATTTACGGGGGGAGTATTAATACTTTGTTGTTGTTCACGTGTTGATTTTTGTTTCTTTCTATCTCATTGCCTACTTAGCAAATTGCATTTCAAAATACGCTGACTGTTAGAAAAATGCGAGGAGAAATAGCTATAAGTATATCCCTTCTTTGTCTGTTATTCTTTTTGTACTGATCAATATTGTATATATTTTCTAAAGTATCTTTTATCTTTGTGTATAATAAAACTTAAAATTTCTTTTTTGAAAGAAATACCGGGTTCTTTTTTTTATTACATATTGTTGTCCTTATGTGTAATTTAATAAAATAAGTGGTACGCCACAGAAGTCCATATCGGTATCGACACTATACGTTTAAAAAAAAATATGCGTAAAACAATAGATTTTGCCTCTTTTTTATTTTCTTGAATTAATTAAATATTTTCTAAAATAATGATGGCATGTTTACCGTATTGCAACATCCTAAAAATTTAAATAAAGAGTTACGAAATTCTATTGCATTGTAATACTAAGTACTTAAATGCTTTTTTTACCTGCCCGGTTGTAAACAGATCCTTTTTTTCTAGGAATTTTATTATGCCCAGATGTAAAAAAGAAATGACTAATGTCGCATCTTTATCAAAAACTGTTTAAACGCAAATTATAGGTATTTATAATTAATTGAAAAAAAATTATATAAAGCATATTTTAGACGATACAATTTTCTTGTATAAGATAATAGCATACAAATTGTAGAAATTAGAACAGCTTCTGCTTTTTTTAATACATATTTGTTTATACTAGATTTTAAAAATAGTAATTCACACGATACTATAAAATCGTATAGAATCTTCTTGTACAAGAAAATTGTATCGTCTAAAATAGGTTTAAGAAAAAGAAAACTAAAATCACCTTTCTGTAAAATATCTCTTTGGATTTTTCGATTAAAACCAAAACTTAAGCGGCTTTTATCAATTAAAAAAAAAATGACATAATAAGTTATGTTTTGTTTTCTAATGCAGAGACTTTTTTAATCAATTACACAAAAGGAAAAGGTAATGTGTAATAAAGAAAAAACAAACTTACTATAAACTGCAAATTAAAATTAATTATAAATACTTCTGGTAGAAAAACTAGTTATAAATTTTGTTTACATATTTTTATTTTGAAAGTGTGCTTTTGGTAACCGTATTTGACGAAGTAAACACATTTCTGTGTTTATAGCTTTATTAAAATTGTACTAATCATATATTTTCGTAATGTTCCGTAATAATATTTTTGTTACTTTCTTTTAATATCTTGTTTCAACATTTACATTTTATGAAATTCGTATTCAGGTAATATATGATTCTAATATTAACTTTATATTAAATTGTAATACTCTTCACATATAAAAATCACAAAGATTTCTAATATTTAATTCTAATATTAACTAAACGTATTATTAATATTAAAATGTAATATAAGGTTTAGATACAATACTAATATTTATTGCATATTTCATTTAGCTTGCAATTTTAATATTTCTGTTATATTATATTTTAATATTGCTCACATATTAAAATCATAAAGATTTATAAGATTTAATTTTAATATTAACTAAATGTACCAGTAATTTTAGAATATAATATATATTTTTAATAGAATACTAATATTCAATGAATATTTCTTGTATCTTGCAATATTAATAAAACATACAATATCAATATAATATAAACTAAATCTTATAACAATATTTTGTGCTACTTGGGAGGGTATATACTAAAAAATAAGAAAATTCCACAATACCATAGAACAGAAATATTTGAAAAATGCATACTATTAGTCTTAACATATAGGGCGCAGACATGAACTTTCATAAAAATAATATTACGAAAATTACAAGTACTACAATGCGTAATGAAAAGAGATCACTAAGACACAAAAAGAAGAATTAGTGGATCAGACAAAAAACAAAAAGTCACCGATATAATAATAGAAACCCTAATGAGCTTAAAATCGAAGTATTCTAGGTATATTGCCAGAACAACAGACAACAGATTACAAAATCATTAAATGAAGACCATGAGAAGAAATACAAGTAAGAGAGAGACCAATTACAAGTCAGTACGACGATATCAAAAAGGTCACAAAACTGAAATAGATAGAAGATGCTCAAAATAGAGAGAGCTGGACAAATAAAAGCCCAATTGTGTCCGCAACAAGCTCAGAAGAAGGTAAAATGCGACTCAATTAGAGGGGATAGTTTTGAACAGGATAGGGCTAGTTTCTAACCATCGATCCGATTGGATCAAAGAAACTATTTTAAAATTGGTGTTCTAAAATTCTTTAGAACTTGTTTTGTACGTTTGACAACCAATACCTTGCAAAGCTCAAGCTTTAGCACGGCCAACGGTTTGAAGGTGCTACTCTACATTTTGCGCAAAATAGATTAACACTGATTTAAATCACCAGAACGAAGATATATACAAGCAAAATAAAAACTTCACATACAGCTTTGCTAGATAATGTAATCATTCAGATTTATGAGCTCATTTTGATAATCTTTTATACTGACTGAACTGAATATAGGGCAACACAAAGTTATTTCAAGATAATTTATCCAGTCACAATTGCTTTAAAAGGCTTTTAACTTTTAGAGTACACAGAAAAAGAAGACCTAAAATACCAAAACTTTCAAAACTTCAAAAAAAACTCTGCCTTTGTACGTACGTCGTCGACATAGAAGTTTCTGTTACTGATTTCAGAAACTTTTGGATACGATATTTTAAAATCTATGTCTTACTGAAATATGTAGATAAAAACAAATTCGAGGCTGTACCATAAATTACAGTATTTGAGTTGAGTTTTAAACTAACTTGTTGAGCATTTTTGGTAACTTTTGCTGTGCTTGAATCTCAAAACATTTGTTGTGGGATTGATAAAGTAACTCGCACTTAATACCATTTATCAAATTTTTGATTTTGTAGAGAATAATTAAATTTAATTTTTCTGCTTCTTTAGATTGTTTAGAAGTTAATTTCTTATTTATATTATTCTCAGCAGTTCACGTTCAACTTATCGTCTAAAAGAACTTTTTTGAGTGTCCTTCACATATAAAAGCTGAATTGCATTTTGCCTAAGAATTTTTTTCTATTAAACAAGAGCGTTCTAATGCGAATTTTATCTCTTTCTATCGCAGAGGTTAACGACTTTTGTACGCTAACTCGCTGCTTTTGTACTTATTTTAAGATTTAATAATGAAAATTGTAGTTAGTTAGTAGGTGCTGGTTTTGTTGGTCAAGTACTTCTAAATATTAGTTTTTGTCCCATAATTAACCGTTGTTAGACACGTTTGCAATTTTTTAATATTTAAAGCTTTTAGAATTAAATTATATTGTGGAAGTTTGGGTAAAATTGTATAAATTATTCTTTTTAAAAACAGACGCTGTCAGCTGAGAACTTAAAACCATCTAAGTGTAACGTGTTTGTGGTAAAAATTTGACATCGATTACATCTTCGGCTTTCTAAAGTTAGCAGTAACTTGTCGTTTGTGTCGATATTAAAAATGTATATATTTCTTATTACTTTGGGGTGTGACATACTAAAAAATAAATTATTAATGACTGAAACCAGAAGTTCTTATACCTCAATAGTTTTATAACTAAGAAAGAACAATTGGTCGAAACATAAAGTACAACAAAAAAAAATATTTGTTGCTCAGATTTAACAATCAGTTGCAAAACCTATAAAAAAAAAAAGTTTAAATAGATTGATGGTTTGACAAATGTGCTATATGAATTAATTTTTTTGTATCATAAATGTGACGCTAAATAGTATTTGGCTCTTGTTTTTAGATGATGCATTATTACTGTGAACAATTTTGAAATAAAGATACAAGCTACAAGCTTTTATAGAAATGTACGTTTAATGTAAAATTATTGACGTGTACTGTGTTATATTCCTCGAAACTAAATGCTTAATAAGAATAACAGTTATGCTTATTTCTATTATGATAAAAAAATAAAGTGCATTACGTTTCGAAGATCCTCTTACCTGAATCTTACTATCATTCTTTGGGATTGGATAAGTGCATCATATCCTTAAATGCTAAAAAAATTTTGAAATCGCATGATTTGACATTTTGCAGAATTGTGATTTTGAAATTGTACTCAGAAATGATGTAAACATTGCAGTTGAAATTGAAAGCGATAAATTAGAAATTTGAAACCTGTAAACTCTGACGTTAAACTACAAAAAAGCAGATTAGTAAAAAACAACAAATGATTGATATACATTCTAATCTATTTTTTTAATAGAAAAAAATTATTAAATTATATTTTTTTATAAAAAATACCATTAGTTTTTTTACAGTAACCTTTATTTTTTAACTAAAATTAGAATAATACGCGTTTTATTTGCGAAACACAAAAAATTGCAAATAGAAAATAGAGACACGCCTTAAAAATCTTAAAGAGAAACATGTGTGGATAAGCAACCGCAACCGTTCTGAAAGTAATCTTATCTTGTCGACTTAGGAATTTTCATTAATTATAATTCTTTTGTTTTAATTTCTAATTCTGTTGATGCGTTAAATTGTTATAGTGTAGTTATTTCCTCCTTTGAAATAAATATATCATCTTGAAGTATAGTTACAACTATGTGACGCAGACGTTTATTACTGTCTGTTTTCGTCGTTGAAAAGCAAACGCTACTGGTTTTCTTCAAAATTACAAGAGCAACTCCTCGACAAAGGAGCCGCTGGTGCCTGTGAGTGGCTACCAAATGCAAACCAGCTGTTTTCTAATAAATGTAAAGTGCAGTTGACTGTGTATGACTCGTTTTATTGTCCATTCCTCATCAGTCAGCTGCTCACACATGGCTTGCTCGTATATTAATTACGTTTTGAGTTAATTATGGGCATATATGATATACGATGACGCCGGACATTTTAACAAATTATACACTCTCCCTACGTGCACAAAAGTATTATCAGCTTTAGTTAATAAATGGTTCCACATATATTTTACCTCTTTTCTTGCCTTTGCAATAAATAATCGAAATTATGGGCGTATCTCGATTTACGAATTTCACATGAGAGATACCGAAGAACACAACGAATAATGTTTTCTTCAGTACATTTGTAATTATACATTTCACACATTTTATCAGCGATTTGTGTTTATCGGCCGCTTTATCATTATTTATTTTTAAACTTCGCTAGAGAATATCGTCTACAATCACATAATTGCTTTGTTTCTTATTAAATTAAACTCGGTGAATATTTTTTCAATTTAATTTAAATTTTCTGTCATACTTTATATTTTCCGATACAAAAAATGTTTTAATCAAATTCTTCCATTTTTTTATAAATTATGTCGTAATATTTGCGTTTCATGTTGAAATCTAATGATTAACTTCAAGGACGAGTGTGCAGTTGCTAACTGCACAAATAATCAGTAATTGCTACAAGTGTGGAAACAATAAAATACTTTTTAGATCATTTTCATACGGTGAATCAAAAGTACAAGTAAAAATATCATTCGATGATTCAACAAATTCTTGTATTAGCGCAGTCAGACGTACAATTATTGATTCAATGTAAAATGCAACAATGAGTGCATCCACCTTTTTCAGGACCTGTTTACCTCCGAATTTTGTTGCATCGTGTTTAGTATTCTGGTCAATCGACCTTTACGTAGGTTACAATTCCACTTCATTTAAATTTAAATAGCCAATACTTTGGACATTTCTTACAGTTCAACCATCGTAATAACCGTGAACGATTTTTCATTACAAAATTATGTAAATTGAGCGTATTACGGTTTTTTGTGGTTTAAATAAACGGATTGCAAATTAGCGAACTTTATTGACTATTGAAATCGCAAAATCGTGTCAATTACCGCAGTCATTAATATGAGCTGAAACGTCGTTTTCAGTGATCCTTCACTGCATTTCACATGTACATATGTCAACACGAGGTTAATGTAAATTAACTGTGACAAGATTAATGAAAGGACTAATGATGTTTCAAAAATGTACAAGAGTAAGTGGTTGGCAAATGTGTAAAACATTAACAGTAATTAGGCGACATTAAAAGATAAGATTTTCTGTTAATTTTATCGATTTTCGTAACAGGGCGATTAAGAATAGATAATTTACTTTGTTTCAACCAACACGTAACATACACAAACGCCATCTGTACGTGTTAATTTATTTAAAGGATTGTCAGAATTTATAATAAACATTATTTGTGTAATGTAAATGCATTATTCATTTTATGCTAAAGTGAACATTTGTTTAAAATGAGTAAAATTCCATCGTGCAGATGGAATCTGAATCTTAGGCATTTTTCCCAGAGTTCGAATACAGTAAAGAATGGACGGAATTATTTTTGATTAAGTTAGACAAGTTTTGCTATAAACAGTTAATATTTAGTAATAAACGTTATTGATTATTTATAATAAAAGCTTTACACTTTTCTTGTTACTCGTTGAAACTACAAATTCTTTAACACAAATGGACGAAATTAAAATTTATCATAATCGAGAAAAATTAGTCTACTGCAAAAACAAATATATTTTTTAGATTAAAGAAACAAGTTAAAACAATTTGTTGAACACAATAACATAAAAATGATTGGGTAGACGTTAAAAAACTGAAGCGTTACAACTTTAGAATGTTAAGTAATTTTATATACTTTTTAGTATGATGTTGTAGCTTCGTTTTTTAAGATTAAGATGCGATTCTAATTTTTATATGTTTACACAACTCAAAATCTAATAATAGTATTTAGTGTAAATAAAATTAAGATTGTACAGTTTTACTTTAAAAAAACGTGGAAATTTCAACCTACAATACAATTTTGAGAAGTAGATGAATGACTAAAGTCATTTAATTGAAGTTAAGCATCTTGTAATACTTTTTTCATAGCATAAATTTTTTTAAAGAAAAATTAGGTATTGGCACGGACGCACAAACAAGTTTACTGACAAACGTGATGTTTAACTTAATGTAAATTCTCAAAACCGACGTTTATACGGTAATAAAAATTTATAGTAATTTTAAGAATTACGTAAGTATGTATATAATAACAAATGCAACATATCCGGAAATTTTGGTTTTGTTTAAATTTTGCTGTTACTTATATCATACTTTAAAAAATGTTTTGCAACATTGGTTGAATAAAAGAACTTACAAACCTTTATGTTCGTGTAATTTTTCTTGAAAGCGGAGTAATATTTTTTTTAATTAATAATTAATTAAATGTACGTTTTAGCAACTCTGTTTTCAATTGCTAGAACTAAACATGTATACTTTTGTTGTCACAAAACCTTTTGCCTTACAGATAGTCAACAGTATGATTGCGTTTTTGTTAACTTTTTTTTACTTGTACTGAAGCGCAATTGATTAACGTGGTCAACACACATTACTGTGATAAGTAAATATAAGGACCAACGTTTACCAATAAACTTGCATTTTACTTTATTTTAATCTGACAAGTAGGTACGATACATGAAGAGAGAGTATTGGGCACCTACAATTTATATAAAAATTAAATACGGAACAAACCAGACTGATATTTTAGAACATGAATCAATAATGGCGTTTTGTAACAACCGTTAATTAAAATTTTGTGTACGAAAAAGTAGGTATTTGTAAAGACAGAAAGTGTTATATATATAATAAAGCATTTTATTTACATTAATAATGTTTATTGAAATAATTATGGATTTTTCCAAGTGTCACAAACCACCGGTTTTACTGTTTTAAACTATAAATAATGTAATCGTCGTAATTTAAAAAAAAACTATTGCAATGTTTGTTGAAATTTTAAATTTCATAACTGCAGATTACTTCTTATAAACAGTTACAAAAATCTAGAAATATGATTTTACCTAAAGTATTTGTTAAATCAATAAGTTAACACATTTTAAAACTTCTTAGATTTTAGTACTTTTTTGTAAGAATTTTCTAAATAACCTTTTTGGTAAAAAGTAACAAACTTAAATATTAAATTATTGCTAAGATTCTGATCTTACGATGAGGTGTTTAAATGTCGTAAAATTCTTACCAGTGCTAGTGTTGGTATTACCAACTGACTATTTTAATGTTTTATAAAGTTTCATTTTAATCAGTTGGTCAATAAATATTGTTTTATGTGAATTGCATTCAGTTAACCACACATTTTCTGTCCATCTTAAGTTACTTTATAATCGTTTAATTTTGGTTACTAAGCCATAATCTGTTTGTAACTTATAAAACTCTTCATTAAACAATATTAATAGATGGTACACAATGTTTGAAAATTTTGAAGTTGTTCTTTATAAAAACTTCATTTTCTTTGAATTACTGTAAGTGGCTTATATTTTACGGAATGTTTAGTTTCTTTTTAGTTTTTCTGTAAAACAGTTGTTTGTACCTGCTTTCAAATTAGCTATCTTCAACAAAAACTTTATAGTCGAAATTCTGGGTAAAACAAAACCTAAATCGTAAAAAAAATTATAAACACTAGGCGTATTATAAATACAACGATAATGCTAGCTATTTTTCTGTTTTTTCCACGATGTTGTTTTTTTTATGGAAGTATTGCATACCAATAAACGTTTATAATGCTGCTCTCTCATTTTTTAGAAGATATGAAATGCTGTTGTTTTGAATTTTGTTATATAATTTTTGAAGTCTAAAAATTTAGCTTTTTTGTCGATATCGTTTATTTCGTAATTTCAAAATCTTTACAGAAACTTCGTCTTTTCGGCGCACATAAGCTTCTCAGTTAGCTGTAATTGTACTATTCTGAAGACTCTGCACGGCTTTTCTCAGCGACAAATCACTGACAAAACTGATGCTTTTGTCAACTTCCTGATTTGGTACCAAAGAAGTAATATTTCTTTTTGAACTTAAATAAGATCGTACATTAACCTGTTTTGTTATTGTAAGAACTTTCTTGACAATGGCTTAACCTGCTTAGAATCATCTGGAAGCAAAATGCCAATTGTAATTATGTTAATCTTCCATTATTCTATTGGATTATTTGATTTTTTATTTTTAATTTTATTAATAATTCACATTAATGACAATAAATTTTAACTTAAAAAATCGCAAAACGAATTTCGTCTAGATTTTTCACTTTTAACCGCTATTAATATATGAAACTTAAATAATGATTAACTCAATTTTAAATAAATCATTGGGTCGTGTAAAAACATAAATTTTGTTAATGAGAATTATTATTAATAGTAATATCTAAAAATATGCGTTTAAAAAAAAATTATAAATACGAACAGAAAATCTGTACTTTTTAAGAAGCTATATTTTGTGTTACCATTTAAAAAAAATATCTTTAACACGTAAACACTCGTTAATATAAACAATTGGTAATAGAAACATTTTGCTAATGTAAACATAAAAGTTATACTATAGGATTAAGTGGAACACTCGGTAACATAAATGTCAATATTTACCTGTGTTTATCTACTCGTTTATTTACTTCCAATAATACAAACTGTTTAAGACTAAGTGACAAAGTAAAAATAAAATAATACAGAATATAAAAATCCACAACAATCTGTAAGATTAAGCTTTTAAAGACAAATATTTTAGAAAAAACGTGAATTTAAAAATACAAGAAATCAAAAAACTTTCAAAAATTAAACAATATATAAAATAAATTTATGAGCAAAAATTAAAAATATATTCCTGAAATGATTTCACTTGTTATGTTAAAAATATGGTATACTAAAAATTTTTGAGTATAAAATCTGTCCTCAACACGTCCCCTTTTCGTGGTCGACTGTCAAATGGTTAAAACCACGACTTCATTCCTTTTCCGGTAACGATTTGCAACACACGGACCTCTGCTTGATCATTTTAAGCTGCAAGTAAATTTAAACGATGTCTCCCTAATTTAGTCCTTCATCGTTTTGGCGCCTTTTTAGATTTAATTTATAATCTTGCATTTTTTCTTGTTACGCGAAAATCAGCGTAACACACTGAAGCTTTTTTTTCCAGCTATGACAATAAATATGTAATCATGACAGCATTGTTACTGTTAGATAAGTCATTCTCTGGAGAAAATAAGAGAAGCAAAAATGAGTCAAATTTGATGTAACGTAAATCCACTAATTCTCCTTTGTTGTTAAGGATTTAGATTTTTTTCTCCTATAAATTCTACGAGCTTCTAATGCATTACACCTTGCTTCTTTAAGGCAAAAACCTGTCAAGAAGTTGAGCGTTTTAATAATTATGTATTTTTATACTCAAAGTATGCAAAATACGCACACAAGTAATTAACGTGATAGACACTTTGCAAGATGAAGCAGCAAATACACTTTTTTTTGAAAATAAAGATGCTTCTAAAGAATAAAATCAAAAGGAATTTAAATTTGAACGTACAAACTAAAAAAATATGTGCTCAAAGTTTAAAGTACGCATTTATTATTCGGCTTTTGTTTTAATGTTTAATGACAACACTTTCTTTTGAATGCTTGTTAAAATTTATCTTGTAATTCAAGTTGAATACAAACTTTTTTGGGCAGATCAAAAAAAAGTGTTATAGTAGATAATGTAAAGATTTTATTGTTTTAATTTCAAAAATCGATTGAATGGTTTTCAAAATATCTTGTTTTGAAATTTTCAATAGGTCGCCATTTTGTTATTTAATAAAATAAAAAATAATTGTAAATACAAATGTTTTAGAGAACTAAAAGCAGATACTGAAACTTTTTGTATTTTTAAGGAACAGAGTAATAACGATTTTTCGAAACACATAAAAACGCCAATAACTATAAACTGTGGTTTCAAATCGATAATTTAAACTAAAAAAATAGTTTGTTTCAATAAGTTCTAACAAGCCATTTTTGGGTGTTACAACTTAGTATTAAGAACCTGTGTAATATAATTTTATTTGAGATAAGTTTAAATAGTAAGAAATTGTTTTTGATTACATTGAGGCTAGAAGTCTACTGGTCGATGTTGTCACCAAGCCACTTTCATAAGTTAAATTTATATAATTTATAATGCCAATAGCTTTACAAAAAAAACTACAGGCTCACATTAAAAAAGGTATTAAGTGAGATTGCTCATGTTCTTGGTCTAATGAATTATTTTGCTTTTAACTTTTCTTCTGCTTAGTGAAGTACACGCTTGAGGCACGAAACGTAGCCACTACTAAAGACTAAAGTCTTTTTGTTTCTGTATAATATACTATTTAAGTTTTCCATTTTTTCTCTTGTTTTTTACTAGCAGTAACTTGTGTATTACATATAAATATATCAAAACATTTTTGTTGTTATTTTCTTTCTTTCACGTACATAGAATTTTAATTTTCAGATTTTTTTTTCATTTGTGAGTTGTTTCTATAACTACTTGACAATTTTTTGTAGAAACATAAAAAGATTGTTGGTGTCTTAAATCGAGAAAAACAACGGACATTTCTTAAATTGTTTATGTAGTGACATTCATTTTAAAAAAAATATTTTGGACTGAGAACTACAAGAACATTATTTATAAATTTGCCTTTAATAAATATAAATAACAGAAATATGTAGGTTAACAAATATTATTTTAGTTGCAGAGATAATAATTATTATGAGTATATCAATACATAATCAAAACGTTATAAAATTTCCAAAAAAATATACGTTAAATGGCTACGATTTGAAAAAGTAACTAAGTTAGAAAATTTGTTATTTTAAAAGATAGTTGAAACAATTCATCATCTTATGTCTAATTCTGCTGTAACACAACATTGCAAATATTATTATGAAGAATTGTAACGTATTGTTGTTGATTGTTACAATTATATTTAATTTAATTGTTTTATTATTATAAAACAAAGAATATTTATTATTATTTAAGTTACCTTTTATTGCGTTGATGCATAAGCAATGGCGGTTTTTATTGTTACAAGAAAAGAAAACGCATTGTTAGATATACCATTTATTTAATTAATAATATGGTTTCTATTGTATTTTATTCTATTGTGGAAATAAATATAAATAATTTGCAATTTAAACTTTATTACTTGTGTAACCAATAAAATTGATAACCTATAAACATATCTTAACTATTCTTTTACAATTTTTATAATTTTGTTATAATGAATCTATAAAATTCAGTGATTTGTAATAATGATAAAAAATAGATACTGGTATTGACCAGTTTTGTAAAAAATTCCAACGTATTTGTTACTAATATAATAAGTTAACAAAAACTGGAAAATGGAAGGTAACTTTAACACAAATAATAGTTTTTTGAAAACTGTAGTAAATTTTGGTTTACTTGTAGGAATTTATATAAATTTTTGCCAAGTATTTTCGACCTTTTGATCACTTGTTATAGAAATTTAGTAAATTAGAGTGAAAATAAAATTAATTAAACAATAAATAGTAAATAGCAATAAACACAATGTTTGCTGATTTAATTAGGATGACAAATATTTATTTTACAATTTATTAATATTGTTTTTTTATTGCTTTTTCGTTTTGTTTAATTACGCATGAAGTAAATTTTCTGTGTAAATGTAAGTACCTAGTAAAAGTATATTAGCCGTACTCAATGACTGGCCGTTACAGATTATTTCACATTATCCTAAATAAATAAATAATAATATTTTTACTTAGACTTAAAAACGTTTCTCAAAATATTTGTTTTTTTATTGCTATTTTTTATAATAGCTTAAAAACTTGTTTAAGCTTAAATATTTGTTGCCAAGGTGCAAGTGGGTGTTCTTTAGTTTATTAAACTTTGGAGTACTTAATAATAGTTTTTTGTGTACTTTGAAGATACACATCTTTATATACATATTTAATCTTACCTATTTTGTTGCTATTATAAACATTTATTTTCAGTAGGTTATATAGTTTACTTGACACTTGTACACTTCTAATTAATCAAGCTTTTATTTTACGTAGTAAATAGTAGTTACGAAGCGATACTAATAGTATATTACTTATGCTTTAGCTTATTCTAAAGCAACAGGTTCCAAAGTAGTTTCCACGGACCCCTAAAGGTCTCCAGAATCATTCAGGAGGTTCGTGAAAAATTAAAATTTTTTTGGGGGTCCCTGAATAAAGTCAGAAGGTTCGCGTAAGGTTTTATATAAAATAAAAAAAGCGTGACACATTTTTATTAACAAGGAAGTTAAAATAAATAACAATGAATAAATTATTAGCGATTTTTACGTCCTATGTAAAATATAAATATAGACAGGTGCGTAGAATACAAGTAATAACAGCCATTGCGGTGAGCCAGATTTATCTATAGAGGTATATACAAGAACGCAATAGATCCGATACCTGCACCAACTAGTCTATAATATGAACTACAAAAGAGTCGTGCATCTAATCAATCATTTAGTTCTGTGTTACGCGTGATGTAAAATGCGTACAACAAATTTTTCTAGTCTTGGACAAAAAGAAGCATAATCTTTTGTATTGTTACGCAGGTAGCGTACTTTCGTTACGTATAAAGATTTGAGTAAAATTGATATCCCCTTTCAATTTAAATTTATTTAAGCAAAATTATACTCTTCAAGTTGATTAAAAATATCCTGTATCACAGTTATCAGTGCAATAATCCCTTATCATTCATTTAGGATTTCTTTTTTATTAAAAACTTAAGAAGATTTGTAACATTTTCTAACACGAATGTGTTTCTAAAAAATATATTATTAATGATTTTGTAAAAGAAGTTAGACATATTGAGTTTTATAATTTAATATAATGCATCGTAAAAGTCATAGTATTTTATATTTTTGTTTGTTTTGTTTACTTTCGCAAATATCAAAATTCGCAAAGGTTTGGAATTACTGTATATTATTATATTCTGTTGTTAATTAATTTTTGGATAATTTGTTTTTTTTTGATAAATTAATTGGTACAAAATGTGTACATTTACATGAAATTTTATCCTTACATCTCAAATAATTAATTTAAGAGAGCGTTACATTGCAGCATTCTATTTAAAACAATTATTATAATTAACAGTGTTGTAAATAAAAATGTTGATATACATATATATTCCTATATCTTTTTGGACCCCTTTTTTTTCAGATGACAGTATGAGTGAGCAGAAAAAAATGCAGACCTTACAGTGTTGAATATATTAAAAATGGCTTTATTCCGGCACCAGGAAATAGTACTTTACCTATGTGTCTTCTATGTAATAAAACAATGTCAAATGATTCAATGAAACTTTCTAAGCTTAACGAACATTTAATAAAAATTTATAGTGACAAAAAAGATAAGGATTTAAGGTTTTTTCGAACAATCAAAGTCATTGCAAAAACTCATAGGGACAGCAGAGATGACAATGAACTGCTTGTTTTTTATAATATTTATTTATGATTGCTAAGTCCGGAAAGCTGCACACTATCGGTGAAGAACTTATTCTACCAGTTGTAAGTGAGGTAATTCACGAACCAGCTTTCGATATTATAAAAAAAATGTCACTGAGTAATAATACTGTACGAAGATGGATCGACAAAATGGCTCAATGCATAGAAAACTCTTTATGTGAATGCTTAAAAACAACTAATTTTTTATACAGCTTGATGAGTCAACATTATCAGGAAATGAAGTTTTATTTTTAGATTATGTGAGATTTGTAAAAGAAAGAAAAATTTTTACAATAATTGATATTTGCTAAAAAACTGACACGAAAGGTGTAACGTTATTTACTGATTTAAAAAAAAATTTAGATGTAAAAGTTATACCTTTGACGACACCGAAGCTTTCTAGCATACTTAAAACAAGCTATACCGAATGTATTATTGGTACATTGTGTCATTCATCGACATCATTCGGTTGCAAAAACCTTAGTAAACGTTTGCATAAATCACTACATTATGTCATTAAAGCATTAATAAAATCAAAAGGAATGCCCTAAATGAGAGATTATTTGCTCAACTTTGTTTGGAAAATGTTGACTATAATCGTTTACTACTAAAGACAGAAGTACGTTGGTTATCTAAAAGTGAATGTTTGGATCCCTTTTATACGCTCTTTGATTCCGTCTCGAAATTCCTAGAAAGAAAAAACAATGATTTGCGGCACAATTTAATTATTTCAAAAATGACAATACTAATTTATTTGCTGGATTTAACAAGACTAATTTGAAACTGCAAGGTAACATATTAAATTTAATCAAAGCTAAAAATGTAATATCTGCGTCTGTTGCAAAACTTTTGCTATACAAACAAAACTTGCGAAA
The DNA here is from genome assembly GCA_035610365.1 of Aquatica leii. NCBI lineage: Eukaryota > Metazoa > Arthropoda > Insecta > Coleoptera > Lampyridae > Aquatica > Aquatica leii. Next base: position 38,996,364 of record CM069435.1, on the reverse strand, counting down.
AGGAAAGTGTTTTCAGTTTCCAAATCTTTCAAAATGCAAGATAGAGATAAAGATTTGTTTGCTTATTGTCAAGATTTAACTGCGCTTTATTCAAACCTTAACCAAAGATTTGAAGACATTCTTCACTTGGATATTTCCGACTGGGTGTTGAACCTTTTTGCAAGTAGTCAAACTGAATGCACAAATACAGATGAATAAATACTAATACAAGAGCATCTTATTGAATTATCTACAAATGAAGAGCTGAAATTAATGTTTAAACAAGGTTACGATAACTTCTAGTTACAGAAACAGATCTCAATTTTATATCCAGCAATTTGGGTTATTGTTGATTGCTTCTCCGTCTTCCTATTTAGTAGAACGTAGATTCAGTGCAGTTATGAACCTCATCACAAAAAAACGTCTCTATTTACCATTCAAGACATCAAAATTAAATTTGTAATTTTTGATTATGCACTTGTGTACTTTTTTCACTTAGGGGTCCGGGGCAAGTTTTGTCTATAAAAAGAGACCCGTGAGCCTAAAGAGTTTGTGAACCACTGTTCTAAAGGATATATTAGAAACTATCTTAACAAAATATTTTTTAAGTTGATAAATTGTCTATTAACTAGAGTTTATTCTTCACAATATTTTTTTTGGATAATGCTAAGTTTTTGAGTATTAACCCAGATCATGGCCAAAAGTCCTAATTAACATATTATTTTAGCTTTGACGCGCTGTTTGTTAAATCAAACTAAATTCTGCTGACCACGTTCAAAACGCCGAATGGTGTATGTATTCAAAACGCCAATTTGTATGGAATCGATTGACAAAAGTCTATTTTTATTTGGCGCCAATGCTATATTTACAACAGATATGACGTCATTTTGCGTCTGTTTGCATTTTAGAAACGAGTCGGCGTTTTGAAAGTGATCACCAGAATTGAAAAAGTATTGATTTGGTGTTTTAGACATTCAGCGTTTTGTTTTAGATCTCAAAAAAATTTTGTAGTTTGCTTTGTCGACAATCCGTCTACTAAAACAGAAAATTTTTTGTTTTAGTTTGTTTTTGTGCAGTTTTTAGTATTAAACATTAACGATTGCTATACAAGGTCTACGACAATCACTGTAGATTGATTTTCAGAAATTACTTTACCAAAATAGTGATTTTGCTAACGTTACAGTTTGAATTTTTACCATCTGAAAGGAATTGTCAGTCATCAATAGGTGAAACAGTTTGTCTTGTTCAAAATGATACAATTGAAGTTTTAAGTAGTTTACAAATACGTTTGTATCGCCAGGACTAACTCTCGACTATCCTAAACAGTGATCTGCTTTGTCTTTTTTATGTTTGTCTCTTAACGGTGGTTTGCTATTATAACAGTTAGCCGAACTAAGAGTTTAATCCTTTCTATGGTTTTGTGTCAAGAGCAGCAGTTTTGTCCGTTTTTATAGTTTCCAGATCATTTACTATTTATATTATTTTAAGAGGTATGTTGCCCTTTTTTATAGTCTGTTAAGAGATCTAAATTGGTGTTTTTGCAACCAAACTTGCAGTTTGTCAATGTGACTTTTCTGTAGACTCTACGTTTCGATTCCATACCAAGAATACTAAGAATACATGGCAGCGTAACATCCTCATCCCAAATCTTATATCAATATCCCGACTAGTAAATATTCTTTTCATTTTTATAATAAGTATTGATGTGGCTATTGTTCTACCCAAGTTTTTAGATATGTATGCACATTTTCTATGACGATGTTTGTTATTGTCAGGTTTATATTGTTTTAAATTTCTTGGGGACTTTGTAATTACCATTAGTTCGATTTTAGTCAAGTTTATTTTGACCGCAATCGTTACATTGCTCGTTTAGTTTCTCTAAAACGTATTGCTGTCTGTTAGCAGAACGTTGTCATCAGCATAACTCATATTGCTAATGGTTTTTCCATTTATAATTATTCGTATTATATATAGATAGGTTTTTGTGAATAATACTTAAGAATAGCTTTAGAATGTGGCTCATTTACTGCATGGTGTGATAATCTAAGCATTTTCCAAGATTTAATTTCTTGAGGATTAGTACAAAAGTGTATGACATCCAATGTTCCAGTATTTGTCTCGTTTTATAGATATTATTGAAAAAATCTAAAAGTGTATCAACTATGTTGTCATCTAAGAGTTTAATCCTTTCTATGGTACTGTGGCAAGACCAACAGTTTTTCCGTTTTTATAGTTTCGAGATCATTTAGTATTTGTGATCTTATTATTTTAAGAGATACGTTGTCCTTTTTTATAGTCAGTTTAGAGATCTATCATTATTAAAGTGTTCCGAGGTATATGTTTTCTATTTATTTAATATGTCTTTTGCGTTGTTACATGTCATCATTTATGTATTCGGTATAAGTGGTATTTTGAAGTAAAATTCAAGCCGCCACTGGTTTCTCGACGGCACTGTTGCCAATGTGTATTGAACGGTTACGGGAAGAAAGGAATTTTCACTCGGCCATTTTGCACCTTGATTTTGCTGCAATCGTTTGATTTTATTGAAACGCTTTTTGCTAACTGGAAGTAATTTTTCTTTATATTTAATTTCTCATCGTTGGTTCTTCCCTTTTAGTTTCAGCAATAATGCTGTAGAAAGATTTGGAAATATTCTGGCCGGATTAACCGATTTAGCAAATTAAATTAACGGTAACAGGTAAAGCTTTTTAAAATGGCGTCAACATGTTCTTCAAAACTATTAAAATTCCTTTTTGTCTGCTAGAGTTTGAGACGGCTCTCTCTCTCTCTCTCTCTCTCTCTCAACAGTTATTCATAGAAGGAATTCTGTTTCTTGATGTCCATGAAGATACTGAACGTTTACTACTCGATATCAAAACTTCAATAGGGTAAGTTTTTGAATTTTTTTTTCTTTTAAGCGATGTTACTATTTATAATTGTCACTTCGTATTACGGCTGTATGTAAGTAACTAGTTGATCGACTAAGTTCGAAATTAGCGTTAATTGCTATTAATTTTGTTGCTATTAAAATCTGTAAGTTTTCAATTATTCTGTTTAACCGAAATCACAAAAGTGACAGTTCTATAATTAATTACCTTTTTTTACTATTACACTTTTAATTTTTTATAATTGTTGTTTGCTTTGTAGTGGGTTCAGACGTACTCTTGGTACCTCCAAGCCGAGAATCTTTATTATTAGTACGTAGAGTGGGGTTTAGGTAGGGTTTTTATATTCATTACAGTTTCTCAAACACGCTCACTCACCGACATTGTAGCTAGCCGTTACGACGTAATTGTTACTAATACGGCCCGCTACAGGAAAAAGTTATTATACGCTCGTCTGCGTCCTTGGTTATGTTACCAGCATTATTATTTTTGCTGTATCCAACCATTTATTTAATTTTTTATTATGGGAACGATACAACTCCTCCAAAAACTTAATAGCTTGGTAGTGATTCTATGCGACCATAGATCCTTCAATGTGGAGGATAGGCACAACTCAGAAAGAAAACTCTGTAGTAATTGTGGCTACGTTTCGTTGGCTATTGTGCCAACTTCATCAGGCCAATCTAACAGTAGAACGTTTAATTTCTGTCCATATGTACATATAATTAAAACATGGACAAAGTAGGTAAGCACGAAGACATATAACCTTATACGACACAAAACATAAACCACATGAAGTTGGCACAATAGCAAACGAAACGTAGCCACACTTACTACAGAGTTTTTTTTCTGAGTTGTGCATATCCTCCATAAACTTGTATAATGTTCATATTTCCTGTGTATTTTTTTAATTAAATAATCATTACTTTGTTTGAGTATCGTATAAAGCTTTTGAAAGACCTTGTAATATTCTTATTCAGTATCATTCCTACATTATATAAATAATTGTAATCATTGTTTCCCGACTGAGAGAATCTGCTATTTGTTGTGCAGATGCCACTACTTTTAGTCAACATTTCTTTTACAATGTTAGCTAATTTTTCTGATGCAAAAAGACTGCATTTTTATATTATTTATTGGTGCTTTCATAAACTTGTTCGCCACTGTACCTTCCAGAGATCCGCTTATAAAACTTTTAACTCTGAAATATTTCGTTTTTAACATAGCCCTGATTAAGATAAGAACGTTTTCCGGGTTTAGACCGTGTCATTGTTGTAACCGAACTTGCCAACGTTTTGTCCTCTTTTGTAAGGCGCTTTATTAAGGCGTGAGAGAAATCGAAGAACTCAAACAAGCAACCAAAATCTAACTAAAAACTTTTTAAAAGTTAGCTAATCAACTTGTGAACCAAGCCAGATTCTAAACTCTAAAAAGAAAAGAGAAAAAACAATAAACTTGAAAAAGCAAACGAAAATCTAACAAATAACGACTAAAAAGTTAGGTAATCAACTTATGAACCAAGCCAAATTGTAAACTCCATAGAAGTGGCTTAAGAAGAAGTCTCCGTATATAAAGAAGAAGTATCGTCACAGCTGGTTAAGCTCGACTCTAATTGAGTTACGATCAAAAGGGTGCGTGTTTTCGATAAAAGCGTAATGACCGGGTACCAAAGGGGATATCTCAAAATCATGATCACGATTAAAGTTAATGGGGTGTTTGGCGATTTCTATGCTCTCTCGGAATTTCCTATTGAAGAAGAATGGAAATTTGGCAATCACCAGAACGTTATCAAAATCTATCTTGTGACCTGTAGTAAAATGATGTTTAGCAACCGCGGACTTAAAAATATGCCTTTTTCTTACACATCGCTACTCTTCTGAAATGCGAGTAATGACAGAACGACCGGTTTTACCAAAGTAGACTAAACTACATGAACAAGGAATTTGGTATATACCTTAAGATGAAAGTGTAGGAAATTTGTCTTTGGGAGAAGGAAAATTTTGCATGTCAAGTTGAATATGGGCTTAATACTATTCTCACGAAGAAGTTTCCGATTTGATCTGTAACCTTAGGGTGATGTAAGGTAAAAAGCCAATTTCCGATTGAATTCGGAAGCAGAAATGTCTTTAGGTAATCGAGTACGTGGATGTAGACGGCGATAAATAACTGTTTCGTTTCGTATAACCATTGTTCACCAAGTTTCTAGTAAGATGACGGAGTTCCGAGTCTAGATTGTCAGGTTGGTAAATAGAAAAAAGCCGATGAACCAAAGATTCAATAACAGAACGTTCTGTTCAGGATGATGATGAGACAAAGCATGAAGTGTGCACTTATTGGTTTGTAGTAAACAGATTTGATCTCTTTTTGGTAGCACCAACATGTAAAACTTTGAGATACAAAAATTTATTAAAGTGATTATCGTTTTTTACTTTGAGTCGGTATAATTGTTTTTAATTTTTATTTGTTCTAATATTTGTATCAAAGCACGTACAAAATTAAGATAATAAACAACACTTTCAAATATATTTAAAGTTTTGGGTAGCCCCACATCAACTTCAAAATGTCCATAATGTTTTATTTACTCCTTTCGTTATGCTGCATATATCGTTCTTGTATTCTTAAAAAAGATGGTAAACGTTATTCCGTATACAATAACTTTTTTATTGATTTTGACATCATTATAGATTATTTTAATTTAATATTTTTGATCGTATATCTTGCAATTTTGTATTTAATCTATAATTTTTTTTAAGATTTCTCTAATAATTTTGTGTTTAGTTCTTTATGATCGTATTCAGAATTGTTTACTTTGTCCTAAAAAGAAAAGATTTTTTGAATCGTTTAGTGCGATCTGCTGCTAAATAATGTATTTGTCTAAGATTGGTTTTATTCCTATTCTATTTAAAATTAATTTCAAACGCTAAATAGTGTAATTATTAAGTTATTACTCTTGATACCCAAAAAACTACAAATACTAAAAGTACTTGTAAAAAACTACTTTTCTTATTTTTATAAATTTTATCTAAGATAAATTAACTAATTTTGATTATTTTGATCTGTGATACAAAATATTCATTATGTTTATACAACACATTATTTTTCTTAACTAAACGTGCAAGTTAGGAATAAAAAAAGTTTTGCAAACAAAATTACGCTATTAAATACCAGACGTTTTCAGTTCACTTTAATTTTTCATTTTACATTCAACATTAACAAAAAAGAAGATAAACATTCAATAACGACCAATGGCTTCCTATTTGAAGGAAATTAGTCGTGTTCTATTTCAAGATCGAGATCCTTATCATTAATGTAAATGTAATGTAATCCAAATACTAATCTTAAAATCAATGATTTTAATGTATAAAGGTAAGGATTAGATTTAGGATTTAAACTACCCTCTTACATATTGTATTTTCGGGGGTTAAATCCGAAATACGAGAATGTCAGAGATATTAGTTTTTAACCTGTTTAAGTCGGATTCGTTCGTTTTGACGTTTCGACTTGATTATAGAATATTCGTAATTAAATGTAATTGACTTTTGTTAATAATGTCAAGAAATCAACTTCTACATGTGTTAAGTTTTATAGGTCTGTTGACATGTAGTCTCGTATTTTATATGCAGACAGATTATTATATTGCTGTATTTAATCAGTAAGTTATTAAATAATAATAAAATGTTGTTGAATAAAACCGAGGTTTTTCCACGTTAATACTTTTGACGCAATTATACGCAGCGAGTTAAATAACAATTGATAAAAACAACTCTGGTCTATAAGAAACTTTATAATATATATAATCGCATTAAAATTTAATATGTTGTTTTGCTAAACTTTAATAAACATATTATTAATAATAATATTAAATAAAAAAATATAATTAAACATTTTTTTAACAAGGATGTGTTAAACAATGTAAGAGTACAAAATTCCTATAGCCATTTTTCCTTTTTAGTTAATTAATTTATAAATAATTGCAAAAAATGTATACAGGAATTTTCCGCCGGATCATATTACAGACTGAAAGGTTATATATATAGTTAAATTGAACACAGGAAATTCCCAATATTTTACTTGTAAACACTTTGTATGTAAGACTTTTTAATCGGCCGTTTCTCAACTTTAGTTTCCTTATTCGAACCGTCTGTTTCTTTACTGATAAACTTCTTTGACTAATCGTAAGATCGATTCAATTAAGCCTACTTCGTTTATTTTGTCTATCATTTTTAGTTTCCGGTTCCGTTTCCGAATGCGATTTTTAGTTTACATTTTATTTAAGCTAGAATTTTTCTTATTTAATTTCAACCATTTTTAATATATTGAATTACTTGTAAATAACTGATCGAGGGTAGTGGCTCTCGGATGCGCTTTCAATTAGTTTCCCTTTGCCTACAGCAAGCGCAGAAGAACACCTTGGCGCATCAGCTCAGTTTTAGATCCTTCCCGCAATTCCAAACAGCGTAACAGGATCACCGTGGCGCTGTTGGGAAAATGTTTACCTTTATACTCAGCCTCATTAATAACACGACATTGACACAGCGTATCGAGATCACCGTGGCGCCGTGCATGACGTTACTTCTTTTAAATCATTCCGTTTGCTTTTATACAAAAAGAACAGCAACATACTTGGTATTCGAGAACCTTCACTTACTATTGAACTTTGTCATAAACCGAACCAATTTAAATTATTTGATTAATTGCCGTACTTACCTGCAGTGCCGCCGATTATTCCATTAATTAATTAATTAATCCACTAGTAATCACCGGAAGTTATTTAATTAATTTGTGACAAAATCATGAAGTGGAGAACTACTAGAGCGCGCCACAAGCGTCAATTACCGCCGCCGCTGGTACTATCTATTTATAAAATTTAAGTTTTATTTTTGAACAAATTATTATCTCACAAATATTATATTTGTTTTTGGCATAATTCAATTCTCCGACTTGACGCTACATAGAAAACCGCAGTAGCTAAAAAATAAAAGGGCAACAACGTAAAGGTTCACAACAAAAAGATAATTTTAAATGGATTGATTCTAAATTCACATGAATCTACTATTATTAAGTTGAGTAGTTAATACATTTTACATGTAAACTGCAAAAACAAGTGTAAGCAAAACTGTTTTGTAATTCGCAAAAAAAATGTGACTACCAATGAATTATTAGTAAACCGTTGTCGTCTATAATCCAGTCTTTGAATTTTTATCTTTATATTTTTCTTAGATAGTTTTACGTTTTGACTGTAATATGTCATAAAACGCTACTACAAAGCGTGTGCGGAAAATTCTTCGAAAGCAATTCTTCGAAAGCAATTGTTCGAAAGCAATTCTTCGAAACACAATTCTTCGAATAAAGAGTTATTCGAATAATTAATTCTTCGAAAATGTATTTTTCGAAAAGCAATTGTTCGAAACAACAGTTCTTAGATAAAACAATTTTTCGAATTATCCAAGCTAATGGGTTACAACAACGATATAAAAATGATGCCGATTTTGCATCAACTCTCAGGTTGCTTTCTGCTATTGCATTAGTCCCTGTAGATCGTGTGGTTCAAACTTTTGAATACTTCTGCAATCATAACGTATCTCCTCCTAAAACACAAAAGATTCTAGATTATTTTGAGGACATCTAGATCGGCAGGCCAAATCGTCGCTAACAACGGCGATCGCCAAGGTGCCCAATTTCTTTGTGGAACTGTTACGCTAGTGCATTACGAGGATTGCCTAAAACCAATAACTCTCTTGAAGGTTGGCACCGAGGGTTTCAACAACAAGTATGTGGAAAAATCCACCCAAACTTGTGGAGATTTATATCTGCTATTAAAAGAAAGCAGAGTATTAATGAACTCCGTATTGAGCAATACATTAGCGGTCAAGAAGCCCCCCGTGGTCGTAAAATAAACAAAAACTGTGCTCAAAGAACTTCTTATTCAGTTTTTATTATATGGAGCGTTCATTAATAATTGAAGTTCGCTTGAATTTAGCGTTACGCTAATCTGGGAAGTTAGGCATCGGGCCGGTAAAAAGAAGCTACTTTGCTGTATACCTACAGGTAATGCAATTTATGGTCCTCAAGGCATCATTGAAAGAACTAAAGTTTCGAACAATTAGTCATTCGCACAACTGCTTATTCGAAGAATTGCTTTTCGAATAACACTATTTCGAAGAATTACTTATTCGAATAATTGTTTATTCAAAGAATTGTTTTTCGAAAAATTGCTTTCGAAGAACTGCATTCGAAAAATTGCATTCGAAGAATTTTCCTGTAACCACTACAAAGGGATACTGAGTCATCGTCTCTACCAAAATTATTTTGACGAAATACTCAAGTTTGCTATTTGAAGATGTTAAATACAAACATCAAACTTCTTATTTGTAATGTTTCCAAAAAACACAAAATTATTTTTTTTAACAATTTAATGGAAAACAACACTTTAAGTGCTGGGCAATCAAATACTTTTCTTGTGTTTAGGAAAAGCCGTCTCACTTCTGCGACATAATAAAAATAATTGTACGAAAGTTTAACAAAAACGTTTATGAATTTAAAAACAAGATAAAGTGCTGATAGGTACTCATCATTCATGAAACGTCAGTATGAAGGCCTCATTGGGAGAAGATGTACATTCAAAGCCAGAACCGTTTTACTAGGAAATGGTTCGAACTATGACTAAATACAGTTTAGAAACAATTTTGTTTTTACAAATTGATTTGCTAATCAAAATTTTGAGAAATGGGTTTCTACAATAATTATTCATAAACATATAAAAATAGGAAGCCAAGTGTGTCATAGGCGTGACATAAATCTGACAAGTAGTTAAAATATTTGAAACTCGGTCTAAATGTTGTTTTTTTTTGACCTATAAAGATAGCATGGCAAAACGTTTTTATTGAATGCAAATAGAAAACAATTGTAGTAGATTACTAAAGAGGTTGCAGTTATTAATTAAAAACTCTTTTGTTTAAAATAGTTAGCAACTCAGCTCAAATTATCTAATGAAGCTTTCGTGAGAGTGATATTGTTTTTGTATACAAAGATGAACTTTGAAAAACGATACTAGAAATATTTTAGCAAACTGGATCGTTGTAAAAAAGACTATGATATCTAATTTTTTAATGCAGCGCTGTTTACTGTTTGCTTGCAAGACGCTATAAAATGCAACTAAAATATTAAATCGAATTTGGGAGTATCATTAAAACGATACATTGCTATTATTTGCAAAAAATGTTTAACAAAGTTACTTAGTGAAACTGACTAAATATTTTAAATTAAAAAAAATTACAATGATTCAACTTTCGGCGTTAAAATCTTTTATTCTAGAAAGAATTGTTAAAGTATTGTTATGTTAAAATTTTTTGAGTATAAAATTTGTTTTCGACACGCCCCCTTTTTGTGGTTGACTGTCAAATTTTAAAAGCGCCAACTCATTTTTCTTACAGTAACGTTTTGTGCAACACAGACCTCCGTTTTGCATTAGATAGCAATTGAATTTTGTGACTATCTGGATGAAAGCTTATTTGGGGTATGTGGTTATAATTTTTTTGTATTGTGGGTTTAAATTGATTTTTCATAATTGTCTTTAGCGGATTTCTGTACTTCCCACACGTTTTTTTTTATCGGTGGAGATAACAAACAAATGGCATGTTTGAGAATATTTTTATGACGTCACGTTGCTGTAATTTCACACCGTCAAGGCGTTGGAGGACTTTACGATTTCGATTTCTTTTGGAAGGAGCTTTTACCATCAATTACTATATTATGTCAAGAGGAAACGCTGCGCATTCGCTATCTTCAATATGTAATGTATAATTTAAAAACGGAATTTACTTGTAATAACGCCGTATGTACGTTTTTGTGTTAGATTTCAAATTACGTTTTAGGTAATACAGGTACGGACCTAGTTAAATCCCTACTGGATAAAACATAACTGTAAGTATTACAATTTCTATTTTTATGAGTACTAATTGGTTGGTCGTGTCAATTCTTAGAATGACCTGTACATGTTAGGTTGTTAACATAATTAATTATAAGATCATTTTGTGCGTCACAAAGTTGTATGCAGTGCGCGTTGAGTCTCTAAGTCTTTATTTTTATATACTTTTGTGATTTTGAATTTACGAATATAAAGACATTCCTTCTTTGAATGTAAAAGTTAGCCCGGTCATTTTACTGTACGACGTGTTGCCCAGTATAAGGCCTAACTTATACTTTATTCGACCCATAAATTAGCGCTTGAAAAACTTATATAATTAAACTTATGCACCTTCTTCGTCCTCTTTGGAAATACTGTCTGTGATAAAATAAATATATATTCTGTGTTATCACTTCTGTCTTGTTATTTGTTCTTTATCAGCTGCGGGTAGATTTAAACAATGTCTCCCTAATTTAGTCTATCACTGTTTTGGCGCCTTTTTAGATTTAATTTATAATCTAGCAACACGAAGCTTGCGACTCACTCTCCGGGAACAACTGTGTTAGCCGTCGCTTTCTTTTTTTTGTTACACAAAAACCAGCGTAACAGTAGATTAAGAAATTGTATAAAAACCGATTGAGCAAAAAGTCTATTAAACATTACATAACAAAAATTTTTTTACGATTATTCTCATTTTTTCGAAACTTTAAGAGAAGAAAAATTTTCCATTTTCTACAAATACGAGATGAAACAAGCTCACGAACTTAAAACTGTCTCTCTGCAAAAAAAATGTTTTTCAATTCATAAAGTAGTTGATGAGTTGATTTTGTTTTATAGTTACCTGTTATTACATCTTGGTTCGCACGCACTGTATGTATTACATTTATTTATTTCAAAAACACTTATAAAAAAATAAATCAAGTATAATAAATAAAATACATGCTGTGTCTCCTAAAATATTCAGCGCAGTTATTTTTCAACATATTAGGTGTGATATTCTCGTACAAAACGACGTTTTATTATATCCACAATGATAAACAGGAGAAGCAGATAAAAGTTTTGTTGTAACGCAACAAGTTCAGTATGAAAATTCATCGTTTGCCTTACGATGATTGGGCGTGTGGTGTATCACAGGAGGAAATTCTGTCGTCTCTATTATTTTTCCTCTTTATAAATGATTTACCTAGCAAATGAAATGCTTGCGAATATCATTTGTCTGTTGATGATATTCAAGTCTATAGTAAATTCAATAAAATTGATCCCGAGGTTGCATTATCAAATTTTAACACATTTAGACATTGAAGAAATTTTGATATAGCATTAGCTAAATGGCCTTAAGTTAAACCCCATTAAGTCTCAAGCCATATTTATTTCGTTTCGATGGTTTTTATCCGGTCATGCTAAAATTATTGTCGAGAGAATGGTCGTTCCATTTTCCAAGACGGTCTAGGATTTAGGCGTTATCTGTAATAATCGATTTTCTTGGGTAGAAAATGTTTCAGAATTAAGTGGCCGTGTTTACTCAGTTCTTCACTCACTCTGTAAGCTGTCACTTCGTCACCAATTGGTTTCTTCCAAACCCTCCCATTCTTTCTCTTTTCGATCCTGTCCTTTTGTTAATGTTGACTCAATGTCTCGTCAACGCCTTAACCTTGCATCCAACTTTTGTATTCGTTATGTGTACAACTTTAAACTTCGTGAGGATGTCTCTTCTTTTTCCTCCAAATCTTTCAGTACTGATCTCAATACTTAACTACGTTTTCATATGTAAAAGTTTGTTTTAAAACACTAAAGGATTGTTCCCTTCTTTATTTTTATAACACCATGTTATTAAGTTTATCTGAACAAACTAAACCCTGTTTTGACTTCGACATAGAACCATCATGGCTGATTCTTTTGCTGTATTGTATTGTAAAACTGTAAAAATGCCTTTTGTTACTGGTTTGCTGTTTTGTGTCGCTGTCTTCCTTTCGCTATGCTTCTTTCCGTTTTTATTTAAGACTGTGGTTCGCTTTATTTTTACGGCCTTTTTGTGTTAATTGTACTTGTCGGTATGAAATAAGTAACACTAACATTAGTATCAATTTATTGTACGCTAGGTAGAACTTTTCTACTTTTTCCGTTTTTCTGATGAATACACCTTCTTTTTAAAAAGGCAAGTCAGCAAACAAAATTGTCATTATTGGATAAATGGAAATCCGCGTACTGTACGAGGGGATCACACCCAATATCCAATTTTTGAGCTGGCATTCTAGGAGATAAAATTGTTGGAATTTGTTTTGCTCGAAAACACAATAAAACTGTTGATTGTTCAAACTTTAGAAGATCAAATAGATGGCAAGCCGCGATCAGATGCAAATCTGCTTCATCTTCAACTAGATGGTGTTCTAATGCATTACGCGATGCTAACTAGACAGTGGATAGATGAACATTGCTCAGGAAAATTTATTAGTCGTAGAAGAGCTGATTTGACACCACTAGATTTTTTTGTTATGGGGCCACATCAAATCAATTGTTTATAAGACAACTTTAGAAGATCAACAAGATTTACGTCAATGGATTCTTGATTTTTAAAGTTGGAGTGGCCGGGGCTGAAAAGGTAACTGAAGATGTGTCACTGACTATGTCGATATCTCCTTCCATATTGTCGTTTCGTCGAACGGGTTTTGGTTTTTTGATATTTTTTGTTGTAAATATATTTTCAATACAAAGTTTTCAAATTGACACATGTATATGACATTCAAAAAAAGTTGTACAAAAACTTGTTTTGTATAGCTAATAAAAACGCGATATTTTAAAATTATTTTAGATACATCTAAAAACATTTGTTTAGGCATAAGTTTGTTATCTAGCATAAATCTTCTAGTTTTCCAAACCATTAGCTTGAATCAATAAACCCCAGAATACAGAAATTGTATTAATTTGTACGCCGTATACTTGTCTGGTAAAAAACCAATTGTACTTATTTAACTTAATTATTTCGTTGTTTAAAATTTTGACAAAAATTGCAACTGCAACGTGGAGATTATTTAAAATTTTGCAATTCCTTGACTTTTTCTAGTTTATTTTTTCCATTATTTTTTAATCAAAATTTTAGTCTTTTTTGTCATTGACAAAGAAAAGTATTTTTTGGTTAAAACAATAATCGATCTCAAAGAAACCATCTAACAAATGTATTCAAATTTGGTAAATAAAACAAGTCTATTTGCCAAAAACACAACATAAATTCGTAACCTTTTTTTTTATATTTTTTAGCCAAACGGTAAGTTTTATCATAAAAATAAGTCGTACAAAAATTGTAGATTATGTAATTACCTATAAAAACTGTTCTTACACTTTTTTTTTCTAAAAATTACCATTTCTAGGATATAGCAGTTCAAAATGTTGTGTTCTTCGTTTAAACTTTTTGTCAGTTATTTTTTTGCTATGGTACGTACGTTAAGTGAATGTGAACGAGGTTTAAGAAAAATACTATTGGTCTTGAACATTTCTTTGTAGTGAAAACGCGTGGTTATTGTTAACATTTCCTAACAAAAAATGTGGCGTTTTTAATTTTAAAAAATATTGCAATTTTGTGGTAAACCTTTAACTGAAAGTAAAATTGTTGCTACTAATCATGGCATAACGATGTCGAGTAAAGCAAGTGTTGAAAGAAGTGACGAGTTTTCGGAATACTTAAACGACCAGAAATCTGTGACAATTTATGTGCAGTATCGTAAAAATGTACTCAAAAAGTCAAAAGAGTATACTATTGCGGCAATTAAAAGACAACACGAAGAAGAACAAGCCAGTATCTATAAAATAAGTCCTTCTCGTACTAGAACATGCGTAAGTAAATCAGTTTGTTGGTAAAAAAATATTTTTTAGGTGACTACAGTGTCATTCAAAAAATTCATTCTGAAAGTAATGTTAGTTGTCAAGACCAATCGTACAGCAATGTTGAATCGCCACCAGAAAAGGATTCTTACAATATCAGCGAGGAGACATCTGATGCAACGCTGTTTGAACAATTTACTTGTATCCAGCAGGAAGAAGAAGGAAGAAAAAAAAAGATCAATCAGACGAATAATTTTTCCCAATTGCTCATAGTTCACACCACTTTCATCATTTCCAATAGTACCATTTTTTATTTAATACAATATTATTTAATTAAACAAAATCACAATAGATCGTAGAACAGGCCTACCGTGAAAACCAAGTTAAAAAGGAAATTAAAGTACAGTATCTGACAGGTGGCGTGAAAACGTGTGTATATTACGTAGAACACAATTTTTTCAACATTTTGAATAGCTATATCGCAGAAATGGTAATTCATAGAAAAAAGTGCAAGAACAATTTTTTTTAGATAATTACACGGCCTACAATTTTTGTCAGACTTATTTTTATGATAAAACTTATCTATTTTGCTGAAAAATGCAAAGAACCCATGTTTGCAACTTTGACCTTGAATAATTTTTTTGCAGATGTGGGATCGATACAGATTTTTTACATTTTATTTATAATGGTGTTGGGAACACATTCGTACCAATTTTCACCTCTATGCAAATTATTGTAACCTTGAATGTCTATTTTAACCGTACTATTAAGCAATTTTTGTTTATGTTTGGTGGCCTAGTTATGGTTAACTACTGTTTGTTTCTTTATGTTACTATTTTTTTTCATAAAATATATTGACCAGTCATTATTAAAATCTAAATTAATCCAATGCTTATTAAATGTGATAGATTTGTTATTATTAGGCATTTTATTTTGAGCCACTTGCCGCCGCAGAATTAAAAACAAAACTTAAAAATTGAAGAGCAAGTATGTCGTAAGTTCCATAAAAATAAATCAGAATTTTGTAGATACTTACGTACATGGTACGGTATCGTTCAATCCATAAAAATCAATAAAAAATACTTTGTTACTTATTATGTTAAATACTATTTTAACACAGGTCTTCAGTAAACGAAGCCTAGCAGAAATTAATCAAGTTTTTCTAGCCTTAATTTAAATTATCAAATTTCTTTACATTATCAGAGTTTCCAGATAAAAACTGAAGACTTATCTAGGTTTTTCAGAAAAACAGCGGTGGAACTTTTTTAAAATTTTTTATTAAAACTTTGGAATTAATATTTTTACTTTTCTGTAATTATGCTTAAATTATAAAAACAAAAGTTCTGCTTAAGTAGTTTATAAAAAATAATGCTGAAGGCAGTATGTATAAAAACAAAGTTGGTGAACTTTGTTGTTGAACGAACAATATAAGTGCTACGTTTAATAGGATTACAAAAGTCAGTGGGATAAAATTTAAAACAACTCAATGTTTTTTTTTAAACAAATTTTTTTTAGCGAAATAGTAAATAGAAACAGGAAAAGTAAAATTTTCTTAAGCTTAATTTAAAGATTACAATTTTCGTCATTTGTAATTGTTTCAAAAAATCAAGGATATGGTGTTATTTATTTTGTTAGAGATATTTCACACAAATATAAACTTTAAGTAGTAACAAAAATATTATGCAATAAAGAAGAGGTTAATCTAAATAACGATCAGTGACGGCTGGGTGCCTTATGGACTAGCTGCCACTGATGACTGTTCTTACTTGTAGCAAGAACTGCTTTGGAATTTCGTTCACAAATTGTGAAAATGTTACTGTTAACGTTTATACTCAAATATTATTTTTACACGTGATAGGAAAGGTTACATTTTTTAACGTTAGTTTTCCAAATTCTACAAAAAAAAATTTTTTTTCGCATTTATGGAAATTGATGGTAACAGAAAACAAATTAACGTTTCACAAAAAAATCACTAATTTGTCATTATATAAAGCTTAATGTTGTGACTAAGCAAACACACAAGCAACATGCTAATTAAATAAATATACGTAAAACTATTGGACACTTATATGTTAGTCAGACGAAAATATTAATAGCAACTTGTTTCCAAGTCGTGCTTAATTTTCTTTAACACTTTTATTTTGCGTAAAAACCACATTAACATATTTTTCAAATTTGTGTGAATAATTTTATTATCCAAATTTATCTTAATTTTAACTATCAATAAGAGGCGTTTGATTTAATTACTCTTTGAAACGAATATTTTAAAACAAGAGGAAATGGTTACCTAATAACGTTAGCAAAAACTAGTAGATTGTTTTTGAACGCGAGTAATAATTAATTTCTTATTTTTAAGTCTTATTTAATTGTCGCTAGAATGCATTTGGCAAGATTTTGAATGTTAGGTTTATTATATAAGAATTTAGTACTTTGTAACGTTACGTGTAGCGGGATCGGATCAAAGAATTTTATGTTTACGATTTAAAAGCCATATACGGGCACGTTTAAAACTTATAGAATTATTGCAATTATGCCTGAAGGTAATTATTAATTTAATTAACTAAGGCATTTCTTAAGCATGTTGAGTTTTTTTTATAAATAAATTACAGTTGCTTACTCTACCTTAAAAATAATTTTTTTGTCGCTATTTACCGGCTTCTTTATTTGTAATAAGAACGTTGGTGATTAGCAGATGCTCATAAAGCTTGTCTAGTTATGGTATGAAAATATTTCTACGCACACCGACATTGATATTCATTTCATAATATAAAGAAGCGCGTATTTGGGTTTTTCTTCGTTTTGACATTGCATAGTATGAGTCGAAGTGAGTTTTTTTGTTCTATGTACAAACATGTTCATACCATCTTAGATCAACCTAAAAAACAAATAGTCAATAATGGAAGAAAAGAAAAATATAAGGCAATGGACGGGAATGAACGTTTAACAAATATTTAGAGCAGAAGACCGTAGTAGATATGTCAATGTAATCGTCAACTTCTGAACACAGAAAAGTCACGTGAAGAAGAAAAAGTAATTCTTGTACGTTTTTATTAAGATTTTTATATACCTACGTTTTCGTAAAAATTGAAAGTTGTTTTTACCTACGTCAAATTAATTACTCAACAGGAAAACATGCTTTACTTTTTTTTGTTATATTAACTAATACACTTAAATGTGGCATCACACAAACTTTTTTATTTCTCTATTGTTCACATGTGTACGGTGTATTAAAAAGATATTGACAGCATACAAATTAGTCTAAAATAACATTTAATTAACACCAATTTGTTAAAATCATTTTTTGTCTAAATATTTTTATCTGTGAGTAATAAATTACAACCATGCCAAGGAAATATACTTTTATAAACAAAACCTCGGTATTTAACAGAAACTACTTGAAACATAAGAAGGAACCTTGATGTTTGTATGTTACGTGTTTCTAAAGACGTATATCAAATTTCATCTGTCTGTGTTAGAAAGTAACAGATGTAAATTACTATACAAAACACATCTTAAAAATGAAGAATATGTTTCTAGTTTTGCTTTACTCACAATCAAAATTAAATATAGAACACATTAGTTATTAGTGTGTGCAGAATTATTAATAGCATCGCGTTTTGAAAACGTATTAGATTCTTTTTAAC
Source organism: Aquatica leii (assembly GCA_035610365.1). Lineage (NCBI taxonomy): Eukaryota > Metazoa > Arthropoda > Insecta > Coleoptera > Lampyridae > Aquatica > Aquatica leii. Next base: position 38,978,134 of record CM069435.1, on the reverse strand, counting down.
ACTACTATTTTACATAAAAACGGCATTAGCATATTTTTTGTTTAAGTTTTCGTGAACGATTTATTTTACAAATTCATCTTAACTTTCAACTATTAATAAGAGATACTTAATTTATACCTTAGAAAACATTGAAAGAAGAGGAAATGGATACGTAGTATCATCAGCAGAATCTAGCATATTGCTTTTTTAACGTGATTAATGTTTAGTTTGTAATATTTAAACTTTATTTAATTACTTGTTGCTATTACGATATACATTTTTACAAGTATCTGAGTGCTTGTTTCCGTATGTTAATTCTCAGTGTTTTTTAGCACTATTCTTAGCGGTACTACATCAAAGAATATTCTATGCCGTTAGAGATTAAACGTTATGTATATAATACATATGTATATTTAATGATCACGAAAGTATATAAAAAATAATTAATGCAGTTTTTTTTATTGAATTACAAATAAGGTCTAATTTTGTGAGTATTTTTCACTTTCTTAATTATGTAATTCAGGATTTACTATTCTGTAGAATTATTTATTAACTACAAGTATACGTAGCTTTTAAAAAAACTAAGACTACTACCCAAAAGTTTCATCTTCTAAAGAAAGTATTTTGATTATTAATTAACGTGTTAACTGTGAATAAACTTATTTATAATTTTAAAATAACATGACAAAATACTAATTGAACGAACGAATTTTGCGTCAGCATAAAATTACTGACAGATTTTGGCATAATCGTTGCTTTTATCTTTGTTACGTGATACGTATCTTCATCAAGAAGCAAATTGATAGAGCACAGGTAAACTATAATCTGAATATTTAAAAACTCGTGAATAAATATTCTAACCGTATCTGGCAGGTACACATCCACCATAAAGTAAAAAGACATACGCATGTATTAAGTTTACAAACTGCGGAATTTTCTATGAAGTACTTCAAGAAGCATTTACTATCGCATTAAAAACAGTAATTGTATTTAAGAATATCTCTCTTTAATTTTGATAATTTTTAATAACTATATAGAAATTAACTAATTACTTAAATAACTATTTTTCTTAGTATATGACACTGTAATGAAAATTATTACAAACAAACTGCAACAACGCAGCTAATTAATACTAGCTAATTATACACCAAAGATGTTATTACGATGATTACGTCCGGAGAGCAGCGTGATACAACCCGAGGGGATGAATGTTGCTCGATGAGCGTAATTATTTAGTAACGCTAGTGGTGTATATAATGTTTTATATAATATTATGGTTGACCACTGGTATCTATTAACAATGATGCTTTTCACAAATGAAATTCGGTAGAATTCAACTACGTTATTAATGCTATAAGTGGTACTAAGGATTAATTGTAATGTCAAACGAAAGCTTCTGATAAGTTAATTTAGTGTTTTTGAAAATAACGTGTAGATTTGGTTCATGTCCAGATCCAGTTGTTCTAGCTGCGTTTAAATGTAACGATGCCCGGTTGCTCAGGGTGTTAAATTTAAAACGTTATCATTTCGATCACAATTTATTATTTAAACCAAAACGTATTTGTTACAAATTCTACAATTTAGGTAGCTTTATTTCACCCGGTATATAACTGAAACTTATTTAGAATGTATGCATTAAATCCGGAATGAAATCAAAGATTAGGTGTAAACGGTGTGGCAGAAATTAACAAATTCTTCATAAGGACGGTGTTAAAGATCAAATTAATTAACCCAATTAACGTATACATTAGATGAATACGGAAATTACAGGTTAGGAATACTGGAAAATTATTTAGATATGTTTGTATTGCGTTAACAAAAATGGCGATTTCAGTAATTAATTAAAGCTTCTAGGTAATGCACGTGTGCAGCTATCGGGGTTATACGGGGTGTTGCGGAATAATTTTAATGTCAAACGAAAGTTTCCGATAAGTTAAGTTTAGGTGAATGTTCTGGACATTAATTATTGACTTGAATTATTGATTTTAAAAATCTCAGCCCGAAACCAAAGCGCAGAGATGCCGAACGTATTAAAACATCTTAAGCCAATATAGCTTGCGTCATCAATCAATGCGCCAACTTCTACTACTACTACGTTAAGTGTTGAAAACGTGTTTTTGAAAATAGATTTTCTTCACGGTCAACAAAACCTACGCCAACCTGGTGCAAGAGATTTGTTTCTTAATTACGGGACTGAAGTTCGTTGGTTACAAATAGCACTAGATAAAACGGAAACTTGTGGTCAACACTGAGGAAAAACGATTTGACGTGACAAGAGTTCTGATACATAACAGAAAATTAAATGGAAAAATCGTGAGAATAACAGAATTTGAAATCTGGTTTTTGTTATACGGTATGAGTTGGGACTGTCAAAGTTTAAGAAAACGGTAATCAAGTACAAAGCATTAAGTTGCAAAATATGAATCGGGTAAACACAGGTATTAGGTACAACGTTCTAGCAGGATTAGGTCGTGGAAGAGGAGGAACGGGTCGCAATAGTTTTTTGTTTCTTAGGTAAACCGCTATAAAGCGGTAGATGCAACTCGCAAGCCAAACTCCAAAGCTCACGTGTAATTGACACAAATTTATATACAATTTTAAATACAATACTTCTGCCATTTCGTTACGTACCACTCTCTCCTGAGCGAAGATATGTACACGGAGAATTGCAAAAGAGATTGACTTAATCTTGTGTTTCTATTTGCAGTAACGGGCGGTGGCTTCAATGCGAGTGCGTTTGCTTTAGACACCTTTGTAGATACTTGTCGATACGTCTGGTGTACTACAGTCACTTTTAGAAGGAAAATCAAATTTGGTGGCGGGTCTTGTTGAGTTGATATTGCGGTGTCTGGTTTTGTTTGTTGACGGAGTTTATCAAACAGCAACCTCATGGTATTCCTAACGGCACGACTTCGAGCATCGCGAAGCTGGAAACTTTGAAATCAGGCGGGACAAACAGACGGTGAAAACAGTTTGTTTTTTTTTATTAACAAAAGATTCATCTTGGGTCGGGACGGTACTTGAATTCGGGGATCGGTTTATGCTTTAGATGAATCTACTTTTTTTGCAGCAAATCGTTCTTTACTGGCTGTCTTGGTTAACAGCGGGCGGGATTTCTCCAAGGCCTGGACTGGTTCTGCTCATACATACTATCGATTCTTTCTGTTAATACCTCTAACGTAGCATTACTTCTGGACAAGACATCAAGGCCAAGCAGAAGATCCGCTGTAGCATTGTCCAAATGTTGGCATTCAAGTTTGAGATCTAGTGTTTGCTGGTAACGAATAATTTCCGGGTGTTTTAACAATCTCACCGTTTGCTAGTTGAACCCTATCTGGATTGTTTCCTGGCGGTTGTAAATCTTTAGTGACTAGTTCTTCTACCTTTGAACTTACTTAACTTCTGGTAAAGCCGGTATCCACTAAAGCGTAAAACCCTTGCCCGTATACGGTGACAGAAACAAACAGTTAAGAATCTACGTAAGCTACGACGGAGACAGAATGTTTAAACCAAGATTGAACTTTTTTAACAGTTGTCAACTAAGCAGTTCATTTCTGGTGATTGCTAATGCCACAGACAGTCTTTGTAATCGGATGAGTTGTTTTTCGGTGTAATTTAAAGATCTGGATTGGTCCAAAAATGGCAGATCTTGTAAAACACATACTACTAGTACTTCTAACGGAATTATCGTTATTAACTCGTGACTCGAGGACTGGTATCTGGCGCGTTTTTGGCGGTTTATATCCTCGTAGTAGCAAACCAACGGTTTTAATTCTTACACATTAGTGATATTGGTAGGTTTTATGTATAGTTTGCATTTGATTTCATTTCATTTTGAGGTGAATGCAAAATAAATGTTTTAGAACAGGTTAAAAGTTGTTCAATTTCTTTTTTCATTCAGTAAAGTAATAGCTATCTAAAAATCAATCGTTGGCTATTCAAATATAATTTTCTATCTATTTATAAAATCTGAATAATTTTGGTCTAAAATCTTAGATCTATGCATGAAATTTGTTCATTAAAAATATTAGCGTCTCATTTTGTTCGTACCATGCGGGCTTATTTTCTTTGCCACCAAGATCTTGTTAATTTTCTTTAATTGTTTTATTAAAAACGTATACGAAAATATTTCTTGTGTTAAAATATCTAATTTTATTATTAAAGTGCAGGCTGCTTAATAGAATCACCTTCGGATTTTTTAATAACAATAAACAATTAATAACAATATCCAAAATTTAGAAGAAAAAAAAACAAATAAATTTATATCAGTTAAAAAGCATTTTGAGTGAAATAAATCGAAAATTATGAACTTGTAGCTTGTAGTTTGTTGACACTTTAATAAAAAGAAATCAAAAATAAAGTTATGATGTTTAACACCAAAAATAAAATAAATACAAAATAATGTTATTTCATAAAAGGTAGTTAAAGTTGTTATTCTAAGAACGCACATATTTTCCAAGTTAATTCTCGAAGATAACGCATTTACAGATGTTAAAATAATGTAATGTTACGTACGTCAGTCAAAATACTTAAATAAATAAATAATTTTGCAAAGATTCTTTATCGTTCTCTGTGTATTAGAAGTGGGATAAACGTGGAAATGTAGCCACAAAAATAGGATAATGGTTTTGCATTTTTCTTCTTAAACAAAGAAGTCAAAATTCTTTATTGTAAATGAATAATACTAAAAAAATATGCAAAACAACTATTTTTAGTAATAAGAAATGATAACATTTTTCACTGTAAACCAGCGTATTGTGAAAACTCAGCTAAAAAATTCATACAGAATAGATTATTGTTCATGTATAGAAACAAATCCGAGAAAAAAATTGATAACATAAACCAAAATTATGATTACTATAAACGGCGTTTATGTAGTAGCTTAAATTCGGTCCGTTCTTTAATAAAGTGATAACATTATCCGACTAATAATATAATCCCTGATTAATTAGGGGTGTGTACCGTATTAGTTTCTTTTAGTTATATCAGTACAAAGAACTTCTATACTAATTGATTCTGTGTAAACACCGACTATCGTAGATAAATATATATAAAACATACAAAAAATTTAAGCCTTGCAGGTATATTCTTATAAGACCGTTATGATTTTGTTCCTCGCGTCACTATGCAATAGCGGACATCTACGGAAATTCAACCTTGAAACAAGTGAGAGATAAGTTCTATTCTAGTGCTTTCTTTTTTTATCATTGTTAGGAATTATTACACAAAATTGGTTTGGTATTAAAGTGCTTCTTTTAAAGTTGTGCGCATTAGTACATTTATTTAAAGTAAAAAAGCCTAAATGCAGTTATAATAATTGTACATGTAATACAAAATCAAAAAAAAAAAATGTACGATATTTTCCATTTCCTAAACCGAAAACAAATCTCTTAAACTGTTTAGTAAAAAACCTATTGATAGAAAGAACCTTATACCGTTTAGTGATCGTGAGAGTTTTGAAGTGTCAAAAGTGAAAGAAATACTAAATAACATCGTTGATAAGTACTCAAAAACCTTAATTTTTTTGGAAAAGCATACTCACGAAAGTAATAAAATTGAACATAGTTATTCAAAAATTAATATTCACATAGAACATAAAATGGAGGAAAAAGCAACACAAACGGCGTTCCGAAAGCTCTTTTAAACAAAAAATATAGTACTGAGGAATCAAATAAACCCTAAATAAAGCCAATTTTTACATAACAATTTATCAAAATTTGAAGACTTCAATTTTTTTATAGGATCGACTGGATCTTATTTTGATGCCCTGTTTACATTTTTGGATCCTACAATAATGCCACATTTGAAGTACACCAACTGTAGAAAAATACCAACAAAAACAGCATCAATACATAAATTAAACGATAAAGAAAGAATTCAAAAGTGTTTGATGGCAGGGCCATCGCATAGTGTGGTTTTACTATGTGCCTAAAGTTTACTGTAAATAGCTATATGCTATGCATTGAGATTGCTTCCCCCAATGTCCTTTTACGTTGTGGTTTTATCCCGACAAATTATTGAAAGCATATTTTGAATTTCGCGGGTGTTAAATTAATTTCAACGTGTCACCACCAGTTATAGCTATTTACGATAAAGATAAATTAAGTCTAATGCTAATACGATTACGAAGAGGGTATACTTTAAAAAAAATTGCAATTTTTTACAACATCAGTGTCACACACGCATCAGTAATTTTTTCTGGGTGCAATTTACATACTTTCAGTGTTGTGGTTTAAGAAATAATTTATTTAAAAGATCTTGCGCCTTACAAAGATACGAAACTCCTGCTTCTTTCCGGCCATTTGAAAAAGCGATTACTGTAGTTTTAGATGGCACTGAAATAAAAATGCAAATATCCAAAAATTTTCAGCAACAAGGCAACACCTATTTGACCTATAAACATCAAAGTTCGATAAAATTTTTAGTGGGCATATCTGCAAATGGTGCTATAATCTACAATAGTGAAAGATATGTGGACAGCATCTCGGACAATGAACTTTCCACATCGTGTGATATACAAAATTTTTTTGAAAAAGGTGATGTATTAATGGTCGACAGAGGATTCACAATTCATGATTTTTGTGATGCAAATAAGTGCAAACTCATTCTACCTCCATTTTTAGATGAGAGACTTAGCAGCAGAAGTAGAAATTTTAACAAAAAAAATTGCTAAAACACGTATACATGTTAAAAAACCAATTCAGCGCATCAAAAAATTTCAAATCTTAGCAAAACCAATTCCATTAAGTATGTGATCTATTATATCCAAGACATTTAGTATTATATGTTTTGTTGTAAATTTTGAACCTTCCCTGGTTTTATAATTTATGTTCTTATGTAAAATTTATTTTTTTGTTACACATTAGTAGTATCCCGACACTTGAGATTTAATTAGGTCAATTAATTTAATCGGATCAATTAATCAAATAAAATTGATCGATCTAATTTCGCGAATTTTTTCGAAAATTGATCGATCTAATTTCGCGAATTTTTTCGCTGTTTGATCTAATTTCGCGCATTAATTTCGCGTTTAATTTCGCGAATTAATTTGCGGGTTGATCTAGTTTCGCGAATTAGTTCGCGGTTATTTTCATCGAACGTATCCAGCCGATTAGGACCTTGTTCTTTGAATCACCGCGAATTAAATCGCGATCTGCATCGATCATCGAACGTATCCAGCCGATTAGGACCTTGTTCTCTGACGTCAGCAGATTTTTTACCACTAAAACTTGCACGGGATTCGAACCCGAGCTGCCCGTTTGAAAAAGCATACATTATGTACACTCGACCAGCAAGGCATGTTGAAAATTACCTTTAAAAGGATATTTATACCTGCTCGTTTTAGGGTGCATTTTTATGTGTACCAGTTTGTATAATAACGGCTTAATCGTTTTAGATTTAAATCGTATAGATAGATATTTTAATTATTGGTATTAATATCAGTATTTATTTTTATTTAACATTAGGTGCAGATTATAAATAATAAATTTTAAAAGTTAAGATCTGTATTACATACAGGTTGCAACTAATTTGAAAAGGTCAGCCAGAAAAACAAAAATCTTTTCAAGGAAAACAAAATGGTCTAATGCATTTCCTGTATAGCGTAAAGATGGTGTGTACCTACACGTATTCGAAGTGTTCTATCATGCAAGAATAGTTTCAAATACTGTATACATTGTTTTAAAAAATCTTGTTGAGTGACAGGTACATAGAGATGAAATGTATTTATAAAATAATAAATTTTAAAAACTAAGATCTGTATTACATACAGGTTGCAACTTGTTTGAAAATGTCAGACAGAAAACAAAAATATTTTCAGGTAAAACAGAATGGTCCAATGCATTTTCTGTATAGCGTGAAGATGCTGTGTACACATCTTTGAAGTGTTCTATCATGCAAGAATAGTTTCAAATATTGTATACATTGTTTCAAAATCCTGTTGAGTGACAGGTACATAGAGATGAGATGTATACGTACAAGTCGCAGCATACTTGAACAAAGATTGTTTAGAGAAAAAACGTCATTTCTTAAAATGAAAAATAAGTGTCTAAGACATCAACGTCATGAAACATGTTTGTGTTGTTAGAACATGTTTCAATATTTTAGGGGTAAAACTACATATATAGGGGTTTTAAAAACCTAAATGGTCATTTTCATACGGTTTTTGTGCTGTTGAAAAACTTAGCAATGTTTATCGAGAGTTTATCTGTTGACGGTGTGTTGAGTCTATTTAAAAATGGATTATTAAATCCAGATGAGATTCGTAGTGCGGCTTGTTACAAGTTTTTCGGTATTACGAACCTGCACGGCCAACTCGCAATAATCGGAGAGAGGGGAGGTCCACACTAAATATAGAAAAGATGTTGCAGGGCGCCAGAGCTTCCCAAAGTAATTCTCTGTCTTGCTCAGGACAGTACGGTATAAACCTTGTAACACTATGTTAAGTTCGTAATTCCTCTACTCAGCTGTTCGAGTAGCTCTAACTGATTCGTAGGAGAAAAAAAATAAGCACACAAAAAGAATTAACAACTTTAATCGCCCTCAGTCTATCAATAACAATTATCACAGTTGAATTGGTATTACGTAACAGTCATTACACCCCACAGTTGGAGTTATTAAAGACTAGAAAAAGTTACATTAAATAATTATAACGGTATTAACGTTTGCGTTCGGAATATTCAATTTAGTGAATTATAGAAATAAGAAAAAGTAAGATTTCGATGCCTACAACATCGGCAACCCACCACACATAATTATAAACAACCGAGGTATATATTTTTCTACTACATACAATATGCGAAACATTTATTTCATTGAAGTTAAATACCCTAATGGTAGCTACGCGTTATACTTAGTTATTAACGTTAAATTGAAATCCCACAGTTCGTGAGTAATTGCACGTGACCACGATATGTAAAGTAAATTCAAATCACTCACCGAACTCCAGTACCCACTTGCCGGAAGAAAAACGTTTTTCTTCTTCAGTGGCCTGCAATAAAAGGTTAATACGAATCGTGTCACACTCCCCAACTCACAAAGATCGTTTAGCTAAAACCAATTTTATATTAATTAATTCATGAAATATATCTCAAAAGTAAATAAAACGTGTATCGATTACTGTATGTAGTGAGAATCGAAAATAGGTAATTATTAATATGATTAACGTCGTGTCATCCACGTGTAGTATAAGTTGGCCCAGAACGCCTTCGAAGACCCCAAATCACGGCCTGAAATTGCCTTCTGCTAGCGCTCGAGTCCGGCAACGTGATGCCTTAGTTAATAATAGTTACGATATTCATTTATCGAGAATCTAACATTTAGAACAGGAAGGTACGCAAAATGGCTGTCAAAAGGAAAACGAGTTACAAACGAGTTTATATTAAAAGATGGCTTTAGCTTACCCCGTAACGTCGTAACGAAACTAGGAAATTAAATAATTATAAATGGTTTTCCATTATTTCCCCGATGGTAACGGATATATTAATCTTTACTAGTTACAGGCCATTTACATATTTCACATGTCACGACTTTCTATCAAATGACATCTAATACGCAAAGCATAGTTAGCGCGTGTCAAAACTCGAATCTAATTTCACGTCGAAAATCCATAGGCGCACCTAACGAAGATTTCAACCGTAACAACAAAGGCGTACGTAATGAAAATTACCGTAACAGATTCCCCCCCAGCAAGATAAAAGCGTGGAGCGAGAATAACGAAAACAAAGCTAAAATGAAGACAGAAATTTAGACATACGCCAAGGACAGAACCCTAAAATCCAAAACCAACCCCGAAACACAATAACGCCCAACCCCAGAAGAAACGTAGACGAAAGATATTTTCTCGGTTTACTAAGCATCACCAACCAGATGTGTCCCCAAAAGTCGCATGAAGCGGAATGATACTTCAAAGAACCAGAAACTCAACTAACAGAATAGAAGTATCAGCACAGGTACTCGTTGAGAGTCGACAACAGTCGTTACGCTAAAAAGCCAGAAAGCAACGCAGTCCCATAGACCTTACTGATCAACAACACTAAAGCAACCCCAGAGAAAAAGAAGAATGATAGGAAAGAAAGAATACGAATCCAACCCCAAATATAAGTCCCCAAAGCTAACTAAGCTAAAGAAGTAAAAAGGAAAAAAAGTATCTAGATGTCGAAATGGGATACGCGGATTTAAAAGAAAAGTCAAAAAGAAAACTAATGTAGTTGTGCTCCAAAAAGTCGTCAACAGACGATATGAGATTCTTCCACCAAAAAACCCAAACAGATCCTAAAGATCTAAGCAAAGAAAACCAACGAAGAAATCTCAAGCAAAAAGAAAGATTCTGATTAAAAGTCGACATAAGTCGTACTACCTAAAAGGCAGAGAAAAAAATCAGTAATCCCCGAGTCACAATAACAAAGTCACCAAAAAGCTAAACACTAAATAAGTGCCAATCCAAAAGCAATCCAAACCGCGAAACCCAAAACAAAACCAAAAGAAAGAAAGAAAAAGAAGTAAGAACCAATAAAGAAGAGAAAGCTTCACTTGCCAATTGAACGTCGTGAGTCAGTGCCTGTTGTGTTGGAATGTCACCTGGAACTTAAATGCCGAAGAACGGATTAGAATATTCCAAGAGCAAAAGAAACCCAAAGGAGAGAAATATCCTAACGGTGACTAACAACATCAAAAATGCCGACTAAGCGGAAGTACAGAGTACAAGGAGCGACGTTGCAGTCTATTCCAAGTTTCAATCCAAAAACAACTAAACAAAACCCACTAAATCCAATACAGCAAGAAAAGTAACTGAGAAAGAAAAGAAAAAAAGAAACACAGTTGCGGTGAACACTAAAGATAGAAGTAACTAAAAAGAAAAAGAAAGTGTTTAAACAACAAACTAAGATAAAAGAAAAAAGATAATTGCCCTAAAGACAAACCTTCAAAAGCAAAAGAAAAAAATAAGAAGTAAGAAAAACAAGAAAGGCAGAAAAGAAACAGACGGAGAAAGCTAAGACAAGATGTAAGAGTCTGATTCGTTCTTCTCTCCGTAGAAAAAACGAAAGGGAGTGACCAACCCTTCAATGCCCAACCAACCGCCCTAGAGGCGAACCATAAAAAGAATCAAAAGAAAGAATAATGGTTGGCACAAAGAAAAGATAGATAGGCCCCAAGAAGAAAAAAATGAAAAGTAGAAAAGATAAGAGATATAGAAAGACGGAGAAAGCTAAGGCTTGATCTTAATGCCTGATTCATTCTTCACCCCGTAAAAGAATGAAAAGAGAGACCACCCTACGGTGCCCAACCAACCGCCCTAAATAATAAAAAAAAAAGAAAAAGAAAGAGAAGAGAAAAGATATCACAGTTAGTCATAGACCAAGAGCGTACCAATTGCTGTCCCAAATTGGAAAGTATACTCCAAGACTTTAATGCCGACGAGCGGAATAGAAAACTCAAGAAAAGAAAAACCAAATCCAACAGTAAAAGAGAGAATTCTATAGATGACGTACCAATCCAAAAAGGCCGACTAAGCGGATATAACTATATACAGACGGAAAGGTAGTCTGTCCTGAAGTAAGATGGAGCAGAAAGAAACCAAAACAAAAGTACTAGAAACTTAAGCAAAGAAAAGAAAATCGGTGACAGCAATATGAGAAGAACAATTGGGTAGCACCAAGCTACAACCAACAAGATACCGACGACGTATCCAAAGACTCGAACCACCAAAACCAAAGAAAAGAACCAAAAGAATAGCAAAGGTCGAAAGTCGAAAATCCAAAAAGCGAACTAGCACTTACGCCGCTTGCGACGCCGATGAAAGCGAAGAGAACGATTAGAAGAAGGAGATAGTAAAGAATAATTAGAAGCGAATGAAGAAGGAGATGCAAAAGCAATAGAAGCGGCCTTCACACCCGGAGAAATAGTACGATCCTTATGTAGACGCGTAGACCTTGTAGCAACACTAGTGTTGGAAAGCTTCGCTCTACTTGTCAAAATGTGACGTGATCTAATAGGCTTGCTTCGTCGCGAGTTCGAACAAGAACAATACCGTATAAACTCAGCAACCTTAGGTCTCATATGAGGCCAGTAAAAATGACATCGAAGAGCTTCCAAAGTGCTCCTAACACTGAGGTGATCACAATTAGATGTAATGTGGTGATCTTGAATAAGTTGCTTGCGCTGGTCCGAAGGTACAACTAACTTCCAAACGCAAGGATCAGAAGAGGAAATGCGTACACGTTTACATAAAAGATTTTTCACAACACACCAACGAGAGAAACGACGAGGAGAAGCAGTAACTTTAGATATCATACCTAAATACCAAGAATCAGTAGTAGGCCTAATAATCCTAGAAACTGAAAAGAAATTAGGAGGAAGAGAAAGAAGAGAACGAACAGTACGTAAAGGCTTATCCCCTTGAGAACGACAACGAACACAAGTATTGGGAGGAGAAGTAGTAAGAGAGCAAGTAGCAGAAGCGACGGAAGTAGAAATCTTATCAGCAAAGACTACAGATGGCTCTTGAACTTTGTCACCAATAGCCGTTGTAGAGAAGTGGAAAGGATCGCGAGAATTGATGTTAGACTCCAAACGCTTGCCTAAAGATATTAACTGAGCAATGGATGTAATCTCAATCAACGCTAAAGGAAGTTGATAGAACGGCGTTAGATTTCGACGGATAACCTTGAGCTGCATTTGCTCTGAGACCGGTTCTGCTAACTGAAGGAAGAGGTATCGCATATTGGTAACGTAAGTACCAATGGTTTCGTTAGCTCCCATTGTACAACTGCGAATAGTATCCATCAAGCGCTCATCATAATCTAAAGGTAAAAACTCAGACTTCAACAAAGCAGCAACATCATCCCACGAACGTAACGAACTTCGATTCGTCCTAAAAACAAGAAGGGCTTTGCCAGATAAAACTTCAAAAGCTGAAAGAAAAAGTTGATGTTGTGAAACACCACGAGACAAACACAACTCGTCGATACGAATAAGAAATTCTATAAGTAAAGAAGGATCTTCACCCGAAAAAGTAACATTCCAATTACCTAAATTCGTTTCGGAATCAGAGTCCGAAGAAGTAAGAAATGGCGGTTCTTCATCTGAAGAATACATAGCTAAAACAAACAAGTAAACAAGAAACTAACCAAAGCAGTCAATTATGACGAAAGTCTGTCACCACGTGCCGGACAAGAACTCAAAATAACAGTAAGCCGTATCACTACCAAGTAAGTAATCCAATAAGAAAAAAATCAACTTAATCGACGTAGTCGAGTCAATCCAAAAATCAAAACGAAGGTCCGATTAAAAGAAACGTAAGCAAAGTACTAATCTACAGTCAAACTGCAGCACTAAAGAAAAAATAAAAGTAAAAGTTAATGAAGTAACTCAGACGTCCAGTCTAGTAGCAATAACTAAGTAAAGAAAGCAAAGTAAAATCGAACCCACGTAAGACTAAGAAAAGAATCAATAAAGCTAGGAGAATTTATGATCGCCCACACTAAATCGATAGCAAGTCGACAATATAAACCACCTATTCTTGCTAGTAATCCTATACTAGTTAGAGAAAAAAATCTAAACAGCAGAAAGAATTATAACGAATGAGAAATTCAAAAAAAAAAGAATCGAAAAGTCGGGTTGCCAATTTGTTACACACTAAGTCGAGAGAAACTCAACAGTATAAGTTAATCCTACGCTAATCACAATTAAAGAAAATAGCTAAAAGCAATGTAGTGAAATGAGAAATTCGAAATGAGATAATCGAGGCCCCAAACAGTTGGGCTCGCCAAATTTGTTACAAGTTTTTCGGTATTACGAACCTGCACGGCCAACTCGCAATAATCGGAGAGAGGGGAGGTCCACACTAAATATAGAAAAGATGTTGCAGGGCGCCAGAGCTTCCCAAAGTAATTCTCTGTCTTGCTCAGGACAGTACGGTATAAACCTTGTAACACTATGTTAAGTTCGTAATTCCTCTACTCAGCTGTTCGAGTAGCTCTAACTGATTCGTAGGAGAAAAAAAATAAGCACACAAAAAGAATTAACAACTTTAATCGCCCTCAGTCTATCAATAACAATTATCACAGTTGAATTGGTATTACGTAACAGTCATTACACCCCACAGTTGGAGTTATTAAAGACTAGAAAAAGTTACATTAAATAATTATAACGGTATTAACGTTTGCGTTCGGAATATTCAATTTAGTGAATTATAGAAATAAGAAAAAGTAAGATTTCGATGCCTACAACATCGGCAACCCACCACACATAATTATAAACAACCGAGGTATATATTTTTCTACTACATACAATATGCGAAACATTTATTTCATTGAAGTTAAATACCCTAATGGTAGCTACGCGTTATACTTAGTTATTAACGTTAAATTGAAATCCCACAGTTCGTGAGTAATTGCACGTGACCACGATATGTAAAGTAAATTCAAATCACTCACCGAACTCCAGTACCCACTTGCCGGAAGAAAAACGTTTTTCTTCTTCAGTGGCCTGCAATAAAAGGTTAATACGAATCGTGTCACACTCCCCAACTCACAAAGATCGTTTAGCTAAAACCAATTTTATATTAATTAATTCATGAAATATATCTCAAAAGTAAATAAAACGTGTATCGATTACTGTATGTAGTGAGAATCGAAAATAGGTAATTATTAATATGATTAACGTCGTGTCATCCACGTGTAGTATAAGTTGGCCCAGAACGCCTTCGAAGACCCCAAATCACGGCCTGAAATTGCCTTCTGCTAGCGCTCGAGTCCGGCAACGTGATGCCTTAGTTAATAATAGTTACGATATTCATTTATCGAGAATCTAACATTTAGAACAGGAAGGTACGCAAAATGGCTGTCAAAAGGAAAACGAGTTACAAACGAGTTTATATTAAAAGATGGCTTTAGCTTACCCCGTAACGTCGTAACGAAACTAGGAAATTAAATAATTATAAATGGTTTTCCATTATTTCCCCGATGGTAACGGATATATTAATCTTTTTACTAGTTACAGGCCATTTACATATTTCACATGTCACGACTTTCTATCAAATGACATCTAATACGCAAAGCATAGTTAGCGCGTGTCAAAACTCGAATCTAATTTCACGTCGAAAATCCATAGGCGCACCTAACGAAGATTTCAACCGTAACAACAAAGGCGTACGTAATGAAAATTACCGTAACAGGCTGAAGTGATAAATGCTAAACTTAATCGTGGTGTTGATAGTGTTTCACCTGGAAATGTAGTGTTATATAAATGTTTTAACGAGATCGCATCAAGGATTACAGCGGTATCAAATGTAAGTACAGATTAAATTATAATTTTTATACTTATAATACGTAATCTTATTGTAGCTACAGGTTGTAGAGCAGCCTCAACGTAGTAGCATAGTTAATTCAACGTCTATGTCTGGGCAGCCGGAGTATCAGGAGCAACCGTTGAATGTAAGTAATCATGTTATTTACGGTATTAGGTTTAATAAAATACATATTTTAGCTTTGTGCTACCATTACTAGCAACCATGCTGTGAGGGATGTCATGCAGTCTGTGAATAGAACTGTGCAACCAGAACCGCAATCGCAACCTCTAAATGTAAGAAATTTGATTATTTAAATAATTAGCTAAAATAAAATACTTATTTTAGCTTTGTGTTACTGTTGCTACTAACAACCATGCTGTGGGGGATGTCATGCAGTCGGTGAATAGAGTTGTGCAACCAGAACCGCAATCGCAACCTCTAAATGTAAGAAATTTGATTATTTAAATAATTAGCTAAAATAAAATACTTATTTTAGCTTTGTGTTACTGTTGCTACTAACAACCATGCTGTGGGGGATGTCATGCAGTCGGTGAATAGAGTTGTGCACCCAGAACCTCAATCCCAACCTATAAATGTAAGTAATTTGATTATTTAAATGATTAGCTTAATAAAATATTTATTTAAGCTATGTGGCACTGCTAATAATCAGACAGTGGGTGATACGTTGCAGTCAGAGAATATGCGATTAGTTGTTCATCCTCAAAACCTAGGTGTAAGTAACGTAATAAAATTTAATAAATCGGTATAATAATTAAAATTACGTTATAGAATCGTATGCATCATGAGGTTGGCGAAACACCAAGACCATCAACATCTAGAAATAGTGAAGATCATTTTAATGTAAGTGTAACTATATATTTTAATAAAATTTAAAAAACGTTCTTTATTTAGACGCATCAAGCTGTATCAAGCGGATCCAATCTGGGTATTTTACATGGTGGTGGTGTGCGACAACGTGAAGGTTTTAGTTATATAACCGTTATGACTGAAACTGATCGGTTTATAAGACGATTCAACATGACTGCAAAAACTGTAATATTCAGCTTCAAGCCTGTAGATGCAGATAACCCTTTTGAATGGTTAAAGGTAAATTTTGCTAAAAACTGTACATACTATGTTTGTTAACAATTTTATATTTTTATTACAGGCTGCGTTTGACGAATTATTAGACTACGTAACAGTTAACGCACAACCAAGTGATATGATAGGACTCCGATTAATTAGCGCCAACAACAGCGACAAACCAGTGTGGGTGCCATTTCGCCGAGCCGATCAATTAAAGTCAACTGTTGTGATGTCGGTATTAGAAAAAATCATGCAGAGCAACGCTGAATTTTTTGCACATGACGCTTTACGCCTTCACGTCGATCAAGTAAGCATGCCTGTAGGACATGGACGTCAGAAAATGACAGGTATGTCGTTTGACGATTTCTGTAAATATAAAAAAGGAATTATTACCGTTAGAAATAAAGATAATTATTGTTTAGGATACGCACTAGTTTTAGCTATAGCACATAAAAATAGTGACCATGATTTAAAAGCACTGATTAACTGTAAAAGTAATTTAGATTTAAGTGTTACAAATCTGTGCAGGGAAAGTGGTGTAGATTTAACTAATGGAGGAGGTTTACCCGAAATTCAGCAATTCCAAAATTATCTGACTTCGTATACCATTGTAGTGTATAATTCGCGTAACGGTGATTCTACCTATTTCGAGGGACCACGTCGTTATAATAGGATAGTGCTTAATTTGTTATTTGAAAATAATCACTTTAACGTCATAACTAGCCTTACGTCAGCTTTCACAGCCGGTTATTTTTGTGAATTTTGTAAAAAAAAATGTAATAACGCACGCGAGCATACAAATTGTTTGAACACTTGCACGTCATGCCAGCAATCACCACCTTGTGTATCAAATAATAATAGTTTAAAATGCGACCAGTGTAATCGTCAATTTGTAAATCCGAATTGCTTTGAAAGTCATCTTAAAACCAAATTATGTAGTAAATTAGTTCATTGCATAATCTGTTTAAAAACTTACTGGACATATAAGAAAACGCTTCATAAATGTGGTTACTCCCACTGTTTAACATGTAAGAAAGAAACACCTATTGGACATTTATGTTATATGGCTCCAGCAAAACCTAAATCTATAACTAAAAAACCCTCTAATTACATGTTTGTTTTTTATGATCTGGAATGCCGCCAAGAAACCCCAACACCGGGTATTGCTGATTCATATGTTCATGAGGCTAATTTGTGTGTGTCGGTACACGTTTGTTCTAGGTGCATAGATAACCTTAATGTCACCGAAAATTGTGTAAATTGTGGCGAGCGATTGAAAGTTTTTAGCGATACCAATCCTGTGAATTCGTTCTTGGCTCATGTCTCTAGGCTTAGTTTAAAGTTTAAGGTTACGTGCATCGCTCACAACATGAAAGGTTACGATGGTTGTTTTATTCTTCGAGAGATGTTTAAAAACAGGGAAGCATGGAAACCTGATATTATTTCATCAGGCTTAAAACTTATATGTATATCTGCTGGGTCAATTAGATTCATCGATTCCCTTAATTACATACCATTACCATTGTCAAAACTACCAGAAACTTTTGGTTTCGAAGGTGCAAAAGGTTATTTTCCTCATCTATTCAATACCAACGAAAATTCTTCATACGTTGGGCCGTTACCGGGTATCTCGTTTTACGACCCCGACCAGATGATGGATAGTGATCGCAATGTATTTCTGCAATGGCACGCTGGTGAAGTAGCAAAAAATTATATATTTGATATGAAAGTTGAGCTTATAAAATACTGTACTTTAGATGTAGAAATTCTTTTAAAAGCGTGCCTAAAATTCTGGAGTTTTTTTTGTAAGGAGAATGGTGTTGATTGTTTTGCAGAATGTACTACTATAGCGAGCGCGTGTAATCTTGTTTATCGTCGTAAGTTTTTAGAACCGGACACCGTAGGCCTTATTCCACCTGGGGGTTATCGTTTAAGTAACGTACAATCGCGTATTGCACTGAAATGGTTATATTGGGTTGAGCATAGCTCTGGCGTTTCAATACAGCACAGCGGTAAAGCTAAAGAATATAGATTGGTTGAGGGCATTCTCGTTGATGGATATTGTAGAGAGACGAATACAGTCTACGAGTTTTATGGATGTTATTATCATGGGTGCGAGCAGTGTTATCCTGTTCAAATAATTAACAAGGCGGGTCATGATTACGACAAGTATAATGCATTTTTTTTAAGACACGAACATACGATAGCAAGGTCTAAAAGAATTACAAGCAGGGGGTATTCAATAATTGAAATGTGGGAATGCCAATTTAAAAAATTGTTAAAAACAGACGATCGCGTTAAAACGTATATTGATAACTTAGATGTTTTAGAAGTAGATCCGTTGAATCCTCGTGAGGGCTTTTTTGGTGGACGTACAAACGGTATTAAATTATACCATAAATGCGAGAGTGATGAGCAGATATTATATTTCGATGTTTGCTCGTTATATCCCTATATAAACAAATATTTTAAATACCCCATAGGCCACCCGACCATTCATGTAGGGCACGATGTATGCAGCAGGATTTCGATGGATACTGTACAAGGCTTAGTTAAATGCTGCGTTTTACCTCCGCGTAATCTTTACCATCCTGTACTTCCGTACCGGTTACATAATAAGTTAATGTTCGTGTTATGTCGCACGTGTGCTGAAGTATTACATCAAGGTATGTGCACTCATAATACCGAGCAGCGCAGTTTTGAAGGTGTTTATGTAGCTGATGAGCTACGTAAAGCTCTGTCATTAGGATATACAGTTCAGAAATATTATGAGATTTGGGAATACCGCACTGTACAGTATTCATCTGAAAGTAAAACGGGTGGTCTATTTAGTCAGTATGTGAATAAATTTTTAAAATTGAAACAAGAGTGCTCAGGGTGGCCTATCGGTTGTAATACTGAGGAGAAACAAAATGATTACATCAGTACCTACTATCAACGGGAAGGTGTACAGCTAGATAAACACAACATAAAAAAGAATCCCGGGTTACGTTATCTAGCGAAACTTATGCTAAATAGTTTTTGGGGTAAATTCGGACAGCGAGACAATCTTACTCAGACTTCAATACTAACCAACCCCTCCGATCTTTTTAAATTGTTAGTAGATCCTGATACACAAGTTCATTCTATACTGCCCATCGATGATCACGTGATAATGGTTAATTGGGATAGATGTGACGATGGTGTCAGACCAAATACAAAAACTAACGTGGTAATAGCTGCATATACAACCGCTCATGCACGGCTTGAGTTATATAGTTACTTGGAAAAGTTAAATAGAAGGGTGTTATATTTTGACACTGACTCTGTTATTTTTACATATAAAAAGGGCGAGTGGAAGCCGGAGACGGGGGAGTTTTTAGGACAGATGACGAACGAGATTGAAAGTTACGGTACTGGATCGTACATAAGCGAGTTTGTTACCGGCGGTCCTAAAAACTATAGCTTTAAAATACATTGCCCTGAAAATGGTACAGACATAAATGTGTGTAAAGTTAAAGGCATATCGTTAAATTTTAGAAACGCATCGACGGTTAATTTTGATAAAATGCGCGAGCTAGTATGTACAAATTTAAATACTCCCATATACGTAACTAACGATCGCAAAATATCCAGGACCGCTGCGTATGAGGTTATATCGAGACCTGAGAAAAAACTGTACCGCGTTAATTATACCAAAAGACAGCGCTTAACTGATTGTTATGATACTGTGCCTTACGGTTTTAACCCTTAAAATAAGTTTTACAAAATATGTACAGATCTGATCTTTTTTATGCAACCGCATTTTGTAAATTTATGTATTAAGTATTTTAGCGTTGTATTAAACTTTTAGAAAAATGTGTACATATTTATGTTATGTAACCATATTTTGTAAATCTTTTATATATTTGTCTGTAATTAACATTTTTATGATTTACCAGCTAGTTTTTAAAAATACGTATATATGTATTTACTTGATTGTTTTTATGTACTAACCTTCATTTTATAAAATATTTATTCGAGTTTATCTCATTTATTAGCTTAAGTTTTAAATGTATGCGGAAGCCATTTTTATATAATTTACTAGCTTGTTTTTAGAAACAGGTATATACATATGTATTTACTAAATTGTTTATATGTACCAAATTTATTAGCTTAAGTTTTAAATGTATGTGGAAGCCATAAACAAAATAATATATATAGAGCTTGCTCAAAACTTTTTATTTCACCATCACCTTAAAACATATGCTGCATTCTACATAATTTAAATAATACAATCACTATAGGCCAAGTCGAATAAATCGGTGCTGATAAAATAAAATTTACAAAACAATTTTACAGCATCATCATTCTTAATTAAATTATTGCCAAACATGTTTAAAAATGCACACACTGATAGATCGTTAATTCTAAAAAACAAATACATTAAGCAATAAAGTCCGCAAACATCTGAATGATAGTCTTGTAATACTTTCGAGTTGTATGTAAAACATCTTGTGTTTTTTTTTAAAAATTGCAAATGTTGTCCCTTGGGGTATCTTCCAAAACTATCAAAATATTCAGCATAACCATGACGGTCAACAAAAATGGCGACCCAATGTTCTCCTGATGATGTAGATGCAGCCGTGTTCACAATAATAGCGCTTGGCCTATTCACCTTTGTGGGTAGCATGTCCGAAGCACATACATGAAGAGAAGCAGTTTTCATCGAAGAGTTCCGTATAAGATGAAGAGCCTGTTGAAGTTGTAATGTGTTCATTGATGTTATTTCTTCGTGCCCAATCGTTTATCATTAATGCATTTTCTAGGGCACACACGGGCGATTCTATGTTGTGATGCATACAACGAAATGTTGCTATGTCTTTTCTTAGTTTACGTATGGCGGGGCAACCGTCATCCTCCAGGTCAAACACCGGTTTATTTATAAATCGTAAGAAATCTAGCTTCTGAACTCCTTTAACGTAGATGCGGTTGAAAGGTTGTAGTATGTGTGTAATTTCACTTTTAAATTCTTCATAGGGTACATAACCGGAACTCCAGCGAAGCCCATGATGGTAGTTTTCTAAAAAACCGATTTCTTTTTTCTCAGCGTTAGATAGGGTTGCATAATCTATAGGTGATTTTATAAGCAGTGATGTTAGATAGAGACCGTCGCTTGAAACCATTGCTATTTCCTTTGGTATAAATTTATTGTTGTGACGGTAACCCTGCACATCGACGAAGACATCCATTCTCTTCAGCTGCTTAGAATCAACTACTAAAATCTACCATTACATTGCGATGTTTGTCGATTTCAATAACGTTGTCGAATTCTGCGTACACCACGCAATTTACAGTTTCAGTCAAAGCGTCTTCAAAACCCACTTCAATACGCAAGGAACCGTTCTTTACAAGATTCCAATGCGTGTTAGAATTTGCTGACAAATCAGGAGTTAAATCAAAAGCCATTAAGCAGTACCCATTAGGGTAATCTTCTCGTGAAATACCATTTCCATCGTTTAAAAAGTGTATACCTGTCCCTGAGAATAATGTGTTGTACGCCCGTACATAAGTCGATTTTGTAAAGTCTGGTTGTAAAGGTTTTGAAGGTATCTGCTGTCCGTCAATGTATAAAGACACGTAATTTAACTTGTAATGTTGAACATTATAAGGATTGCTGTTGTAATCACCATTAAAAGCTCTGTTTGGCACAAAACCAATAATACATCTCTTCGGTAGCTGTCCCAAGAAAACGTTATCTAATGATTTCCTCTGCACACCAGCTGGAATAGTTAAAACTTTAACATCTGCTTTGGTTATAGGGTATTTTGCAGATGTGGTTTCCATGGTTTTAGCATGTGCTAGTAATATTGTTGGATTAATTCTCATTCGTCGAACTAACAAACTAACATCCATTATTTTAACTTTATACGTAGAACCTTGGGTAGCCATTAAGCTAAACGAGTCTCTTGACCGCACAAATCTGATTTTCATCTCAACACCATTCACAATGAGTTTTTCCTGATTAAACAAATCCGCGTGTACGTGACCCATCATCTCAACTTGTTTACTGTTTTTAGTCAGGTTTTTTCGACTAACACATCCTTGGTTTTTTTGAACACTTTCCATTTTTCCAGGTGTATCGTTATACCATAAAGTGCATGTAAGATGTGATTTTTTTGCTTCTTTCCCATAGTTTAATAGAGTTTCAATATATGCACGGTAAGCGTAAGTATTATTTGGTGGCGATACAAGCTTTTGATTTAAATAAACTTCTACTTGTGAGAATAATGAGTGCATCCAGTTATTCACAGGACCCACTTCATCGGTTTCGGTTAACACCATGTCGTCTTGTTTAACAATTTTAGCAGATAAGTATAACATTGTCTGGCTTGTGTCCAAATAATCACCCCCATTTCCAGGCACAACAAATTCTATAGGTGCATCATCTGTTAGCGAAGAAAGTGGTTTGTAAAAAATCCATTCGCCGTTTTCGATGCTTGTCTGCGTTGATGGAAGAGCGAATAAGTCTAATTCCGATTTAATGCACTCGCACGAATGAGCATGTAGAAAAGCCATTTTTACTTAGAAAATATATCGTTGTAAGTTATTTTTCTTTTTGATGCTTTTGCTGTTTTCCTAGCACTACTTTGAACCAACTGACGTGTTCGATTTAACTTTAGCTTTTTATATCCTGAACCTTCCATTAATTTGTCAATTTTACCGTCAGCTTTGCGTTTAAGATTTTGACCACCTTCGCGCACTCGGTTTTGAAACGACTCTTTTAACGGCTGATTTTCTATAACGTCACCAAGAATATTACTTCCCGTTCTCAAAACTTCTTTTCCTACAGCTTGAGCTCCCGATTTAAATAAGGGTATGATGCTTCGAAATATACCACCCAGCCAGCTACCGATTCCATGACCTCTTTGATACGGAGCCCCTCTATAGATGGCGCCAATACCACGCCCCGCCTGATTCATATAATACTGCTGGTAAGGACAACTCATTTTAATTAATTCGTTTAAAATGTAGCTTTAAATTCAAGGTTCCAAACTCGAATGGCATCGGAGTCCCTGTTTCAGTCCTTATATTTACTTCGAGATTTTCAAACTCTTTCCTCATCACAGGAATGTAGTGCACAGGTGAAAACACAACATCTTTATGACATCCATAATTATAACCATCCGCACTAATATTAGAAATTCGTAATAATGGTGATAAACTATCCCCCACAAGCTGTGGTTCTACTAAGTCACAGTAAATAAACATTTGAGATGGAATGCCACTCCATATGTTCGACGGATGTGTAGAAAATGAGATTGTGGAAGGCGACATATTAAGCAATGCATCATCATCAGGAACATATCCTAATTGAAGTGCCAATCTTTTAGAAAATCCCAATTGTGTAAGAGCCGTGTTTACTTTAACAGATATGCGTTTTGTAATACTACTGTATTTAAAGTGACATAATTTTAAAAGTTCTGGGTGCACAACTCTATTCACCGACTGCATGACATCCCCCACAGCATGGTTGTTAGTAGCAACAGTAACACAAAGCTAAAATAAGTATTTTATTTTAGCTAATTATTTAAATAATCAAATTTCTTACATTTAGAGGTTGCGATTGCGGTTCTGGTTGCACAACTCTATTCACCGACTGCATGACATCCCCCACAGCATGGTTGTTAGTAGCAACAGTAACACAAAGCTAAAATAAGTATTTTATTTTAGCTAATTATTTAAATAATCAAATTTCTTACATTTAGAGGTTGCGATTGCGGTTCTGGTTGCACAGTTCTATTCACAGACTGCATGACATCCCTCACAGCATGGTTGCTAGTAATGGTAGCACAAAGCTAAAATATGTATTTTATTAAACCTAATACCGTAAATAACATGATTACTTACATTCAACGGTTGCTCCTGATACTCCGGCTGCCCAGACATAGACGTTGAATTAACTATGCTACTACGTTGAGGCTGCTCTACAACCTGTAGCTACAATAAGATTACGTATTATAAGTATAAAAATTATAATTTAATCTGTACTTACATTTGATACCGCTGTAATCCTTGATGCGATCTCGTTAAAACATTTATATAACACTACATTTCCAGGTGAAACACTATCAACACCACGATTAAGTTTAGCATTTATCATTTCAGCCGCACTACGAATCTCATCTGGATTTAATAATCCATTTTTAAATAGACTCAACACACCGTCAACAGATAAACTCTCGATAAACATTGCTAAGTTTTTCAACAGCACAAAAACCGTATGAAAATGACCATTTAGGTTTTTAAAACCCCTATATATGTAGTTTTACCCCTAAAATATTGAAACATGTTCTAACAACACAAACATGTTTCATGACGTTGATGTCTTAGACACTTATTTTTCATTTTAAGAAATGACGTTTTTTCTCTAAACAATCTTTGTTCAAGTATGCTGCGACTTGTACGTATACATCTCATCTCTATGTACCTGTCACTCAACAGGATTTTGAAACAATGTATACAATATTTGAAACTATTCTTGCATGATAGAACACTTCAAAGATGTGTACACAGCATCTTCACGCTATACAGAAAATGCATTGGACCATTCTGTTTTACCTGAAAATATTTTTGTTTTCTGTCTGACATTTTCAAACAAGTTGCAACCTGTATGTAATACAGATCTTAGTTTTAAAATTTATTATTTTATAAATACATTTCATCTCTATGTACCTGTCACTCAACAAGATTTTTAAAACAATGTATACAGTATTTGAAACTATTCTTGCATGATAGAACACTTCGAATACGTGTAGGTACACACCATCTTTACGCTATACAGGAAATGCATTAGACCATTTTGTTTTCCTTGAAAAAGATTTTTGTTTTTCTGGCTGACCTTTTCAAATTAGTTGCAACCTGTATGTAATACAGATCTTAACTTTTAAAATTTATTATTTATAATCTGCACCTAATGTTAAATAAAAATAAATACTGATATTAATACCAATAATTAAAATATCTATCTATACGATTTAAATCTAAAACGATTAAGCCGTTATTATACAAACTGGTACACATAAAAATGCACCCTAAAACGAGCAGGTATAAATATCCTTTTAAAGGTAATTTTCAACATGCCTTGCTGGTCGAGTGTACATAATGTATGCTTTTTCAAACGGGCAGCTCGGGTTCGAATCCCGTGCAAGTTTTAGTGGTAAAAAATCTGCTGACGTCAGAGAACAAGGTCCTAATCGGCTGGATACGTTCGATGATCGATGCAGATCGCGATTTAATTCGCGGTGATTCAAAGAACAAGGTCCTAATCGGCTGGATACGTTCGATGAAAATAACCGCGAACTAATTCGCGAAACTAGATCAACCCGCAAATTAATTCGCGAAATTAAACGCGAAATTAATGCGCGAAATTAGATCAAACAGCGAAAAAATTCGCGAAATTAGATCGATCAATTTTCGAAAAAATTCGCGAAATTAGATCGATCAATTTTATTTGATTAATTGATCCGATTAAATTAATTGACCTAATTAAATCTCAAGTGTCGGGATACTACTCACATTAATTATTAAAATAAATATAGCATACAAACTTTATTTACATTAATCTTTTATGAAAAAATTAATTAGGCTTACAAATCATAAATGAACCACAATGTGTCTAATTCAGATATGGGCAAATTTCTAGGGATTCTGATTAAAAAAGTAGTTCTGGCATGTACCTACATATTATAGTATAAATGTGTCAATTTCACAGTTAGATTTTGAATAATTTCGAAATCTACATTTTCCAATCAAACTTTAGACACTAGTATGTTTAGTTTTGACCAAATGACAAAATCACATTCTGGTACATTAAAAATTAGCATCGATGTAACGACTTGATACAAATATGGATGATTAGGTTTTAGTTTTAAATCACTATTGTTTCTTTCTACATAAAAATTACATTTTTTTATAACAAGTGTTGTAATTGCAAGGTTCTAACATTTATGTTCATTCTATTTCAATTACTTTTTTAATTTCTTCATTTTCTATTATAATTCCATCAACACCGCAGGCTAGATGTGGATAATTTTTATTGGCAACTAATCTAATTTTTATTATTTTTTATTGCCCATCAAATATTCAGCAACGTATATTTTTCGGACTGCTGCTTCATATCGACGTCCATAATTAATCGCTTGAGTGGAAATTGCAGGAATCAGTTGCCATAAATTTCTTTTAACATAATTGGATAAAAGTGAACTTGCTGTTTTCGTGTTTGACGCTGTAAAAAATGAGTTCTCCATATTAGCCAAGCTTGCGACCCTTGCATTTCTGCATTTCTGTTCAAAATTTGCAAATGTTAAATTTTACTATTAGGTACTTTTTGTAAGTAATAGGACTAGATGTTTTTTGTTTTGATCTTAAGCCCCACGATGTAGCTTACTTGTACAAGCAGTTCCATCACAGCCATAATCTTTCATAAACATCCACAGAAATAATAATACAGCATTTACATGTCTGCATTTACCCAAAGCTAATTGTTTACATTCGCACTGGCCTCGAATTACTGCTCCAGAAGATCGGTTCAATGTAATATTAACATAATACATCACATTTTTCCGAGAAGACGAATAACACTTTGTTTCAAATTTCAAATAATAAAATTTTAAATCGTTAGCATTATATATGTAATGAATGTAATCATTAGCAACAAATTGATTACCACGTCCAACAGGTTTCTCAGTTGTACTCGTTTCCAAATTTTGTATCTGGTACTCTTCACTTTCAAAATAAGTGCCCACAATGTAGGTGTATATGTGTTTTTTGTTAAAATACTAAGAAATACTTCGAGATGGAAACTTTGACCATTGTAAAGAATGACACGGCGTTCCTAGAATACTGGTAGAAGCAGTTGCATTACACAAATTCCTCTTTTGATCGCACCATTTTCCACTGTCAACACCAATAAAAATGTTGCTATTACGATCAGCTTTTATACAATTTATTACTCTAAAAATTTGTATTTGAAATTAAAAAGATAAATTTTCATGTCGCTTTATTTTTCAATTAGTTCACATTTATTGCCCGTTTTTTTAAGTCCACGGCATTCCAACCACCGCTGCAATTCTCGGTTAGAATGGTCTTCAACGCGTTTTGCTTGGTTAAGTATGGCACTAGGCACGTCTTCTGGTACTAATGATACCATATCAGGTTTATTTCCAAGTGCTATCTCTATAAAATTCCCAAATGAAACATTAAATTGAGGTTAAAAGAAATAATTTTGAAATATGTAAAAAAAGTGGTACTAAAATACTTATGTACTATTTACTTATTAACACAACTGCGTAATTACTAATTTTGATAAAATCTGACTAATAATGTTTATAATACAAACAAGGATAATAACAAGTAAATAAAAAAGAAGGGCACAGAAAGAACAAGAGGAAAACGAGGAACACAAGAATGAATAGTGATATTTGAATTGCATAGGTTGGCAACAAGAATTTTTACAGGTATTTTCATTTATTACATTGGTTCCACTGAACTGATAGAAATAACAACAGGATAGAAGATTTTTGTGCTAAATTATCTTAAAAAGAAGTCTACTATCAGAATTTCAGTTTATCTCTTGGCTCATCGAGATAAAATTTTGTTAAACAAATCTTTTAAGTTTTCTCGTTTTTGATATATTCATTCATTATTATAAGAATTATAAACTACATTTATTGTGTTTTTATCTGCTTAGCTTTATAATGGCAAATATATTTTTTGAATTTGTATGTAGAATGAGAACTTGTAATGCTGTAATCTGTTTATAATTCAATAATATTTATTTTTCAAATTGTAAAACGAATTTAAAAATTAAAAAAATTAAAGCAGCTCTTAACTATAATTTATAAACATCATTAACGTATTTTATATTAACAATTTAAAAAAATATATATTCGACTGTTTATGATCGGTTTTGTAGGATTAAACCTTGTTTTTAAAGTGTATTTAAAGCTTAAAATGTGTATTAGAAAACAACAGATTCTTGCAAAAATTATTTTCCGTAATTCTTTTTTTTTAATGAAATTTTTTTATTAAGAATTTATTTGTGTATGTAGCATCGGGCAAAGACGAGTTCAAAAAAATGATTAGAAAGAAATAGAGAGCGGTGATAAACATGAGTTAAATATTATTGTTGTAAGATTAAGTAATTGTTGACAAAAGTAGCCATCCCATCTTTAACCATATTAGCACATTAAATTATGAATACCAGGGTAATTTAATCATTGTGCGTCTTATGGTGTAGAACCAGTAAATTGTGACGATACTTACCTACAACTATTAGTACCTGCAAGAAATCTCATGGTAAGTTTGTTCATGTAAGTATTTAAAAATTATTGATGCAAAATACAAGAAATTAAAAAATAGATATTTAAAATAAGTTTTGCAAGTTATAAATAAAGAAACTGTATTTCTAACTATGCAGAAAAAGAACAGATACTTTCTTGCTTTTCTATAAATTCAAACGAAAAATTCAGTATCTTATATACAATGCTCGAAAAACATAAATATATTTTACAAGCGAACATACTATACCTTATAGAAGGGGAAAATGCAAAGAAACTGTACATTTGCTAATGCGCGGAACCATGGTACGAAATATTTAATATTCTGGGTTAGAAACAAAAGGGAAATTTGGTTTTTGTAATTATGGTGCAATTTTAGGTAAGGGTGTAATACTAAATGTAAATATGTAATTGTAATTTTTGAAATGTTAGATGCAACGAGGAAAAAATACAATTCTACTACGGACGAAGAGATACGCAGATACCTGTGGGCTTACATCTAAAGATAGAATAAATAAAGAAAGCTTCTAAACTAATATACAAAAGTATACAAATTGATATTAGTGTTTTTTTTTAGATATTGTTATGTAATTTAAGAGTTTAGTTGTAGGTTAGGCTGTTTAATATTGTAAGAATGAGTTTCAATGAAACTATATGTTGTGGGACTTTACTCATCGTTATTTTGATATTATTACAATAATGAATACTATATTCCACAAAAAAATTGATAACAAAAAATTATTGTTTAATATTATAAAGTGATCTATTTTCAATATTTATGTTAATGTTTTTACCACATTCAGAAGAAATGCTGATAAAATATATAATTTTAATGTTGTTTTGATATTGGAAAATAATATTCCCCGTAGTATATGTCGTAATATTATTCGTACATTGAAAAGAAATGTACTCTCAACATGATTGTAATATTGCTATTGCTATTTAAAACAGCAGCGATTTTTTTAGTCGACAGTGGAGCTGACATTCACGTTTTAAAGAGTAGTGTTGTTGCAGCATCGAATATAAAATAAAAACAAAAAAATGTTTAATAATTCTACTGAAGAGCAATCTTTACCTCTGAAACCTCAGCATCAACAGCAGGAGCAAAAAGTAATAAATTTTAATTTGTCAGTATCTGCGTTGCGGTGAGTTTTCATCTTTTAAAGTGATATTAAATAATTTAACAAATTGTTTATTTACAATTTATGCTAATAAATAAAATGAATTAAAAAGGTATTGCGCTAGCTGAAATTGCTGACGAGAAAAGCCTTAATTCCTTTACGATCTTTGGTTAGTTAAAAATGTATCACTTTCCTATCAAGTATACAAAAAAATATATTAAACATGGTCATGATCGATATTTTTATAGTATTCATGGGAATTGCTACTGATTATTTTTTTGTTTAATTAATTAAACAACCGTAGCTGGTAGTGGTAACGGCTACGTTTCGTAATCTGAAGTGACTACTTCATCAGGCCAAATCACTAAACATTTAAGGCTGTATCGTCATTAAGTTTAAAATAATTACATACGTTAAATACATTAACCAGATTTATCAGCTGTTGAAATTTATTGCGTAAACTATTTACTAGTTTTAATTTGTATTTGTATTTGAAAAGCTCTATAGTTTATACGCAGTCTTAGATGAAAATAAGTATCTAAAGAAGACAAAAAGTTATAGATAACATTTACCACTAACAAGAAAAACGAAATGTGAAACAATTAATAAGAATTTAATAAAATTGAAAAAAGTGAAAAAACGTTATTAAAATCAAGGATTTAAAACGTCAAACTGTAAAAATATATAAACAAGTTTGAAATTATCTGTAATGTATAAGCCAAACTTAAATGTATACACAAAAAAGACTTAATTAAAATTGCAAGTTATTAATGCAGCAGACAAATATGTAAAAGTAAAGTGTAACTAATTTATAATTCCGGTAAGTTAAGCGTGTACTTGAAGTGTATTAAATTTTTAATTAACTTAATTAATGTGAATTTGAAGTGAAAAACGTTGAACTTTTGAATGTTTAAATTATTGATCAAAATAGACGAGAGTGTCCTACACGTATGACATAACTTTTTTTAGGTGAAATTCATTGGATAAAAGCAAAAACATGGAAAGAAAAGGGCAGTGACTGCAGTCGCGTCTCCGTTCTCCTTCGTTACCCTAACGAATTTATGAGCGGTGCTTCTTCGCGCATACCAAATCTACTGGTAAAGTTGTGAGATGGCCATACACAAGCATCCTTATATTTTTTCGTCTAAATTTTTATTTGTTTGAAAACAATAATTATTTGTACGAATGTAATTTCAAAAACGTTCGCCTCATCTGATGAACCATTGAATTTATAAATGGTACGACTAAGACTTTATATGATTATAGAACTGACAATTTAGATGCGTACCTCTTTACGTGTTCTGTATATAATATTTCACTAGTTTATATGGTACCTGAAATCATACGCATATATTAGTACAAACGTGATTTTTGCTGTTAAGTGAATTACGATGGGAACTTATATTTGTGTAAATTACTTTAGAAGCAAAGTTTCTGTTGTTTAGGGAGTGGCAATCGTGATTTAAGATAGATAATCGGAGGGCCAAATAGGCATGTTTAGTACCCACGCGTGACCCTATCTATGCTATTCGTCATATAAGGAACGAGGATTTACACCGGTTAATAATATAACACGCAAACTACTTCTACTACTGCTCACAGTTAGACAATAAACGCATCTTTATGATGAATGTCTAAGTTAACAAAAGATGATAACGTACAATAATCGAACCTGAAGAAATTTTACGACTGACATGTAACTATAAATGTATGGCTAGAAGCGAAAATTACTATGCATAAATTAGAAATTAAATTAAATGTAAAACTGGCAGAATTATAATCTTAACCTTTTATACCTGAAAGGATGATTGTTATTTTATTATCTTAAAGCAATCTACGAAATGAAGAAGAAAATCACAGGTGCTCACTTAATAGATGATAATCGATAAATTTGTATTGGATTTTTAAAAACATTTAAGCTGCGCGATCTGCCCGTGGTAGCAGCCATAACGAATCCTTAAATATTAGTCATGCGAGTGAAATTTACAAATTTACGATCATTAATTTGTGAATATTTTTTGATAACATACGTGGGAATTTTAAATGCTTGTAATTTAAACGACTGCTCAAAATTTAGATGATCTTTAAAACGTGTTTTTCCTACATCGCGTTTTTTTATTTATATGCTGTGCTTAATCACATTTAGCCAAAATTATAACCAATTAAGTAACCTTTTTATGTGAAATATGGTCAACTATAACGATAATCTGACTAGGTGAATAATTGCTACAAATTATCTTTATAGTGTGATGCAAAAATCTTTAAATTTTTATTGGTGGTTACGTTCACATTTTTGATTTTTTTGTTTTAAACTATTTTTGTAAAGTTTATAACTAATTTGTGATACTAATTTTAGATACTCAATAGTTGCTTTATAGTAAATGTAAACCCATTTTATAAATTAGTTCTCCTAGCAACTCTAAATTTATTTATTTATAAACGAAAAACAAAAAAATAGATTAATACTGTGCACGCCGCTTAACAGAGTTACATTGGGTTCTGGGGTTTCGGTAACAATAAAGAAATGATAACAAAATCCAATATTTGAAAAAAATGTTTTTTGTTAGAAAGGAGTAAATACATACAGCGTGTATCTGATTAAAAAGTTGTTAATTTACATAGTGAAATTGTAGCATCAATACAAGCACAAAATGTCAAAATAAAAAAATTCTAATATCACATTTAATAAAACAAAATTTTGAGTCGAATAAATCGAAAATTACGAACCTGTTGCATTAAATAGTCTCTTTAGTTAACACCGTGAATAAAAAAATATCAAAACAATGTTATGATGTTTAATTCACTGTTCACTACATATTTCTTCTCAGTAATTTTCTGACACTACATTGCTTCGATTGGCATAAAGTGAAACAAAAATTAAAATGGATTTTGCAACCTGCAAATTAACTGTTAATTAATAATTAAAAAATTACCAGGTTAACAAAAATAACTGTTTATTTGAAATAAAAGTTTATTATTTAAAATAAATTTTAAAGTTTATATTTAATATGCTGTTTGTACGTGTGTTAATTTTTTCAATTAAATTTTGAAGAAAATTACTAATAAATCTGAGGCTAAACGCCATCTCGTAGAAACGGCTTACCAGTTAATCCACATGTAGGAAGACGCAAGTTGCTGAAGGGCCTATGTAACAAAAACATACTTTCGAGACATTTTAGTTTAAAATTTATTGCTCGATACTTCTACCAGAAATAACATTTCAAACCAACTATTTACTTAATGAATAAACGTTTTATTAAAAATTTTTACTATAAAAATAATAAACATAGTTTTTTGTAAAAATTTGAACCAAACGTACGTAGGTTCTTTATACAGTAATATAACTAAAAATAAAATGCTAACTTCAAATGTTATTTCTCATTAATTTTTTCTCTCTTTTTTTACGCGTGGTTTTTATGTCTTGACACCACCTTCATCTTTGTCTAAAAATATTTGTATTCTTCATCGACGTACGTTAACTGTTCTCTTATATTGATCTTTTTTTCAGACACATCGTTATGTTTTTTTTATGGTCTGTAACGTATAACTTGATGAATTAATTTTTTTAAAACCACGTTTCACAATTTCCACTTTGTAAAATGACGTATATGGATCTAGGCAATATTTATTATAATAGCTTCCATATTCTTGCGTACCCATTTTACATTATCACAAAAATAAACCTGCTGACTGTGTTGGTTTTCGTGTTTATTAAATGCAGGAATTTAATAATGTCTTCTATGTCTTTATAATGATATTTTTGACGATTGAGGATTTTATACTGGATGATTTAATTATTTTGCAGTATTGTTCGAGAATGAAATTTTTTTACATTTTTCGTAACTTTTTTTCAATTCTACCAAAGCCACGATCTGAATCCAAATATGAATGTCGAATTTCTGGAAAATGTATGATCAATGATTTTAAATATTTCTTTATGATAATGTACTGATATAAGACAATGATATTGAAATTTTGTTGTCTGCAGATGATTTAAAATGTTGTGCAAAAGTATGAATCGAGCTATTAACTTCCAAGCTACCTTTACTAACGATATCCTCAGTCCAAGTAAAAAAAAATGGTTATCTTCAACAATTATTACACTTTTGTTGGTTGTTATCTTTGGTAAAAGTTTAGTCTTGTGTTTCTTACATAGGCTTTTTATTCGCTATGCGATTGTCTATTTTTAAGTAGTTAAGTTCCTCAGCCACTTAAAAATCTTACTTTCGGAATATTTTTAAATGGAGATAAGATTTCTTATTATTATAAGCCATTTATCCATAGTATCTACTAGTAACTAGTTGAAATGAATGATGTGTACTTCTGCCTTTCATTCATGCAAAAATATCAAAATTTTTAAAAATGTTTTATAGACCCTAGTCATTGGCCGGGGTGGCCAATAACTGAAACTGCAGGAATTCTTTATTTCTTTGTGTTAAGGCTTGTTTTAGTCTAACTTCATTCGACTTAGCATATTTACGTAAAAAACATATTTTAACATATGGTTACAATTATTAGCCGGGTGGCCGATAATTATTGCTGAGGCGGTCAATCACTGTATAAGTGTGTGTTTTATTTTTCTTATCAAATTGTATTGTATGGTACCTACCTAAGTCACCCATAACGGGATCATGACAATGTAAATTTTTTTTTACAGAATATTTTTGCAAATGTGCCTAAAGTAAAGACGGAGATACAGTACAATAAAAAATATGATGAACATGATATCGCCAAAACGTTGCAAGCTATTTAAGACGAAATGTCGCAAAAGATTTAACGTTCCGAGAGCTTCTCTTCAATTTAGGCGATGTGTTAACTTTGGGAATAAGGTTACACCTGGTTCTAGACAACTACTAACAGATAAAGATGAGCAAACCTAAGAAGATTAAATACTTTCTTTCCATGCCTGAAAAAACTTTTTTACAGAAAACCTTCCAAGTCATGGCTGGATGAGAGCGTTTTTGCGACGACATCCTAAAGTCCCAATTAGGACTAACATCCGCCATAACTAATTCAGTGTTTAGTGAGTGGGGTGTTTGGCTTAGTGATGATGGATGGATGAAACACGAGTCATTTTATGAATATATCGGAAATGTCTTCCACTCTTTTTTAAGACGAATGTAACAATCCTTATATAATTTGTAATTATTAGCAACAATTTTAAATTCATTTCAAAATTTTTCCCGCTTAAAATAGGCCACCAACAACGCTTTGTACTTTTATAATCTTTATCTTTGACCCCAGAGGCCAAATTTTTCAACATTGGACCCTGATAACACGATACATTTTCGATTTTAGAGGGGATTTTTGTTCGAATTTGACTTCACTTTTGCAAGTACTGCTTAACAGAACTCAAGTTTTTCCTAATTAGTGCTTAGTGATTATCACTTTCGTTATTGTTTAACGGATTTAACTAATTTTTGGAAGCAACAGGGGAGAAATTAGATTTCCAGTAATTACCTTTCTGAGTTTAATCAATCGTAACTTCCTCTACGACAATCGTCGGATCTACGACTTGAGTTGCCGTTACTTCTAACAACCCCGACCAACAACTAAGGGTGAGAATAATTATTTTAAATACAAGGTAGTAAAATTTCTTACTTGTCCCCAGGGTTTTTTTTTCATTTTTTTTCGTTTTTACTCGATTTAATCGTTTAATCGATTATTTTGTTTTCTACCGTCGTACTTTCATTCACCTTGTGAATTGGAAGTTTGGAATCACCAACCGTTGACACCGAAATACAAGAAAGGTCAATCAACCTCAAGTGCCAAGGTTACCTTCCAGTTCCGGACAATTTACTTTCGAAGAAAACATCTAGCAGATAAGATAAATTAATTTTTAGTAGTTTAGTTATTTAGATTTAATATCGTACAAATCGATATACATACATACAAACATTCTTTTCGTTTATACAATTACGTAGTAACTTGCTTACTTTGAATTCAGATTTTCTATTAGTATCGTTGGCGTGTATATTAAAAATTTGTTCATCGACGATCCTGTAAGCTAATTAAAGTTAAGGGGACATTCATACCTGGGGTGTTATTTACCCAAACGACGATCGGAATAGAAAGCGATATCGTTTTAATCGAACACGTCGAATGTCAGGGACCTGTTTATGCTTCTTTTTCTTGTTTTAATTACCGCAGGGAAGTAAAGAATAATTTGTTGTCGAATAATTTCTTGCGCGATAACTTGCAGTTTAGTCGTTAAACTTTTTACAAGTAACAAAATTTTCATATTACAGCAAATATCTCTTATCAAAACACAACGATTCATTTCTTTTGTAGTAAGGTTATAATTCAGTTAATTATTGCTGCCAACCTTTTTTTTAGAAAATCAAATAAAAGAATTATTTTATTGCTGCCAACTTTGATAGCTAAAATTAATATAATCTAAACTTGATTAACCTTTTTTTTTTATATTGTGGATTAAATATTTTATATACAGGTTACTACATAATAACATTAATTTAACCATTGTACATTACGCTTATTAAGCCATCGAGAATTTTTGAGTTTTTTATGTTTTTAAACATTGCTTTAAAGACATTTTGTTTAGTTATAATTAGGTATAAGTTTATACAAGGTGTGTGTCGATTAACAAGGCGTACCGTCATACCAATTGTTTTTTTTTTATTTCTCTCTTTCCCTTTTTTTTCCTTTAGGGCTATAATTATCGTGGAGTTTTTCCAAACTTCAAGAGGGTCTGGAAGATACCGACGTCGCAGAAGAAACTCTTGTGGCGCCCGTAAATCACTTTTTATCAAGACTCACACCATCCTCCGAGAGAGAGCTAGCTTGGACGCGACTAAGGTTTTCCCGATAATTCGATTTTTTTTTAAAGATTGGTAGCCGTTTTCCCTTTTTTTAAAGCCACCAGATTTACGCATATTACATAGGTGGCGCCCAACGTGGCGCGTACGCTCGAAAGCCTTCGATATTTGCTTTTTTTTATTTCTTTGACGTGTACGTTTCATCCTTGTTAAATCGAACACAGAGTTTAACTATTTTTTTATTAGTGTTTATTGGTGTGGTATTGTTTATTTTCTTTAACAGGCATAGCTTCTTCAAGGTTTGAAATAAATAGACTTTCTCAGGATGAACTAAAGTACGAGTTACTTGTCAGAGGATTTGAGAATGTTGGTAATGTTACCGAAATGCGTGCAACTCTTCGTGGGTTGTTCAAGGCAGAAAAAGCAGGTACTTCTTTTACTTATCCGGAGTACCAAGTAGCATTTGGAGTAGATACACAGGCAATCACTTCAAAAATTGCGGAGTTGACTGCGTTAATCGCCGACTTGAGTCCACAAACAGTTGCTTCTTATTCTAAGAAGTTTGCTTCTAAACTTCAGCATATCTTAGAGAGATGTCAACGTGCAAAACCTACAACACCTGAAGAGGAAGTGACACAACGATCGTTGCTTGCAGGAATTCTCAGTCTCGATTCTAAATTTTCAGATCGTGTCAAATCATTGAGGCGTAGATCAACAGTAGCTATAGCACCCAGGGCTTTCTTTGATGTCAGCGCGGAACCAGTGGAGGAAGGCGACGATTCTGTGGAAGAAGTTAGTTCCTCATCAGAGTCATCTGAGCCAGACGCAGTTGCCACTAACCTATCGCCGAAGGTTAACCACGTTAGTACCGCCGTTGGAGCAGGTTATGGTAGTAAATACGTGCCAGTCTACAAGTGGGGGATTAAGTTTGCAGGACAGCGGAAAGAGTCTGTAGGAGCGTTCCTCGAGCGCGTAGAATAGCTTAGAGTAGCAAGGGGGTTGTCCACACAGGATTTGTTTCAATCAGCGCTAGATCTGTTTTCTGATGAAGCTTTAATCTGGTATAGGGCAAACCGATCCTCTTGTTCAACTTGGAGAGAGCTGTGCAGAGCTTTGAAGGAAGAGTTCCAACCACCCAATTACTGCGAGACACTGTACGATGAGATCCGCCATCGTACTCAAGGACGACACGAGTCCATTGGAGTTTATTTCGCCAAAATGGAAACCATGTTCAACAGATTAGACAGTCCAGTACCAGAACACCTAAAGGTTGGCATTCTTACGCGCAACGTGTTGCCATATTATCAGTCACACCTAGCACTAAAAGAAATTCAGACGATTTCAGACTTAAAAGCGTGTTGTAAACGTTTAGAATTTTCAAAAACATCGGTTGATAACTTTATTCCACTTTCTAACAAAATACATTCGATTGAACCAGACTTAGCCTATTTGGAGACACAGATTGCGTCAACTTCCATAGATTCACATACGAAGACGGGTAGAGCATTTTGTTTCCGTTGTAGGAGAAGGGGTCATTACACTCGAGACTGTCCATCGAAGACAAAACCTGGAGGGGAACATTCAACAGGAACGCCTAAGACGTCGGAAAACTGTTTAGCGTCTCGGCACCGCGACGGCATGCTGAAACGCTTGATCAAGGACCGTCAGCTAAAAACAAAATAATTTTAGACTACGTGTTGGCACAAGCAACAGGCGACGAGAGACCTTATTTAAGTATAGATGTACTGGGAAAATCGATTTCCGGACTTCTGGACTCAGGAGCTTCTAATACTATTCTAGGTACTCCCGGCTATGAATTCATGTGTCATTTAGGACTTAAATTGGAAAAAACGCGTTTAGACGGAGTAAAATTAGCAAACGGAGAATTCTGTTGTATTCTAGGCATAATGTTAGTACCAGTTAAGTTATTGGATAAATGTGCTGTAGTAAAAATGCTCGTAGTACCCAGCTTACCTCACAGCTTGATACTCGGAGTCGACTTCTGGAAGGAGTTCTCGGTAGTTCCGGACTTGAGAAGAAACGTTTGGGAATTCTCCAGTGTCGAACCCATACCCGAAGTTCTCTCGCTTGTAAGAAACTGTACGGACGCACAGCGCATACATCTAGACCAACTAATTGAACACCATTTCAGTCAAGTGAACGAACAACTGACTCACACTAACCTAGTAGAACACACCATTGTAACCGATTCTGCTCCAATTAAACAGCGTTACTACCCCGTCTCTCCCAAAGTACAACAACACAACGACGCCGAAGTGGATAGGATGGTGGCAGAAGGTATAATAGAAAAGTCGTACTCTGGATGGTCGTCACCGATACTATTGGTCCGTAAAAAGGAAGGTACGTATAGATTCTGCGTCGACTTCCGGAAATTAAACGCTGTGACGAAAAGAGACGCATATCCCCTGCCCTACATTTCCTCTATATTGAACAAGCTGCGAAATGCAAAGTATATTTCATCGCTCGATATCAAAAGCGCGTTTTGGCAAGTACCAGTTGCTCTAGAGTCCCGCGATTATCTCTCGTTTACAGTACCCGGTCGAGGGTTATTCCGTTTCACGCGGATGCCATTCGGGCTACACAACGCACCTGCGACGTGGCAACGGCTAATGGATCGTGTGCTAGGACCGGAACTCGAGCCATACGTCTTTGTCTATCTCGATGACATTATCGTAGCTACTCCAACTTTCGAGAAGCATGCAGAGGTTCTTCAGGAGGTTTTCTCCCGGCTACGACAGGCAAATCTTAAACTATCTAGAGACAAATGTCAGTTCTGTCTTAAGGAATTAAAATACTTAGGTTACCTCGTTACCGAACACGGCGTACAAGTTGACCCAGGCAAGGTGAGCGCTATCATCAATATACCCGAACCAAAGAACGTGGCCGAAGTCAGACGAGTGGTAGGCATGGCAAGCTGGTATAGGCGATTCATCCCTAATTACGCTACTTTGCTGGAACCGCTTACTCAACTATTAAGGAAGTCAGTGAAGTTCTTTTGGTCACCGGCATGCAAAACCGCTTTCGAACAACTCAAGACTGCGTTAATAACATCACCGATCCTGTCTTGTCCGGATTTCGATAAGCCTTTTTCTTTACAGACAGATGCAAGTAGTTATGGCATAGGAGGAGTATTAACCCAACTAGATGAAGACCAAAATGAGGTGATTATTTGCTATTTAAGTAGATCGCTTACCAGCGCAGAACGTAAATATAGCACCACGGAAAGGGAATGCCTAGCGGTTATCTGGTGCATTGAGAAATTGCAAGCATACCTGGAGGGTTCGGAATTTACAGTAGTGACAG
The DNA here is from genome assembly GCA_035610365.1 of Aquatica leii. Classification (NCBI taxonomy): domain Eukaryota; kingdom Metazoa; phylum Arthropoda; class Insecta; order Coleoptera; family Lampyridae; genus Aquatica; species Aquatica leii. The sequence continues at coordinate 38,938,260 of CM069435.1, read as the reverse complement.
ATCATCACTCTTTACTGTGGCTAAACAATCTAAAGGACCCGCAAGGCCGATTAGCCAGATGGTCTCTTCGCTTACAGCAATTTAATTTCCAGATGGTGCACCGTAAAGGTAAGGAACACTTATTGCCTGATGCTTTGTCGAGAAGCGTCCCAGCCATCGCAGCCGTAACTGCTGAAGAGAAAACAGACGACCCATGGATTAAGACAATGAAGGCGAGAATCGCTCAAAATCCTCAACGTTACCCACTGTGGAGAGTTACATTAGGAATTTTGTATAAGAAAATTAAGTCAGACGTACCAGGAGACGAATGGGTTAAAGTTGTGCCGAAGGAACAAAGGAAAAAACTAATAAAAGAACACCACGATCCTATTCTAGCAGGTCATGTAGGAGTCACCAAGACAGTGGCACGTTTATCCGAGAAGTACTACTGGCCTAAGCTGCGAAACGATGTAGCTAAGTATGTGCGAGCGTGCAGCATATGTCAGAAATGCAAACCAGTACAGAAGAAGGTCAGCGGACTCATGGTGAGTCATCCCACCATAAACCGTCCGTGGCAGTTAGTGTCAGCGGATATAGTTGGACCGCTACCTCGTTCTAGCCAGGGTTATCTGAACATCCTTGTTGTCGCCGACTACTTCACAAAGTTTTGTTTATTCTTTCCTCTTAGAGCACCCACTAGTGCTGCAGTCTGTAAGGCAATCGAGGAGAATGTATTACTAATTTACGGCGTCCCTCAAACCATTATAACGGATAATGGCGTACAATTTATCAGCAATAGATTCAAAGAGATGTGTCAGACCTACGAAATTCAACACAAGCGAACACCTTTGTACCATCCTCAGGCGAATCCTAGCGAAAGGATAAATCGCATCCTGAAAACGATGCTGATGTCCTACATTGAGGAAAATCATCGGAATTGGGATAAGCTTTTACCTAAAATAGGAACAGCTATTAGGACAGCCAAGCACGAAATCACAGGTTATTCACCTTACCGTTTGTTGTTTGGTCGACGGCAGATTCTGAAAGGGACAGAGTATCCTCATTTAGTTAATGCCGATAACATGAAGTTTGAAAGGGATGATCAAACCAAAATTACAGATCGACTACCAAATCTATTTGCGAGTGTGCGTACTAAATTGATAGCGGCGTATCAACGACACACGCATTATTACGACCTAAGACATAGGGATGTTAGTTATAACGTTGGAGACCAAGTACTGCGCAAGAATTTTGTTTTGTCAAAGGCAGATCGATTCTTTTCCAAAAAACTAGCCCCTAGATACGTAGGTCCCTTCACCGTTAGGAAGAAGTTGTCATTATGGACATATGAACTTCAAGATGACGGAGGTACCTCTTGCGGAGTCTGGAATACCAAGGACTTAAAGCCATTCCATTCCGAGCTTTGAGTAGACAAATCCTAGAATGATTTATTGTTTTAGTAGTTATCATCTAAGTCATTTTCTTTTTTTTCTCTTTTCTCGTTTATATATATTTATTGGACGAAATAATTTAAGGAATTTTACGTCACGGAAGTGAGGAGGGAACTGTAACAATCCTTATATAATTTGTAATTATTAGCAACAATTTTAAATTCATTTCAAAATTTTTCCCGCTTAAAATAGGCCACCAACAACGCTTTGTACTTTTATAATCTTTATCTTTGACCCCAGAGGCCAAATTTTTCAACATTGGACCCTGATAACACGATACATTTTCGATTTTAGAGGGGATTTTTGTTCGAATTTGACTTCACTTTTGCAAGTACTGCTTAACAGAACTCAAGTTTTTCCTAATTAGTGCTTAGTGATTATCACTTTCGTTATTGTTTAACGGATTTAACTAATTTTTGGAAGCAACAGGGGAGAGATTAGATTTCCAGTAATTACCTTTCTGAGTTTAATCAATCGTAACTTCCTCTACGACAATCGTCGGATCTACGACTTGAGTTGCCGTTACTTCTAACAACCCCGACCAACAACTAAGGGTGAGAATAATTATTTTAAATACAAGGTAGTAAAATTTCTTACTTGTCCCCAGGGTTTTTTTTTCATTTTTTTTCGTTTTTACTCGATTTAATCGTTTAATCGATTATTTTGTTTTCTACCGTCGTACTTTCATTCACCTTCTTGTGAATTGGAAGTTTGGAATCACCAACCGTTGACACCGAAATACAAGAAAGGTCAATCAACCTCAAGTGCCAAGGTTACCTTCCAGTTCCGGACAATTTACTTTCGAAGAAAACATCTAGCGGATAAGATAAATTAATTTTTAGTAGTTTAGTTATTTAGATTTAATATCGTACAAATCGATATACATACATACAAACATTCTTTTCGTTTATACAATTACGTAGTAACTTGCTTACTTTGAATTCAGATTTTCTATTAGTATCGTTGGCGTGTATATTAAAAATTTGTTCATCGACGATCCTGTAAGCTAATTAAAGTTAAGGGGACATTCATACCTGGGGTGTTATTTACCCAAACGACGATCGGAATAGAAAGCGATATCGTTTTAATCGAACACGTCGAATGTCAGGGACCTGTTTATGCTTCTTTTTCTTGTTTTAATTACCGCAGGGAAGTAAAGAATAATTTGTTGTCGAATAATTTCTTGCGCGATAACTTGCAGTTTAGTCGTTAAACTTTTTACAAGTAACAAAATTTTCATATTACAGCAAATATCTCTTATCAAAACACAACGATTCATTTCTTTTGTAGTAAGGTTATAATTCAGTTAATTATTGTTGCCAACCTTTTTTATAAAATCAAATAAAAGAATTATTTTATCGCTGCCAACTTTGATAGCTAAAATTAATATAATCTAAACTTGATTAACCTTTTTTTTATTGTGGATTAAATATTTTATATACAGGTTACTACATAATAACATTAATTTAACCATTGTACATTACGCTTATTAAGCCATCGAGAATTTTTGAGTTTTTATGTTTTTAAACATTGCTTTAAAGACATTTTGTTTAGTTATAATTAGGTATAAGTTTATACAAGGTGTGTGTCGATTAACAAGGCGTACCGTCATACCAATTGTTTTTTTTATTTCTCTCTTTCCCTTTTTTTTCCTTTAGGGCTATAATTATCGTGGAGTTTTTCCAAACTTCAAGAGGGTCTGGAAGATACCGACGTCGCAGAAGAAACTCTTGTGGCGCCCGTAAATCACTTTTTATCAAGACTCACACCATCCTCCGAGAGAGAGCTAGCTTGGACGCGACTAAGGTTTTCCCGATAATTCGATTTTTTTTTTAAGATTGGTAGCCGTTTTCCCTTTTTTTAAAGCCACCAGATTTACGCATATTACACGAAGTAGTACAAAATTTCCAATTATACTATTCATCGGTGGTCATTGTACTCATCTAACCTACCAAGTTAATCAACTGTGTACTGAACTTAACAAAGTATTAATTGCTCTGTACCCCAATGCAACCTAAAATTTCCAACCGTCAGATGTTGCTGCTTTTAAACTCTTAAAGAATAGTTAGACCCCTGCAGGGTCCTTGAATTTCAACGAAACACCCCCGAACAAATTACCACAAAAAAAATTTGCGCTTATTTTAAAAGATGTAATCGCTAAAACTTTTAAAACTAAAACAATAAAGAATTCTTCAACAATTTATTTTAGAAAATGTGCAAAAAAAACAAATATTACAAGTACTAGTAAAAAAATATATAAAAGGATTCATTATTTTAGAAGAGTTTTGAAGCGTCATGGGTAGACAAAATTATATATAACCACTTGCCTCTATGAATTTCTATGATATGCATGGCAATCACAATGCACAACATTCAAAAAATCAAAACATAGAAACAGAAGATTTGAATAACAATGAATACGATAAAACACATCATACTCAAGATGCACATTTGGACATGCAGGATCAGAATCAAGATACACAGAACTCGGTTAATCAAAATACTATTGAAGCTGATGATTTAATAAACGATTCTTACTTTGACATAGAAAATATGCTCATTATAATTCATAATTTTACTACCGACGAAATGCCTTTCTACTTTTTTGGCTAGCATCTCAGAAAAATGTGAGCTTTCAAAATCTATATATACGATATCATTGACATCAACAAAAAATTACATGAATTTAATTCCTACTTGGCCAAAAACTCCAGAAAGAAAAAGCAAAAAACAAATTGCGAGATTACCATTCGTGCTTACTTCATCTAGAAGAAAAGAAGCAGAAGCAAAGAAAGCAGAAAAAACAGAAACGAGAAGAGTTTCTAAAGCAAAGACGTAAAACCAAGAATGTTAAAAAACAACACAAAAAGTAACAAGAACAGCAAATCAAATTAAAATATAAATTGGAAGAAAAAGTAAAAACATACCAACAAAAAAAATAAATTTGAAAAAGTCTAAAGACAGCTTTGAACAAATCCAAGTTCAAATTGCAAACAGCAATAATGAGACAATAAGTTGTACTACACAACAAACTATTAAAATATTACTTGTTGAAAAAGAAAACAGATCAGACAAGTTCACCTCTCCAAAAAATGCTTAAACTGCAAGTAAAAATAACACAGGAAGTCATATGATAAATACAATTTCCGAATTCCAAGAAACTCATCCAAAATTAAAGCAAAATCTTAGTTCTAATAGAGTTGTCAGAAAGATTTGTCAGAATGTTGACAATGATTTCCTAGGCAAAAAATTTAAATTATTTCAAATATTTTACTGACAAGTGTAAAAGTTACATGGATCATGCAATGCAAGAACGTCAAAATTTTTTGATGACGGATATCTTTTGTATGAACTTACGTTTTTGAGATTCACTTAGAATTGTCAAATTTTCAATTTTTAGTTTATTAATTTCGATTTTCAACTCAAGGTCACAGTTCACGACATAATGAAATGCCTCTACATTACAATTTACAGTAAAACCTCAATTACCCGAGTCCCGACTAAACGAGTTCCAGGTTAACCGAGGTGGTAAAAGTAGGGTCTGCCGTAGAGTAATGGCGCATAGTAAAATCCGCATATAGCGGCAAATCGATTATAATACTGCACTGCGTAGTACAATACTGTACTGTAGTACTTAAATTAGTCACATACGGTTTCATCAAAAAGTGTTCCGGTAAATAACATGTATTTTATTTTTATTTGTACGTCAGTTTTTGGTTTGACACTGCACTAAATGCCTTTCTTTCATATTTTTGAACACGTTTTAATTCATATTTACAGTTTACCATACGTTTTCCTCTCCATCTTTGACCGAGGTATCTTCAATCTACATTACCTCGGATAATGGAAGCTTTACTGTATTCTTTTTTAATGTTATTTACAAACAAGTCAAAAAATCTCAATATGATGCAATTTTTTCGAGTTTTTTTGCACTTCTCACAAGTGTTTTTATTATATAATCTAATACATCAAAGCAAAAATTAAACCCAAACTAAAAACATGAGCAAGCAAAATATTTGCTACTGAACTCTCAGACCTCTACTATTCGTTTGCATTGAAATTATTAACTTTCTAATATTTCTGCATAATACAGCAGCCCTATAAATGCACGAATTTTAACAATATTAGTTGGTTTTGGATCTCTATGGCAAACAAATGTTATTTAGTCGATGTATTTGTAGGTATTTTTGATAATAATCGATATCTTTGTTTGTTTTGTTGAGAGGTAATTTTAAAAATCTATTGGTTTTTGCAATCTTCTATTAATTAATCAAGATATTGGTAAACGAGTAACGTAGTTTTTATTTTACTTAAAAAAAAATTATCTGTTACTCGATATATTTTGTATGTTACACCTCAATTTTCAGTTGTCAGCTTTGCATCAGCTTAGTAATTTTCTTTTCACCCGCATTAATGAATTTTTAATTATTTTTGTGAACAGTAAAGTGGTCATCTCGTCAATTTCTGTTACAGTTTAAAAGGGAAATCAAACGTTGTTCATGAAGAGTTTTACTGAGGTATGATAGATCTATACGTAATTAATTTTTTTTTTCTTTGCTTGTAGCTTTTTTCTTTTACGTTGATTGTCATACTTTATTTTTACCTTGTGTTAGACACCTGTCTAATTGGACACGTTAATAATATGTGTGGTGCTCATTTTTTGTTTTGGATGTTATGTTTGTATTGAGTTGCATTACACATGAGAAGATTTCTCTATTGATTAGTGTTGGCCAATACTTTCTACGTTTCAGAAAAAACTCATGAGAAGATATTAATTAGTCTTGCTGTGTACTACATTTCTATGTTAAACGATTTATGGTTACAACAGTAATCAACTTAATCTTTGTAAAGTAATAAAAACTTTGACATTTTAATTTTATTTAATCTCAAGAACACGTTTAGTGTGTAATTATTATTAGACTATCATTTCTTGAAATTTGATTTAACTTAAGACATAAACATTTCCTATCGATAAAGTTTAACATTAAATTGTTTGTTTTTAACGTAAAGAAATTTTCATACTTGTGTTTGCTTTATACTGTCTATTTAAACTTTAAACTCTATTAAATGTTATTGTGATATTATTGTTGTGTATTATCGTTATTAAACCTTTTTTAGTTGCGAGCTTAAAGAAGCTTTCTCAAAGTTACCCGGCAAAACTGTTTTAAGAGCAAATAATTAATCAACTTACTAATACAACTTACATTTAGACCGACGCTTATTCTTCATAGAAGAGAGCTGGTCTAGGTAGTAGGATCCACACCAACTAGAAGCTTATAACAACGTCTTGATATTATTTTGTAATTTTATCTTTTCTAAGATAATACTTACAAAATTACTCAAAGATGCATACTATCTTTGGACTCTATATTATCATCGCCGCCACTAGTTCTAAAATGTTCTGCTTCAATGTTCTTCCTTTCTAAGTAATCTTCATTATTATCATCAACTTCATTGTCAAAGCTGAGGTGACTTTATCATCTATTAAGTTCTGTGGACGCAATTGTTCTGTTTCATAATAAGAATACATGAGTATAAATTTTTAGAAACAAGACAATATTTTATGATATTAATTATACATTGTGCAAATAAAAAGCAGTGCAGCGTATTTAAATTTATTGTTAGTCATTTTTATCGTACAAATAAAAACAATACTGATTATTGATATTTGAAACATTTCCTAAACAACCAATTAAACAAAGGTAGACATGTACAAATTTTAATCAAAGTTTTATTATGCCGACGAGCAAATGGTAATAGCAAAATAAAAAAAATTAGATTGTTTAAGAACTACAAGAAAAATATAAAATAACATGCTTTGATATTAATATAACAAAATATGAATACTTAACGATAGGAAATAAAGAACTTGAGACTTGTTTATGTTGATAACATTTTTCTTAACTGTCACTCAGTATATTTTGCATCTTCTACTTTAATTTCAGTTGGCATTGTTGAAGGGACATAACATTTTTTATTCCGAATCCATGTTTTTGATATTTTACACGCAAACTGCAAAGTGAACACATTAAAAGTAGTATGTGAAATTAGCCGATGTTAGTAAAAAAAGTCGTTGAGGTATGTTACATAGACGTTCTGCGGTTAGATTTAATTTTTTTTGGTTTTAGCATTAAATGTCGTATCTAATAAATCACGTACTTGACACGGTTATTAATTCTTTTGTGAATTAAAATACTTCTCTTCTTTTGTATTATTGTCGTTGAACTTGTGGGAATTGTTAATTTTGGCGACCGTCTTCGACACTCAATATGTCAAGCGTATTACTACAATAGAAAAAATTAATGGAACCTCGTTTATAAGTTTTGTCAATGCACCTGTACTTGCACCATTTAGCTTAATTAAAACTTATCTACAAGTTTGAGATATTAAAAGTCTAGCGCACCTCTTAGCTCAGATATTTTTTGTTTTCTTGTCACATTTTGTTGTCAATCGTATGACTTTCAAGCAAGTATATTTATTTTGCTGTTAGAAATATTATTGGTTCATATTATTGTTTAAATTGTTTAAGCTTGGAACTTATATTATATAATTTTTTTATTGGAACCATTTGCTTTTTGGCGCAGAGATTGCTTTACAGGACGCGGCAAAGTCGATTTTGGCGTAATGCTAGCTTCTCAGACGTTCTCTTGACTTTATTACTGAGTATGTGCGTTTAGACCTAGACGAGGTTTTCATGCTGGAATGGAGGGGCGTCTCTTCTTTACCTGTTTGCAGAATGTTTTCTCCTGTCTTGTTCTGACTCTTGAGTTAGCAGAGCTTGTCTTAGAACATCGGTTAGTCTGAGTAGATACTACAAAATGATCGGGCGTGATTATGACTCTTTACCCCGTTGGGAGTCGTCTGTTGTTTACAGATCCTCACCGAAGGATAGGTAGGCTGCGGTTTGTCATGTGGTTTGACATTTTGTTGTGTTCATCGCAAACTTTATGAGTACTAAATGTGTCTGCTTAACGTTCCGACAGAATGTGACGTGCTGCATGATCCCGCTGATATCTATATCTAAGGAATATTTCTTATATCTGAGTTTGTGCACAGGTTTTTGCATCGGATGTTTCTAGGGAGTATAACTCGGTCCATTTGCTGGTCGTGTCTTTTACTATGAAGATCTATCTTTCCCCGTTCGGTCCTTTTAGAAGAGGCCCAAAAATATTGATGGCTAACGTTTCGAACCTGATGACGACTCATACGACAGCAAACGCTTCTCGTTCTGTAGTTAAATAGTTTTTTTTCTGCTGAGAGGAGTAATCTGCTTGCATACTGAACTGGTCTTTCTGTCTTGTCCTTTGGGTCAGGATGGCATCGATCGCACGTTGACTTGTGTCTGTTTTTATGGTGAATGGCGCTTCGTGCTCTACCTGTTTTAGGATAAGCGTTTCGGTGAGTAGCATTTTCAGCTTTGTGAAGGCCGCGAGCTGGTCTGGCCCCCACGTCCATGCGGCATCCTTTTTAAGCAATTGTAAAAGAAGTTTCCTAACATGTGCAAACTGAGGTATAAATCGCATGTACTATGAACAGGTTTGTAAGAAAGACATTAAATAATTTTTGTTGCGTGGTGCTGGATGGTTGATTATATAGCGTTGGATTTATCTGGACCCGTTTTAGCGTTATGATGTGGCCAAGGTATTATAATACGTGGTGGCAGCTGAAGTGGCATTTTTTGCGTTTTGCCTGTAGGTGTAATATTTTGTTTAGGTCTTCTATATAGGCCTGGACGGATTTCGGCCATACTATGTCATCTAAGTAAACTAGTATTGTGACGTCTGGCAAGTTAGCCTTAAACCGATCGATAAGTCTCTGGAAAGTAACTAAAGCAATTTCCAGACCAACAGGTATTTGTCGGAACTTATATAAACCAAAAAATGAGACAAATGCCGTTTTTTATTTTTATGTTTATCTGCCCGTACCCTGCTTTGAGGTCAATTGTAGAGATTACTAGGGCTTTGGTTGCATTAAGCAGATTGTCAATCCTTGAAAGTGGATATCGGTTTGACTGTGTGATTGCATTGAATTTTCTGTAATCAATGCATGACCATGACTAACCGGACAACCTATGGAGATTCGCATTCCTTCATGATACCTGTTTTTATTATTTCTTCTAGTTCTTTCTTCATTATCGTTTGTTTAGTCGATGTCAGTCTATATTGCGATCGGTGAGTGCGTACTGGTGGCAATTGCATGCTCTGCATACTGCGCGTCTTTTCCTCTTTGATGGAAAACGTCATGATGTTGTTGAATTATACTTGCGCCATCTATACTTCGTTGGTACAAACGCTATGTTCTGATATTTTGGCGGTCATTTAAATATTTGAGTGCTTCCGCCGTTTTGGGGCAAAAAAGGCCTAATCTAACGCGATTTCCTTTTAAATTGAAGAAGAAAAGGAATTTCCTTTTTGGTTGGGGTTTTTGGTGGAAAAGCAAGAGAGCACGAGATAATGGAAAAATTCGTCAGTCGTTCTCTGGGATTATTGCTTGATTGTTGCTGTAATGCAGGATTGATCAGAGAAAGATGACTTATATTTCAGTCATGAATTTTGAAATTGGTTTTCACGCTGATTACCGTAAGGGATCATATTGGAATTTTTCATCGTATTGTCACCTTTTACCTCTTGTCTCGTACATCAGAAACCAAAGACTATTTCAAAGAAATATAGTTAGTAGTACTTTTAAGTATTATAATTTATGAACTTTTGATGCAATTCAATCCATCTAATCGCACGTTTTTACTTCTTTGCCGTAGACGTTGCACTGGAAAGTTGGTTCTGCTAAAACAAACTTTTGTAGAAATAAATTAAGGAAAACTTGCCCGGGATTTCTAACCTGTCTGATGTACTAGGCTTAACCTTCCAACAAACATATGCCTGTACTGAACTAGATAAATGGTTTTATTATAATTGATTTTAGTTATAATTACTTACGTCAACCGATTAAACGGTGAGGTTAGGACTCGACCTATGATTTTTTTTATTTGAAGTTTTTTTTTTGATTTTCTGAAAGTGAATTACTAGTATGTTATGTAATTAAACTTATCTTGCTTTACTTACTGTATATATTTATAATTGCTCATTTCTGTGTAATTAAGGGTTAAGGTCACATTTTACATTTTTTATTTTTTTTCATGTGTTTATATGTCGTAGACGTGTGTAATCTAAACTACAGTCACAATATAACTAAAGTCAATTTTTTTAAAGTGACGTTTTTCGGATTAAAAGTTTAAATGCTTACAGAGATAGACAAACGTTCTCTTTCTCTTTTTTTTTCACTGTTATAGAGGCTTATCAGTAATATTCAAACAACACAAAAATAAGTTTAGCTTTTCATCATTCTCTTATATTAAGAAACCATATTCATGCCGTAGATTTACGTGAATAAGTTATTGTCTTTTTAAGAGTTACAAAATTCTCATGTAAATAATCAAACGAAAAGAGAAAGAGAACGTTTGTCTATCTTTGTAAGCGTTTAAACTTTTAATCCGAAAAACGCCAAAAGAATTCGACTATACTTTGCTACTGTTGTGATTACCAGTGGCGCACGATTATAATCGGAATTTGGGTCCAGTTTTAGAATAATTAATTTATTAGTTGTTGCATGTTGAGCAAACAAGTGCGCTAACTCCTAAGATTTTAATTTATTTTATTTATTTAGTTAATTTAGGCACAGACAAAAGCGCTGTGAGAAGATCCAGGCTTGATCGTGGTCGGCGATTGTTTTTCTATGTTAATCAAATTGTTATTTGACACATACTGGTACTCGTATCCCTTTTTTTGCGGTCGTAATTGAACAAGACTAAGAAAACTCTAGCATTAAGTATTATTTGCGTTATGTATTATCAAATTTTTATTTGTCTTTTTATATTTTATGTTAGGAATAAACACATTCGTTTGCGGGTTTTGTCTACTCGTTTCTTTCTTCTTTTTTATATCATTCAGGTAAAACTTAAATGCATTAGAGCAAGCCCTGCTGCCTCAAAGTGTAAGTGCGTCGCTGGGACAGACATGCTGGCGCTCTATAAAACTATTTTTTTACCCGCACCCTTCTCTACTCGAGACGGACGGAGTCATAAACTTCCACTGCGATAAAAAGAGCTCGTCTTCGATAGTAGAAAGCGTTTCAATGTGTGCGCAGTAGCGGATTAAAGAAGGTGCGCTGCTCGAAGCTTAGAGAAGTTCCTTTGTTGTCGCAAATGTCCACTTCGCTTGCCTCAAACGTGGCTGCAAAGCTTATTCTTATTAGGTGAATTTTGGAATTCCACTGAGGGTAGCGGGCATTCAAAGGGTGGATCGTATGGTGTCAGAGCACTGGCAAATATGCTATAAATTTCGGGATTTACCTCCAGGTTTGTCCTTTCGTGTTCGCTCGGGTCTCTCCCAAAAAGTTTTAGGATTTTACATCGGCACTTGCGATGGTATGTTTTTTTCGTACGAGTAGCTTTCTTGGTCAGCTAATTTGGTTAGATGGTATTTGTGAAAAAAATCTGGGACTGGTCCCGGAATAAATTTGTGCACCTCGTCTGGTTGTTCCATGAAGTGCCAAGTATGGTTTTCCCAGGTTTATGACAACATCGGCGTCTTCGATAGAATCTACATCAAGAAACGTAAAGTTATTGGCTTTTGGAATCACCATCAAGTCATTTGGCATTTGTTTCTAGTATAAATGGATTTTTACTTTGGTCTAAAGGATTTCACGTGGCTTAATTTTGCTATCGGCTAGGGTGATGTTAATTAATGTTGCTGTGAGTTTGTACCTTTCCTTTTTTAGCATTTGGTACAATGTATGGCTTGCGACGCTTTGTTTCACATCTGTATCCAAGTAGGTGCTTCCGGATGCTGTGCCAATGCTTACAGGAATAATATTCTTAGAGCTCCAGAAACTAAGTTTTATTTTTAGTTAACATTATTAAAATTTTGCTGATAGTTAATTCACACAAAATAATAAAGTAATTAATTATTATTATTAAACAAGACTAGTTTCAATAATGTCATCGTCAATCAAACTTAGAGCAAACGAAGTCACAAACTTGATTAAAAAATATAAAAAAAGTTTACAAGTTATTATAAAAGATTAGAAATAGTTAAGGTCAAATGTCAAAAATAAAAAAATAGGAATTTGTGGATTTATAATTTTTTATAATAACTTGTAAGCTCTTTTATATTTTTTTAATTAACTTTGTTATTTTATTTACTTTTAGTTTGACTGACGATGACAATCGATTGTTGAAACTAGTCTCGTTTATTAATAATAAATAATTACTCTGATTAACGTTTGAATCTCAAAATGTGACAATTAGTGTAATAATAACCAGTTTAGTTACACCTTTATAATATTTTCTGGTGTTTATAAAATTTAATTTAGCAAATGTTCAAATACTTGTAGATAAAATTAAATGGCGTATTTTTTCTTATGATGAATAAATTAAATATGGTTTTTACAGCGGCGACAAATATTAGTCAGCAATGATATTTTTTTCTTTAGAGTACAATTATATGTAGTCATATATGACAAATCAGATGTATGTTATTGTTGTTGATTATGTAATATCAGGTACTAGTCAGAACGTCTATATATAATAAAAAACATTAACTAAACAACTAAAAAAAATAAAAAAAAAAACAATCGTTAATAATAAAGTAACAATTACATATTTCTACTTTAGAAGAAATAAAACGTAGATGTAGACGGGTAGTATATTTAAAAGTATAATACAATAAATATTATTACGTTCTACGTTACGTTATAAAGTAATTTATAATTCTCGTCACAGCTTAAAATTGTGTTAATAATTTTAAAAACTGCCATGTTGCTACAATATAAATAACTAATGACTTTTAGTATCCATTGGAGGTAATAATGCTATAAAGCACAATGTTGAGTTCTCATAAAATATATCCCTTTGAAAGTTTAGTGTTTATAAAATTAATATAAAATTTAATAGTCTATTACTTGATACCGGCGTTGCAAATTTTCTCTAAATTGGGTTACAGCAACTTACTGCAACGATAAATTTCATACTTGCTTAATAATGTTAATAGATTCTGTAACAGTTCAATGCAGTAATTAAATTCTCGATCGTTAAGGATTATTGTATGGAGATGTACGCTAGATATTTATTTATATTTACAAACGTCAGCGTCCCAGCTAGTTAAAATGCCGCAATTACGGTAAGTTAGCAACACGATATTCTTATTAGAAATTATAGATAAAGTTAATAAATAATAAAGTGCAAATGCGGATTTACTTAATTCACCTTTTGCAACACACTCATTAGTTATAATGAAAATAACCGCTATTTACAATTCTTAATAGTTTTTATAAGAACGTTGCAACATTGAAAAATATGAAAAATTAATTAATCACGATTATCATTTATTACAGCAAACGCAATAAGTTTTTTTTAAATTGAGTAACGTGTATTAAAACACAATTTCTTGCTGAAAAAAGTAACAATTGCAATTTCATTATTTATTAATGAAATACAAACATTGATTTCAATTGCGAAAATTAATAAAAACTTATTTATGATGGTTCGCACGTACCTTTAGGTTACAGGATGCAGGGCAACGTGTATAGAGAAACGTGACTGCAATTTCCCGGAAGAACTGCTAAGGTTACTTCTTGCTTATAAAATAAATTTCTTGGAAGACAGACAATTATGGAATATTTAAATAAGTTTAGTGTTAAACGTAATCCATTAACGCGCAACTGGTAGCTGTTTAATAAATTTTTATCCCTGTGTATCACACTTTTCTAAAAAAAGTTGCAACAAGTTTTTTACAGTTTGAGAAATTTTTTACACGTATAAATAGCTATAAAAGTGTGTTTGATCTTTATAAATTACAGTAAACATGTTTAAAATCCAATACAATAGTAATATTGTAATTTATTATATAATATATTCTTTTATTTATTATTATTTAACTGTTTTAAAACTTTATGATTAAAAGTTATTAAAAATTAATAATGTAAGTTTTATCTTGGTAACGCAATAGTTACTATACAGATGGTACAACAAAGTAAATGTAAATTTAATAATAATTTTTCTTGTGTTCATAGTAATTACAAACTTGATAACTGCTACAAAAATTATTAATTATTGTTAAAATAAGAATCTTTGAAAGAGTTTGTCATACATTAGTTGGAGCTTGATCTTTGATTAACAAAATATATATGACATATAAGAGAAAAATTATTACAATAAACAACTTATTTGATTTTATACTTACCTATTTCATGTTTTCATTCTTTAATTCACCATTCAATCATTAGCCAACATACCTTAACCTAATTACTAACAGACAGTTTTTATACATATATAAACCACAGCTTTTTCTATAATGCTTCTAACAGCATTACAACTCAAAATTTTTGTATTTTAGTTTCAAATGTAATATATGATACAAAAGCACAAGAAATAAAAAAAATATTTAAAACATTAAAAATACTCGTTTATACATATATCACAAAACGAAACTGATCGACAAATAAAAACAAAACAATATATTATTTTAATAATGCAACATGTCACCTTTTAAAGTTTAATATCCAGGTACTAGGTTTTGTTATTAATATTTTAGCTAAGTGAATTGAGATTTCCGTGCTTTAATTTTTGCAAATTGTTTAATTAAATCTTCGCTGTCTAATTCTTTTAGCTGGTCCGTTTCTATTGCAAGATTACTTAGTCGGTTTTGCACCATGGTCGATCTTAAATAATTTTTTATTATTTTGAGTTTTGAAAAAGATCCTTCTGCGGTAGCAACAGAAACCGGCATTGTTAATAAAATACAAAATATTATGCTCGTATTAGGAAAAGAATCCACTAAGTTGTTAATTGTTATATTATTTAAAGTTTCTTCTAGAGACGTAATCACTTTTTTATCAAAATTTTGTAAATATTGCAATTTTTTAACAAGTTCCACGGCAGTTATGTCTCGTTCATTGCAAGTTTTGTCGTTTAATAAATTTTCAATTTTTTGACATAATTCTAATCGTTCGTTTTCAGAATAATTTTTTAATTTACCAATATTCCTTAAAAACACGAAATTATTAGAGTAAGAAGAAAGTAATTGAAATCTCTCATTCACTGATGTAATGATTACATCTAGGACATTAAAAAACAATCAACTTTGAACTTTAAAATTTCGTCGTGGATCGGTTCATCGTCACATTCATAATCAAAATGTTTTTTTTTTATTTTTCGCGGTCTTAGACCTCTTTGTTTTTTGAATTTAGGTTCTATGTCTAAGCTGGATGCTATTTCTTTAGCATCAATAGATCATTAAAACCTTTATCGGAATGATAAGCTTTTAAAAAATTATTCAAATTATTTAAATGATTACAACGCTGAGCAACATCAAAGTTCGGTTTTTGAATAATTTTACCAACAATGTTAACTTTACTTAAAATATTATACCACAATATGAGAATGCAAATAAATTCAAAATTTGGCCAACGAGGCAGCTAAATTTTTTATGTTCTTTTCAAAGTTTCCTACACTTATTTCAACAGAGCATCATAAACCTTAAAGGAGTTACTGCATTTATTCTACTAAACCATCAAGTGTCCGATAAAGATTTTAAAGTTAAATTTGTTAGATGAAATAAATTAGATTTCAGAATTGACCAGCGTTTAGTAGAAGCTGAACAAAATACAAACAGTTTTTGAACTAAAGAAAAAAAATGATACTCAAAGTATTCGGTATCATTGGCGACTAAATTTGGGGTATGATTGCAAAAAGGATCAAAGAAAGCTCGCGGATTGAAATCCAATATTTTTTTGTAAACTATTATGTTTAATACGCATATTTGCCTCATTGTCGTAACCCTGACTCCGCAAATCGTTGATATTTAAGCCTTCTTTCTCTAACGCCGACAAACGAAATTTTGTCAAGCCTTCACCCGACACATCTATAGGACAAAATAATAAAAATAAAAAATAAAAATATGTTCTTCTATACTATATCCTGTACTCTTTAAATTAGCAAGTCTTATTTATTATTAGTGCAGTCTAATAATATGGAATAA
This sequence comes from Aquatica leii, assembly GCA_035610365.1. Taxonomy (NCBI): domain Eukaryota; kingdom Metazoa; phylum Arthropoda; class Insecta; order Coleoptera; family Lampyridae; genus Aquatica; species Aquatica leii. Next base: position 38,921,795 of record CM069435.1, on the reverse strand, counting down.
TATTTTGCCTTTTTAGTTAGTTCTAAAATTTTAGATTTGATATTTTTACCGATCAAGTTGATTACTTCATTTTGTATTTTATCCCCTGGATAGCTTTTGTGATCTTTTATTTAAAAGCGTTTTGTATGCTCTGACACAATTGAGTCAAATTTAGAAATCATTCTATGAATTTTTAAAAATGACCGTTGTTTTTCTCAAACAACTTATTACTACTTCCACAAAAAGCTAAATTTTGCCGATCTAAAAACTGAATAACGTAGACAATTCTTTCTATAACAGTTTGCCAGTATTTAATTTCACTCTTTATTACTTTTTGAATTTTAGAATCAATTATTTCATTTTTATTAAAACGGTTAGAAAGATCTAGCAATTTTAGAACATTTTCGATATGTAACTTGCTATTTTCATTAATGTTTAAATGTTCACTTAAATGCTGCCAGTCATTGTAAGCAGATTCATCACTAAGGCGAACAGATTTCAAATCGCTGTCATTAAAAATTTTGCAACAGAAGCAGTAAAGTGAATTTTTTGTTTCGTAATGCAACAACCAAAAACGCTCAATTTTTTCTTTGTTCGGTAGAATTCTAAAAAGTAACTTTTGGAAAACTCCAAACTATCTCTCGGATAAATATCCTTTTTGTTTTGATAATAAGCAGGGCCACGTTCACTAATTCTTGAATATTATTAGGATGCAATTTCTTTGGCCAAAGTGCAGCATCTTTCGAAAGTTGACTGATATTTTCTGTTCTGATAATTTTTGAAGGTGTTGATTTCTCATTATCAGCGAAACTTAAAGATGTTGATAGATTGCTTTCTAGAAGAGCAGTTTCTTGTCTTTTGCTGATACTTGTTTCAAGCACAGGTTCAGAATATTGGGATTCAGTTGTATTATTGTTGTTATTAATACTTGGCAAAGTAAACTCGGGTTTTAAAAAAAAATGCGTAATTTTGACATGGTTTTCCAGTTCTTCCTCTCTTTTTTTTTATTTAGCAAATTTGGATTGGCAAGTTTTTGGGTTTTAATGTTTTAATAAAACTAAAATAAAAAATAAATTTAGATTTTAGATGAACTCACTTTAATTCACAACACAAAACACATCACTATAACGTCTGTAAAACTACAAAGAACTAAAGTTTTAAAAGCAGATATCTTTTACCTCATGCACCTTTTCACTTTGCTAAGTTAATTATCGATCGGACATCAAGCAATAAATAAAATCGCAACTGATGCAGCGCTTAAGCGCTTAAATATATAAAGTTTCGTACATTGCAAGCTCAGACAGGAAAAAAACGCTTGTTCGCTCGTTGGCTCGTGGCAAACCAAATTTCAAGCTCAAACATCCATAAAATCAGATTTGTTTGAGTTCACAGAATTCATGTTATCATGTTACGTATTACGTATTCGATCGAATAAATGCTATTATTGCGTACTCTCATTTAGAAAATATATTATTTTTGAGAAGTAATTCGGTTCCTTCGTCTCAAAGAATAAAAATAAAAAAATAAACTAATTCCTTACTGGTTTTTTTATCATTATAAATTTTGTTTTGATAATGTTGTTTGTTGTTTTATCTTTTTTTTTTTACTTTTGAGTTTTGAGGCTTTTCGGCGCCTCGGCTCCGTCGTACACCACACGACTTTGCCCTTATGTACGGAACCGGACTGATCAAATGCAATGCTAAAAAATATTAAAACTGCAAGTTAAAAGTATATTCTTGAATTGTGCTTTATACTGAAAAATGTAGAAATTTCTATCGGTATTGTTATTGGCTAAAACAAAATTATTCAACTTCTTTTGTTTACAAGGTTGATGATACAAAACAAAATAAAAATAATATTTTGTTGTATTTATGTTATGTATTGAGATTTTCTCCAGTTTTGAGAGCAAAATTGACGAGTCACTATAAAGATTTAAATAACGTAATCTTTAAACTAAAACTACAAAAAATGCTATAAATGTTTTAGAGAAGAGGTTTGATTTTACACAAATAGGTGTTGCTGAAAAACAAAAACACCTAGGGCAAGAACAAGTAATTTTTATATGTTTTTTAGGATCTCATGAACTGTGGCGCTGTATTCCGTATATGTCAAAATGTTGTTATCATCCGTCTTAAAAACATTTGCTGGTACATTTATCTTAACCTATCTTTGCTTTTGTTGTTGTATTTATTATTAGTAAGTCTTTTTTAAATAGACTAAGATTTTTTAGATTCACATAGACTTGTTAAATTGTTATTTTTTAATTTATTAATTCCGATTTTCGACTCAAGGTCATAATTCACGACATAATAAAAACACTCAAAACAGTGAGAAGTGTAACTTCTAATTACGGCACAGCTAATAACATTTGCTAACGGAATTTTTCTTCGGTTATACTCTGTATAATACAATGCATTTTGTTTAACGACCAAAACGGATTTGGTATATGTAAGTATATATTAAAATGTTAAAAATGTAATTGTGCTGTACTGAAATCATCCGTATAAATACGTAGCGAAGTTTTACAATGCTTATGTGTGTAGTATATAAATATTATGTTTCTGCAAGTCGTGACTAGTGCAGTTGATCTAAATATTTTGAAGGTGCAATTGGGTTGTTAAAGTTCTCTATACTATTCGTATGCTTCTAGAAGGTTAGTAATATATTCACTATATGCTTAATTTTTACTTTTTATAATAGCGATGTCAGGATGTCATTAGATGAAGATTACAGCTCCAGCGATAAAACTTCATGCGGTGGAGAAGAAGTGGAAACAGAAGATGTTCTTACTACAGATATGATGAGAAAATGGTATCCAATCCAATCAAGATTTTCCCCTTCTACAACCTCTACTTTTTCCTTCTGTTGGCGTAAACGAAATGCAAAGTACCAATGATTCTTTAAGTTTCTTCTGCTGCTTGGCGATGAATTTTTCAAAGTATTAGTTGAAGAAACAAATAAATTTGGACGTAAATGTGATTCTAAATATGAATGAACTGTTTATGTCGGTTTATTTGGAGATCAAAATGACAATGTTAGATCGATCTTTTAGAATAGTTTTGTAGCACTAGATAAGAATATAAAACATATCAATTAACGCGTCTTGATTAAAATGTGTAAGGAAAATTTAAACTAAACAAAAAAACATAATAAAACTAACGGTAACATCAAAAGATACAACCATAATGATAACAAAACGACAATATAAAAAAACTTATATTTTAAAAGCGAATGTTTAAATTAAATAATATGTTTTATAAGATATTAAAAAGTTAGAAATATATCTCAAAAAAATGACTTTTTTGTTATAGAAAGTGTAATTTTGTATAAGTAAACGTAGCAAAACATTTTATTTAAAACGAAAAGATTGTTTTAATTAAAACGTGTTTAATTTTTTTTGTGATTACATTATATGAATTACAGAATAAATAATAATTTTTTTCCTGTGGATTTTTTTTTAGATTCATCAAACAACAATGGTGATTATCGATTGCCTGTAAAATAACAATCGCGTTCGTGGAGAAAAAATCGTTAACTTGAAAATAATTTGGTTAATAATTAAGTTTCTTTATTATTATGGTTTTACTGCTGTGACGAGATTAAAATTTATTTCTTTATCTTCTGTCATATATAATAATATATATTTTCTGCGTCATTACTACTGTGGTGTTATTTATTCTTTTCCAGCTACGGGTAGAGTTAGACGGTATCTCATTAACTTAATCTTTTATCGTCTTGGCGCTTTTCTTTAGATTTACGTTATCATTTCGCATAACAAAGCTTGCGATCCTTCTCCAAAAAAGCTGTGCTAGCCGTTGCTTTGTTTTGTTACAAGAAGACCAGCGTAACAATTTATTCTTGGAGGAACCTGATTTTCTCATAACAAACGCTTGAAGTAAATCGTATAACAAATATTGATGAATTGGCAACACTGTTGCAACATACTGTACATAACCACCGTACTTATTACATGGCGCAGTGAGAAAAAGGTAACCACGTGCAAGAAATAACTAGACGATACTCACCAAAGATTTAAAAATATTGCAAATACTAAACTATAAAATACCACAAAATGAAATTCCGAGGAATTTCGCCTATGATTATTTCGGAAAATCTGGCAGAAAATTGGAAATTTTAAAAGCAGCGATTTATAACGTATCTACAAGCTACCGAATTAATAAAAAAAAAAGAAAATCAAACAAAATGTGTACAGCTATTAACCCTGATTGGAGACGAAGGTATGCGTACTTATAATACTTTTATGAAGGATAAAATAAATTAGAAAATTTCTTAGAAAAATTTGATGTACATTTTAATTCAAAACGAAATCTAACATATGATCGACACAAATTTTTAACATGCAAACAAAAAGATGGGCAAACGATTGAACAGTACATTACGGAGTTGAAAAATTTAGCTCTAAATTGTAAACTAAATAAACTGAAAGGTAGCCTAATAAAAGACATACTGATCTGTGGGTTTGATTGGAACACATGAGAGAAATATTGCTCAGGTAAGATAAAGAGTCTTTAGCCATTAAATTATGCCTCAATACGGAAAATACTCGAGATCAATACAAGAAAATATCAAATGGTGGAAAAGCAACATTGACGTTGTACATGATAAGAAACATCAACAAGCTGCACAGTTCATATAAACGTCCTTCAAGCAGTTACTCAAACTCATCTAACAAAAGTAATCCAAAAAAACAAAGAAAATGCTACAAGTGTTCCTAGAAATATGAGTATGGTAAATGTCCGGCTTATGGTAAAACCTGTAGGAAATGTGGTAATATAAACCATTTTGCTAATGTTTGTCAAAATAGAGTAAGTAATAATAGAAAAAAACATTCATGTAGTTAGTAGTGATAAAGATACAGATGATTTTGAATGTGTCGGTACAATAGAAAATCAAATCAGTACAGTTTCTAAGGAATCATGGTTTACAATACTAAATATAAACAATTATGACATAAAATTTAAATTGAACACTGGGGTAGTAGCTAACATCATCCCTGTAAGTGTTTTTAACTCGCTTAAGTTTGAAAAAAGTATAATGAAAAATACAAACAAACAATTATGCTCTTATACACAAGATTACATACCAATAATAGGTCAATGTATTTTAAAATGCACATATAAAGATAAGGTTAAAGATCTTTTATTTTATATATTTTATGTCATGTGAGCGCCGAATGGATTAACTCTATAGTTATATTTAAAAAAAGTAATGGTCAACTTCGGATTTGTTTAGATCCTTCTGATCTTAATAAAGCTATTAAGACATTATTTCCAGTTACCAACCTTAAATGAATTAACAATTAAGTTAACAGGTGCAAAGTATTTTACAACCTTGGACGCAACTTAAGAATTTCTTCAAATAAAATTAGACGAGGAAAGCTCTAAGTTGTGTACTTTTACTGGTTACCTTACGGGTTAATAACTTCTGGCAAAATATATCAAGAAAAAATCTATGAAATTCACGGTAATTTAGACGGGGTTAGTATTTATATAGATGGTATAATAATAGCGGGTAAAACGATAGAAAAACACAATTCGAGATTAGCTAACTTATTAAAAATTGCTTCAGCACATAATTTAAGGTTTAATAAAAATAACAGTTTTTGGCCAAAGAAGTACAATGCATGGATCAGAAAATATCAAAGGAAGAAATAGAGGTTGACAAATACAAAGTTAAAGCTATTACAATAATGCAAACGCCACAAAACGTGGAAGAAATGCAAAGATTTCTTGGTTGGGTAACTTACGTGGGTAAATTTATAAAAAAATAAGAGGAAAAAACAGCACCTTTAAGAACCCTAAGTTCACATTTAACTGGGAAAATGAAGATGCTTTAACAATTTGAAAAGCATGATTAGTAAAAAATCGTTATCTACAATTTTTTAACATTAATAATTCTAGTACTATTTCAGTTGATGCATCTAACGGTATGGGAGCAATTCATCTTGCAGAATGGTAAACCTTGTAGAAACAAATCATAAACCTCTCTTGCAAATCATAAAAAAGGCTTTAAGCCAATGTCCACCTGTTACAAATCAGAAAGTATGATTTTAAAGTGGTGTATAAGCCAGGTAAAGAGCTACATATTAGCTGACACTTTGTCTAAAGCATTCATAAAGGATCAGTATTTTAACGATAATTCAGAGAAAAATGAACAAATATGCTTAATTTCTATGAATCTAAATGTATGTGATAAAAAATTAAAACAATTTATTGATTAATCAATGAATGGCCAAATAACAAAAAATCTAACACAAAAATTAAAATTTTGGTATAAATTTAGAAATAAATTAACTAGTTGTACCAAAATGTTGTAGAAAAGACATTCTGGAAAGACTTCATTATAGTCATTCTAGCATAAACAAAACTGTAAGCAAAACAAACTTGTCTTTATATTGGCTTGTAATGAATAAATGCATACAGAATATGATTCTGGCTTGTCACAGTTTTCAACAATTTTAAAATTCTCAACCACGTGAACCTTTGATATCTGATGAAATCGTAAAATTACCTTTTTATAAAATAGCGTGTGACCAAGGTGATACATATTTATTAGTCACAGACTACTATTCAAAATTCAAAATGTAGAAGTTGTAAACTTAAAAATGAATTTGTCAAGCAACAATGTTATAGACAAATTAAACGCTGTGTTTGCACGATTTGGTATACCTAGAATAGTATGTACAGAAATGGTCTTGAATTTTCTAGCTATCAATATAAAAATTTTGCAAAGCTATGGGAGTTTGATCACACTACATCATCTCCCAAATATCCACAATCAAATGGTCATCTTGAACCTGCGATACAAACAGTAAAAAAAAAACTCTTAAAAAAGTATATTAGACAAAAAAGATCCTTATCTAGCGTTACTAGATTTAAGAAACACTCTATTAGATGGTAGCAATTCACCAGCTAACATACTAATAAATCGTAATTTAAGAACTGTATTGCCGCAAGCAAATAGCTTTTTTAAACCTCAATTGTATGATAAACAAAAATTTAACAAACGTATTGATAACTCAATTAAAAAGCAGAATAATTATTATAACCGAAAAAGTGTTAAAAAGCTTAAAGAATTAAGAAATAATTGTAGAGTTAGAGTACAAATAATTCCTAATAAAATTTGGAAATTAGGGAGAATAATTAACAAGGTTAATATAAGATCATATAGAATCCGACTGGATGATGGCTCAATTTTAATTTGAAATAGAAAATTTATAAAACCCATTCAATAACAAAATTGAAACACTATCCAATAATACATTTGTTAAAAAATAAATCTCCATACAAGATAAAAATCGCAAATATGTTCAAGTGTTTGTAGAGGACCAAGTTGATGTAGAAGAACATTGTCAGATCAATTTGATTTAAATTCTCAAAATAAAAATATAACCTGCAAAGGAAGGATGGTTAGAATTCCAACACGTTTAAACTATTATGTATCTTAGATATAGATACTAGAATGTATATAGTATTAAAGTTTAGTGTTTTAATTAAACAGAAAAATAATTTAACAAAAGATGCTTCAAGTGAATCGTGTAACCAAAAACGGTTAACCTAAATCGTTTATCCAAGAATGGTTCAACTGAATCTATCCAAAAATGGTTAAACTGAATCGATGAACCAAAAATGAATAATTCAATTGTAAATTAACCGGTTAACCAATAAAAAATGATTTGATTAACCATTTAACCGAGTCGATTCAACACCTCTAATATAAACCCACTGTCAAAAAAGTTAAGCGAAAAGCAAACAACTATCAACGAGAGAACGTAACAAATTTCCGACCGATAACAAAAAAAATTCAGTAAATATTAGGCACAATTAAAGACACGGCCAGATAAGGTAAATCGATTAAACGTTAACAACTGTATACTACTACTCTTGTTTTCCAAAGAGATAAAAACATTTAGTAAATTTTAATAATTAGCAACCAATAACAGAATCAAAATATCGATCAAGGAATAACAATTACATGCAGTCTTTAGTTTTTGACCATCAAAACGCGATCTTTTAACATTAAAATAATAACGTAAGACTTATCCCTAAATGTAGTTTTTAAACATAGTAGCTAGTACCAATTGCTACTTTGGTAAATTATCTTTTATACTTACAAGGTGTAGGGAGTTTATTAAGGGATAGTACCTCTAGATTCACGATTGTCTGATTTTGGGAACAGCACAAAATCCCAACTCTCACTTATGTCTCCTAGAAGCTGTGTATACAAGAACACACTCAAAAACTGTGTCGGCACACAGACAAAACTAAGTGAGGGGAGCACCGCAGGTATTATATTGTTCTTAATAGAGCCGCTAAACAATTAAGATAAGATAGGATCTAGTAAGATGGAAGTGCTTTAGAGATAGTTTGGCGGTCTAAGACACGATGACGGAAAAACCAGAGATAGGGCCAACCCTAGCATTCCAAGTTGCAGCCGACTATATCCATTCGCCAATCCAGATGGCAAGCGTGGCGTTTTAAAACCGTTTTTAAAAACGTTTTTCAACCCCCCCCCCCCGGTTTAGGGTAGGGTGTCAGACAAACAACATTCAATATAAGAAAACTCTCATCAGAAAGTAAATTAATAGGATTAGAAGAAGTATCAAGTATAAAATCGGATAGTAGAAGTTAGCAAGATAAGGAGAAAAGCAGCTCGTGACACTAAAATCCGGAATCATACTATACTGAAGAGAAGAAGATACTAACATAAACGGAGTAAAACTTTTCAAACCAAAGAATTGCTTTTTATATAACGACAATTAACTCAATAAGTGCTAGAATAATATACATAAATATAAAGTTATCAAGGAGATATGAATTGAAAATTATTCAAGTATATGTCCCAAACAAGAACCACTCAGAAGAAGAAGTTGGAAACCTGTACGAAAACATAGAAACAGCCACATTAGAAAGTAAAACACACTTTTTGTTTATAATGAGCAATTTCAATGCGAAACGGAGGACAAACACTTATGATTATAAGCGACTTTCGGCTTAGACCGCGTCGTGGTTAAACACCCAGACTTAGGCTTGGTTCTAGTTTTTCCTTGAGAGCCAAACCAATAAGTAGAACTTTACGTTTTTGCCGTATTGTCATTCGTAAACCCAAACAAACTGCAAACTGGCAAAGGCCAAGTTCTGCTTCTTGTTTTGGCTCTCAAGGAGAGACTAGGACCCAGCCTAAGCCTGGGTGTTTAACTAGGACGCGGTTTAAACCGAAAGTTGCTTATAATCATAAACATAACAACCGCGAAAGCTTAAGATTTGATAAACAAATATAAATTATATTTTTTATAAAATATGAGTATAAAAAAAACAAAAGTTTGAAATTACGTTTGTCTGGTATGAGATTAATTTAGTCAAACATTTACTGTACAAATTTCTTCAAACTTTATATAGAACTAAGCCTGTGCTAAATTAATTAGGAAAAAACCCTAAGCAGTTGTCAATAAAGTATCTGCTGAAACAAAAAAATTGATTATATTTTGAAAATATATTTAATTGGCTATTTAGCTGTAATAACGTAAAAATAATGTAATTTAATTAACGGTCGCATAAATTTAAGTATACAACGTTTAGATAGAATTTACATAAATGAGACCGCTTGCTGAGTAGTTTTAAAATAACCTATATAATCTATCTTTTCTCAAATATATACATTTTTTTGCGTGTAACTTCTACTAAAGTTGTTTAAATTAGTTTATGTTTATTATCGACATATTAATTTATTAAACTTTTTGTTTGGCGTTTTTCTGAACGATAAATATTAGATATTTAAAATGATTAAAAAATAAGCTAAAAAAACCTGTAAGATTTCATATTTTGTTTTATGGGTACGTATTATTATTTGTAAATTTTTGATGTATTATTTACCATTTGTTACTCATATAAATTAGATTAATCGTTTCCTAAATTTAAAATCATATTTAAATATTGTTTAATAGATGCAATTATTTTGGTTGACAAACTCAAATGAGCAAATTTGTTGCCAAAATTATATTACTTTAGTAAAATTCTTTTTTTGTTTCAGAAACACAAATTTCTAAAGATTATATTTTTAACATACTTTATTAACCTTATCAAGATTGAAAACTCATTATTAAATTAATAGTTTTTAGTAACACAGGTAAACACAAATTTAGTAACAGAAATATGGATGTGTTTTTTATATATGATTTTATCCCAAAATAGAAAATAGTTCTATTTAGGCAAATTTTACCAGAAAAACTGTATCAAAATAAGAAGGCCTTGAATGAAAAATTATTCATGTCGCAGACAGCAGATTTGTTACGTTTGTCAAAATCAGCATAGTTACAGGAAATCCGTCATGTTGTTAAATTCAATCTGTAATAACATTTTTAAGTGTAAAAAAATTATATTGTGGAAATGTTTCTACAATTTCATGACATTTGTAGAAAATATGTAATAGGTGAAAAAAAAATATTAGTACAAAGATGGTGCAGACAGTTTAACAAAGACAGGACAAACGTTCACAATGAAGGACATATTCTGTTCGTAGAAATTGTTAATGTAACGTTCCAAAATTACATTAACAATCTCTTCGGGGAAAAAAACATTTTTTCTAAAATTTCCGTTTTTTCCAAACTCTCTCACAAACTTTTGTACACTAACTTTTTTAATCGGTACTTTAAAAAATTCGAATTTTGCTGTTGCTCCCAAACGCATTTCTAAAGAAGACGTTTTATGTGCAGTTGAATGTTCTATGAGACATCTTCCTTGCCACATCTCAAATCCAATTCGCACTTACACTAGCTAAGTTTTCTAAATTTATCATTTCTAAATTGAAAGACTTAGCTTTGACAAGTTTTATACCAGCCAACAATGGCAATGTTACTGTTGTCTTGAACCAAACTGATCACGCTAACGAAATTCATTTTATTATATCATAGGAAACGTACAATTCTTTAACTCAAAGTCCCACTGTAAAGTTTGAACGTGAGGTCAGTCAAATCATCAAATCTTCTAATATACTTCTTGAAATGAAATTTCGACGTACCTGTTTGTATTTTTAGCTGGTGATGGGCTTACCGGCTACTTTTTGGTAACAGGTCAATTGGCGACGGTTACTTTTAAGTTACCGTTACTTTTACAAGCGACCGATATCACTTCTAACTCGAAACTAAAAAAAAAGTAAAAATTTTGACAACGCAGACAATGAAAAACTTAATAATTTGACCAATAACCGTGCAGTAGTTACGGAATCACCGGTAGCTGGTTTTGTATTTCTATTAGTCGCTAATATTTTAGTGATCAACAAGTAACAGCGACAAAGTCACCGGTAACGATATTTTGCCTATCACTATTCAAAACCACTTCGTCTCTACGGACTTCCCAAAATCTATAAACCTTTTTGACCAGTTGTCAGTACTATCCTGTATTCTACTTACAAGCTAGCTAAATATTTGTCTTTCTCGCTATTTTACTCAACCTTTAGAAACTACAAAGTTTAGATCCCAGGAACTTCTTGTGAGTTTAATGTTAATTTAATTTTTTCCAAAGTCGCTACTATGACAGAGATTTGGTTTTTCTTATTAATAAATGTTTATAATACAATTACTTCCAATTAAATAATAAGTTTTAAAAACAAGCGCCTTTCCTGTATCTTTTCTTGTTCTTAACATTTTAATGAAATCTTTTGAAATTTAAGATGTGGTTTAGGTAAGTTTTTTAATTATCTAAACAACCATCAAATCAAATTCATTATGGAAATCAAAAACAATGGTTCTTTCCCATTTTTCAATGTTTTTTTGACACCAAAATCTGACCAACTTTTGGGCCATTCCTTTTATTGCAAACGCATCTAGACGGACATATTATCTACATGTACCTTACATTGTTATGTTAAAAATTTTACATTGCTCATCGCCTAGTATAAATTTTTCATTGTTAATTCTAAAGTCAGTTGGTAACATTAGAGTTATTTTTCTTCTTGTCAAGTTGTGACTGTCTTCGACAACCAAGACGTTAAGCCTAGTATTTTCATAAAGAATATAACAAAACTTCGCCTATAAAGCTATATTAATACACCTGTATTTAATTTAAAATTAACTATCAATTGGAAAAATTGGTTGTAAAAAAGTTAGCCCTATTTGTGATACCACGGCAGTATACTTATTTATTTATTAAAAGGATTTAGAAATTGTTGCATTTTTACTTCTTAACACTCTTTACTGTCGATCGTATGTACAGGACTGAGTAAACGATTATTTGTTATTGCAAGTGGTTCATGTATTTTTTAACGTATAGATTATTGAAGCTTGAGACTTTTTTTCAATTTATATCAGTTTCATATGACATAAGATAAAATTTAATTTTAATCACATACATTTTTAAAGTTTTATTTTCCTAATAGTACAGTGTGTTGTTAAACTCAAACGTGCAGTATATCTATAATTGGATTTGTTGATTATTGAGATATATCGTGTACGGATATTTGTTTGACTTCATATTTTTACAGACGTCAATGTTAAAAATTAATTTATGTCTTGTTAGTTTTATATGTGTACTAACATTAGAATGTCTTCCGGGTTTGGACCGTGTCATAGTTGCAACCGGAGCTGCCAACGTTTCGCCCACTTTCGTAAGGGGCTTCATCAGGGCGTGAGATAAATCGCAAAACTCAAACAAGCAATCGAAATCTAACTAAGAACTTCTCAAAAGTTAGGTTATCCACTTGTAAAACAAGCCATAACCTAAACTATGAAAAGGTAAGAAAGAAAACGATAACCTGAAAAAGCAAACGAAAATCTAACAAAGAACCACTACCGAGTTAGGTAATCAACTTGTGAACCAAGCCAGATTCTAAACTCCGTAGAAGTGACTTAAGAAGAAATGGTCTCCGTATTTAAAGGAAAAGGCTCGTCACGGATGATTAAGCTCGACCCTGATTGGGTTACGGTTGCTGGGGGGCGTGTTTTTGATAAATGACTAATAACCGGGAACCAAAGAGAGGATAGCTCAAAACCATGATCGCGATTGAAGTTATTGGGGTGTTTGATGATTTCTATGCTTTCTCGGAATTTCCTGTTGAAAAAGAATGGAGATTTGGCAATCAACGAAACATTATCAAAATCTATCTTGTGACCTGTAGTAAAATGATGTTCAGCGACCGCAGACTTGGAAATATACCTTTTCCTTATACAACGATCATGTTCTGAAATGCGAGTAATGACGGAACGACCGGTTTCACCAATGTAGACTAAACCACAAGAACAGGGAATTTGGTATACACCTTGAGATGAAAGTGTAGGAAATTTGTCTTTGGGAGAAGGAAGAATCTGAGAGATTTTGCCTGTCGAGTTGAATATGGGTTTAATACCATTCTTACGAAGGAGTTTCCCTATTTGATCTGTAACCTTGTGAATGTAGGGTAAAAAGGCCAATTTCGGGTTGGATTCGGGAGTAGAAATGTCCTTAGGTAATCGAGTACGTGGATGTAAACGACGATTAATAACTCTATAAATATCTCGCTTTACATAACCATTGTTCACTAAGGTTCTAGTAAGATGACGGAGTTCTGAGTCTAGATTCTCAGGTTGACAAATAGAAAAGGCACGATGGACCAAAGATTCAATGACAGAACGTTTCTGTGCAGGATGATGATGAGACGAAGCATGAAGGTATCTGTCCGTATGGGTGGGTTTGCGATAAACAGAATGGCCTAGAAGTCCGTCGGGCTTACGAGTCACAAGAACGTCAAGAAATGGAAGAGAACCGTTACTTTCGATCTCCATAGTAAATTTGATATCTGAGTGTTGATTGTTAAGATGATCAAGAAACTTAGACAATTCAAGATGACCATGAGACCAAACAATAAACGTGTCGTCAACATATCTAAACCACACTTTAGGTTTTAATATTGATGATTCCAAAGCAACCGTTTCAAAGGATTCCATAAAAATGTTAGCTACAACAGGTGATAGAGGAGAACCCATAGCAGCACCAGAAACTTGTTCGTAAAACATATTATCAAATTGGAAGTAAGTAGAGGATAGACACTTTTCAATAAGAGGAACCAAACTCAAGTCCTTGCCATGTTGAGACAGAATCTGTTTGATGATAATAAGCGAATCCTTAATAGGTCGAGCTTAATCATCCGTGACGAGCCTTTTCCTTTAAATACGGAGACCATTTCTTCTTACGTCACTTCTACGGAGTTTAGAATCTGGCTTGGTTCACAAGTTGATTATCTAACTCGGTAGTGGTTCTTTGTTAGATTTTCGTTTGCTTTTTCAGGTTATCGTTTTCTTTCTTACCTTTTCATAGTTTAAGTTATGGCTTGTTTTACAAGTGGATAACCTAACTTTTGAGAAGTTCTTAGTTAGATTTCGATTGCTTGTTTGAGTTTTGCGATTTATCTCACGCCCTGATGAAGCCCCTTACGAAAGTGGGCGAAACGTTGGCAGCTCCGGTTGCAACTATGACACGGTCCAAACCCGGAAGACATTCTAATGTTAGTATAGATTCCGGCCGTGGAAGCCTTCGCTATTACATTAACAATCTCTACGGGGAGAATATTTCTTCTAAAACCTCCGTATTTTCCAAACTTCGCCACAAACTCGTCAAACTTTTGTGCAATTTAACCTTTCTTAGTCGCTGTCGTGACCACAACATCATTCCTGCATTCCTCAAAATTAAGTTCCACATTCAGACACGTTCTTCTAAAAACATCCTACACCGTGCTAGTCTAGCGTTGATACGCGAACGGATTAAGCAAACTAGGCGAGAGTTAGACACCATTTCGAAACAACTCTTTTATCTTCATCTTGAGTTGGCCAACACTCTATCCCCGGATGATTGGAAATTCTTTGACAACATTACTTACCAGCAGTCTGATACCACTCTACGACTAACCACTGAAGGTCATCTCAAAAAGTTTCAATTATTGGAATCCAAGAATCGTAAAGTTTCATCTACTACTAACTCAGTAAAGACGGTTGTCAATTTATTTAGTTCGGTTCTCACTTCAGAACAGGAATCGGTGCTCTCTAAGGGTTTGAATTTTGCGGTTGCTCCCAAACGTA
Source organism: Aquatica leii (assembly GCA_035610365.1). NCBI lineage: Eukaryota > Metazoa > Arthropoda > Insecta > Coleoptera > Lampyridae > Aquatica > Aquatica leii. The sequence continues at coordinate 38,906,752 of CM069435.1, read as the reverse complement.
TTCCTAAAGAAGATATTCTATGTGCTGTTGAGTCTTCTATAAGACATCTTCCTCGCCACATCTCAGATCCCATTCGTATTAACACTGGCAAAATCCTTGAATCATCTAAAATTCCTAAATCCAACATTTCTAAGTCGGAAGAGTCAGCTCTAAAAAGTCTTCGTAAGAACCCTGATATTATTGTTCTTCCAGCCGACAAAGGCAACGCCACTGTAGTTTTGAATCAAATTGATTATGTTACGAAAATCAATTCTATTTTGTCTGAGGAAACTTACGCTCTTCTAACCCATAACCCCACTTCGAGGATTGAACGCGAGGTTAGCCAAATCATCAAATCTTCCAATCTACCTCCTGAAACTAAACGTCGACTTACCCCATCAGATTCTAAGCCACCTCGTCTATACGGACTTCCCAAAATTCACAAACAAGGTATTCCTTTTCGACCTATCGTTAGTACCATCCAATCTCCTACTTACAAGCTAGCCAAGTTCTTGTCCAACATTCTTTGCGAGTTTACAGGTAAAACCTCTTCTCACATCCTCAACTCTCAGCATTTTATTCAACGTCTAGAAACTATAAAACTTGAACCCCAAGATCTTCTCGTGAGCTTTGATGTTACTTCACTTTTTACTAAAGTTCCTATTAAGGATTCGCTTATTATCATCAAACAGATTCTGTCTCAACATGGCAAGGACTTGAGTTTGGTTCCTCTTATTGAAAAGTGTCTATCCTCTACTTACTTCCAATTTGATAATATGTTTTACGAACAAGTTTCTGGTGCTGCTATGGGTTCTCCTCTATCACCTGTTGTAGCTAACATTTTTATGGAATCCTTTGAAGCGGTTGCTTTGGAATCATCAATATTAAAACCTAAAGTGTGGTTTAGATATGTTGACGACACGTTTATTGTTTGGTCTCATGGTCATCTTGAATTGTCTAAGTTTCTTGATCATCTTAACAATCAACACTCAGATATCAAATTTACTATGGAGATCGAAAGTAACGGTTCTCTTCCATTTCTTGACGTTCTTGTGACTCGTAAGCCCGACGGACTTCTAGGCCATTCTGTTTATCGCAAACCCACCCATACGGACAGATACCTTCATGCTTCGTCTCATCACCATCCTGCACAGAAACGTTCTGTCATTGAATCTTTGGTCCATCGTGCCTTTTCTATTTGTCAACCTGAGAATCTAGACTCAGAACTCCGTCATCTTACTAGAACCTTAGTGAACAATGGTTATGTAAAGCGAGATATTCATAGAGTTATTAATCGTCGTTTACATCCACGTACTCGATTACCTAAGGACATTTCTACTCCCGAATCCAACCCGAAATTGGCCTTTTTACCCTACATTCACAAGGTTACAGATCAAATAGGGAAACTCCTTCGTAAGAATGGTATTAAACCCATATTCAACTCGACAGGCAAAATCTCTCAGATTCTTCCTTCTCCCAAAGACAAATTTCCTACACTTTCATCTCAAGGTGTATACCAAATTCCCTGTTCTTGTGGTTTAGTCTACATTGGTGAAACCGGTCGTTCCGTCATTACTCGCATTTCAGAACATGATCGTTGTATAAGGAAAAGGTATACTTCCAAGTCTGCGGTCGCTGAACATCATTTTACTACAGGTCACAAGATAGATTTTGATAATGTTTCGTTGATTGCCAAATCTCCATTCTTTTTCAACAGGAAATTCCGAGAAAGCATAGAAATCATCAAACACCCCAATAACTTCAATCGCGATCATGGTTTTGAACTATCCCCTCTTTGGTTCCCGGTTATTAGTCATTTATCAAAAACACGCCCCCCAGCAACCGTAACCCAATCAGGGTCGAGCTTAATCATCCGTGACGAGCCTTTTCCTTTAAATTCGGAGACCATTTCTTCTTAAGTCACTTCTACGGAGTTTAGAATCTGGCTTGGTTCACTAGTTGATTACCTAACTCGGTAGTGGTTCTTTGTTAGATTTTCGTTTGCTTTTTCAGGTTATCGTTTTCTTTCTTACCTTTTCATAGTTTAGGTTATGGCTTGTTTTACAAGTGGATAACCTAACTTTTGAGAAGTTCTTAGTTAGATTTCGATTGCTTGTTTGAGTTTTGCGATTTATCTCACGCCCTGATGAAGCCCCTTACGAAAGTGGGCGAAACGTTGGCAGCTCCGGTTGCAACTATGACACGGTCCAAACCCGGAAGACATTCTAATGTTAGTATAGATTCCGGCCGTGGAAGCCTTCGCTATTACAGTTTTATATGTGTTTTATTTGTATTGCTTTAGTGTTCTAAAGGTGTGAACGAGCACCTGTAATTCGTTTTGTTCTTGTTTTTTCAAACGGTTATAATTTACACATCGAAAACAGGGTGATTTGTGGTAGTTGTTACCCACGCTACTCTTCAATACCATAGTTGCTGCTGATTTCTTTTATTAGTGAGTTAAGTTTGCACTTCTGCTAAGTGCCTGTTACAACATTTACAAAATCTTATAATAAATAAGAAAACTTCTTTGTAAAAATAACATTAAACCTATAAAATCTCTCAGATTCTTTCTTCTCTTAAGGCTAAAATTGCGACACTTTCATCTCAAAGTGCTCATGTGGTTTAGTCTACACTAGGGAAACTAGTCATTTTGTCATCACACGCATTTCAAAACATGATCGTTGTAAAAAAAAAGTTTATTTCAAAATCGGGTGTTGCTGAACATTGTTTTACCACACCATAGCAGTGACCCTAAAACGTGGTCAAAATTCTAAATTTTCAATAGTTAGAATTGCCTAAATAAACATTATTAACACAAACATTATTGCTTGAAACTTATAAAGATACAGTTATTTGAAGGTTGACTGTCATGATGTGCAATATACAGGTAGTTAAACAACATTGAGCAAACGTAGTGCTTGTGTGCAACAACAAAGAATTTAGGTGTTGTTTTAAAAAATTAAATTGATGTAAATGTAGGAAATATAAATTTGTTTTAAGTTATAAAATTATTCTGACGAGGTCCGATTCATTTTTTTTCAAGACGATATACTTTAATATATATAAAATAAGAGCAAAAAAATTGTCTGCAGAAAATTGCCGCTTAAAAAGCAATAATCATTTGATCAGAGCTATGTACCATTGAGGCGCACCAGATTTATGTGTCGCGTCGCGTTATTTGAAATGTAACTTTTGTTTACATTTTCCAACTGTTGATTTAAAAACTACAAAAGATCGTGTCTAGTTTTCTGGTGGGTTTTTGAATAGCGTTGAAACAAATTATATCTTGAGAATAGAAAAAGACAATTATTAACTTAGTGACTCTTCTCCCCATTGAATAACATGTATGTGTCATATTTGTCTTAATTACTGGCAATAATACAGTTTCTCCAAAAACAGGTGGGGAATTGCATAACATTTGGCAAGGGCAGAAGGGAATTGATACCACTACAAAATGCAATACGTTTTGCAAGTTATAGGAAAACGATTTTTGAATGACGCCGGCAACCAAACAAAGAATATAGAATTATCGTTATTTTAGCGATTCTTTGACACGTTAGCAAAAAAGTGGAAGAACTGGACAATTTTTCTCTAAATATAATGCTCACTGGTTAGACCAGGAATTTCGATTTTTGCTTCTGTCAGCTTAGGAAAACGTGAACAAAGTGTTTTATCAACATCTAGTGCGCCTAGTCTATTGGTAGACCAAAAGTTTCATTTGAAGAAAGTAGTAAGTGAAATAAACGCCGGAAGACTAAAAAAACTCAGCAAAAAACTAATCCGGCAACAATTAATTAGGCTGCTCAAATAAGCCTACAATCAAAAGGTCAAACAGATACAACAAAACTTATTATTGAAACTGTACTCCCACACGAGCTTCAACAATTAGAAAAATCTTGCAAAAAAGAAAAAAATGTTGTCCTATATTTATCAGATAAAGCGTTATCATTATATATTGATGCAAAACTGTCTGAAATTCAATATTCAAAACTGAAGTTAGATGCAATAGAACAACACACTGACATATATTCCAGTTATCAACACATAAAGCGGTAAAAAAATAGTGTTATCCAGGTAAAGAGCGCATTACAATCACAGAGTTGCGTGTGGAGGTAAAATTGCAGAGGCTGCTAGACCACGCAGCATCACCTTTCCTTTTGGCACAAAAAAAATTTAAAAATCGCCAAAGTCACCGGAAGCAGTGAGTTAGTGCTAATATCAAAATAGGGATATAATGGCAGTACAGATCACAGTAAATTCAAACAAAAATATGAGGAAAATGTAGCAGATATTTATATTTTTATTACTTCCTTTGTTTCATTGCAATTGTATAGCCTAAATGCTACATAACAAAAGATTATTTTATAGAAAAATTTACGTACATTATCTGCTTGTTATTGTAAACCGATCGAGATACAATATACAGAGGAAGCCACCGAGTTATCGCAAGGTGCAATTGTTTACCTTAAAAGTTAAAACAAAGCCTTGATAGACGAGAAAGAAATTTTTGTTTCGCATCAGATGATGTTAACTATGATTGATGGAAAGGTCTGTAACGCAGTTACATCTACGTCTTCATCTAAAAGATGCTACTCATGCAAAACAAACGACACAGTTGTAAAGCGGGAAGTTGATGTTATGACATATCTGTTTGGTTTGTCTACGTTACATGCTTGGGTTCGCTATTTTAAATTGTTATTGCACATTTCTTATTGTCTTGAATCTAAGAAATGGCAAACGCGGATTAGAGACAACGAAACAGTAAAGGTGCAAAACCTAGAAATTAAAAGACAATTCAAGTGTGAGCTTGGATTGTTGGTTGATCACGTAACGCCTAGAGATAGTAGGACCTCAAATAACGTATACACGGTAAGGAAATTCTGCAAAAATCCCAAAGTATCAGCTCTTGGCCAAAATTTAGTTAACACATGTGGGTTTATCTTGCAGATCAGGGTTTAAACTAATTGCCGATGTATTTGATAAATATGCACTATAGAATCTTAAACTTTATATACTACTCCAAAGATGCAAATTGAAATGTCTTACGTGCCTGGAAAAAAACAATAACCCTGAGATTACGAATATAAACAACTCGGCTTAAACTGATATTTACCACTCCGAAGATGCAAGATGCAATGTGTTGCAAAAAGGCAGTCTGCTTGGGTTCACAAACGACAATACGACAAAGACCAAGTTCTACTTCTTAGTTTAGAGAGACTAAGATCTAACCTAAAAAATCTGGGTGTTCAACTACGACGCGGTCTAAGCCGAAAGTTGCTTATTATCGTTAAATATGCACTAGACACAACAAAATTGAATGTGCAACAATATCCTTGGTACTAGATGCTCGCTAGTGTTCATGAGATTTTAATTCATGAAGCGCAGATTACTGCAATTAGGCCTCCAGCATTTGGACAGCTTTCCAAAGAAATAAAAAATCTTAAAAATGTAAAGATAAGGATTTAAAATTATTAAGGAAAAGCCATACCAGAAAAGTTTCGACAAAAGGAACAAATGAAGATTTACTTAATCTACTGCTAATTTTGTCAAATCCACTAATTATATCGATTAAATTACCGAGAGCTCTACCAGAACCTGTGAAGTGCCTTTTGATCTGTCAAGAACATTGTTAGCCGACGAGGCTAGTGCTTCTACCCAAACTAATAAAAGTGACGACAGTACGTTATATTAAATTATTATTACTTATGTGTTTTTTGTATATGTATATTTGTTGTTATAAAATTACAGATTTAACAAAAATTTAATTTTTTGTTGACTTAATTTTATTTTAATCCCATTAAACAACCAAAACAATCTTTGTAGAACACCTCTTTTTATTATGTATTCTTCTTTCACAATCACTTCAGCTAGTGCACACCAATATTGTGCCATGCGGAACAAATTTTCTACAGAAAGCATTCCTGTTCATTGTTTGATATTTCTTAACCAGAACTGTTGTTTTCTTCCGATACCTCGCTTTCCTTCAATTTTTCCTGTTAATATTAGTTGTAGTAGGTGATAATTGACGTTTCTTAGAACATTACTGAGATAAGAAATCTTTCTATAGTTGATAGTTAACATTTTTTTTATTAGTTTGTGCCCTTCGGAGAACCTTTTCGTTGGTTACTTGTTGAACCCATAAAAAGCGCAACATTCTCCTGTGCAATCACATTTCAAACGCCTTAAACCCATTCATTGTTGCAATCTTCAACGTCCATGTCTCCGTTTCATACAGCAGCACAGTACATATGTAGCATTGACTCATATGTTGGCGCAGTTTTAAATTTTAGTTGTCGTTACATAAAAACGATCTCATTTTATTAAATGTAGTGCGAGCCAGTTCAAATCGGCGTTTTACCTTGATATTAAGGCTTAGATCTAATCTTATAATGCTACCGAGGTACTTGAACTTTGTGACACGTTGAATCTGATGTCCGTCAAAATATAGTGCAGCGTTATTTTAATTTTGGCGGGTAATTATCTTGAACTTAGTTTTTTTCGATATTTATTTTGAATAACGGTGGTGTCTGCATACCTGATTGTCGTAATAGACCATCCATTTATCTTCACGTCTAGTTCGGGTATACTTTTTAAGACTTTTTTTAAAAATTTCATCTGAGTATACACCCTTGTCGTACTTCTCTTTGTATACTGACCTCGTTGGTTGTTATTTTTCTTATTCTAACTTTAGCTGTTTGTCACTAGTATAGGTTTCGTATTAGTTTTATATCCTTTCCATCGACGCCGGTGTTTTTTAATTTCTGTATTAGTATGTCATGCTGTACTATATCAAACGCCTTTTCGTAGTCTATAAAACAGGCAAATACGTCTTTTCGTTGATCCCGACGTTTTTGTAGGAGGAGGTTTACTTCAAACAAAGCATCTCGCGCTCCAAAGGCGTTTCTAAAACAAAATTGTGTGTCGTCTAAATCTTCTTCGAATTTAGTTTTTATTCTTGCATGTATTATACGGAGAAAGGTTTTAAGCATCTGGGACATAATACTAATTGAGCAATAATCTCTGCAATTTTTGGGTATTACCGCGAATGTGGATTTCTTGAGTTGTATATATTGTTAAATAGTTTTACTGTTATGTATTAGTTTAAGAGTTTCTGTTCGTATTAGATCCGGGCCTACTGATTTTCTGTCTTTTGCTATTTGCAATGAGTATTGCACTTCAGATTTCAAAATATCAGGCTCTTTATCATTTGCTTCTAGATCTTCTAGTTTGCTCTTTTGGCCCTGAAATATGTCTATTATGTATTTTCCCAGATCTTCTTTAATTCAAATTTTTCCAGTATCAGCTGGTTATTTTGCTTATCAAACAAGGTTACCGGTCTGTGTTTTCTGCAGTCAACTGATATTTTCTTGATCTTGCTGTGCATACCATAATCATCATGTTTCAGACCCAAATCTTTTAGTTTTTTGCATTTTCTTTTGATCCAGCATTCTTTTGCAACTTTTATCTTTGTTCTTATCAACTTCCGCAGTTCATTATACTCTGTTCTATGCTTTCTTCGTGTTTCCATCCGAGCCAATACTTCATCTGTCATCCATTTAATCTTCTTAACATTTTTTTTCACTTTTAATGTGTTGGTCACACACTCTATTCTTTCTTTATGTCACTCCAGCTAGTGTGTATGGTTTCTTCATCTCTACATGTAAGTTGCCATAGACTATTATTGAGATCATTTGTCGTATTTTCTCTTATGTCTTCATTTTTCAATTTGGATAAGTCTATTTGTCTGGAGTTATGATCGGATCCAATAACGATGCCGGGGTATGTTTTTGCATGCATCACACAATTTCTATATTGTTTGTTAACAAGAATGTAGTCACTTTGGTTTCTCTTTGGTTCAAAGCTATCGTGAGCACTTTGGGGTGCTGTCCATGTATATAATCTGCGCTTCAGTAGTTCAAACCATGTGTTAGTTATTGCCATTTCAGTTTCCGCTCTCGTTACTTTGACCAAGTCCAAAGCTTCCAATCAAATCTCTCCGGCTGCCGCCACCAGTTTTAGCGTTGAAATCCCCCATTATGAATGTTACTTCATCTCCTTTTAATGTTTTAATAATATTATTGATTGATTCGTAAAAGTCTTCTACTTTGTTGTCAGATTTGTTGTCAGCAGTAGGCGCGTAGACCTGTTTTTGGGCTGTTGGTTTTACTGTGTAACATTTTTTTATTGAATAGACAAATCCGAAAGAGCATAAAAATCATTGAAAACTCCAAACTTTCCCGGTTGTTAATTGTAAACACGTATCTTTTCAACCGTAATTAAATGAGAGTTGTGTTTAACTAATCGCGACAATGGTTCTTTTTTATATACAAAAACTATTTCTTCTTAAGTTATTTCTATAGAGTTTACAATTTGGCTTAGTTTACAAGTAAAAAGTCACCTTTAAAAGCGGGAAAAAACGTTGACAACTATGGTCACAACATTGACACAGTCCAAACTTGGAAAACGTTTTTATTTTAATGTAGACTCCGGTTGTGGAAGCCTTCGCTATTAGATTAACAATAATTATTACTTTTTTATTCGAATAACTTTGTGATGATATAACTTAAGGGAATCGGTTCTTGATAATGGGTATACTACTTACTGTTTAGATACGGGTATTAATTTGCGTTACAATCTATCAAATCACGTCGTCACGTTATTGACTGTTCAAAATCTGTGTCAATGTCCAGACGACCACAAGTATTTTACAGTGTTTCGCAAAAACCGTAACTTCTATTACATCAATTTACTGTAGTTAAAGTGTAGGTTCAGTTTTTATCGTTTAACTTTTATATATTTTTTAAGCTTATAAAAATATAGTAAACCCGTAGGAAACGGTAGTAGATAAAACGTTTTCTTATATAAACAGTTTAAAAATTCAAACGTAATTGTTACCTAGAAAATCACTGGTTTGCGATATAAGTTACGTGTATCAAACAAAACAGGTTATGTACCAAATTTAACACAACCTCATCCTTCTAGTATGTAATTTGCATTAATTTTTTTAATTTGTAGATAGACAAAAAAATTTGAACGAATAGATTCAGATCTAATTAACGGTTAAAATCATCCAACAAATTGAAAGTGATTTTATCTTTATAAATAATTATGTACAAACGTGCTTGTTTTATTAATTTGCTGTGAAACAGAAGGAAAGGACAAAATACTGTGTAAACATTAGCATTGTTTTCACACTAAGATTCTATAAATTACGCTTATTATTTTTGCGTTAGCCTATATTGTGTTGCAAGTACTGATGTATAAAATGCATTTCAAGGAAAAACACAAGGTTGCAACTGCAATTTAATATGATTACGAGATACGTGTTGCTCGTTAATTACAAAGCGCAAATAAATACCTTTGGACCAAATTTATTTTGATGAATGTTTTTTCGCGGCGTTGAAAAATCTAGAATTTCCTTATAAATACCATTGATTAGTTAGTTACGCGCGGAATGCAACGTAGTTACCTTGCTAATTAACTATACATTAGAAACTGCAGTGTTGGTTACTTACCGAACAAGTAAGGCTAGAATTACAGTGCAAAAAGTGCAACTGTTAGATGCTTGCAATGCATAAGAAGTGCCACCAACACTTGTTTTATCATCCTAGAAAATATACGATTATAGTTTCTCTCTAATACTTTTAAAACAACTTTTACGAACAATTAATATTTCTCATTTATTAATTAACTGTTAATACACACCTGCTCATTTGTATGCCTCGTTTATTGGCATATAATTTCAAACTCTATTAATCTATTAGACGTTAGTAAATCACAAGAAAAAATTAGGTTTCTACTTATATTTTTAAAAAGAAAAACAAAATTGTATTGTTACGTTACGTTACTCATAAGCTATTTAATTTGCATACCGAAACTAATACTTAATAATATATGTCAATATGATAAATTGTTTATTAAGAAAGAAGGCTATGTAACATAGGCTTTCGCATTAATTTCACATTTATCAAACACTGACAACTTTTTCTAAAATGTTTTAATAGGTCGTGTATTCAAAATACTTTACAACGCTTGTAAAATTCTGTTACGGCATTGGATTAATTTATTTTGAAAATGTATACACCTATGTTATAAATTTTATTTTTAATATCATTGGTTGTTAAACCCCCTGGGTTTTTTTTTTATTATTTATGCTTGTTAACAACTGAACTGCACTTTATAATTATACATTTCCGATTTTTAATAAGCGTACCAAATTTAGCTTTAGAAAATAATTAAAACCTGCGTTAGTTTCTAATATATCATCTATGACGTCCGTTTTTGTTCGCAAATATCGCTCTACTTTTAGTGCTTTATTAAGTCATAATTAAATTAATTCGTTTGTTGACGTCTACTTTGGTTTTTTTTTTCAATACAAACCAAATCTTGAACTCATAAATTTTACAAGAAAAAGTATTTGTAATGTTTAATAGATTGCGGCATTTCTATTTTTAGTATCAGTTTGTTAATTAATTGATAAACAGGTTTTTAAGCAAATTAAAAAGTTTTTTAAATGCGAAATATTTACGTAAAGTTATATTTCCGAAAGTGTTTATGACATCTAATTATTGTAGTAAATTTAGATTAAGATTACTTTGAAGATAACGATTTACATAAACCTATCAAAAAATTTAGCTTAAATATGCATTTAAGAAATAATAATGTAGATGAGTATGCTTTAGTATTTTTATATACATAAATTATAACTTTTTGACAGTCAGTACAACAGATGATTTCTTTAACAATTCAGGTAATTATTTTGTGGAAAACAAAACGTCTACTAGTATTTTTAGTTGCAAACTATTTGACATAAGAAAATTATATACAATGTGTCTAAAGAAGAACATATGCAGTTATCATTAATTTTTTTTAATAGAACACCCTGTATATTATGCCATTTTTGAATTGTAAATTTAATTTAATTAAATGCAATAAATTCTTAACTACTTTTTGTATAACCTACGTAGTCTTATTTTTTGACGTATTCTTTGTTTCAGGTCATCAAGATTATTTGGTCTATTCACATAAACTTTAGATTTAAAATAACTATGGTTATTTTAATCCTTTGTTTAGGAGGGATGGACAAACACTTAAGGTATTTTTTGTAGGCAACGTTTCGTGCGACGATATGCTGTATAGTGTTGTTCGAATGTTTCATGTCAAATGTTTGCCATTTCTAAATGTTAATTTATTAATTTTATATACATATACTGGGTGTCCGAAAAGTCTGGACTGGGCCAAATATCTCGAGAACAACAGGTTGGATTAACACGATCGAAACGGAACTTTGTCTTTGTCACAATTATCTACCGAATCCTGTTGTAAAAAACCACCCCCACCCCTCCTAAGGGGGTGAACGTAAGGGTAGTTTAAAAATTTTAAATGGGAACCCCCAATTTTTTTTTCATTTTTGGATTCTTTCATAAATTTTGCGTATGGCCCCAAAATTTCACCCCTAACCATCGCCACCCCTCGACAGGGGATGAAAAAATGAACAAAATGATTTAAATGAAAATGAAACTGAACAGTTTAAATGCCCAATTAAATCCGCAATGTACATAAACATGACAAAAGAAACATGTAATCCTACCCACAATTTCACCCCCAACCCCCGCCACCCCTAAACAGGGGATGAAAAAATGAAGAAAATGATTGAAATAAAAATGAAATTGGACAGTTTAAATGCTCAATTAAATACGAAATGAAAATAAACATGACAAAAGAAACATGCAACCCCACCCACAATTTCACCAACCCCCACCACCTTTATTTTCATTGCGTATTCAATTGAGCATTTAAACTGTCCAGATTCATTTTTATTTAAGTCATTTTGTTTATTGTTTCATCCCTGTTTAGAGGTGCGGGGGGTGGGGGTTACATGTTTCTTTTGACATGTTTATGTACATTGCGGATTTAATTGGGCATTTAAACTGTTCAGTTTCATTTTCATTTAAATCATTTTGTTCATTTTTTTATCCCCTGTCGAGGGGTGGCGATGGTTAGGGGTGAAATTTTGGGGCCATACGCAAAATTTATGAAAGAATCCAAAAATGAAAAAAAAATTGGGGGTTCCCATTTAAAATTTTTAAACTACCCTTACGTTCACCCCCTTAGGAGGGGTGGGGGTGGTTTTTTACAACAGGATTCGGTAGATAATTGTGACAAAGACAAAGTTCCGTTTCGATCGTGTTAATCCAACCTGTTGTTCTCGAGATATTTGGCCCAGTCCAGACTTTTCGGACACCCAGTATAAGTTGTATATGACAAGCACTAATTATAATTATATGTAGACACTAAGTTAAATTGTTGCTACATGTCGAGGTTAATACAACCTAACACCCTCTCAATTCCACAGGCCTGATGAAGTGCGCACATCGTCGCACGAAACGTTGCCTACAAAGAGTACTTTAAGTGTTTGTTTATACCTCCTAAACAAAGGATTAAAATAACCATAGTATAACAGAAAAACAGGTAGAAAGAGGAAAAAATCACACTAATTTAAAATAACCTTTTAAAAAATCGAGTGAGGTTAAATCTGACGACCTTGGTGGCCACTCAATAGGGCTTATGCGTACAAACTATTTATTAAGAAAAATTAAACTAAGAAATTATTGAACTGCAATTGAAAAATGAGGAAGTGCCTCATCATGTTGGAACCGTATATCATTATGGAGAATAACTGGATCTTGTGAATGAGGAAACACAAGAGCTAAAACGAATTCAAACTGAAGGTATAAATAGCAACTACCTTTTAAAATTTTTTCAAAAAAAAAAGATCCAATAATTCGATTTTTGACAATACCTGCTCAAAAATTTATTGTTTGACGATGCTGTGTGTGACGGTGTTCAACACAGATTTTCAGTTGCTTAGTATCAGCAATTTTGTATGTTTACGTGTTCATTTAAAACAAGCCTAATCATAAAATTAATTTATTTCGAGTGAAATCTAAGCTTTGATTATTAATCTGAATTATCTTCTCACAAAACTGTGTTATTTAGCAAAATCGTTCTTGTATAAGTTGAACCTTATAAGGATGATATTTACTTTTTTGAAGTATTTCTGACACAGATCTCGATGACAAATTACAGTTCCTGGATATCATCCTAACGATTACATAGGAATTATTTACAGTTACTACTAAAACGTCTAGTTGAAAATCTGATATTTTTTAGGCAAATCTCTAAAGTTGTCGTGCTCAGCAAATTTCAATTCTAGCTGACAGTAGATCCAGTAATTGAATGTCAATCAGGATAAATTGCGTTAAATGAATTGCGCACTTTTTGTTAAGCACGAACTCTGTCTATAAGATCGATCATCAGAAGTACTTCAATACGTTCTGTTTCAGATAAATGCATTGTTAAAATGAAACGTAAAACTGTCAAAATGACTGACAAACTAAAAACTTGTGTGTGTATTTATTTAATTTAAATGTTTTATTTAATTACTTGCGTGTATCCCAAATTTTCATGTTTCAAATCTCATTATTTTGAAAACCACTGCGTTTAGAGATATAGCATTGGATAGAAAAAATTTACCGTACAAATAAAAAATAGTATAATATACAGGGTGCTCCATTGAAAAAAAATAATGATGACCGCATATGTTCTTCTTGAGGCACCTTCTATATAATTTTTTTATGTCAAAAAATCCGCAACTAAAAATACCAACCGACGTGTTAGGATTCTACTGATTATTTTTCTGCAAAATAAATACGGAATTTGTTCCTTTCATCATGAACGCACAGTATATGCTTTCATTGTACAATAATTGTCATAAACACAAATTAGTTTTATTTAAATGACAAAAAATTAATTGATGTTAGTTTTTGAACTTTTGTGCTACCGAAACATATTCTGGAAGCGATTCTAACACAAACAAAATGTCTTGAAAACATTTTTAATCTCTAGGCACTCGCTAATTTACAAAAATGCCATGTGTTAAAATTTAAAAATGTTTTTTTACGAGTAACAGATAAGACAAAACATTGTATGTTTATTAGCGATTAGGCAACGTTGTGCATTTCGTTTGAATAATTTATTTCCGTACAGATTAAAGTCATTTCCGTACAGGTCAAAACCATTACTGTATAGCCAATTCTTCCTAAGCGATACGCTATCTAGTGGCGTTTTTGATAAACAGAAATATTGACATACGGACACAAACTCATTTTTTTTTAATAAGAATTATTCTGCAACGGGTTTTAATCTCAACGGAAGATAAATGATAATTGCATCAGTGCCATCAATTGACTGACATTATTTAACATTAAATTACATTTTACATCCTAGTACTTCTAGTTTTTGTAAAACTTGTAGCTGCTACAACACTACTGAAATAATGGTTTACTTATTGTTAGTGTGGCAGTGAGAATAATTAGTTGATTGCAAACTTACACCAGACTATGAACATGTTAAATCAGTTTGCGATAACTGAACCAAATTATTTATATTGCTCCTGCACCAAACAGCAACCAATGAGAGCAACCTAAACATTTTTTTATTTAGTATAATAATAATTTTCAATAGTAAAACTTGATTACGACAATAAAAACGTAATATTTTATAAACCTATATTGCAATTAATACAACCGAACTATACTTAAATAACTTAAACGGTAAATTTTACTTACTACGGTACATTACATATTGTAATTAAACTTATTACATTTCATTTTAAAAAGCTTAGCAATAGAGAAGATAGAAGTACTGTTGCGCTATTCTGTATACTTTTGGTTGCTTTAAAGTTAGTCTTTCAGTTGTCGACGCCATCTAACGACTACCGTTTTTGTCACTTCCGTTCAAGTCATCATTTTTCACTGTCATTTTTCTTTTCACGTTGCAGTGCATAAAATATGTCTGTTTGAATTTAAAGAATCTTATTTTAACACATCCACGCGTTGTAGCGTTACGTATTTCAAAAACAACTCTAATTAATTCAACGCAGGGTAAGCTTTTTTATTCTTTTTTAGATTAAGTATAATTTCCATGTTGATTTCTTAGCACCAGGTGTTACCTCCAAATGTGGTTTGCAATCATGTACCTATAAAAGTTAAGCACCATTTTGGTGGGACAAGAACATTCGGATCGATTGTGAAAAATTTCTAAACCAAAGCATCGAACCAATAAATAACTTCTATACGATGTGCATGTGCGATTAATACCTTTACTACAAGAAATGGACGGTTAACACCACTTTTAAGAAAAAAGTTAGATATGTCAATAGCATACGATGAACTGCGTCTTTTTTACTTGTCATAAATGTTATATTCTACATTTTGTTTTTAATTAAAACCGGATTTGGATAAGTCTAATTTATTTATTGAAAAGGAACATACAATTTGTGTGCGAGAGTAACTCTCATGTTACACAGTTCCTACAACTTAAAAATAATCTATTCTAGAGGAAATGATTTTAATTCTACAAATAAAATTAACAAAGGTACTATAATATACTTTTTTTAATGTAATTTTTTAATTCAAACTTAAATTTAGGTATTTTTTTAATTTCTTTAACAGTTTCTGGTAATTTATTGTAAATTAAAGCTCCATTTTTAGTAATGTCAGTTTTACTTTTGTTTGTTCTTATTGAGTCAATATGAATATATTGGTAAGTTCTAGTGTAATGGTTGTGTATTTGGTTATTAACTGAATATTTAATATTAATTTTTAATTTTTGAAGTTTAATTTTTTGTATTAGTAAACACTGTTCATATATGTGTAACTGTTTTAAATTTAAAATGTCATGATTTATGTAAAGATTGTTTGTTGCAGTAAAAAATGGTTCTTTGTGTATTAATTTTAACGCTTTATTTTCCAATATTTGTAATGGTTTCAAATGTACTAAAGGAGCTCCACCCCAAATCGAATTTAAATAACTAAAATATGGGTGTATATATGAGTTATAAATTATATTGAGAACATGGGTTGATGTAAAATATTTAATTCTAGAAAGCACTCCAATTATTGGTCGAATTTTTTTTATAACAGATTGTATTTGATCTTTCCAGCTCATATTTTCATTTATTATTAAACCAAGAACCTTTGTAGCATTTGTTCTAGAGATCATTTTGCTTCCAATTTTTATTACAGGATTTTTTATAATACTGTTTTTTCCAAAAATAATATAATTTGTTTTTTTAGTGTTAATACTTAATCTGTTGTCATTTATCCATTTATGTATTATATTTACATCATGTTGTAAATCCTGTGTTGATTGTTCAATATTGGTGTTATTATAAATTAGTGTTGTATCATCCGCATATGAGTAAATTTGACCTTTAATGTTTTGATTCAAGAGATCATTAATATAAATAATAAATAAAGTTGGTCCTAAAACACTACCTTGAGGAACTCCACACGTTATTGTCTTTGCAGAACTTAATTCTGATTATTATTTTATATCACTAGGATGTTTCTCACGAATCTTGTTTGCTTATAACTTCAGTAATTTTCAAACGATGTGTTTGCTATTACTAGTAGTCTAAATTAAATTTTTATCGCATGCTAATATGTAAACAGTTAATTATGATTGTTAATTTAATTAATCTACAAAGAATTTATATGTCTTTGTCATTCAAATTTACTATACAGATGTATGGTGAGTTGCAGATGCTTACGGCGTTCTTATAACCAACGTTGTACCTGTAATCAAAGTAAACTATTTCTTGTGTGGCTACCAAATTTGAGACTTATTTGTTGTTGGTTCTATTTCTATTTATACGTTATTATTCTAAGATAAGTAAATCAAATTTGATGTTAACAGTTTAGCTTATTTCTTTGTTCCTCTAACTTTACGGACCTTAAAAATTTTAATGCAAATTTCGAACCTTCTGTACTGATCAAACAGAAGGTGTGTCTTCAAAACAAGATCTGGTGCCCATTAAAATGATTATGACTTAGACCCAAAGCATGAAGGCATAATTTGGGCAGCTTCTACAAATACCCCGTGCAACACAAGTATAATTTTAATTTAAAAACAAAATCATTTCATGTGACGTGAATGTTATTGCATTAGTTTTGACGGTATGTATAGTACAAAAAGAATTTTGTTGTAAATGAAATATATTTGCAAACGTTGGTATTTATTAGTTCTTTTCTTGTAATTAAATGTAAATATATTTTAGAAAAACTAAGTTTAAAATAAGCAGAATAACGCAAAACACCAATTTGTAATTTTATTTTTAGTTTGTTAGCAATGTTTTCTCTTGATGGAATAGAAACATCAACAGTAATTTATCAGACTTTTGCTTGTGCAGTGTTATTAAGAAGTTATGATTATAAAGATTTTTAATTTTTATAATAATTAATAAAATTTGCATGTTAGACAGGTTAAGTAATCAAATCAAACAAAATTCAATCAATAACCAATTATTTTTTAGCATTTATCGATAGTTGCAACATACTAAGATGTTTTTTTCTGAACATACCTGATACCTGCACGTTAGTATTTATGCTTATGTTAATGTGTTTTTATAAGTATTTATGCATACTTTTACTCTGTATTACATTATAATCTTATAAAAACAATCTATTCGCATAGTGTCGCTACCTTGCTAAAAATTTTGGTTAGTTTCGTAGTTTATACTTAATAATAATAAAATAATAAAAATTGTCAAACACTTTGTACTTACGTTATAATAAATAACAGAAGATATATATTACAAAACAATCAATTGTTATGGTGTCAGTGTGTTACAACACTAGTGTCAAAATTTTTTTAAATAGATATGAATAGGTAACAGTTAAGAATTAAATAATAGTAACACTTATAATTTGTAATATAAGCTCAGACAAATTGACATAAAAAAAATATAAACTTTTGACATAGAATTTTTTAATCGTCATTTTGAGTATTACCAACACAAATTTTTAAATTTAGGTTATTTATTCTCTTTGTCATGTGTTCCGGTAGAAAAATTTAATTTCTATTTGATTTTGATATTTACTTAAATATATAGTCGTATAAAAATAGTATCTATGATTCATAAGGAATATGCATTGACAACTTGTATGAATTGCAGCTTCGCTTTCGGCTCAGATGCAAACTTTTATACTCATTGGCAATGACTACTATTCCTCACTTGTTATATAACATACTATTGTAACATATTTGTAGACTGTTATATGGGCACAATGTTTGATAGTGGTTCGACGTAAAGTGTAAGATCGATTTGCATAATTGCATATACTTTTTTAACGTTGACTTTCAAGCCAAGTAAGTTATTTAATATGTAAAACAAGAGCACTAAAAGGGCAAAACGGCCATCCAGTGTTTCACTCTAGTGGCATTTTTACATTTGCATTGACATGGTTACCTTACAATGTTTATACATTGTTGGTTTGGCCCGCGGTTTATTCAAAACTTATTTGTATTGCGCGGATATAAAATCAGCTTATATCCTTTCCATCTCTATAACCATTTACATACTAATATTCTTGCATAGCAAACAAGATAATTAACAAGCGTTGAAGACTAAATAGATCAAAATACAAATTACAAATAAGAAAATGGTTTTCTAGTACACTACTTGTACATGAGTCTGCTTTAGGTTCAAGGTACTAATACCGGGTTGAATAAGAGAGTCATTTTATCATAACAAAATTTACTGAATCTATAGCTGTATAATTTAAGTTTGGTAACTGTTATTTAAGCGATTAAATCATATAATTCTGCAAGAATTCTACAGAATGAACACATTTCAAACGATTCAGCAACTCATGCTCCAGATTTTGGTTTGGGAAAAATCAAAGCTCGTCATTGCAGATGGTGAACCTGCGATAAAGGTAATTGTTGACCGAATTTATTGGTTGTTCACTGTTATAAAGTAATAACTCAATCGATCACATTATTTAGCTTTGTGATGCTGACTAACCTGCTGCAGACAGTCAAGACACTCAAATAGCTTACGAAGATACGCAGAAGCAAATAGTAGTTTTCCCTTCATTGCTAAAATGTTAGATCACCAAACAAAAAAATGAGTTCTACCAAAAGTATCCATAGGTCAAAGAGTACGACAAAGACAAGCTGACTCAACAGGCTTCTTTAAGGAAAAATATTCGTGATTTGTTAATTCAAAATTGCACCAGACCATTGCCGATCTCATTCAGAAACTAAACGGTTGTGATATGGACTTTGTTCTCCACTCAAAAACGACGTGTGCCAAAATTGCTTACTTAATTGACGTTGACATGCGTAGTAAACTGCTTATGGAGATTGTCCAATTAAACACGAATATTGGCATCATTCTCGATGAATGAACTTTGCTAAAGCAAGTATCGTCAATCGCGATTTATTTGCATGTTATTATTCAGGGAGCCGAATTGCTAGTTAATGTGTTTTTACAATTAGTCAAACTTTATGACATGTCTGCTAAAGGCATCTGTGATAAAGTTCTTACTACACTAAGAAGTCACGGAATTCAGGAGTCTAATCTTCAACAAAGTCTGATAGATGTAACTTGCGATACTGCCCCAATGATGCCTGAAAGAATAAAATGTGTTGCTGAATTGTTTAAGCAACACGAAACAAGAAGGGAAACAAAATGGTTAACACAAAGTACAGTAAAGCGGTATAAAATTTAGCTATATTTGTGTTTTTAGCCAGTGCGCGGTTATTAGCTTTAATTTATAACTTACCTTTACTTATTGTTTTTCAATTGATTGTCAGTGACCATATGTAAATAGTCAACTGTGTAGACAAGTTTTTTTGTGCGGGTTTTCCTGACTTTTAGACTGTGTTTATTCGTTTAACGATTGTAATTTAACGACGAAGTATTATTTTTGTGTTTTAACTGGTGAAAAGACAAGGCCGATAAGGTAGGATCGATCTTATGTTCTTCGGTTCAGTCGGGTTTGAGTTTTTTAGTTAAACTTTGGTTGAGCCAGTAGCTGGCTGCTCCGATTACGTGTTTTTTTTTGTGGCGAGTAGATATCTGCTTAAAGCTTTGTTTGACACCAAGCTCAAACTTATTGGACCTAGATTTAAATTGTGATAATTCGTTAAATTTTCACGTGTTAACGAATTTGGAACCAATGTACGAGGGTCGCCAAAAAAAGAAATAAGGCAAAAACAAATAAAATTGAGCAAATTCATTGAAATATGCAGCAACTAAATTCAAAACTAGTTGCTGTAATGCAGGAAATAAAGCAAGTATGGGAAAAAAAATAATACTCCTTGAAAAGTTGGCGGTGCAGGAAAAAAGAATAAGTATATTAGAAAGAGAGGTGAAAAAGAAAAACACTGTAATAAAAGAAATAAAAAACAACGAGAACGAAAACGAGGAAGAAACATAAGACAAGTTAATACAGTAATACTGAAGACAGGAATAAACTAACATAAATGAAGGATTAGATAAAACAAGAAGAATTGGAAAATAGAAAAAAGAAAAAACAAGTCCAATAATGATGAAACTAATGAAATAATTCCACAAAATGAATATTTTAAAAATGCAAAAACACTAAAAAGCACAGATATCTGGATCGATAAAGATTATGCTAAAAAAGAACAAGAAGAAAGAAGAAGATTGGTACCGTACATAAAGGAAACAAGAAAAAAAATATAAAGCGCAAATAAGATATGACAAATTAATAGTTAATAACAAAACATAGAGAACAGAAGACTTGGAGAAAGAAGAACTTGAAAATGAAGAAACAAGTGATAAAAATAGACAAAAAAGAGTAGTAAACGAAAGATCTCCAGAAAGTAATAAATTTCAAGAAAATAAAAAAAGAACTGTCCCAAAAAACTACTAAACACACATAAACACAGAATAACAATAACGGAAGAATATCAAATCTAAGAATGAAAAGTACAATAGTTAACATATTCATAATAAATGCTTATGCACCAACAGAAGAAGCAGCAATAGAAGAGAAAGAAGTTTTCTAGAACAAACTACAAGAACGTTGTAAAAAATACCCAAACACGATACATTAATGGTATTAAGAAACTACAATGCAAAAATGGGAAGAGAAGATTTCATAAAAGAGGTGTCTGAAAAAGAAACTATCTACGAAATAACAACAGATAACGGCATGAGATTATGTCACCTAGCAACAGAAATGGATATGTTAATTGTAAGTACAAAATTTAAACACAAAAAAGAACATAAAATCACATGAAATATACCGGGAAATGTAAGATCATACAGAGGAACTAGCGTAGAAACAGATCACAACCCGGTTATAACAAAAAAGAAACTAAGAATGGTTAAAGAAAAAATTAGACAACAAGTTAAAAGCAAATGGAACATAGAAAAACTAAAGAAAGAAAAAGCAAAAAAATGAGATAAACAACCTACTACAGAAGGAGAACAAAAAAGAAAGTATAATACAATTAAAACAATTATCATAAAATCGGCAGAAAAGATAATTGGGTCAAAACAAGTTAAAAATAGGAACGGATGGTTTGATGAAGAATGCGAGAAAATAATATTGAGAAAGAGAGAAGCAAGAATAAAATGGATAGAAACCTACAAGCAAGAACATTACGTCAATTACAAGAGAATAAGAAAAGAAGGTGCAAAATTAATGACAGAAAAGAAACAAAAGATGAAGTTGAGGAGGACAATATAGAGATAACAGCACCACAAAAACAAGAAATAGAAGAAATTATAAATAAGCTAAAAAAATGAAAAAACGACAAGAACAGATAATATATGTAACGAAATGTTAAAGTATGGAGGAAAAAAACTGAAAAAAAGATAATCCGGAATAGAAAATAGAACTTATTAGACCAATACTCAAAAAAAGAGATCTAATAAATTCTAATAACTACAGGCAAATAACAATACTAAAATACTAACTACAATTATATAAAAAAGATTAAACGAATACACAGAAAAGGCCATTGGTGAATAACAAAATAGATTTCAGCCAGAAAAATCTACAATAGAAGCCATCGCTACACTTAGACAAATCATAGAAAAAACGTACGAAAAAAGTAATGAAATACATACGTATAATGTATATAGACTTTAACCAAGCTTTCGATACCCTTAAGAAAAAAATGATAATAAATGATGCAAAAAACCAAAGTATTCCGAAAAAACTAAGAAATCTAATTAAAATAACCATGGAAAAATCAAAAACCGTAGTACAAATACATGAAAGAACAACAGCAAAAAATAGTATTAAAACGAGCGGTTAGCGAAGGAGACAAATTGTAAACAACCTTAATTAACTTTGCAATAGAAGGTGTAATAAAAGAATACGAAATCACGAGATCTATTATACAAAAAATGGTGCAAATAATAGCATATGCCGACGATGTGGCGGTAGTAGCAAGAGATAAAAAAAAGATTAAAAAAGATAATAGATAAAATAGAGCAAGCAGCAGAAGAAGCAAAAGAAACGAAAATAGGGAAACATAAGTACGAAGTGATAGAATAGAATAGAATTTTTGAAAGAACCGTAATTAGAAAAATAATGGGATTCAAGAAAATAAACGGAGAATATAGAAGGCTTATGAATACAGAAGCGAATGAAATCACTAGAAAACGAAACCATAACAAAAATAATTAAAGCCAAGAGAATGAAGTGGTACGGACACGCGCAAAGAAGAGGAAATATAGGTATATATATTTGAGTTTAACATAAACATTTCTCAAAAGTAAAAATCAAATATCTGCCTCTTTCAAACTACTTCTGTTTAATATCTCGAAACGGTATAAACATAGATGTAGATATGGTACCAACACACATCTTTTGTTTTTAAATTTAAGCAATTCTACCTTATTAAGCTATTCAAGTTAAAAACCCTACATTATTTTTAGTTTTTATTAATATTTATAACGTACTATAAAACAGAAAAATGTTTTATGTAAAAAACGGTATTTTTTAAAACTAAATGCATCTTTATATTTAACGTGTTAACAACACAGCGACGTGTCAACAATGCAGTTAGTATCTGAGGGTTAAAAAGAACAGCATTAGTCTTAATTTATATGTATCGTTATAAAGATCTTTTATAAAATTGCTTTACTTGGTAACTAATTGATACCCTAAACAGTTAAGTAAGCAATGAATACGATATTTTGTGCAATAGATAAAATCATAGTTCCTGTTTTTAACACATTTTTTATTTTCTAGATATCGAACGAAATAATTTTAATTTTGTTGATAATTAATTAATTTGTGTTCACTTGGTTGTAACGAAAAATGTGCACAATGGCGGTTTACAAGTTTATGACAGGAACCTAAAAAACATTTTATATGTGGTTGGTTATATTTCCATAAAACTAAACTAAAATGTTTATTGGTGCATAGTGCATATAAATGCAAATGTGAATTTTTATATCAAAAGCATTCATTGCTATTGAAATTTAAGAAGAAACACAGGTGGTGTTGGAATAAAACACTGCGGGATGTAATCAATCTCTTCTTTGTAGTGCCAAAAAGATATTTGGGGTTGTGTTTGGACGTATCCTGCGGGCATTGCATGTACGACGTATCGTGCGGAATTTACGCCTACGCAACCTCATTGCAAAAACTTGTAATTATAATTTAAAAAGAAATAAAAGTGTTGGTTTTAAAACTGCAACACTAATTTCCGGCGCCAATTACTCCTTTCTATTTTGCAATCGTCTATAAATTTATGAAGTGCATTAGTGTTTCTACAGATTAGTGTTAAAAAAAATTCTAGTATAAGTTAATGGTTTAGAAAAAGAAGGTTTATATTGTAATAGTGAAAGGATTTCATGGAGAATGTTGCCAATTACAAAACGAAGT
Organism: Aquatica leii; assembly: GCA_035610365.1. Classification (NCBI taxonomy): domain Eukaryota; kingdom Metazoa; phylum Arthropoda; class Insecta; order Coleoptera; family Lampyridae; genus Aquatica; species Aquatica leii. Next base: position 38,883,047 of record CM069435.1, on the reverse strand, counting down.
AATATTTTTTTAAATTCTACACCCTTCTTTAAGTATCTTTTACACGCAACAATAATTGTATTTTTTTTTAAATTACAATTCTAGCATCGTATGTAAAGATTAAAAAACGTAATAAATTTAAATGCAAACACCTCGGCAAACCATTACACGTATTATAATCATTATAAAATGGTACTTTATTATGTTAAATTAAATAAACAAAGAGATATGCAACATTGTATGTGTTATAAAACAAACAATGTTGTAAAAGGTATATGCAATTACACGAAATTCATAAAGTATGAATTATTAGCAACAAAACTATAAACCGCTTAAGTAAATCGTTAATTATGTATTGGCGGTTTAAGTTCTATAACAATTTAACAAGCAGTTAAGATTGAAATAGTATTTGCGTAGTATTATTAAAGTTAAGTTTTAATTTACTGATAAAATCGTTGCTATTTTTTGCGTTATATTAGCATTAGGAAGTACGCTATTAATATTACAGGCACAAAAATGACTATTACTAGAAACTATATACATCTTTAACTTAACAAATTCTGTTATTCAAATAATATAAAATTTCACAACAAATACTAAATGTCGGCGAAGTAATCTAATACGTAGCTTTTGTACCACTATGAACATTGACACCAACAAATGTAAATACATGAACATAGGTAAACAGGAGGAAAATATAAGAAATAGAGACCTGGTCGTATGCACAAGTGAACAGATAAGAATTATGTCAACATATAGGAGTGATGTTCACAAACAATAGTAAAATAGAGCTCAAAATAACAAACAGACTAAAAAACGCGACAAAAATATACTACAGCTTAAACAATACAATATAGAAATAAATACTTTCAGGTTTTGAACTGGGTTCCATATTTACACTTTTCACGAAATTCATAATACTTACAGATTACAAAATTACAATATTATTATATATTAGAGCATTAGAAACCGGTACCCTTAAACCACGTCGTGTGGACGATACATTTTTAATTTGGTCTGATGGAGCAGAAACACTACACAACTTTCTGGATCACATCCTTCAGTTAGATTCCAATATCAAATTCACCATGGAGACCGAGATAAACAAGAGCGTTCCGTTCTTAAGCGTACTGGTCACTGGAAAGATGGACAACATATTGGGGCATCAGGTATACGGTAAACCGACACATACTGACAGATACTTCAACGCCGAATCACATCATCATCCAGCTCAAAAGTTTTCAGTTCTAAAAACTTTAGTACACAGGGCCAAGGCGATCAGTAAACCGAACACGTTACAGACGAAGCTAGGTCACCTAACGAACGCCTTAATAAAAAAACGGTTTCAGAAAAGAGACATGTATCGAACAAATAACAAACACAGTAAAGAAAAATCAAATAAGAAAGACCCTGTCGCAACTTTCTTCCTTCCTTACATAAAAGGCTGCACGGATAAAAAATAGCCAGAATAGTTAGAAGAAAAAATAACAAAGTGACCTTCACTGCAACAAATAAAAAAACATAAAGCGGATACAAAGATACAAGATCTGCTGTTGCAGAACACTTTTTAGACACCGATTACACAATAAAATTTGAAGAGGCAACAATGCTAGCTAAATCCCAAAACTTCTGACCTAGACTATACAAGGAAGCCATCGAAATCCAGAAGTACGACAATTTCAATAGGGATAATGGAATCGATCTATCTTATGGAAAAACATGTTCCGGAAGACTAATAAACCGTCACGAACCACTGACCCGAACAGCGTAATAAAAATGCTTGTCAGGATCCTATACCTTCGGTTTCAGTTTTTCTGAAGAAGACTGTCGAAACGTCAAAATTTGTAGATTTTTCAAAGTTTGTAAGATTTCTAAGTTTTATGAATTTTGTAAAAAGTGTAAGTATGGAACGCGGTTCAAAACCCGAAAGTATTTATTTGTTAAAAAATCATGGCCACAAAAGCTTTAAATATAACACATTGTTCGCCAAGGGAAAAATAAAACAAAAAACATAGCTTCAAGTATACAACTCTATTAGCGTACCAACATTACTGTATGGTAGTTAACCTGGGTAACAAATAAGAAACATGAAAGCATGATAAATGCAGCTAAAACAATTAAAAAACAACTAAACAATTAAGAAGAATTGCAGGAAAGACAATAATGGACCATATAAGAAATGATTGTATTAAAGAAGAAGTAAAACAGAAACCGATAGAAACAAAAATCAAACGGAATTGGTATAGACACATAATTAGAATAAAGCAGATCAAACTTGTAAAAAGAGTCATGGAGGCGAAAAGATGAGAGACACTACAGCAAATGAAGATAGAAGAAATAGATAAATATAGATTAGGGAATACCACTTCTAACTCTCCAAATGGGCATAATAAAATATCAAGAAGGAGAAGAAGATAAAGATCATAAAGTATTTTGCCTTGACGTTACAACGGTATTCATCATAGATGTAATTGCTATATTACCGAAACCGACAAACGACAGGTCATACCTTCACACATTCTTAAAGAAAGTTGATGTTTTCAAGTTATAAGACAATATAGTTTTTTATTGTTGTGTTTTTTAGTTCGTTATGCTTGTAGTAAAAAATACCTTATCAAAGTCGCCCCATTATAAAAATACATGATTTAAAGAAAACTGTTTGGGGAGTTTCAAACGGGGCGAAATTGATCTTTTTCGGGTCGTACTAATAGACTGGTGCATTTATTTTGATTTATCAATTTGATCACGCATATTTTATTTTTTCTTAAGTAAATTTACTGCTACAAAATAAATATAACGCTTTTCCGACTTGTGTGATTTGCGCCGTTTGGTATCTTCTAATTAACCGTAGCTTGTAAAACTTTAAACAAAAAATAATAATTATTTACATGACTTTAAATTACAAATTTGCTTTATTTGGAATACAATTTTCTATTCTAGATAATCTCCTTGTCGTCGTTATCACACAAGCTGAGCTTTTGTCATACGTCGCAGTAAACATCTTCAGAGCCCGGAACAAACTGATTGATTGCGCAGTAAAGTTTCGCTTTTATAGAAAAACCTCCAATCGATAAAACTAGTTTGCAAATCTCCGGTAAAAGAAAAATAGAATCTCGGTTAATATTAAAAGGATTTTTAATTATTTCAATGGATTCCTTAATCTTTCGCTGATAGTGATTAGAAACAATTGCCAAAACCTTAGTGTTTGCAAACATAATTTGATGACTCGTTTCTAGCACGTGTTTATGACGACTTCATCTTTGATGATTTTTAATATAAATTTTCATGCTTCTACTCGTTTCTCTTATGTAAGCACTACCACAAGAGCAAAAAATGCTATAAACGCCGTCAGATTGAAAACGAATAACGATATTCGCCGGATTTAAGAGTTGGTTCAACTTTGAAAGAGTAAAACACCAAATAACAATGTTATCTTCGGACAGCATTTATTTTATACGGTCCGTGGTACCTTCTAGAAAATTTGCAAAACTGGTAATATCGAGCTAAACCGAGTCAAAATAATTTTCTGTTTTTTGACGTTTTTAGAATTAATTTGTTGCTCATTGTTTCTTTTTTGTTAAGCGCAATTGTTCTTGGAAATCCATAGACATGACTTTTGGATCATTGGTCATTAGAATTAATTTATATAGAATGGATTGAGATGGATCAGTAGGATTTTATATTCATGATTCAATTAATTTTAAAATTATTAATTGTCAAAGTATCGACTTTGGGTAACTTTGGATATAACGGTTAATATAATAAAATTAGACTATAAACGTTTCTTAAATAGTTTGGAAAACAGTTTAATTAATTTTTTACCATAATCTGATGATATATTATGTTTAGGAGGCTTCAAAATAGATTTTCTAAAATCAGATCATCCAGCTACTATTTCTTTGCGGTATATACTAGAATCTTTTAGACTAAGTCAAATTATTGATCAGCCAACGAAAATATCTTTAACTAGTTTTTCATTTATTGACCTTTAAACGATTGAAATGGTCAAACAAGGAAATAAACATTAATGTAAAATACTTCTCAAATATGCGATATGCAAACGATGTAGTTGATAAAGTAATTTAGCGCCCTTTGTGCAGGCAACACACAACTCACGTCAAGTCATTTTATTTTTTATCAAGATTTTTGTATTTTTTTATTATTTATTTTGTATGTAGTTTTGGTAGCCATGAGTGTGGCATTATCTTAAGAAAAAACCATTAAAAATGTCCTGTCTTCAACAAACGGAATTGTAATGAAGCATAAGAATAAAGATATAAAAGTATACAGTTCATTCTATTAAGCCGATTAAAATTATTGTTCAATAGTCATAACAAAATCTAACCTTGAGAAATTGACAGAGATGGTAGACGAATTAAACACAGTATCAAACAAAACCGGCTTACAAATAAATGCAGTTAAAACAAAAATAATGTTTAATGGGAATGACACAGTGACAATAAATAATAAAAAAGTTAAAAATGTTAAAGGTTACATACACCTGGGATAAATGTTAGGAAAAGAGAATCAAACAGAGGAAATTAAAAAACGAACAAAACTAGCATGAATGAGCTGCTTATAGTAAATTAAAAAATAAAGACATTTCCATCCATCTAAAGACTAAAGTGTTTTCCTGTATAATAATGGGAGTTTTGCCCAAGGACAAAAAAACAAACGAGTGGACAAGGCAAAAGACTAGAGTGACTGATGTGGTGAAAAAAAACTGCAAAACTAAAATGGTGCTTCGCAGCTAAAAGAGATACAGAATAATGCCACAGAATTCTTTCATAGGGGCCTTATGAACACAAACGACCCAGAGGATGCTCGCGTATGATATGGTAATGTAGTAGTACTCACTATTTCTAAATTATTTTTCTTAATAAAAGGTTAAATGGAAGATCATTAGATATATTGCTACTACACCAAATATCGCCTTGTGATTGTTGCAATTTTATGTCAATATACGACAATAAAGTTATATATTATTGAAACGTTCAGCTTCGAGAGCATTCATCAAAGCTACTATCCACGTCTAGAACGTTCACTAAAGAATATAAAAGATTCTCGAGAGATGGCTAAATTATATAAAACCGACACAAATGAATCATAGGGGGAGTTATTTCAGTAATTCAAAGTCGGCAGTGTTAAGAAGATTATTCAAGTTTAAATAAATAAATGATTAACGCGTATCGAGATAATTACGACGAATTAAAATCGTGCGTACCTTTCGTGTAAGTGATAGTGCTATATAAATTAGTGTAAGTGTTTTTATTAAATATCCTTAGATTTAATTAGTTCGGTTAGTTATAAACGTGTACATATTTTTTAGTATAAGTAAAACATTTTTTAATAATCGTTACATTATTATTGTTTTTTTCTTCAGTGCAATTACATTTTTCGGTTGGATTAATTTTGTACACCCAATCGGTTGATCTGCGTATAAACTTTGTAGTGGTGATATCTTTACAATAAACTAAAGATCTTATAGGATCTGCTCAAAATGTCGAATTTCCAAAAGGTGAACTTGATATTTCGTTCAAACCGCCGGCTCTCATTCGTTTATTGTAAAGATATAACCACTACAAAGTTTATACGCAGATCAACCGATTGTGTGTACAAAATTAATCTAACCGAAAAATGTAATTGCACTGAAGAAAAAAGCAAAGATCTTATAGGATCTGTTCAAAACGTCAAATTAAATAAAAAAATCATACTTGTAGAAGATTGCATACTGTTCAAAGGGAAATAAAGTTTAAGTTAGTAAAAGAAGATGAGAAATAGATTAGTATAAAATATGTCTCCTTGGACTAATCGCCACTCTTGGATTCAGTTTGTTAATGGTGGTTCGCAAAATGACGGCCAAGTCATGTTAGAGTCAAAGATAGAATAAACAAAAATTTTGTTTTGAGACTTTTTGCTATGACAACGATTTAAAAATCTAAGACATTATTTTCAACAAACGAGAGCATGAATCAGAAAGGCATAATATTAAAACAAAAAGCGTCGCAATTAAGTTTAATTTCCAAATCAGATAATTTCCATCCTCTTAACTTCATTAAAGCTAAAAATTACAATTCATAAAAGATATGTTTCAATATTATTCTGAGTTCTAAATATAGAGTCGGCATTTCGGACATAATGCATGGTCTGCTAACTGGCGCAATGCTGTTTTTAGACAGTCGAATCTTGTGAAAATTCCATTTCAATCAAATTTGATCAAGTTCCCGCTGAAAATAAATAATATATGTCAGAGACGCATCGAAAATAAAAGGGGCTTCGCTGGGCGTTTGCGCTGGGTTAGACTGCATCGATAATTTATTACAAGTGAATAACGCACGACACTGACCGTTTACGCAATTTATTTACTATAGCAAAAGTTACGATTACAAATTTCAAACAAAGTCATTAACACAAACAAACAAAACTGATTTCATTAATATAAAAATTAAATTTATAAACGTTTAATGATCAACACTGGAACAAACGATCCGACACTAGCTCTTTTATCTTAACAAGTTGTCACTACCAAATCTCATTTCAATCTGCCCTCTTACAAGTTACATTTTTCAGCTAGTGTCGTTCCATTCGCATGAAAGATTGTAATTTCACGCGCGTTCCTATGCCCATATAAGGCAATAATACAAAATATCAAATCCTTATTGGTTGATTCTAAGTTATTAAGTTACAAAGACTAAACATTTGAAACATAATTTATGGGAACACAAACAAATAAGTGCACGTGTACACAATCCATGGCCGCAGGCAGGGTTTATATTCGGTGCCTCCGACACGGCCATTCTGACATTTTGCACGTCCTCGGGCAATTGTAAAAAGGAAGTTGCTGCAACGTAAATAACAATGCCATTTCAATTGATACCGCTCGTCCATTCTGACGAAATAGAAAACATCAAGAAGTAGATCAAGTAACAATTTTAAGTTACATCAAACAAAAAAATCTAATTTGGCAACAGGGCGGCATTATTGCCTCATCAGGTTGTACAAACCAGGATCAACACAAAAAGCGGCACAACTCCTTATCTGGTAATACAAACCAGGATAAACACAAAGCGGCACAACTTCCTCATCTGGTTATACAAACCAGGATCAACACAAAGCGACACAATTGCCTTATCTGGTTAAGCAAACCAGGATGAACAAAAAGCGACACAACTGCTTCATCTGGTTATACAAACCAGGATCAACACAAAGCGGCACAACTGCCTCATTTGGTTATACAAACCAGGATCAACACAAAGCGGCACAACTGCCTCATCTGGTTATACAAACCAGGATCAACACAAAGCGGCACGATTGTCTCATCTGGTTATACAAACCAGGATCAACACAAAGCGGCACAACTGCCTCATCTGGTTATACAAACCAGGATCGACACAAAGCGGCACAACTGCCTCATCTGGTTATACAAACCAGGATCAACACAAAGCGGCTGCCTCATCTGGTTATACAAACCAGGATCAACACAAAGCGGCACAACTGCCTCATCTGGTTATACAAACCAGGATCAACACAAAGCGGCACAACTGCCTCATCTGGTTATACAAACCAGGATCAACACAAAGCGGCTGCCTCATCTGGTTATACAAACCAGGATCAACACAAAGCGGCACAACTGCCTCATTTGGTTATACAAACCAGGATCAACACAAAGCGGCACAACTGCCTCATCTGGTTATACAAACCAGGATCAACACAAAGCGGCACGACTGTCTCATCTGGTTATACAAACCAGGATCAACACAAAGCGGCACAACTGCCTCATCTGGTTATACAAACCAGGATCGACACAAAGCGGCACAACTGCCTCATCTGGTTATACAAACCAGGATCAACACAAAGCGGCTGCCTCATCTGGTTATACAAACCAGGATCAACACAAAGCGGCACAACTGCCTCATCTGGTGATACAAACCAGGATCAACACAAAGCGGCACAACTGCCTCATCTGGTTATACAAACCAGGATCAACACAAAGCGGCTGCCTCATCTGGTTATACAAACCAGGATCAACAGAAAGCGGCACAACTGCCTCATCTGGTTATACAAACCAGGATCAACACAAAGCGGCTGCCTCATCTGGTTATACAAACCAGGATCAACACAAAGCGGCACAACTGCCTCATCTGGTTATACAAACCAGGATCAACACAAAGCGGCACAACTGCCTCATCTGGTTATACAAACCAGGATCAACACAAAGCGGCACAACTGACTCATCTGGTTATACAAACCAGGATCAACACAAAGCGGCACAATTGCCTCATCTGGTTATACAAACCAGGATCAACACAAAGCGGCACAATTGCCTCATCTGGTTATACAAACCAGGATCAACACAAAACGGTACAATTGCCTCATCGCAGTACAGACGTTGTTTGAAGATTAACGCAATTTTTTTTTAACTCTTACAGAAGCAACATAATCGACTTTTTAATTTAAATTTTACTTTTGTTTACGGTAATCCAAAAACTTGCTTTAACAAAAGTTTTCACGACAATTTAAATGCGTTTTAAAAATTTAGTCATACAAAAGATGAAAAAGAAATAAATCATCCTTAATGTAAATAATTTCAATGTTTACACCGGTTTACACACAAAATAGTATGCATTGTGTAAGCAATAATTTGATTTCTAATTAAAGGTGACGGATATTTTTCTGGTAGACACTTATTGTGTTAGAATTAAACTTCCTGTGATTAACACAAAACAGTATGAACAACCTTTCTTTTTAATTCAAAATTTGCATCTTCATTCAGGTAAATTTAAATGTTCAATCAATAAAATCAGTTCAATTAATTTTCAAATTAAAATTTTGTTTTATCAAACTTTTACTAATTATAATGTTTGTCTGTATAAAAATCATTTGGCAATGTAATAGTGACATTTTTTTATCTAAGGTAGTTATGTCGTTCAAACATTTGCCACTTCATAAACGGCAATATTTTTGTTTATAAGAATGACAATCCAAATTAAATAAACAGGAAAGATCTCACCAGATTTTAACTACAGCATTCGGAAGCATGGCCTGGGTTGCCACAGGGTCACGAACCCCTATCGAGTTTCTAAGCGGCGATACACTGCGGTGTCTTCATTGAAGTTAAAGACGTCCAGCTCCTTCATTTTTAAAAGACGGTGACAATACTCGACGCTTCGATCTAGTTTGATGACCAGAAAGAAATAGCGCCGGTCGCTTAGCGAGTCTTCTTTGTAATATGGTACACGTGCCCTTAACGTAGCGGATTACAATTACGCCAAATAATAAATCACTTTTTAAAATGTGAATACATTCTGAATATTCTGTATTGTCGAAAGCGTTTCATCAATTAATTGGTTGTTTATGGCAACACTAAAATTTCCATTTACGGTTTCAGAAAACAGTTGAATTAAAACAATTTGTTTCGGTCACGTAAATATTCCATCCAAATCAAAAATAGTGCATCAACTTTCTGCATTTTTAAAATACGTTGGCAATTTTACATTTGTAAAATTTATTGAACTTGGTGACTTGTAAGATAACCAACAATAACTGTACTGTTGTAGCAATTTTACTCTTTCTAGAGTTGCACTACAATTTTCACTTTAACTTGCACTTTTTCGTAACGGATCCTCATTATCATTTTGCAGTCCTTATCCCACTTCTGATGTCAGAGACGCATCGAAAATAAAAGGGGCTTCGCTGGGCGTTTGCGCTGGGTTAGACTGCATCGATAATTTATTACAAGTGAATAACGCACGACACTGACCGTTTACGCAATTTATTTACTATAGCAAAAGTTACGATTACAAATTTCAAACAAAGTCATTAACACAAACAAACAAAACTGATTTCATTAATATAAAAATTAAATTTATAAACGTTTAATGATCAACACTGGAACAAACGATCCGACACTAGCTCTTTTATCTTAACAAGTTGTCACTACCAAATCTCATTTCAATCTGCCCTCTTACAAGTTACATTTTTCAGCTAGTGTCGTTCCATTCGCATGAAAGATTGTAATTTCACGCGCGTTCCTATGCCCATATAAGGCAATAATACAAAATATCAAATCCTTATTGGTTGATTCTAAGTTATTAAGTTACAAAGACTAAACATTTGAAACATAATTTATGGGAACACAAACAAATAAGTGCACGTGTACACAATCCATGGCCGCAGGCAGGGTTTATATTCGGTGCCTCCGACATATATATTCTTATGAAATAAAAAAGACATTCATATATACATATATCATAAGTAGTTTGAATGTGATGACTAGGGTTGAAGCAGTCAAGAAACTTCCTGTTGTTCAACTCCCACAATTGCGTAGAGGCCGAGAGAAAAAACCACAAAAAAATTTCATTTGAGTTGAGTTTGTTTTCAGTAGGTAACCAATTTAGATGTGAGGAGATTAATTTCATAAAAACATCCTTCAAGTCTTGGGAGACAACAGTATCCAACAATGTGATTAATGATTTTATTGTCAGTTCTACACTCACATAAAGGACTTTCCAGTGCTCTCGAATTAAAAAACATGTCATTACTAGTCCAGTTTTCATGCGGTTAAGTTGACCTCATATTTTTCTGGGCTTGTTAAATCCTGCTACTATTTTGAGTGGCTTGCATTAAGTCTTCGTTAAAGATAAAAAATTTCAAAATATTAAATGAATTTGACTCAAAAATTGAAATCTTTATCTGAACGGCGCAGGTTGTTTTTGTAAAACGAAAAGTACTTGTTATTTAAAGCCATATTAGGACGTTTATATTTTTGTGTTATAATTTGTTGTATATGTAAAAATATACTGTTTTAATACTATTTACTTAAATTAATTTTAAAAAACAAAATTGAATAAGAGATTTATCCAGAAAAGTGCCATCAAATACACCATCATCCTTGAGAATTTGAAATAAGTTCATCCAAAATTGACTGTTATGTTTTCAAAGAATAGACCACCATGCTTCTATACGCTGGTTTTGCGTACTTCTTCCATTTAAAAATGATGGCCTGTTTGATCTATCGTTGTCAAATAATTCTCGCAGTGCCTTCTGCATCCTTTCAACAGTCTTATTTTTAGTGCCGAGATCACATCGTAATGTCAGTGGACAACCTCTAACGAATTTTAATGCATCCACGTAATATCCTGCAATTACCTATAAATTAAGAAATTTACTATTTATTTATGATTTCTATTACTAGTATTTTACATTATTACCTTTGAGTCATTTGACGTAATTCCCGCTCGCAGCCATATGATCTGCCTAGAAAATCCATCAATGCAACAATTTATCCATATGCTATAAGATTTAATTTTATCATATGAATCTATGTGCCACAAATAATTAAGACCTCGATTAGAATATTGTCTCCTTCTTAAACGTTTCCTTTTTCGACATTCCACGACTCTGGGGTCTAAATAACTCAGCAGCTCTCTTACGATATCTTGAGTCACTACCAAATTATTTTGCAAACATTTTAAGTGAAACCATCTATATCCGTGTAATTTGTCCAGACTTTTGTAATTCATTTTCCATAAATTTAACATCTTCAATTTTGGAATATCTTGTCTTTTGTAGAGTAATTATCTCTTATCTCTTCAATGTTCTGTGAGAAATAATTTTGTTATGTAGTATTTTTAAATAATTTAGAATTTCTTTTTGTTGCAACCCTAAGGAAAAATATATTTGAACTAATTTTTCCGTTGATTTCTCAATTTCTTGATTAATAATCTGTAATAAAATTAATAAATTATTGTATACAGAGTAAGTCATAACTATTTTGACATAAAGTAAGAGCAAATTATTTGTACCAAAGCATTAGGATTGGGATTGAACAAAATACGTCTACGAAAGGGTTCGATTTATTATTATTTAAATCAAAGAAATGGTAGGTAATTAAGTTTTTTTCTAGAATAAGAATAGTAAGAATTTCGAGTTCGAACTCGGAATTCCGTGATTGAAGTCGGAATTCTGAGTTTGAATTCGGAATTTAAAATAAATATTTTTAGTGGCCCTTCTACGCCTTCGTAGGTTTTTGCACAAACAACTTCTTTCTAATTTTTGATAGGCGGTTCGGTAATTTAGAAGTGTTTTTTTGAAATCATTTTCTTGCAGCCTGTAATAATAGCTTCGTTTTATAATGCCGAGTCTTAGACAGTTCCGTTTTTTTGTGCGTTCAAACTGCTCTATGTAAGGAATATCTTTTCTCCCAGATGAGGTTGTTAGTTGATTTTCTTTATTGTTGCAAACTGAAGCGTTTTTGTATATGATTACTTATATTTTAGTTTCTATTAAAAATGACAGAAAGCGCGTCACCCCAACAAAATAATTTTTTATAGAGACGTATCGTAAGATAACAAATAAATGTAAAATATAAGTAATAAATAAAAAAAGATTTTCAGAGGTAACTTTTCGTCGAATAACGTGCGGTATACTTGGACAGGCAAATTTCTTTCTTAAATTTGATAAAAAATACAAAAGCAATCTTTTGGAATGTTTACTTTCGAATGGAATACACTTTTGTACGAAAAATGAAGGTCCGTTTTTCTTTATTTTGGCGTTTGTGAAATAATTGAATACTAATGCCGTAGTTTCTGCGTTGTTCGCAATGATCAGAAAAAAAAGATTAATATTGCGTAATGTTTTGCTTTGCTTTGTAAAACACAAACGGTTTTAAATTCATAAAATTAAGATTAGGTTTAAAACGCGTCGATCAAATAAACAAAATAATAACGATTGATAATACGTGCTTTTATTAAGACTGTTTTCAACCGTTCCGTTTCATAAATAAAAAAATAAAGATGCGATCTAAACGAGATTAATATTTCTGAGTAACGATCCAGATTGTTAATCCAACATAAAATCTTGTCTTGTAGAATATTACTTATTGTATTGTTATATATATATAAATAATTTTACTAAAATCAAAACGGTTTTCGAGTTACAACCGTGTTAATGTTATAAGTTTTTTATACCCAAAAACTTCTATTTTAGTACAAATTTCGGCCGTGAAAGCAACTTACAGTAACTCGTAAATACTGCAAATTTTTTCTTAGTTTTTTGTTTATAAGTAAGTTTTAGTTATCTAACTAAAACTTGTCATATTCTAAATGACTAATCGGCAAGACTTTTAAAACTGGATTTCGTTCTTAAGTTACTATTACAGCTTTAATTATTTTTTAAAATTTTATTATTTTGGCAGTTTTATTTATCAGTTCTTGTAAATTGATTTAGGCTCCTAGTTGAGTTCTGCTAATCTCAGTAGATTGCTTCTCAGTTTATTTTAATTTGTGCATTTTATAAAAGTTAGATTTTATTAATTTTCAGTCACAGCATAAATGTATAAAATATGTAGATTTTACACAGTTTAATTAAAAATGTTTATACAATTATGTGCAACAAATATGCAATGACAACACAGAGGTTCTCCAAGTTACACATATCAATATTTTCAATTATGAAAATATTATATTTACGTTACAATGCAAATTGTAAACAAAAAAATTTGGAAAAATTCAGCATTAGTCAATATAAAGAAACAAAAATAAACTTTTCACTAAGTAATCACAATTAATGTTTATTTTAATTAAACTTAATAAAGTTTGTTAGTAATCAATTTGTAAAAGTTAAAAGTGGATCATTGTTTTTTTTAACCTAATACACTATAATTATATAATGTTTAAAAGGTACATTTATTTAAAAAAAATTAGGTATTGTGAACATGTTTTATTTAATAGAAAAATACTTTTAACGTTACGTCAATCACGAATATTTTGCTAGTGGCTTACAACGCTGTGAAATTTAATATTCAATATAGAAAGTCTATTCTTGTCATAGACATTAAAAAATAACGATTTTAAATATTCATATTGCATTTTACGTTTGCCCTATGAGGAATGCAGGAATATTTAATAGTACGTTTCAGGCATCATTTATTACGTGTGCACACGAAGAAAAATAAATCGTCAATAACATATGTTAAAAAATTACACTCGTCGGAAGCTGACACATTTCATACTATACAGTTGAAAATTGTAATAATTTAAAATTACAGGCATTGACCTCGCAATCAGGTTTGCATTGTATATGTGAATATTTGTAAACAGGTGTGTCTCATTCATTTACGTATTTTATGGTCGAAATACATACATAATCGATATTCATTATTGAATGGCGCTTGATTTCGTACGTTCACTTTCTTAATTATTATAACATTTTTATAATGTACTCATAATGTAACCATTTCTAATTCTTGCAATTAAAAGTCGAGCTTTTATTGTCAAATTGATTACAATATAACGGTTTGTGAAATCTTGGCAAATAAACAAAAGCGCAGTTACTTTTAACAATTTATAGCTATTTTATTATCTGAAAACAGAATTTAAACGTTTTACAGGCCATTTATTTATCAACACATTGAATAGGTAGTAAAATTGGTAATTAAAAAAAAATGATAATAAGATTTCTTTGCGTGAATGACGTTAGACTCTGCCATTTTTATTTTTAGCGCTAAATTAAATAATTAAAATTGTTCCAATTAAATTTTATGTAATATTCTTATATTAGTAACGCATTGTTGATTTACATTCACTAGTGTTGTGAAATTATATTTTATATTAAATAATTACTACATCAAAATAGGAAGTTGCGATTTAATGCTTTATTAAGTTTAATAGTAAATTAATTAAGAACTACAAACGAAAGAATCGATTTTTTAAATAATTTTATTAGTTTTAATAGTTTAAATTATTTATATTCAAGTTTATTAAAGTATTAATGGCGTTCTTTAATATTTGAAATTAATAATAAATAAAAAATGTTTTTTTTTTATTTTTGATCGTTTTTTGTCTGATAAATAAGATTTACTATTATCTTCATGTAACTATGACTTACAAATAAATTTTGTCAATTATATTATCAAAACTTATACACCTTGTTCGACGTTCACATTTTTTGTCTCGCGTTTGATCTATTGAGCTATTTTCTGACATAGAATAAAGTAAATTGTTTAACTACAGATCATGTGTAACGATCAAATTCTGCAAGCATTTAAACGCGTATCTATGTAAAAGTGTCCATATAGCACGCTTCGTTCATTGTATGTACATTTGTGGTACATCTTACGTACATTCGTCCTGTAGGCACTGTACATACGTAATATGTACAAACATTTTTGATTATAAACATTGTGATGGTAGTGATTTTAAAATGTAAAATTAAGAGTAACTAATAAATGGTATTTATTAAAGCATAAAAGTCATTTATACGTCATGTAAAGATAACAAGTATCGTGGCCTTTGGTAAGAGTTCAAGTTCTGACTGCGTTAAAGTTTTTTTTGTTTGAATACATGTTATGTACCAACTAGTGCAAATTAATAATTTTTTTAGGGTTGATGGTGTATATATTTATTTAATATAATCTACAAGCTTTCGATCTTGATATAAGTGTGTCAAGCAGTATAAGTTAAATTAAATTGACAATTATAAATTAAGGTAACTAAAAACAAAAAAACATAAATAAAAAATAAAGAATATGTTAACAAGCTTTAGGTCTTACAAACCTTGCACTCACACAGTCGGAGATAGGGGAGGTTCAAGTGAATAATAATTAAGGGCGCCAGATCATTTATAATTAACACTTCTGCCTCGATCAAGACAGACGGTCCAAACTTGTAACGAATTTTTAGGTTTGTAATCCTTGTTACTCTGATGTTGGGGTAACCACAATAAAAGAGAAAGGTATGTTACCATAAAAGACAGATTAACAGGTATAAAAACTTTAATTTAGTAACGTAGAATATTAACAAGAGTATATCTAATTCTCAATTCATAAATGCCAGAAGTATCGGCAACACATAATACATAAGTTGAGTCGAAGTGAATAGCGAAGAAAATTTCGTAATAAATATCGTTTGTACACAGTATGCGATACACACAAAATTATTAATGAAATTACCTTAATGGTATTGTAACAATAAACGTAATTACGAAAATTAACATAAACAAAAGTTCCGTGAGTGACTTTCCTGACAGCAAAAAAAAATAATTAAATAAACTGACCCACAATCCAGTACCTACTTGAGCGAAGAAAACGTTTTCCCCGGTAAGTGAGCCTGGAATAGATATTGAATAGCAAATCGTGTCACCACAATAACTCACGAAGATAGGAAGCTACAAAATCGTTAATAATAATAAAGGAAATAAGATATAAAAACCCGTTGTATCGAATGTTGTTATTTGCGATTACAAAAACGTGGGTATCGCAATCGAATTGCGTATAAGATATAATATCTCAAAGGCAAATGCTGGTCAAGACTTCGTTTTCGTTGTGGATAATCTGCTTTCCAGAGTCTTAGACGTTCAGTGACGGTATTTATCAATAGTATTAATTCTTCATTGTTCTTTTATTAAATCGAACATGTGGTCAAAACGTGGCAAAACGGCTATCAAATTAATGAAGTAATTACAAAAGAATCCTAACAAACCGGATGTAAATATCTTAGCCTGTGCCGAATAAATTACGTTACATTTGTAATTAACTTATAATTTCCTGTCCATCACAGTGAATGTACTAATAAAATTTTGGATTAGGTCAATTCACAACGACACCGATCGTCTCGCGTAGTTGACAGCTTCAAAAAATAAATTCCACAATATGTCAGTAACCAGAAAGATCGGCAAAGGGCGTCAAAACCGGAATCTAGTTTTAATTCGATATATAGGGTATTACGTTATGAAAATTTCGCACGTAACAAATATATAGAAGACATCTTTATTATCGTAGAAATTGCAAAATACTGAATAGAACTATCATTTTTCTAGTTCAAATTTTGTTGACAATATTCAGTTAATTTTTAAAAAACTTTACATTTGAAAAATTTGCAATTGCTGCTGGCGTTTTAGCCGAGGTGTGTTTATCTACAAACGATGGCTTATAGGTTTTTACAAATTCATAATATCTTTTTTAAATGATGTTTTTAGCATCTTTAACATATATGTAGAACTGTTTGAATTGATTTTTGTAGCTGCGGAAATTTTATTACCACATATTTTCTGTGATCAAAAGTTATAAAAATTGACGAATTTTATCGATTGTATTTACGAGGTATTGTTACATGTCAATATTTATATATTCGCTTTGTATACGGCTTTCTCTCTTTCTCTCCATAATTAGTAATCCGAGAAAATTCAGCGTTTTGTTGTATATGGAGATAATAATCCAGTAACATCCATATGCTTATATTCTGGAATTTCTATATGACGATTCTTACCTTGAGCTTTAATCAAACTTATCTTATTGTAACAGTTATTTGTATCATTAGGCCAGAAAGTGCTATTTTGCGAGTATGAGCATATTTGTAGGCCGAGGCGAAGCAGAGGCCTACAAAAGGCGAATACTCGCAAAATACTTTTAGGATGTGTGATACACAACTTTTTTTGTGCCGAACTTTGAAAAAAAATGTTTAAAAAATGATTAATTTTATTAACTAAATTTAAATATTCTATGTTGATAACAACGAAATCTGTAATTTTGAGTTTCGATTGTTTATGTAAATATACTTAATTTTGTTACAATTTAATTAACTTGATTAAGTATTATTTATTTGTATCGTCTCAAAATGGATATTCCTCCACACATTGAAGAAGCTGCACAAAATGTGATAACAATTTGTTACCGACAAAATCTTCGGATCGGTACTGGAAACCACGATCTTGTTAACTGGTGTACTAAAAATTCAGCATTCAGCGTCTACAATAAAAGTATGTTTTATTATATACAGGACACTGCATTTGCAGAAATAGTGGAACGGCATTAGTAAGTCAGGTAACTAATATCACGTAGTTGAAAAGGACAGTTTTGTTGCCGAAGAATACATAGAAGACTCCTTGACACCTAATATCGCAATAGACAATCAACTAACAAGACAATGTAATTCCATACCACAGTGTTCCATAAGTTTTGCTAATGTCGATGGCATTCAACCAAAGTGTAACGTTCAAAACTTACAATTGAACTTAAATGATGCGAGTTTACTTTATATAAATATTTCAAACTGCACAATTAACTTTAATTTAAATAAGTAAGTTCCTTATAATAAATGATAGAGATGTTAATATGCTGTTGATTAAGCTAAAAGTTACAATTTAAAGTTATAGATGTTTCATATACATAGGTATACTTACTTGATCGATATCAGTTTAAGTGATTTTTAATTTTGCGGTTGTCTTTATCGTTCTCTTTGTCAATAAGATTGAAATAAGTTTGCATTCGTTATTAGAAAAGTCGTTATAGGTAATTTGGAGTAGTATAATAGTTAACCAAGCTCATAAAATAATAATTTTGACATAAATGACATGACACATAAACTATTGAAGGAAGGGGAATTACTGCCAACTTCTAGTTATAAAATTCTACTACATTTAACCTTGACTTTACCGGCCTAGTCCGGAAAAGTAATTTTTCCGGCCGATTATATTGCTTGTAAAATACGTCAAAACGGACGGAGGAATAAAAAATAACTTTCTTATTTGTATTTTATAATTTTCTATCTTCAGCCTGTGTTAATTTGATTTCACCGTATTAATAATTTCTTAATTTTTAACATTAAAAAATTTAATCGTAGATCATAATAAAACGTTTACATTTAGTTATAAATTTTAAAGCATCCTTACCACTATGTAATACAGCTGTCGTGTGTACGCTCTCCTAAGACTCGTCAAGTTCATCAATTTCATTGTAATCAAAGCTAGATTTAGGCACTTAACATCGTATGTAAGCTTACCTACTACGTGTTTTGTTGACTATAAATACATAAAAAATTGTGCACGTTTACTACTTGATATAAAGAAGTTTTTGAATATTTTTTTTAAGCGGTATTAATAATTATACTGTCGATTCTTACTGTGTCACGACTGCATGTAAGTAAATAGTTGAAATATTAAGTTCAAAGTTTGTGGTGATTGTTAATAATTCTATTTGGTATTAAAATTTGTAAACCTATTAAACTCAAAAAATGTTTATAATTGCTGTTAAATACGTTTAGTAATAGCACATGTTATTGTTGGAAAAATATATATTCACTTCTTTTTGCTCGCTTTTTTTTCTCTGTTCTGTTTGCTTCGTAGTGGGTTCAGACGTATCCCACAACTCCAGAATGTTTATTAGTACGAGGAATCGCGTTTAGGTATTTTTTATTTGTATTATAATTTTTCTACCACACCCACTCACCGTTATTGTAGTTAGCCGTGGTGACGTGGTTGTTACTAACAGAGCCCACTGCAACGAAAGGTTGGTAACAATATAAAATTTGTTTTCTTTGAAATACTATTTTTTCAGTAGTTATAATTATTCTTACTTTAGAGGAATTAATTAATTTATTATTTTACATTATTAAAATTACCAGTCTACTAATAATAAATGCGTTAATTTTCAAAATGTATTTTTTACATATGTTTCAAGCTTTAAAATAATGAAGCTCATCTTCAGAAAAGTATTTTTTTAAAAATGTCAAATACGAAAATATTTTCATGTAATATGTACCATCAATTTGTCAAAAAGTTTAATTGTTCAAACCTTTACAGTATATAAGCAAGCATTACTGGTCACTGTAGTTAAACTTAAGTTGTTATATATTTTATCAATCCTACGTTGTAATTAAAGCAAGTTTAAAAGATTCACTATGCTTTTTACTATTAGTTGATTCTTCACAACATTAACCTGTACAAATCTGATATGTTTTTACCGGTTTTTGCCATATAAGAAGCAGCATCACTTCGTACAATCAGAAATTTGTTTTTTTTAATCAAAAAATGTATTTACATATCCAATAATGGGTAAATATTCTGTTTTTACTATAGTTAATTTACACGTGTTGTTATCTTTAGTGATTTGTGTTTAATGTAGGGGAGAATGGGACAAGTGCGTCATAAGGAGCACAAATAAAAATGGAATTGTGTGAATATATATAGTACAGTTCAAAAATTCTTTTATGAACTCTCAGCTGCAGATCTTCGGGAAATTGTATTTTAGTGTGCTGAAGTTAACGAAATGAACAGGTTCATATCATTTCTGAAAAGTTAAAGAAACTTGTCTATGCGAATACCTGAAGCAACAAGCATTGGAAGAGTAACATGATTTTCTAAACAAAGAGTTAATTAGGTTTTTAAAAATTAAAAAAAGATCTTAAATATGTACAATTTTCTCTTGCATCGTATATTCAACTGTGATAAAACAAAGATTACCTTTGTCTAAAAACCTGAATAAATATTAGCAAAGAAAGGAAGAATTCAAGCAAAAATATTTACTTTAATAAAAAGAAAAAAAACTTAGTAGCTTGTGTTAGTGCTACGGGTACATTTATTCAACCATTTAAAGTTTTCTCTAGTGTACGGATAAATCCATTTTTTTTTTAAATGTTACGTTTCCTAGAACAATAAAATTTTCTGCTTCGTCAGAATGAACAAATGCAAACCAAATTCGTGTATAAACAAAATTAAGACAAAAAGCAAAAGGTGCATCAGCAGAAGCAGTGACAATAGTCAGAGGAGAAAAACACAATCTACGTTTACTGCCATGAAATATATAGAAACACTTGTTACAAAAAAATGAACCACATGGATAAAATGAGTCCCTGGTTGTACAATAATTATTCAGATAACAACCCGGGTGCGAATAATTATATTTGTAATAATTGCCATTGATAATTAGTATAACGATTAACATTTACATACTATAAAAATGAACTTTTCACTTAACCCATACTTTAAGGCAACTGAGTTAATATTTTGTTCATTTTTTAAGGTTAGGTTATTCCTTTAACAATTATTCAATAATTATTGTTTTATTTCTAAATGAAAAAAAATACATTGTAGAACCTTAAGGCGTCTCATTTGTACCACTCTTCTATATTCGCATGTATGTATTATTTAAACTTCATCATTGTCAATTCTTTACACGAAGGCTCTATTGTATAAAACAACGATTTACTTAACAACGACATTCTTAGATAATTTGTAAACAGATTTGTTCAAAACATTTTTATACCTAAATTGACACTTTTAGAAACATTTCGCATGTTTAGTAGATAAGATAAACACGTGCATTATAATTGTTTCCACAAACAACTTGTTTATGTAACAAAAAAAATTTGTTATTAAAAATTGTAACAAGCGAATTATTCATATGTACTATTTAATTTTTAAATGTTTTGAAATTATGATACGCACCACTGGATTTTAAGTTGCAATCTATTCATAAGTAATTATTTTATGTTTAAACCATTACACAACACAGCAAAAACCTTTGAAATTAGCTTGCGACTTGGGCATTGTAATGCCAACATCTCACATAAATTGCAACCACTGGATGAAGAAATGCAAAAATGGATT
Source organism: Aquatica leii (assembly GCA_035610365.1). NCBI lineage: Eukaryota > Metazoa > Arthropoda > Insecta > Coleoptera > Lampyridae > Aquatica > Aquatica leii. Next base: position 38,861,687 of record CM069435.1, on the reverse strand, counting down.
GTTTCAAGAATTTTCTCGTAACTTGATGGCAAGTGACTAACTCAGTATGATTCGGTGAGTGGATCGTAGGTTTCCGTATGCTAACCATAAAACAAGTTAAAAAGGCGCCAAAACGGTAGAATCTAGTACGAGAGAAAGAAAGGTTTTAAAAAATGTATGAAGACAGAATTACATATACAGGATATCCTCAAAATACGAGCATTAATTTTAACAGGGCGTGGTTTAAGTCAAGTACAATCGATTTACAAAAAAAATTATAATAAAATTTTGAAAATAACGAAGTTGCAATTTTTAGGTATATAAGAGAAAAGTTTTAGACCGCCGCGCCGGTTCATATGTTTATTGCATTTTTTTTGTTTGCTTAGTTCTATGACCTTTATCGTCTTGGCGTCGATAAGAAACCAGAAGTGTTTGAACAGTCAGCATTAAAAGGATGATAGTACAGATCCCGTAATTTGTGTGACAAATAACCTGTTCCTTTTAAAGTGTAAGCAGTTCGAATAACGTACAATGACATTGGTTTTCCACGACCAATCCACCTGTTTCAAAAAACATTGTTTAGATGTACCCGAACCATCATGAATAACCACATGTGTTGACGTACATTCTGATAGTTCAGACAAATTATTTTGCAAAAATAATAAATACGATTGACCTGTCATACGTTCAGGTAGCACAAAAGGACCATTAATTGACCGCGGACAATACCTGCTCATAAATTTATCGAAAATCGATGTTGAAAATAAACCCATCTTGAAGCATGTGTGTTCTCAAAACTCCAAACGTGGCTGTTATGGAAGTTAGACATTTTATTTCTAGTAAACGTTGCTTCGTCTGTTACCAAGACTTGACTTAAAAAATGTTAATTTAAAACCATGTCTATTGATTCTTGATTCGAGAATTGAGTCATAAATATTGAGCACAATGCGATAAATAAAAAATAATATTAGATGACAAATAACAATTAGCAAACAACGAACATTAAACAATAATACCAAACAACGAACAAATAAAGACAAACTCGGAAACGAAGTATACGATTAAGTTAACGTGACAAAACTGAACAATGAACCTATTGACGAAATCTGAACCAATGTCCTCAAATCTACAAAATTGCAATTGTGCTTATGCATCTGATACGATGTATCACCGAAGTTGTTTAAAATGCGTAGGTGTATAGTCAGTAGTTCTCCAACAATTTTTCGATTAAATTTAAAAAACCGTAAATCCGTTATTTTTAAACTTTTATTATAATTTTTTTTTTGTAAATCGATTGTACTTGACTCTAACCACGTCCTGTTAAAAATAATGCTTGTATTTTGAGAACACCCTGTATAGTAACAATGAATAGTTCTACAAATATCACAGTTATAGCATTAATACAAGTCCTGAAGAATATGCAACACATACAGTTATCGTATTACAGTATAACAAAATTAAGTAACGTGTGATTCTAAAGTTAAACGTCAATTTAATGCGAAACTAGTGAATTTGCAATCCGAAACAAATCGCATTTAGCGTAAATTGAAACCGATGCGAGCGTTAATTGTGATAATAGTTTTACTTAATCCGCACGTATTTTACGTTCTACAAATACACAAACTAATAGCAAGAAAAAAAGTACTCACGATTAACCAAGACCTGCGAATAGCTATCTGCATGCTTTAATCATCCCCGACAATCGGTAAAAAAATAAAGTAATAATTAGATATAGGATCGTATCACAAGTACGTTGCTTGTTGACAAACAATCAATCGTCGTAATCAAATGCGCCAAGCGTCCGAGTGGGTTTCACTATTCTTATCGCAGTTGTGCATCCAAGTTTATTCGTACTTTTAGTATGTGCTTCTAGTTATAGTTTTCAGCGAAAAGTAATAAATTGACATGAATCACTCCAAATTGGACAACACGTAGCGGTATCTCAAGTCGCTATCACAGTTACAGGAAAATCAAAGTAAGTCACAAAAATATCAATCAATCCTTACCACACGTAAGTTTTTACAAAAACATCAAAAATACTACACGCATTCATAACACGAATGAGCATAAAAATTTAAAAGAAAATCCTTCGCCGGGCACTTACCTAACGTAAGCGTACCACAACCACCGGAAAAAGTAGTTTTTCTCTATTGAAAAATTCTATCTGTCAAGAAACAACTACTTGACAGTGCATCGTTTTGAATGTAGCAAAAAGTGGGTGAAAAGTATGCGGTACGAAAATTTCACTAAAACACTTTTAACATAATAAGATGTCAATTTACAATATTGCATCCATATTCACACCAGTTTAGGGTCGAGCAGCCACAATTAAAAATGCAGCAAGTGGATTTAAGACCACTGGTGAAAAGGACTATGTTGCTGCGGAAAGTCTTTGAGTAAAAGTTGTAAACAAACTATTATTGTAGATTCCTAATTTATTTGTTTTTAATTTATAGCTAAATTCAAATCTCCACTTCGGAGTAGTTTACTGCATGTTTTACTTGATGTAATATCTCAGATTGTAAATTCAGCAACTATGAAAAGACGTGCAAATGAAAAAGAAAAAACGCACAAACGGTAAAATTAGAAGTAGTTCATTTAAAAAATTTAAAAAAAATTAAATGACGATACTTCAAAAAACTTTTAATTTCTAAATCTTTTATCAGTTTATGCCCTGATACTGATAATGCAGATGTTGCGTCTACATCGTCACAGTATTGTATTCAATGAAAAGAAAACAAACACATTGACATGATTCAGAGTAATGCAGTAAATCGGTGAATGCACTTTGTGCAAATGTAAGGTGTTTGCAAAATTTTATTTTTGCTCTTTTTGCGTCAAAAAATTTTTAGCGACGTTGTAAAAGTTTTGTTCATTTTCTTATTTTTATTATCTATTGTTTGATTTTAATATATTTTTAGTTTAGATGGTTTTATTAAAATATTTTGCAATTTCTTTTTTTTTAATTACAAATCAGAAAAGTGTTAGAGTAAGTATATTAATGTTTATTTAGACTTTTTATCTCTTGCCAGGTTACTCTCCATGGTATGTATCTATTTTCCGCTGCTACTTGTACCTGTTCCTCCCATTTCTTTCTTGGTTTGCCTACTACGTTTTTCATCTTTGGTGTTGCTTTGTATACTTTTTTTGCTATCGTGTTGTCATCCATTCGAAGCAAGTGACCGAACCATCTATTTGCCTCTCTTCCGTTATATTGTTATTTCTCACTTTGTTCGATTATGTTATTCCTTTAATTTTTCTTAAGTATCTCCATTGCTGTAATTTTACTCTCGTTTCTTCTATTGCTCGTCCAGGAGTTGCTACCATAAATTAACGTCGGTCTTACTAGTTTTCTATATACTTCCGATTTTTTTACGACGAACGTATTGTTAGTGTGTTATATATTTTTCCCGCCTTTACTATTCTTTCCATTATTTCATTATCTATTTCCCCCTTATTTTCTATTGTTATTCCCAAATATTTTAAATTTGTTACTTGTTCTAGTATTTGTTCTTCTATATTGATATTGGTAAGTGTCGGTTTTCGCAATGATCATAGTTTTAGTTTTTTCTATATTTATAGTCACTTCCTATTTCCGCGTTTTTTTCACGCTTACATCCTTCATCTCTTACAATTTTCTGTATTTACAATAAAATAGTCAATAATTGACTTCTAGGAGCGGATTTTTCTGGTGTATTTATATATATCCTTGTGTATGAATTTTGTGTTAGTCATCACCAATTTAGGTCTTACACATCGGTCTAATAACCTCATACCATTGTCATTTTTAGTATTTTCGTCTTGTTGCTCTATGTATTTTTTATTGTCTTCATTATTATTGTTTACTATGCCACTTATATCTCTCCATTACAATTACATTTCTTTTTCCTCTATCGATTTTTAATTGAAGTAATTCAAATAACTGCTCTTTTTTTCCTTCTTCTCGTTATCATTAGGCGCATACACTGCTACTATTGTTCAGGTTTGTCTTTTGTCTATTATGTCTAGTGTCACTATTCTTTTATTAGTGTACCTTTCTTCCATGGTATTTTTTACTTTATTGGATTTTACTATGACCCTATTCTTCTTGCTCCCCACTCTTATTGATCTACCTCTAACCAATATAGCCAGTATCCTTCATTCAGTTTCGTTATTCCTTTTCCTTTCTTTTTTGTGCTGTTTATCTTTTCTTATATCTTTTTGCATTTCTTTAGTGTAGCCTTGATCGATCGATTGATCCACTTTTTAAGTCTTTTTGCATTTTGGATTGCTATTTTTGTATTATCTTTAATTAGTTTAACATGTGTTTGTCTTTTTTTGTTCTTGCTGTAGCTCTCAACTTCTAACTTAATTGGTCTACTTTTATGCTTAAGTTCATACCCATTCTTTGGATAACTGTGGATAATTTGCCATTTAGATTGTTTTCATTTTCGTACAATATTTTTCTTCCTTATCTTTCTTTCTAAATTGTTTATTATTCCTTCTTGCGCTAATATTTGAGCTTTCAATTTCACGTTTTGTTCCTTTACTTGTTCCACTTCTGTTAATAATCCATCTAGTTTTGCATTAATTTGGTTTATGTTTTTCTTTATTGTAAGGAACATTTCCTTAATTTTGCCTAACTCATTTATCTTATTTTTTATTTAGCTTTGCTTAACTTAATTTTTACCTTAATTTATTTCCCTATTTAAATTTTTACATTGTTACCTTATTAAATATGTTACTTTGTGTCTATGGTTTTACGGTTTAGCGTCAATTCATATTTTCTATAAAATAATCAAAAACTTTTTCATTATACCACAATAAAAACATATGTATTTCGTACTTGTTTATAAGCTATGAAAGGTCATCTTTTCCGTGCAGCGCACGGAAAAAGTTTGTCTCGTGCTCCATTGTTGCCAACTTTTAAAAATAACATTACACTAGTGACTTTAATTGTAGGTAACAATACTAACGACTAATTTTATAACAATAAGATTTAGATACTTCAGCTCAAGTTAATTCTTTCCTAAAGTTTACTTTCAATGTAATTTAACAGTTTTCGATCTTATGCAGGTCTTACAATAACATTTTTATTGAAGTCAAATTTTTGTGCCATGAAATTAATGTTGGCGATACACTAAATTTTTGACATCTGTCAAAATCTTTATTTGTATTCAAAGTTAAACCACATTCTTTATTGTGAAATTTTTGTAGTAAATTCTATTTCAACTTTTTATCATAGAGAATCGACTCCACAGGGTAAATGGTTTCAAAAGTTTAGCTTTCTCCGTCAAATAAACAAGAAAAACATCATCACTCACAAATTTTACATTTTTTTGTTCGTGCCATTCATAGAACAAACAATATTTTTTTCATATCTGTCTCGAGATTTTTTATGAAGTAATTCTGCTCGTACTTCTGCTGCATGCTGAGTAATATTTTCTGGTATTTCAAAATTATGTTCTACAGAATCCATCTTTCAAAATATTGATCCACGTCAAAACAATTATGCATGAAATTTTTAATGCATTCTAGATATGCATTGTTGTAATGAAGGGCGATTCAGACATATGTATTTTAATTTTTATATGTTTTATTCTAGTTTTGTAGACAGGTATAATGAAAAATATCGTTCATTACACGGCAGAAAAAGCTTTTCCCGGTCTCGCATGCTCGCAAGCTCGCACCGGAAAAACCTTCTTTCAAGCCTAGTAAGGAAATATACTATTTAATAGTATTTTCCAAAATTGAATTTGCTGCGTTAAAAACGCGAAAAATTGTTTGTTTTAAAACAAAATGACAATCTTAATTAATTGAACGCAATGTTCATTTAACGTATTTCGAAAGAATTCTACTACGTTGAGCTCATTTTGTTTTATCTTTACTATCACTTATTTTGATCTTCAAATAGTTACGGACATCCGAAAAATTGATCCGTACTTTGGTATGATCCAGACAGAATCTTTAAATGTACCGAACTTGTACTCGTACAAATGATAATGACGTTTGGAGTTTGGTTATAGTTAACTGTACTTTGTCTCTATGTATTTAACATGCAAATAAAATCTATAATGACAAATACAGTCGTAGAATAGAAATTGCATAATTTGATTTTTAATAATAAAAACCAATTCAGGAAAATAAATGTATTGAGGTAAAATTGAATGTTTCTTTTTAGATCGTGTAGAGGCGTATTTTTTGTAGCACAAAAAAAACATACATAACTATGCAATACAGTTATCTGAATATAAACTTAATAGCTGCTATGTGATTTTGGCATTGAAAAAATGCCTTAAATTGCTAGACGTAGAAACATTTCTCCATACACGCGCATATTTTGCATATAAATAGATGCATTAATCCTTATATACTACAATTACAAAGCGCCAGGTTTAAAAATAAAATTTCAATCGCTGCGCACAAAATTACAAATGCAATTCTTATATAAGACACTTGCACGTTTTATGTCTAATCACAATACATTGTCGTCTTCTTACGTGTGGTCGCCTATAAACTTTTCCATATTCATACAAATCTTGAAATTGAATGTAATGTTTGTATTTGTATGCATCTCTTAATGCAACATATAAACGAGCGTACTTGTAATAAATACACAAGCAAGCTTGTGGTATTTTCACATAAATATTCTAATATAGATATAAACAAATGTCACTATGCGTATTTTCCTATCGAGTTGAAAAAACCTTTTATTCCGTCTACTAATTCTATTAGTGCATTTGTCACTACATGACGTCAGAAACGTACTGGTGTAATTTACTAAAATACATCTAACGTAATGAAGATTGGCGTGCATGTAACTTAATACCTATTATTATTATTAGTATCATTGCAGTAAATGAAGCATTTGAGAGTAAAATACCCTAATTATCCTAAAAAAGAAAATTAAACTAGACATTTAGAAAACTCGATTAATGACAAATTTTTAATAGCAATTAACAAATCGTTGTGGTGTATTAATGATCTGTATTGTATATAATATTTATTATTTTTGTGTAAAAATTTATGATGCAGTTTCCTAATGTGATGCCAGTATATTCGCATTACATGAAGCAATAAACGTGCACTTTGAGAGACGTTGCAAGACGCCTACGCTTAAGTAAATTTGCATCCAATCCACCTTTCAAATTAAGCCTGTAATTTACTCATTCATGTTTGTTGTATGTTACACCATTAAAATCATGCAATCTCGCAGAAGTTGTCGTATATGTCTTCTTTTTTTTTTAATCAATGACGCGTTCTTGAGTTTATGTCTAAATTATTAACTAAAGCTTTCCTGGTGTAATTTTAAGGATTTTGTACTGTATCAAATTGCAAAATTATTAGCTCGAGGCCAATAAACGTACTAATAAAAGGAAAAAGACACTTGATATATGCTAATCCTCTGCACGTGCATGCCTCACCTATAAAATCACGCTTCTTGCATATATTGACGGCGTATATTCACATTAGAATATTAGAATTCATCTTATTATACATTTCTATATACGTATATGCATATTATAACTACATTAAAATATAGCTTAAACAAATAATTTAAATTTTGTTTAAAAATTGAAACCCAACTATTTAAAGTGTGCCGTCTAAAATTTATATTATCCTACGTAAAATTTACTAACAATTTGTAGTCATAAAATGTAATTTTTAGACATTTATAGTTTGGGAATGTTGAAACCTACTTAATAAAATGTAAAATAGTCACAACGACGTACTACTTTGAAGTTATTAAGAGAAAATCTTAAGTATAAATCATAATGTTTGCAGATCTCTTTTGTGCGACCAACAAATTTAATAATAAATGCAAAGTAGACGAATAAATTAAATTACTAAAATGTTGTTTTTTTACAAAACTATTGTGTTGAAAAAAATGGATATGTAATTAACATTTTTATCATCTTTGTTTGCTGTATTTCTTCAGTATTTTTTCAGACATCTATACAAGAATTTATTAGTTCGTTCTGTATAAATAATGGATAATAAATTTTTTTTAAATAATATGCTAAAGAAAACTACCATCTACTATTACTAAAGAAAAAAATACAAAGCAACTGTATTTTTGAACGCGGGTTGTCTACTTTTGCAGGTCTGTGACTTATTAGTACGTAAGAAGTAAGTAAACTGTAACAAAACTCTAGTGCTCAGCATCTGATAATAAAAACAATTTTTGTTAAAAAGATACTACAATCAGACTATGTATAAAATCTATCAAAAATATAAATTAAAATAAAGTAATGTGATGATCAACCTACAGATTTTTAGTTGACGTTGTTTTAAGATGAATCCACCCGGTTTTAATTAAAACTAATAACAATCACATTTCCAGGAAAAAAAGTATTTAGAGACTTGTCAAATTTTTATTGACATGGCAGTTGCTACTGCTAACAACGTTTTGTTTCAATACCTCTTTTATTATTATTATTTTAAAACCTAAACAAAAATCATGTATTACAAATAGAATAGTAAAGCAAACAAAAATTTTGTAAATTGTTTATTAGTAATGAGTAATGACAAAAAACTGCAGTCATTCCAAAACTTAAAATAAATGTAGTACTTTATAAGCATTATGACAATCTTTTAATTCGGTGTTTTTCTTATTAAAGCGTTTCCAAAGTATTTGGCAATTTTGGAACCCTGTTCAAAAAGAATAGAATACTAAAATTCTGATAACGGAGGAATAAAGCAATTAGAGAAAATTAAAGTCAGTTTTCGAATTGATTCAAAAGTGTTAAGAAAACTTTGTCGGTTTAAATAAATAAAGTGTTTCACGCGTGTGCTAAGACAAATAGAAGTGCATTAAGTGAAAGTAAATACTAGTGTAAATAAACGATAATTGTAAATACAGTAAATACCTATGATAGCGATATAAATGATTTATAAGTTGTTTTTCTTCAATCCCGTTGCATTTTATAGTGTTAGTTAAACGTAGTACATTAAATAGATACGTGTAAATAAAAAAGTTTCAAAATTTGTTACAGTGGTGTCAAGTGTCGGATTAGAATCGTAACGTATAAATAAATAACGAAGTGATTAGTACGTGTCCGCGTGTGTTTGTTTATAGACTGTAATTATATCTTTTCCAGTTTGTTAAACCGGTGCATTTAATTTATTAATAAATAATCAGGTGTTATTAAAGTTTAGTGTTATACAAAAATTTCATTTTAAACGTGACTGTATGTCTTATTAAAATTTGTATTTTGTTGTTAAATTATGCCGGTAACTCGTTATAAAACAAAAATAGATGCAAAATTATTTGGAATTCTCGAATTATTAAAAAATGATCAAGAATGGATTAACCAAAATATAGAAGAAACGCTTCAAATTTTCTTTCTGATTACTTCCAACGAAATTATATACTCTTAATTTTGCGTTTAAAAATAAAATACAAAAATGATTATCTTTAATAGGTGTACCAAGCCCTAACAAAATTAGTGTTTAGAAAATCTTTAAGAGTTCTATATTGACATCGCCAGATTGATACGATTTGCGTATTCTACAGCACTAGACATTTTTCTAGATCAATTGGCTATTTATACTTTCGTGGACGGTGTTCTAAAAACGAAACGCAGCAAACTCTACGGCTAGTTCGATCTAAGATATTGGATGGTGCTTTAACCCAAGTCTTAGACACCAAGACAACCATAAGATTTGCTGCGTCGCAGAAGTAATTCCGCAAACCCAGGAATGCATTGAAGAAATAGTACGACGTGTATTTCGCAAACAAGTAGCTCAGGGAAGAAAACTGCAGTAAAGTGAACCACCTACGACGACGCCGTACTAAACTCATAAGTAAACCAGAAAAGTGTCCGGAAAACTACACCAGGTCGACCAAATGGTGCAAAAGTCAACTTCAAGATTACCATTCAAATGGCATTGCCTATAGGGCAATTGCACAGTATTTATTTTGACGGCACGATCAATAGACAAAGACGGGAGTGACAAAGACCGTCATTCGTCCTTACATGTAATTGGAAAATGAGAAGACATCACCAGTAACAGTACTACTTTGAACGTGTTACGAGAAACTCAGGCTTCTGGAGTTGATCTGTCCAAAAATAAAGTGTCACACCGGTCCTCTCATAACAAAGTGAAGCAACGGCTAGCACAGCTTCTTCGGAGAGGGATCGCAGGCTTTGTTATGTGTGATTATAACGTGAATCTAAAAAAAGGTGCCAAGACGATGAAAAATTAAATTCGGGAGATACCGTCTAACTCTCCCCGTAGTAAGAGAATAATAAATAACACTACAAAAGTAATAACACCGAGTATATATTTATTATATCACAAAAGCTGAAGAAAACGTATTAACGTAAGTTCTCGACAAAATTTACACGTAGGTCGATTGCATTAGAAGGTTCGCCGAGTGGCGAGCAACACACCGTATAACAAACTGCCCTTGTCGGACTAAATAGTTACATAAACATAGCGTCTGAATTTATAATTACATATATTTAAATTGTAGACAAACAAAACAATTTAAGCCTTCGAGACTCGAAGCGCACAACTGATAAATTCGCGAAACACAAAAATATAATTAATTGTGTTAATTTAACATGCACGTACGGTCATAAACGACCTAGTCCCCAAAATACAAATCAAAGAATTCAAAGTAGTAATACTCACAGGTTGGTTTTACCTCAGTCGGACATTAGCTAATCTCCATACTTGATGTACATAAAAAGTAATATTAAACCCAAATCTGAACGAGCATATACTTTTAACACAAATAAGAAGGTTTCTTTAGCATCCAATTATTAAGAACGCAAGTGCGCAGCGTTTCCCTTCGACTTAACCAAATAAATTTCTCATGTTTGTCTTAATTCTTCGCAAAAGAAAAGATTGTCCTGGCGGTTCTCAACCCTTGACGGTGGATATGATAAGGACGTATCAATACTGCGACGTCATGGAATATTTCGAACAAGGCCACCTGTTAGTTATCTTCGGTGATAACGAAGAACATTTGGTGGCTACCAAAATCCGCTACAGAAAATTAGCAGAGTCAATTTAAACCCTCAATAAAGAAAATTGTATACCACTCACCCCGTTTCAACCTCCCAAAAATAATTGCATATTAAAATAGCAGCATGAAACAATCTAACAGTGAAGGTTAACCCGGGCGTAAAGTACTCAACTCGTCGATGATCTCGTGCGAAAAACGAATTAATAATGCGGTCGAAAGTTTGACAGTCTCGGCGCAAGAGCAGAAAAACTCTCCTGACAAACTTCATACAAACGAGAAATTTTCATACTTGCGAATTGAACTACTAATTTCTTTTTTAACGTTACAAACGGTAACGGGCAAAGAAATACCTACTCACGGACAAGTAAAAGTCACCATTGGTTTGGGAAATTGTTACGGTCAAAATTTTCATTAGGTACGCCTATGTGTTTTCGACGTAAAATTAAAAATTGCTTTTATATTTTTTGACGCCATCTATAGGGTTCGTTGGTCACTTTGTATTGCGCAGACGACATCCGGTGTCTTCTCCGACATTTTAACTTTAACATCGTACCTGGTAATATCTAGGGTTGCGTGAGTGAAAGTTCGTTCTCTAAAATCATCCACGTGTTAGGGACACGATGGAAATTATGTAGTTTCTTTAAATAACTAATTTGCTCCCGCAACGTAAGTGATTTTATTTCTTTCTTTAATTAAAGGTAATTTTTATGTCTTTTTAGTTAGCCGCCATGTGCCACCTCATAACTAAGGGCATTCTGGTTATAATTTAAAGCCCACCAGGGAAAGTTTGTGATTTCGTTGCGATCGTGGGGTGTTCGTATCGTCACCGGCCATTCTTACCACCATCCGGCCCATGAATTCTAGTCGATACCGAAAGACGAGAGATAACCCTCGACGAATATTGTGTTGGAACGATTCTAAATATTTCTAAGGCCTACCGTTGGAATTAATTAAATCACAGACAAGGGGTATAACAGCATCCGATTTTCGGGTTGTGTTAGGTGTACACTGTAAAATTTAAGTAATGACTTTGTAGATTTGGATTTCGTGAGCTATTAGGTTGACACGAATTGCGATTCAAATTACTTACAGGGTACGTGTCGAAGGAAGTACTTTCTCCGCACAAAAGGGATTCCTGTATTGTTGGTAAGTGTTTTTTAAATTTTCTTTCGTCGTCAACGAGGTTACTCACGAAACTTTCACTAATCATAACTTCGTACTGATTATCGTAATTGTAATACCATTAGTTAGTAAATTTGCTTATACTACGTATGCTGTGTCCTACCCTTATTTACTGTGATAATTTAATGTTAATGCTATACTAATTAATTTTGTCTTATTGTCGTTAATGCCATATTATTAATTATGTAAACGATATTTACTGCAAACTATTCTACGCCATGTTCTTCACTTATGTAGTGTAAGTTGCCTATCCTACTGTGATTCGATGTTGTATATTCTCACTAGTATTTACTTAGATGTGGCTATTTAACTTCGACTATATTTAGATATATAAGATATAGATATATTGGATCGAGTAATTAAAGTGCAATTGTTATTAACGATTTAGTTTTTCTCTTTTATTCGTTTCTTTCAGTAGTTACGAACCTAACATCGTGTTACAAGTATCCTGTTCTGTCCTGAGCAAGATAGACAATTACTTTGGGATAAGCTCTGGCGCCCATCTTTTATATATTTCTTGGAAACCTACCCCTCTCTCCGACTATTGAGAGTTGGCCGTGCAGGTTCGTAAAACCACCAAAAGCTTGTAACAAAATGGAATACTCAACCATCAAGTAGTGGTAACCGACATTACAAAAAAACGTATTCCCTTTACTAAAGAAGTATGGCTTCTATTTGGATATTAAACACAATGTCTTAAAGATCGACAGTAAAGAATTTTTTTTCATTCGTCATGAAAGGCAGCCGTGCCAGTTTTATTAAGTAAAAACGTAGCTCTGTCTGGATGGGCTAAAAATGTAGGGATGGCACATCTTAATTGAAATTTTCAAAAAAGCTACATTCGAGCAATTGAACCAATGGAAGGCAAATTAATGGAAAAAGGACTACTGGTTGGCAAAATATCAGTACAAGTAAAAACACGGTTCAGTAAGAATATTGAATGTAACGTTAAAAACGAACACAGTGGTAGGCTAATGTACGCCGGTATCTTAAATTGTGAGATGCGTAAATTTTAATGAAGCTACGTCACACAAAAAGTGCCCACAACATCTGCCGGACATTTTTACTTCCAAGTGCTGAAACCTCAGCCTAGACTAACTGGCTAAAGTTAAGGCGTTAATCAAGCAGTATCAAGATGTGTTTGCGCAGGAAACTAGTTCCAACAAAAGAACTGACGTGGCAAAACACAAAATCAATATCGGAGACGCTCGGCCAATAGGACAACATCAACTCCGACTTTTTTTGGCAAAACGAGAAGAAGCCAAACAAACAATTAAGGATATGGAGAAAGAAGGTGTGAATAATCCTTCAAATAGTCCATAGGCGCCCGCAGTGGTACTAGTTATAAAGAAATATATATTAACAATGTTTTGCGTAGACTACAGACAGCATAACGACGTGACCAAAAAAGTCAGTTACTTTTTACAGAAAATTGATAATAAGTTAGACATTTTGTCAGGATCTCAGGGGTATTCTACGTTGGATTTAAAAAGTGGTTACTGACAGGTAAAATTAGAACCCAAGGACTGTAAAAAGACAATTTTTACGATTGGAACTGGTTTACAGTTGTTCACTGTAATGTTTTTCAACCTGTGTAACCTTCCTGCGACATTCAAATGTTTGATGTAGACTATCTTGCCAGGCCTGTCTTGGAAGACGTGCTTGGCTCATAAACGACGTGATAGTAACTGAAAGCTTGTTTGAAGAACATTTGAGCAACTTGAAAGAAGTGTTCCAACAATTACGTGGTGCAAATATAAAACTAAATCCAAAAAAGTGCTACGTATTTAAGAAGGAAGTGTAATACCATTACCACGTCGCATAGAAATATAAAAAAAGCTGACCCAAACAAAATCCCAACAGTGCAAGCATGGCTAAGACCAATCGACAAGCACCAAGCTCGCAGTTTTCTTGAGTTGTGCAACTATTATAGACAATTTGTACTTAGATTTACCAACCTTGAAAAACCTTTGATAAAAATTGACCAAAAAGAGAATAGGATTTAAATGGAATGAAGACCTCAGAAACGCTTTCCGGTAACTATAACAGGCCTTAGTCACTTCGCCGATCTTAATTTATTCAAGAGACGATGGAAAATAAAAGGATATTCGAAAAACTTGATCAGCAATTTTAAAATAGAAATCTTTCTTGCAAAGATTATAACAAAAACTTTAGTTTTGACTATCTGTAAGCATATTTTGCTAAGTATTTACTAATAATTTTTTTAATTTGGCAGTACTATTATTCCAATAATTAAGTAATATAGACGATTCACTATCAACAACATTTGGTATAAAAAGGATTTTTTCATTTGCTGTTCTAAGTTCTCTACCAAAATTTAAAATTGCAGGAAAATACTTTGTTGACTCCTCAACTGGCAAGTTTAGAAAAAATTGAAACGAATTAAAATTTGTATCCCAATGTTGATTATCTCCAAGATAACTAATTATAGAAAGTTTAATATTCTTATTACTACATTCTGTAGGGTTTTAAAACTTTTATTAAAGAACTAACAAGATTTTTGGCATTATCATATAACAAAACTTTACGACAACTAAAGCGATAGTTTCAATTCATCCCGTAAAAACATCTTTTCTATTTTGCGTTCATAATAGAGATATTACAGTACTAAAAACAGTGCGATAATTAATTATTAACGTGCTGTAATAGAAAAGTATAATTTCTTTTAATGTTGGTGATATTGAAATATCAAGACTAAAGTAGTAATTTTAACTTGTAAACTATAATTAAAAATAACCTCTATAAGATAACAAAGATAACTTAAATGTGCTATCAAAGAAAATCATTTTGTTTATTAATAAAAACAATTATATTTAAACTTGAATAGTATATTAAAACACAAGTTACAGAATGAACGCGCTTCAATCACGAAACCGGGTTTCATACATGAGCCGCGCAGCGGCGAGTTTACGAAGTGGTCGAGCGATTGAAACGTATTCTATGACGTGTCCTTTACACTATTTTCTCTATTTTGATACAATATTTAATATTTTTCGTATAATTTTAATTTTAAAACAACATTGGGAAACTTTTGTATTTTATTGAATTGGCAACACTTACATTTTGACATATTGAAATTGTGTTAACCTAAAAACTCATATAAAATGATTTCTTTAATTCTTTATAAGTAAATAACTTTCAATTAATGGACATCTTTATGTTATCTTGGCATCAACATTTGAATTTCGTTTGTTAAGTTACACTAATTTAAATTTCTTTTTCACCTAACGTCAGCTTACGATGCAGAGATACCAACTTTGAAAAAACTAACATTACTAAAATTCGTGTAAGAATTTGCTTATTCTTACACGTATTTTAGTGTAAGAATCGTTAATTCTCATGCCGAAATAGAGAATAGTATATTAAGATATAAGTTGCAGAAGGCAAAATATTCAAACACGCATTCAGGTTTCTGCAACGAGCTGCGAAGCAGCGAGTTGCAGAATGGATAAGTGTTTGAATAGCCTTCTGCAACAAATGTTTTATACTATTTTCTCTATTTCGGTCGATAATTACATTTACATTATTTATTAAATTGTGTTGGCAATGGTGATACATATTTGACCAGACATATTTGACACATTTACCTAGTTTTCTACTGTCTTTGGGTGGCAATTAGAAATTAAGATGTAAAACTTAGAAAATAAAAGTTACCATAAATCGTTAAAGAATAGACTTCATTCTAACACTAAAATGCGTGCGTGAAAGAGTAATTTTAAAACCGAAATAGAGAAAATATATTACTATACTGTAAGAATAAATCTAATCTATTTTGGATGTTGGATCGAACAATTACTATACACATTAATAGTTACCTGTAAATAGCCATAAACGATGGAAAATACGTTGAATTAGTTGATACATTTTTGCAAAAAATATTTCTGTCTAACTTCCGACTGTGAAGCATTAGAGCATCCAGGTAAATCAAAATTCGTTTTCTGAGACGTAAACATACGTGAAACTGTTATCATTTCTTTAAAAAAAGACAACAAAAGATTTTTATCCACTGTGGCGTTTTATCGATAGCAAAGTCACCAGTTTGCTAAATGTGCCTAGTGAAAAGCTCTGGATTTGGTTATGTTGCAAAGTTTTTTGACACCTATTAATAAAACCGTTACGATAAGGTATGAAGAATCGTTTATGAGAAATGGTTTTGGGTCGTAAATTAAAATATTTTTTTATTAACTTGATTCATTCCTTATCGCTTATTGCAAACATGCGTGATACGTGATTTTTAGTTTTAGGTACAGTGACAACGATAGAATCAACTTTATATGCAACGTCGTCTACGGACATATTCGTTCATTCTTCTCGTATACATGCACCGTTGTATTTTATCATCTGATTCTCGTACAAATTTATTAATATCCGTTTTTTATAGAATTTTAGACTCTTTCGGAGTACAACCATCAGATGATCGTCTTAATAAAACCTGTAATTTATTATATTTGGAGATGTGTGCATCTTCATATGTATTTAAACTTGACCTCAACATGGAATACGTTGTCGATAAAGTAGATGCTTTATATTTTTTACGTTGCAACTCAAAGTATGCAAATAAAATGTTTTCTACTTTATTTTCGTTTGGGTTTTATTTCAGCTTTACTGTGATATGGTAACGTTTCAATTTCAAATATTTTCATTACAATACAGCATATCATAATAATACTTTTAATCAAAATACATTAAATTGTAACAAAATTAAGTATATTTACATAAACAATTGAAATTCAACCAATCTTTGACAGATTGTCGTTGTAATTGGCATCACGCAGTTGAATATTATAAATCTTAGTTAATAAAATAAATCATTTTTTAAACATGTTATTATAAAACAAAAATATAAAATTGTATAAAACTGACGTTATATCAAGTAATAAATTTACGTTGATTCAACGTGTGTGCTTAACTCGGCCTACAAATATGCTCATACTCGCAAAATTGCACTTTCTGGACTAGTGATACAAATAACTATTTCTTTATTAAAAATTAAAAAAAAAAGAATTTGTTTTACGTTAGTATTTTTATGTTTATCGTAAATGTTAACTAAAGAATAATATTGATTTTGTTAAAAGAAGTGAATGCAGTAAACGATAAATAAATTGAGCTGTCACTGTCACATCATAAAGTTTGATGTTCTTTTAAAAATTAGGAATTGAGTATATTACATAAAGACATAACAAAACTGTCAATGCAAATGCATATATGAATATTACAATTGTTGCAATTTATGCATTATATTACAACTACATTGTAGTTCCTAAATGTTTGTTTAATTTTTTTTAGAATGTAAAACTTGGAAAAACTACACATTTTATAAAAAAATATTTGTGTTATTTTAAATATGATCTATTTAAGATTCTGGCAACGTCTGAAATTAAAACAAAAAAAACTTTTACATGCTTATTATGCTTTATCAGTAACAAAACCTACATTAATATAACTTTGAACTATCATTATTAAAGTATTTTTATCTAAACTTTTCGTTTTGGTTATAAAATGTAATTTCTACAAGGTATATACAAAGTATTATTCATTGTAAAGCTTTAGAAGGATACAATACAATGGAATGTACACCTGATAGTTAAATTTAATGTAACATTACGGATTCATTCTTCGCGTATTTATTAGCATTAATAACTGATTAGAAAGTATAAACAAAAAAATGCATTTTACGATTATAGTTGTAGTTAACTTGCAACATTATAAATTACATTACTTTGCCGTGCCGATCGTTAATTAAAAAAAAACAGTACTTACAATTTGTTTAATTTTTTATCGAGTTTCAATTTTTTATAAAATTTACAGTATTAAGCTTTAATAAATGATTTTAATATTACTTTTACGTAATTACAAATTATTAATATAGTATTAGTTTCAGTTTTACAAAAACTTTCTGTATTAACAAATTTAGTTCAGTAAATTATTGTATGGTTAAATAAATGGAATATAGCGCAAACGTCAGTTTAATAAAATTTACCCAATTGTACGTTTACTGTGTACGGCATTTATTTACGTATGTACATTCATGTAAGTATTTGTTTATAAAAATTTTTAGTTCAAATAATTAGAAATACACACATAGAATTTACAACAGCAATCTAAAACAAATTTACGATAGTAATGTTTTTACAAAGGTTTTAATTGATAATTTTTGTTCATATGTTTTCTTATTAGTTATTTGAATTATTAAATAAAAAAAAGAGAAACTTTAAGACAAAGAATATGGCATCGTACTTTTACTATTTTTGATTAAATAACGTTGAATTTTGGCGTTATAAAAAGTTTTAAATTGAATTAAAAAATACTACTTTTAAACAATTTTAAAATTGGTTGTTAAATTTTAGTAAAATTCGAGGTAAAAATATACTATGTAGTTGTAATTACATTTTTTTACAAAGCAGAACGTAAGCATAAAACCACCAAAAACCGCAATGTATAGCTTAAAGCCAACAACATGTTTATTGTTTTTATTACTAGTGAAGCTAAAAATAAGAAAAATATATGAAAATCAAAGTTATAGATATAGACGTATCACTAACATACTTTAAACAAAAATCTATAATCTTTACGAATTCTACAATGTGTAGCATGTATTTAATGTTGTAGAGGGTATTATCTATGAGCATAAACATTGATATAAGGATGTTTCTAAGTGTAAAATTAGTGAAAATTGTTTCTAAGAAGTAGAATATTTTTTTGAAATAGGAAATAGAATAATTGTTAAACAAAACAAATTTTAAAACTTACTTATTGATAAACTTAAAATTTTGCTATTTAATTACAATTTTTGTTTGAATGGTAATTATTACTGATTGTTAATGTTAATAAAACATGTTGCAAGAAAAAATAATTAAAAAGAAAAAATTAAAGAAAGAAGCATGTTGCTTTCTCATTACTGTAAACGATTATAAAATAAATTTACTTCTTTTCAAATAGTTTATATTTGTTCTGCTTATATTCGTTCAGTAGTGTAGAGGTGTGAACGAGCACCTGTAGTTATTCTCGTTCTGGCACCTTTTTAATCAGTTACTATTGGCACAGTGAAGTCCGAATTATTTGTATTATTTTCTTATCCACACTACCTTCTAATATCAGAACTGTCATTGTCTTTTCTTATTGTAAGTCAAGTTGCAGGTAATTCAAGTACTTCAGCTAAATGCACGATACACACTTCAGTTCTAACAATTACCAAGTTTTCAGCAGAATAAAAAAACAAAGAATCTAACAATAATAACGTCAAGACAAAAAATAAGAAAAGAGAAGAATAAAGTACAATTCCTTCCGTACGAAGTAATGAAAAAAGCATCACAGAAAAAAGCAAGATAAGTCATAAAAAAGTGGAAAAATGTACAATATTCTTTGTAGAAGATAATGATAAATTTGCAATTAAAGATATAGTTTGCTTATTATACTTCCTACAAGCGAGTTTATTTCAGTTTTTACAAATAAACGCCAAAAACCCACTAACTCTAGTCTAATTTAATATTTGGAAAAACGGATTTTTGGGTGACGATATATACTAAAAGTCAATAGTAACATAAATACCTATCGTTAATGTAAATAGTTAGTAAACACAACAGTTATTATAATAAAAATTTTTAATTTATTAACACGTTAACTGGTACTGTATTTTTGTCGTAACTACCACAACGCTTACAAGGTTTTTGATCATAAAATAGTAAATCATTTTGTGGTCAATAGTTTTTTTCTTTTCTTGAAGTAGGAACATATATAAAAGCGCAAAGGGCGTTGCCGGTCACAGCCGATACGCTCATATGTCACTAAAAACACATCAACAGTGTTCGTGACTTTTTAAGCCGACAGAAAAATACTTACATCCTTAATACTCAAAACCTTATTTGACTTAACTGAACATATTAAACCTTACATATTTTTATAGAATTCCGCAAAACAGCCCTTGAGACATAAATATTTCTTTGATATGCAAGCAGGGCAGTGGTAGCTGGTTTTCCTCTTTCTGTTATATTTTGTGGAACACTAAGTACATCTTAGGTCCATTTTAGGTCCACTGGGGTTTTTCCGGTAGATGGTCTTTTTGCCAAATTATCAAAGTGGGTTTTGATGGTTTAGGCACTAAACCACCAATCACTTTCATTCTAAGATCATAAAATAACATCTAGACTGTTATTTTTTGATTTATCAAATATGAATTTAATAAGTAAAACATCTGTAATATATGTATGCTTAGTATTTTATACCATTGGAGCGTCCTTGCTGGTCTTGACTATCGACACTATACGCATATTTGTTATATTAAAGAATTAGAAAAGGTTTTTGTTTCTTTTTATACATTTTGTTGCGATATGTTACGATGTCATTTGGAAATTTAGTGGTAATGTACAAAACTACTCTTTTGTGGCGCTATTTTCCAACTAACTTCTTTGGGTGTATTTTTTCTATCAATTCTGAGTATTTGCGGTACAGAAAGTTTTTTTATTTAATAACTTCACAGCAAGGTCGTAGTTATTATAGAAATTATTCATAAAAAATGCAGCCTTTTTTCGAAAACTTCTTAACCAAATAAAGAACAACGTTAGTGATATATCTTTTTAATCCCAATTTGATCCAACTGATTTGTGTATACTGCAAATTTTAGATTAAGCCCATCAGATTCAGTCAACATGTAGAATATGATACCGTATTTTTGTTTTTTATTTTTGATATACTGTCTGAAAGATAATTGTCCCCACTATAGAATCATGGATTCGTCAATTGTCAAATTCTTATCCGGCTAGTATGTGTAGCTTATTTTCTTGTTGACGTAATTTATAAGAAGCTGTATCTTTTATAAGCGATTAGCAATAATGTACTAATATGGCGGAGGATTTTTTGCAAAATACAGACATCTACAGAATTCATAAAGTTTAGATTTTATAATATAAAAAAAAATCAATATTCCAAAATTTATCTCATAATAAGTAAAAAACAATCTATACCCATTGCCGAAGAAAAAAATGGCAATTTAAAAAAGTTTTCCAATAGTCCTAAAGCCTATTTATTTTTATGGTGCTCATATGTAATAAAAGATGAAAAAAATTTTGCAGTTTGTATGGAGTAATGTTCTTCCAACGAGTGATGTGTGAAGTTGTTGATGTAAAGTTAGACAGAAATATTTTTTTGCGTATCTATTAAATTCTTTACAGATCAGTTCATAAAAACTGTCATCCACCATCATGCGAGGTGTTACCTGCAAACAATAAAAGAACAAATGCAGAATACGCATTGAAAGAAGTAGAAATATCAGAACAAAATATATGTCTTATTTTCTTTTTCGTACAGATCTTGGTAATAGAGAATTTAGAGACTTTTACCATTAGAAATACTCAATAATTTTGTTAGTCCTGTGTAAATGAGGTTTATAATGAAGGTGGATCTGAAACACATACAGAAGCTGCTACAGTAGCAACAACAGCAGCATCAGGTGCTGTTTGGGCAATACTATATTATCTTTTATTATTACTCCGTCAGTATCACTGTAATTGCTGCCATTATCTTTATAATCTTGGTCGGACTCTGGCAGGTTATCGTCAAAATCCAACAAACATATTAGACCATCTAAATCTTCATTTTCATTAGACTCTAATAGTAACTTTTCCAACTCGGTTTGAGTCAAGGAACATTTATTTCAAAATTTCCTTGCCATTTTAGGAGTGAAGAAGCTTTGTGAAGTCGAATCATTTATTTGGAACAATCTGACAAAACTCGTTCTTGTATTTATCACCGAGCCACACGCTCACAAAAAACAACCACCTCACGGAAACGCAATTCGCTGATATATTTAAGCAGCAAGAGAAGCGGTCGTCCAACACCGACACGTGTAATGCCTGACACAAGCGCATGTCGGCTAAGATCAACAAGCGCTGTCAATGTGTTAAACTCATCTCGGCGTGCTCGCTACATTTGGCGACAAGGCTAATTTAGAATTGTACGAAAAAGATGCGTATAAGCGAGAAAAAGCTCTATACTTGCAGTAAACAATCAAAATCAACGTGAAACTATGCTTTGAAAGTCAATTATTGTTTAAGTAGAAGCGTGTGTCTAATACAAAATCTGTTTACAAGTTCTGATATTTACTTAAAATTAGAAGAAAAAAAAACATTAAAAATTCCATAAATTTAAATATAGAGTATTATATATTTAGAGGTTGGTACTACGTAAAACATTTGGATTTAGAACTTGACAGATTCAGTTATTTTAAAATGTACTACCAACATTATATCGTGATGTTTTTAATATGGTTCTTTTTTAATTTTTTTCAAAAATTCTACAATAGGCAAGACAAAAATGAATATATATTACCTTCGTTGAAAGTCTCATAATATAATGTATTCTAATGCAGCGTTTGGTCTGCAACTGCAACGCTATGCTATTCTTTACTTTCGACGCTTGTTACATACATTGCTATTGATTGTTGCATTTTCTAAAGAGCTTTTGGCAGTATAAGTTAATGGCAATTGGCAGTATAAGAAGAACAAAGTGGCAATCCTTTTAACCGTAGTATTTACACTTACTATTAAAATTTTACATAAATGTCAGTATTACCAAAAAACAAACTACTATTTTTACTATTTCAAATAATTATAGCATAAACCTACAAATGATTGATACAAATTAAGAAATTAAATAATGAATTTAACACCTGTATAATATATTAAAAACACTAATAGCGGGTTGCACAAAAGATAATTGACCGTTAATTGGAGTTTAATCTCCGATTAAAGTATGATTATCTTGTAATTGTAGTTTAACGGGCCATTAACGGTCAATTAAATATTTAATTAAAGTCGACGTTAATCAGAGATTAACGGTCAATTAACTATATTTTGCGTTGCACAAAACTTTAATCTCCGATTAAACTCTTGTTAACAAAAGATTATCTAATTGGAGATATTTGGCTGATTAACCTACAATTAAAGTTTTTCAATAATAAAAAGTTCATGATTTACAGTCAAAACTAAGTAATAAATTATAGCTACGTTTAATTCAAGTTTTGTTTAGTACAAAATTATTAAAAAAATAATTATTAAACAAAAATAATTTTGTTGTTCCATTTGTCGTCTTCTTCCTCGAGTAGCTTTGAAGACAGCTTCGCAGCATAAGGTTTATACGAGATAAAGAAAATCCTTTTGAATTTTTAGACGACATTGATTTCAAGAAGAGGTTTCGATTAAATAAGGCCCCCATAATAAACTTGGTACATGCAACTAAAGATAGAATCGAACCAACACGCGATCGAAACTAATCGTTTCATGCAAGAGTACAAATATTAGCATATCATAAATGAAATGGTCAGGCTCTCCCATCAATATATAAAGATGTCTAGAACTACCAAAAAGTTCATGGAAATAAAATAATGGTTCCTTCGCATTTCTGGTTTTTTATGTGTTGTGGGAGCTGTTGATTGCACACGTGCATATACAATCACCTGATAGACTAAATGCTGAATCGTATCACAACAGAAAAGGATATTTTAGCATTAATGTTCAAGCGATTTGCAATGCTGACTTAAAATTAATGCATTTTATTGTTTATTAGCCAGGATCAGTACACAACAGTATTATTTTCAATAAATCTCTTCTTCCGGTTGAATTTTGCATCGGAAGATATGGCAACGGCTACCTATTAGGTGATAGTGAATCCATGTAATCCTCATCTGCTTACATTTAGCAAATGCCAGTGAAGTAGCATAAAGCATAGCACATATTATGACAAGTAATACCATAGAAAGGTTCTTTGGAATTTTGCAGAGAAGATTTCCTTGCTTGCAATATGGTTGTAGACTCTTAATTAGCACAACATTAATTGCAACAGTTCTTCATATGCAAAATGTATAAAAACAACATAATTTATTGTAATTTTTTATTTATAAAATTAATACTGTGCTTTATATTTTCTTAAAACTTGATTAAATAGTATTACTTCTTTCAGTAATTCACAGATTATAATTTTTTGCTTTTGAAATTTTTCTTATAAATAACTCGGGAGGAGTTGACAAAGGTTCTGCAGTAAATAGGAGTGTGCGAAAGACAAGAATACGAGATAATACAGGTTAAAGTTCAGCCACATATAATGATTCTTATTTGCCCATTTTTACTAAGGATACAAATTAATATTAGATTTCATTGTAATTATCTCCCAATTTACCAAAATAGTAAGCTGTAAAGCAATTCAAAGCAATTTCTAGGTGGCTCACTTTGGTATGCAATGTTCGCCAGCAAAACCTCCTGATCGGCAGTTATTAAGAGGTTGAAAACTCCACGAGAAACAGATTTTTTCATCATATATAGTACAACTTTTAAGTCCTATCTTACATGTCCTGCTTCACAGATCTGTTTTATCTTCAGTTTCATATATACAAACAAAGTTTCAGGTATTTTGCTGTTCGGAGGCCTATTTTAGTCAATGCATTATATTCGTTGGTGACACCGAACATTTCTTTTCAACTATAAATCCTTTAGCCAGTTACTCCTTTATATTGTTATCTAAAGTAAAGGATAAAAGGAATTAAGCAAGAAATTTTATAGAATTAGAAATTTGTTATCGGTAGACATAAAATAAAACTTAGCTATCGATACAGAAGCAATATTTTCCATAATGATAATATAACTATTTATAAGAAAACGTGAATAATATAGTAATACCATTGTAATACTTACTTTACTACAATATTTATTAACGTTTCTTTCTTGATTTAAGTAAATATTTGTAAATAACCTCCTTTTCGGTAGCCATTTTTGTTTCATAAACTGACATTAAAACGCGCGGTTGTCAAGTTGACTAGCAGTTAATCGTCGATTAACTAATGGACCGTTAATCATAGATGAAATTGTTTTGTGCAACGCAATCGAATGTTAATCAACCATTATCTTTAATCGACGATTAATAAAACGCCAATTAACCAGACTTTTGTGCAACCGGCTATAAATGTATCATCGTCGTTGGTCTTCTATGCTACAATTGATAATAATAATTAACAAAGTAGCTGTACACAGTTATAAAGGCGGAGAACGTTGTAAATTTTTACGCCCCCGTAATTCAAAATAATTTTGAATAAAACTGCAGGATAAAACCAAAACGTAAAAAAACTTTGAGGGTAATGCAATGGCAATGCTATTGTGCAAATGCCTTCAAATGCTTGTAATACTAAGACAAAAATTAATAATTTGAAATTTATAAAATATCAAATTCTATTTAGCACTTGTATGGTATTACTGGAAACACTTGTTCCAAATGCTGCATAGTTGTCGCTAAATTAATGTTTAGGAAACTGCAGTCAATTTAGTCTTATCGTCGACGTTATAAAAAACTTAATATAAGTTATTGCACGTGAATAACTTTGCGGTAAGTGCACGGCTTAGTAGTGGTAACGTGTACATTTTTCAATTGAATATATTAGATATAATTCATTTTTTTTTTAATTAGTGCGTACCAGTAGCCGCTTGACCATTAGATCATTTAGTCAATGAGCTTTTAAGAAAACACTAATAGCGGGTTGCACAAAAGATAATTAATCGTTAATTGGAGTTTAATCTTTGATTAATGTATGATTATCTTTTGATTGTAGTTTAACGGGCCATTAACGGTCAATTAAATATTTAATTGAAGTCGACGTTAATCCGAGATTAACGGTCAATTAACTATATTTTGAGTTGCACAAAACTATAATCTCCGATTAAACTCTTGTTAACAAAAGATTATCTAATTGGCGATATTTGGCTGATTAACCTATAATTAAAGTTTTTCAATAATAAAAGGTCTATGATTTACAGTCAAAACTAAGTAAAAAATTATAGCTACGTTTAATTCAAGTTTCGTTTAATACAAAATTATTAAAAAAATAATTATTAAACAAAAATAATTATGTTGTTCCATTTGTCGTCTTCTTCCTCGAGTTGCTTTGAAGACAGTTTCGCAGCATAAGGTTTATACGAGATAAAGAAAATCCTTTTGAACTCTTAGACGATATTGATTTTTAGAAGAGGTTTCGATTAAATAAGGCCAATAAACTTGGTACATGCAATTCAAGATAGAATAGAACCAACAAGCTATCGAAACTAATCGTTTGATGCAAGAGTACAAATATGAATGCTCTATTCAGCATATCATAAATGAAATGGTCAGGCTCTACCAAAAAGTTAATGGAAATAAAACAATGGTTTTTTCGCATTTCTGGTTTTTTATGTGTTGTGGGAGCTGTTGATTGCACACGTGCATATACAATCACCCGATAGAATAAATGCTAAATCGTATCACAACAGAAGATGATATTTTAGCATTAATGTTCAAGCGATTTGCAATGCTGACTTAAAATTAATGCATTTTATTGTTTATTAGCTAGAATCAGTACACAACAGTATTATCTTCAATAAATCTCTTCTTCCGGTTGAATTTTGCATCGGAAGAAATGGCAACGGTTACCTATTAGGTGATAGTGGATATCCATGTAATCCTCATCTGCTTACATCCAGCAAATGCGAGTAAAGTAGCATAAAGCATAACACATATTATGACAAGTAATACCATAGAAAGGTTCTTTGGAATTTTGCAGCGAACATTTCCTTGCTTGGAATATGGTTGCAGACTCTTAATTAGCACAATATTAATTGCAACAGTTCTTAATATGCAAAATGTATAAAAACAACATAATTTATTATAATTTTTTTCTTTTGAAATTTTTCTTATAAATAACTCAGGAGGAGTTGCCACAGGTTCTGCAGTAAATAGGAGTGTGCGAAAGACAAGAATACGAGATAATACAGGTTGAGGTTCAGCCACATATAATGATTCTCATTTGCCCATTTTTACTAAGGATACATATTAATATTAGATTTAATTGTAATTATCTCCAAATTTACCAAAATAGTAAGCTGTAAAGCAATTTCTAGGTGGCTCACTTTGGTATGCAATGTTCGCCAGCAAAACCTCCGGATCGGCAGTTATTAAGAGGTTGAAAACTCCACGAGAAACAGATTTTTTTATCATACATAGTACAACTTTTAAGTCCTTGCTTACATGTCCTGTTTCACGAATCTGTTTTATCTTCAGTTTCATATATACAAACAAAGTTTCAGGTATTTCGCTGTTCGGATGCTTGTTTTAGTCGATGCATTACATTCGTTGGTGATGTTTGTTGACAGCGAACATTTCTTATTAACTATAAATTCTTTAGCCAGTTACTCCTTTATATTGTTATCTAAAGTAAAGGTTAAAAAGAATTAAGCAAGAAATTTTATAGAATTAGAAATGTTTTATCGGTAAACATAAAATAAAACTTAGCTATCTATACAGAAGCAATATTTTCCATAATGATGATATAACTATTTATAAGAAAACGTGAATAATATTTGCTGCAAATATGTATCTAAACTGTACCATAAAGATTTAAATTTTTTTTGTCGAATTTTTTATTTATGTATTTATGTTCTCTGCTCGAGTTTGAAATGAATGCTATAGCCCTTAATTAAAAAATTATGTCATTTATAATTTGATTTATAATTAAAATAAATTAAAAAAAGTTCTATTAATAGCTCGAATAAATTTAAACTGCATGCTCAAATATGAAATTGCTGTTTTAATTACCCTAATTTTTTAATATTTTTGGATTAAATTAAAGTCAACATTCCAATTTTCTCTGTAAAAAAGTATTATAATCATTTGAACGTAATTAGTGGTTGAACAATTGTAATCTTAATTTCCATTACAAATTCTCATAAAATTTATTCGTAGTTTGCATTTAATCACAGAAAATGGATTTTTATGAATATAGGTAAAATCCGATGTTTTTTTTTATTACACTGTCATAATACACGGGAAAAATGCTTCCACATTTCTGATTTAACCCAATTTATGGATGATATCGAACCTACTAGTTTAAGTATTAGACAGAAGGTATGCGTAACTCAAATTTACTTATCTGTGCCTGTAAAGCTTTATTTTCAGGCGGCTTTCGTGAAATCTTATTTATATTATAACGAAAAGAACAAGTGGCGAAAAAATGAATATTCTTTTAAAAATTTATTATTTTTAGTTAGTTGTAATTGAACTGGAAATTAAAACTAATATGAGTTTCGTTACCTATAAATCAAAACAGAATCCTTGCAGGTTTTTGCTAAGACTAAGTCGTAAAAATATATCACCAAACATTGGAAAAATCAGTCTCTTTTTTTGTACAAAATGATCAACAACGTTTATTTATAAATTAATAATATAAACACTAAGTCTCAACCTTGGTTTAAAGAAAAAATATTTTTTTTAAATACCCAATGCTTCGAAAACCTGATAATTATAAGCAACAATTAATCTAAAAGATATCACATCGTGGGATATGCATAGGTTGCACTTATGCGAAGTTAGGACAAATGTCTAATATTTAACACGTTCAGCCCCGCGCCTAAACTTTCGTCACAGTCGATGGATCACTAGGCGAAGTTTATTTTAAACCTTCTTTACAGTTTATGGGACCGTATTTAATTGTGCTTTACAGTTGTATTTGGAAGCCCCTGTCCTTAAAGCATTACTTTACGCAAAATGTTAGCTTTTCTTATTTTTTTTCTTCAAGTAATTCAAATTAAGTTTGATTAAGCATAATGTTAAATGTGTGCTCTGTTTACATTGCCTGTTATTTTTTAAATTTAAATATAAGAAAAATGACAAAATTTAAAAATGGAACTTTTATTAAATATAATAGGAGTAAGGTTTTACATATTACAAAAAATGTTTTCAAACATTGTTATCTGTTTTCTTGAACACTAAACCATTTTATGATCATTTTTCTCTTGAAGTGAGAACTGGTTTATGGACAAGTAACATGATTTTTTTACGTTTTGAAAATTTTTTTTAATTATTTTTCTTTAAATTTTTATTTACATTTATACACCATGTAAAGTACGTAATAGCAAACAAAAATTATTGGACCAATTAAAAGTATAAAAATTTTTACTTGGGGCTAAAAATGTTGAATAAAAATTTAAAAACAAACTTAAAAAATGCCAACACTTTAAGCGTTGTTTCATACTATTAGAAACATTACATTTCGCATTTTTCTAACTTTGTGATTTTTAGTACAGCATAGGTATGTATTTTAAAATTTTATTTGGAATTGTTTTAGCGTTCTGTATGAGAAATTAGACTTGATTTTATAAAGGGAGATATGTATTCTTTAATTTTTCATACGAATAGTTTAAAAGGAATAATGGGAATTTATACTGCAATTGTTCGACCACTAATTACGTTTTAATGGTAATAATACTTCATTTGCAAAGATAATCGGAATGTTGACTTTAATTTAATCCAGATATATTAATACTTTTAGGCTAATTAGTACAGTAGTTTATACATTTTATCATTATTCGAGCTATAGATGAAACTTATTTAATCATAAATACCAATTACAATTTTATAATTACTTAAGCAGAAAACATAAATAAATAAAAAACTCGGCAAAGAAGAATTTAAAACTTTAGGATACAATTTAGATAATTATTTGCAGGTAAGAAACATGTTCTTTAAACGCTTGAACGTTTTGTTATAACGTTTAGTTACCTACCTTGCAGGTCGCGCTTAAAGGTGTTTAATTACTTTTTTGAGGCAGTGTACAATACCCATGTGTGATTTGTAATGATTTTTTTTTTCAACTCAATTTCTATTTTTCTGTAAAGTTTTGCTGCGCCAGCAGCCACACGTTAACTTTGTAATTTGCTGGATATAAAAACTGTAGCTGTAATCAACTAAACAGTTCAAACTACGTAAATACGTTTTGTTCTTTTCAATTTGATTTTCTGTACATAGCTGTACAATTTTCTATTTTATTAAAATTTTCTGTTTAATACACACTTGGTTCATCTGCGTTTATTGCCGATCCAAAAAGCTTAACTTGTCCAGCCGACTATATTTGAAAATCGACCTAATGCTGAATCTAAAAATATAATCAAAGCTTGAGTAAGTGTTTGGACGAGCTAAAGTTCGGATTGCAAGTTATTAATAAAAACATACGTTTACAACTTTAGACATTTTTCTAGTAGGTACAACGTTTTCTTCTTGGATACGCCAATATGTCTTTATGCCAACGTACGATTTTTTTGTCTGATGCGTTTTACTAATTAAGATTTTGAATCCAAAATGTTATTTTATGTTACAAGTTCGATATATGTTAATTATAGTATGGATCCAATATTTTTACTATATGTTTTACGAGTTACGATTTTGTACGTAAGATGTAAGTGTGCATTACAAATTCGATATTTTTTAGATACGGTACGTTATGAATTCAAATAGTGTTAATACGTTTCAAAATTGAAAACTTTTTAATACGTTACGCTTTACGATGGTTATGATTATGGATGCTTGCGAAACGGAATTAATTAGTTCAAAAATACGGAAATTAAAAAAATTAAAATACGCAATACGAAGATTATACAATATTGTTTCGTCCAAATAAATCACGTCATGAGCGCATCCAAAATTGTACGCAACTAAGTTTGTTGTAATTATTGTTATAAATTTAAAGAGCGGAGAGTCAGGCAAATGCCTGGAGCCTGCCTATTTTGTCTTTTTGTGTAACTTTTTGTCATTTTTGCCTTTTTAAAGAGTATTATTTTATATTACAATTTTACATATACATTTTAAAAAGTTTGTGTAAACAGTGTTTTAATAGGTAGATGACAATAACGCATTACAGAATTTTACTTGAATTACGTACAATAATATAATTAACATTTTTTGCTCAAAAGGTCTTACCAGAAACCTATAAATAACAACAGCGATTTTTATGTTTGTTAAACAATAATTTCAGAAAACATTAAATACAAAAGCCGCTTATAGGGAAGAACTATTGTAAGAATTTATACTAGGATTCTGTACAATGACAGACTTAACAGAACATTATTCACAAAACCGGAAGGATTTCGGAATGAATCATATTTTATAGTTCTATTTAGTACCTAAGTAAAGCAAACAAATATAGATAATTCTAATTCTGTCCGGTGGGATTCCTTTAATGACTGTAACACATGACTAAAATATTCTTTGTTTGTTATAAATACCTGTGATATTGTCACACTGTGATAGTCTATTGCTGTTGAGCTGTGAGTAAGTTTTAAAAAATGCCACCTGATAAACAATCAAAATTTGAAAATTATTACAAGTGGAGTAAATTAGACAATAATTTAACAACTGACGGGTAAAACCTTTTTTGTCAAGTTTGTATTATCTTAATTTAAATGCTTACTAGTATATGTATTATTTTAGATCGGTGCTACTAAAAAGTACTATGTAAAACTACACCTAGGTAATGGTTTACATTAAAAAAAAATTAAAAAAACTATGAAACAATTATTGTTAAAAAACATTATAGAAGATCAACAGAATAAACCTGGCCCATCAAAAACAATTTTTGTTCTAGATTTGTGCGAAGCATTGGTGTCGGCTCAAATTCCTCTTAAAAAACTTGATAACATCAATTTTTGCAATTTCCTCAAAATATACACCGAACAAGTTGTTCCAGATGAATCAACTTTGAGAAAAAAATTATTTAGACATATGTTACCAATCGGTAAGCAGTTTAATTAAAGTATTAATAGTTTTCAGAATGCAAATTTACCTTTTATAGAAAATACAGACAATAAGGAATGACATTAGAGATCATTACATTTGGACTTCGGTTGATGAAACAACCGATTGCAAAGGTCGATATATAGCAAATTTTGTAGTTGGTAAATTGTCTGAACTAGAAACAGGAAAAGCTCATTTGCTAGCATCCAAAAAAATTCCACAGATCAATCACAAAACGATGATTGTTTACGTAAGTTTTTTTTTAATGATTGATTAATATAATCCAATCTACAAATTGCAATTATATAATTTTATGTGTGTAGGACTTCTGTATCCCAATGGCGTAAAAAAAGAAAATGTTCTCTTATTCGTAACCGATGCAGCATATCCCCTCAGGCATTAGATATATTTTATCCGAATTTAAAACATTTAACTTGTCTAGCACATGGAATACATAGAGTGTGTGAATTCATTAGAGACGATTTTGCAATAGTAAACAAGTTAATTTCTGCC
Organism: Aquatica leii; assembly: GCA_035610365.1. Lineage (NCBI taxonomy): Eukaryota > Metazoa > Arthropoda > Insecta > Coleoptera > Lampyridae > Aquatica > Aquatica leii. The sequence continues at coordinate 38,829,463 of CM069435.1, read as the reverse complement.
ACCAAAAAGGTAAAAATCTCTAACATATTAGATTCCTTTTTGATTATTGGATCTTGTTTCAGGTTTTTGTGAATGCACCATTACGGGTAAGGGACTATAAAGAAAAGCTTCCAGATGTTAAACTTCTACCGGAACCTATTATAACAAAATGGGGAACTTGGTTATCTGCTTGCATTGTTTATGCCACACATTTTGAAAAAAATTGAAGAGGTACAGTTCATACTATAATCTGACATTGTCTTATACGTTAATTGAATTGTCTTACTTCAGGTGGTTGAATTATTTGACGAGACGGCCTTTGCAGCAATTGCTAAATCTCAAAAAGCTTTTTATGACGAAGCTGTTAAAAGAGGACTAATTTTTATAAAAACACACTTTTTCGGCATTCCTGACGAATCAAAGGAGTTAGAAAAAAGCGAAAGCGCAATGACATTCGAAAGAATAAGAGCAACTATAAGAGCATGTCCAAAGACTATAGGAAGAAAAATTGATCAAAAATTGGATTCCGTCACATCAAAAAACCCTTCCTTTGACCTCTTTAAACAACTAACTAAAATTCAAAAAGGGTAGGTCATGAAGCATCAACAAAAAATATCTTTAACAATAACAGAAACATCGGCATGAACATTTGCTCCACTAACATCTTGTGATGTCGAAAGAACTTTTTCCTATTATAAAAATATTTTAAATGATAAAAGGCAACAGCTTATTAGCCAAAATATTGAAAAATATTTGATTTGTGCTTGAGAAAATAATAGCACTTAAGAAACATTGTAAAACAAAAAAAGAAACTGTAAATTTTAATAGATATTTGTGCTTTTTTTATTGCCTTTTTGGCAGGTTTAATATGCTTTTCATGCCACATTTTTTGGTATTTTTTCTTGTCTTACTATTCGCTCTTTAGTTATAATTATTATATTACGTATTTGGGGTTTTAATGTTTAGTTTCTTACTACAGATAATGTGGTACTTGAACTTAAATTTAGATAATGTTCATTTTAAATTAAAAAATTAATAGAATTTCTACGACCCTAAATTTAACTTTGCAAATAATTGCTTTTTCATACTTTATAATTGTGTTTTTCTGTTAATAAATTTTGTAATTGAATTATTATTTTTGTTTTTATGATAATTAAGCGAGAACTAAGACGTTATATAGTTTTTATTTGTACCAACTGACATGGAGAAATTTGTTATTTGCTTATTTTAGAGAAAGAAAAACAAGCATCAATAATTGTTAATAAAAAATCATTTTACTGTCTTACCAAAATATTTTAAAAGATAAAAGAAGTTGTACGCTTCTATAGCATAATGTTTCTAGTTTCGTTCACAACGTCAGTAATCATTCAAATAATATTTATTTTAAAATGAACGGTTTTGTAACTTTGACGCTTTAAAATGTGAATACCATCAAGTGCGACACTTGTAATTTAATCTTGAAAGTTTAAGTCGCCAAAAAAAACGATCAAAAGTATTAAAGATTAAAAAGGATACAACATATACTGCTTGAGGTTGGCTTCACTGTATATACTTTAGAATTTTTCTAACTAAAGAAATAACATTATGTATGTAATAGTGCACGGTTTTAACGTGCTAAAAACTGTTTAACATATGTAAAAAAATGTTGCGTTCATTATTTATACGATAGTGAACGATTTATTAGTTTTCATCAAAAAAAAATAATTACACCTTATTCTAGTTATGATATAAAATAATTAAAAAATGGCATTTCTAACAATAATTATTGTTTTTTTATGCATGATTATTTTTTAAATTAACATAACTAACATAATTAATGACACCAATGGTATTACTTCTTATCACGCTACATATATGTTTCTTTTTAAAAAATCGAAGCAATCCTTAAAATAAATCAAACTATTGGTATTTTTTTAAAATGCTTTAAAATTTTCACCATGCAAACATTTTTTTATTCGATTCATAAATAACAAGAATTTAATTTGATATTTAGTTGTCGACGTACAGAAACTCAGCAATTATTCTTCAATGAAAATAATAAATCTACTAACACTGTTGATTAAAAAGATTAAATTCTATCAATGAAAGTATCAGCTTACACCTTATGATTAAAGATGTGTCAGATTTTAGCGACACGCGTTTTATTTAGAAACAGAATTGATATTAAAAATAGTACTCTATGTCAGCACATGCATGTATAAGTAATGGTAAAACTTAAAAAGGATAGAGAGCTACACGTACAACAATTATAGCAAAATGTAAAGTTTAAGTCAACCATATATATATACGAGATCTTTGCTATTCAGGCATAATGCTCAAGTCGTCAATCATAGTCAAGTAACTGATAAACTTCTGCAAGTAGTTTAAAGAAGATATGCCATAAATCATGAAGAGTAATTGCAAAATTACCATATTTGTAGAGGTATAAAAGGGTACGAAGAAACTTCATATCTCAATTTACTGCGACTTTATTCGCCCCTGTTACGGTGACTGACCTTCTTAAAAGGTTCTCTGTACACAATTTTAGTTATCCTTTTTTAAAGTCTCTTAATAATAGGTTATTTGATAAATGCGAAATACTGGCGAGTAGCCAATCTTTTGTATACAAAATGACAGAGCAATATATAACTGATATTTGTCATATAGTGATTGCTGTTGTTGTAGTTTTGTTCAATGCACGAATGCATGTGAAACTAAAAATTGTTGGGTAGAAACTACCAGACGGTTTCATTATAGTCGTTATACAGTATATTTTAGCGGAAATTCTTTTGTGTTTACCAGTTTCCTTAATTGTACAGGTAATAAAATGTTACGCATTGACTTTCAATTAAAATCTACAATTAAAATAATGTAATAACCTTTTAATTTGCATAACATTTTCAAAACACTTTTGCATATTACATTTTTATTTTGTTCAAATCTAAAGCAGCATTCAATACACGTTATTGCGTGCATTCGTGAATTTTAATTTTACACAATTTGATCAAATAAGGTATAGTTGGAACTAAAACGAATAGGTTTAAGCTTAACGAGTGACAGAACGCATAATTAAACCTTAAGCAAATTTTTGTTGTGAAAACACGTTTCAAATTTAATATTTTTATAGCTAAAACCAAAAAACAGAAAGAAAAACGAAACGCAAAATAGATTTACGCCTATACATTTTTCAAACATTTTTTCTAAATTTTAACAAAGTTTTATAAAATTTTAAATATATTTTCTACCAGGCACATACTTTTACTAAAATAATAATAGATTTATAAAATAGAGTTTTACATAGATTTCAATTTTTTACTTTGCTACTCTAGAGTTTTCTCATCATTACGAAACTATACAAACAAACGGATATTGATGTTTACGATAAACACAGCACAAAAAAATCTTCTTTATTTTGCTGAGCTATTGTCTTAGAATTATAAAACGATTGATTTATTTAAAATGTTTGATAATTTTTATGATCTATCAAAAGTTTGCATTAGACTAATTTTTTTAAAATGATTTATGAAAGAGGTTTGAGTGAAATTCAACATTTGAAATTGTTTGAACGACTTTAGCGTTGTTTTAAACTATTTATTGCTTCAATTATCACGGAATTGAATACCAAATTAAGATAAAAATAAAACAGATTTTATATCAACGCTACACTACCACTTTAAAAATATTAATTTATGCAACAAGTGTCAAAAGTGAAGCATATGATAACAAACGTTAATGAGTGAGTAAATTTAATCTGAGCACAATTTATATGTTGGTTTTTAAGTGACAATAAAATATTAATTCAATAAAATGATTTGCAATAATTGGTTTTGTACGAATTTACAAAATTACTTAGCGGTTCTAACAGATAGATAGATAGATAGGTAGCCTCAAATCCATCTATGTTGTAAAAGTGCTGTCAGCGGTCCCCGAATCTTCCTGGAACTTGTCCGCAACTTATTAGAATTTTCGTTTATACTTCATTTCTACATTAAAAGCAATTGCAAATTTGTTCAAAATAAACAACAGATCTAAAAAAAATTTAATTGACTCTCCGGATATTCTTTGAAAAAGGTAAATTTATATTTTATACTTTTTGTATATTGTAATAAATATTGTTGACTTGGTAGCTAAACCGTCCAATTCTAATTTTTACAAAGAACGATTTGTTGAAGTTTTAGATCATTATGAATCAAGCGATTTAGTTTTTGATCCAACGTATATATCAGAATAAATTCAAATGTTTAACTAATAGATTTGAAATTTCTTTATCAAACGTAGAAAATATACTTCATGTTTTTTAGCAGCTGATGCTATTTTTTTGATTCTTTTTGATTCCAGTAACTACGTTCAAGCTTGAAGCGTTTTGTTTGAGAATTTGGATGACTTTTGTTGTAGTTGCGGTTAATTATTTACAACAGATTTTGGATTTTCCGCAGTTAAAGACGGAATCTCTGACTAAACTTCCAAGGTTTTTATCAGTGTTTAGAGAGAACGTTTTAGCTTTACAAAAGTTGAATATACCTGACTTGGCTCAATTAATTTTGTTACACCTAGGTCTAAAAATTTTGAACAATAATATTGGATATAGTTTTGTGAAATCTTCTAAGAACGATGCCTTGCCTACTTACTATTTACTGATTTCCTTTATAAAATAAAAATGAAATGTTTTCAAATTAATGCTGAAGTTTAAAAATTTAAAATTTACTTAGAAATGCAATGTCCATTTTTTTGTTGTCAACACATTTTTGTCTGATTCTAACAGCGATACTATGACTGTGTTACCAACTAGTTCATGTACAACTTCCTCTGCAAATATATTGTTAGGTACAGTTGTATTACATGTTAGGGACGCTTTTGGGCATTTGGTACCTTTTAGCACTGTATTTTGGCTAAATTCTTTGTAAACAAGTTGGGCATTCAACCTACACGTACACGAGTCATAGTTGCAAGAATACGATTTTTGTCTGTTTTAGTTTCTAAAAAGTAGTGAATTCGATTATATCAACAACTCAAAATAAAATTTAAAACCGAGATTTTTTTAACCTTGACTTTACAATTACCGATGGCAAGTCTTACTAATGAACTACCTAAAAAAAAATTGGTTCTACTGCTGACCCTGTCTTTGATGTTTCAAGGTCTATTGATGGACTGTTAGAAAACGAAGTATTTTTTAAGAGCACCAACTTTATTTGAATTTTTTTCGTGTAACGGTATCAACAGTTTTCGGTTTGGTAATAAAAGCTTTGTATCTTCTTTGTGCGGTCTTACACCTACCAATAATACAGGAGTATCATCATTATTTGTTCAAGAGTCGTATCAAGGTGGTTAAGACTTGAGTACCCTCATGTAAAAATTCTATGAATTAGAAGAATATTTTTTTGCAAACTTAATTTCAAACTTACATTACAGCTATATGGTATCGTCAGTTTATGAAAGATTATTTAGAATTAGGTCATATAAAACCGATTAACAAAATATCAAAATACGCTATTCCTTATCACACTGTGTAGAAGCCCGAAAGTATTACTTCTAAAGTTTGGGTAGTGTTTGATGATTCCGCAAAACAAGTTGATAATATTTGATAGTGTTTTTTGGTGGGTTCTGTTTTATAGTTCAGTTTGTTTGCAACTTTAGGTTGTATGCGCTTACTGCAGACATTTTTAAAATGTACAGTTAAGTTCTTATTCATCTTGATATTCAATGTTTTTAGCACGTTGTTTGAAGTTAGTCAGTCCAGCAGTCACATATGGAATAGTGTCTACATCCTTTCTTGCTATTTAAGCTTTATTTCAATTGTCTTGTAATAAAAAAAAGTAGATATCCTAAAGCGGCAAGAGTAATTAAAAAAGACATATATGTTGATGAGATTGCCTCAGGTGCTAAGTTCGAAAAAAAGCGTCTTTAACTTCAGCTGGAAGTAACTAAGCTCTGTAAACTGGGCGGTTCCTAGTTTGCAGAAAAGCTTAAGCAATAGTTAGTTGCTTGTAAAATTTTTCTCGTCTCAAATTTATGATGAAGAATCTTTTCCTCCAGTTATCAGATTCAGAAGTGATTCACAAAATTTTAGGCATTCAGTGGAACCTTAAACCAAATGTTTTTTTCTAGATTTTAGCTCTGTAAATATAGGTAGCACAAAAAGAAGTGTTTTGTCTAATATAGCTAGAATGTATGATGCCTTACGATGGATACCACCAGTAGCGGTTTTTGCTAAAGTTGTGACAACTGCAGTTTGATTGGTATGAACCGATTCCTCATACTTTATACGCGTCTTAAACGGCTTTTGCTTTTGATTTAAACATGTTAAGCAAAACTAAAATACCAAGATTTGTTTTAGTATTTCAGACTATCAGCTGTCAGATTTTAAAGTTTTCGGACGCTTCTGAACTTGGTTATGGCTGTGCAATTTATGTTAGTTTTCAGCACTGGATACACTAAAGTCAAATTGTTAAAGTATCAAACAAAAGTCGTTCTACGTTTAGAATTGTGCGAATATTCCGGAGACCAAACATACATTAACTTTGTTTAGTATCGAAATTTTTCCGTTTTTTGAGTATTTGTGTTTGCTAATAGAGCGTTATTTGAATTTTTTTTGTCTTGCTAAACTAGTTGCTTAGGCATTCAAATTTTTCTCACACAATATTAGAAAAAATAGTAGAAGGTCTACCTACTTACACATAGTTGAACTGCGTTAAATCTTTTGTATTGAGTTCTTGCGGTTTAAAGGCTTAATTAGTTTCCAAAAATAATTTTCTGATATTGTTAAAAGTAAGGCAGCAATTAGTAAAACTTACTTTTGTGTGTTTGTTTGCATGGTGACTAAATCCATCTCTCTCTACTGATACATTTTTGATCAATTTACGTCTCGTCGTGGAGCTTATTATTTTTACAATGATTAGAGAAAAAACTGTATCGGTGGAGCACAGTAGTTAAGAGAAATTAGAGATTTCTTGGAAACTTTAAAAAAACCTTTGTTTGAAAATCAATTGACAAACCGTAACGTTTGGCATTTTAACCCACCTACTTTTGAAGGGCTATGAGGAACGGGTGTGAAATCTATTAAGAACCATCCGTCTCAACTCAAATCACTAATTTAAAGATTTTCAACTATGAGAAACTAACTACCATACTGTTGAAGTCATCTTAAATTCTTGCCCACTTTGTCTAGCCTCAAATGATTTAAATAAATTTGTTGTCCTCACAACAGGAATTAAAAACCTTCGTGTTTTTATTCTTTAAATTTTCCTTTCTGGTGTAAATTTGAACCGTTTGTCTAGGTGGCAATTAATAAAAAGAATAAATCAACAACTCTGGTAGCGGTAGTCTACTGAATATCTCCACACACTACAACAGAGTTCTAGGTAGAATAAGTCTAACTGTAAGAAATTTAGTATTATTAAGATCTCTCAACAATCCGATTTTGCTGTGGGCTACCGGAAGAATAACAAAAACTTCTAAAAGATAGTGCAGTGAGAGTGGTTACTGTAGGTACCTCTTCTGGAGAGTGTAAGAGGCCAGGGTCGGTTCTTATACTCTTCCTACTTGTGTAGCATTTTATTTAGTTTATACTCAAGTTTAGGGTACGATTTTTTTTTGTTAGACAACATTGTTTATTTTATTATGTTTATTATTAAGTTGTTCATACAATATTATTTAATTTTAAGTTAAAATTTGATAGGCGGTATGTTTACGCTAAATAAACATTTTGATTGACACATTTGTGGGTTTATTCCGGCATCGTTTTACCTTAATTTGGTTCGAGGTTTTCCGGCGGAGAGTGTGCTTTTGGAAACGCACTAACGTTTTCAAGAGCCGGTGATTTACGTTAAATGTAGTTTATTGGTGTGCTCTACAATTGGAATTACAAAGCTACGATGACCAGTCCCGCAACTAAAGCAGTTTGTTGCAGTTGTATTTGGTAAGTTGCATGCTAATTGCTACTGTCGGTGGCGGGCCGGTGGTATTTGTGACCTAATTATTTTCTGACGCATACATACTAAATAGAGAAGTCTAGTCTATAATATTCTTGGTTCGTAAAATATCTCAAAGTTTCTATCCGCACACAAATTTAAAAATGCACTACCCTGTATATTGGTTGAATTAAAATTACTTTTCCATTTCTCGACGTCATCTATCGGGCATCGTTGGTCTCTTCCGAAGGTTTCTTTTTACCTGTTGTAGTTTGTGAGTAATCGGCTAGACACAAATATTTTTAGGAAGTTTGATTACAGGAAGCCAATAGGAAAACGTTTTCTGAAAGTACACCTGAATCTTGGTAAGCCAATTTTTGATTTTAATTATTCGCTGTCGCTATGGTGCTGCTCGTGATTGATCATGTTTATTACTCGTGTCTAAACGTTCGAATTGATTTGCTTCTTATTACTATTACTCAGTTAGTTTAAGTTAAATTACTATTGCATGCTGATTACGCCAACTGCCAATTATTCTTATTATTAATGTCATTTACTTACAAAGATCTTTGTATGTTCTGGTTGTTACACTTTTGTTTTAAGTGTAGTGTAAGTTGCCGATACCTCTGATGTTTTAGTACCTACGTATATTTGTACTCGGACTAAATTTATTTACTGTGATGCTATCAAATTAACTCTAATTATTGTTGATTCAAATTTTAATCTAAGTTATCCTTCTAACATTAATTAAAGTGCAATTGTTGTTAACGATTTGGTTTCTTTCTTTGTTTCCTCCAGCTTTACAAACCTTAAAAATTTTGTACTAGCTTTGAGCCTCCTGTGCTAATCTAGCAGGTGCTATTTTTGCAAAATAAGATCTGGTGCCCTTTAAAATAAAGTCACTTGAACCTCCCCTCTCTCCGACAGGTATTGTTTTAATCCTACAGCGAGTTGGCCGTGCAGGTTTGTAAACTACTAGAAGCTTGTAGCAATCTGTATGCTTTCACATTTATCTAAGGAAATTGGAAGTTTAGCGCACATTGTGTTGTAGTATCAAATGTAACCCACTCATCCTATTTGTGATACTACGGCGACATACTTATTGTTTTACTTTTTAACTTTTCAGGAGACACTAGCGCTAGCAGCAATGTAAACTATAAGTACTTTTTTTTTGTTATAAAAATAATGTCGTGTCAGTTGTACGACAATTAAGTATACGATTGTTGTCACGCTGTATTTTCTTTTAAATTATTTAAGCTCGAGGCTTGACTGGTCTTGTTTATTTTAGATTTGGTACCGTTCAATTCTAAAATAATTTTTGGAGCTGTAATTACTTAATTACTTGTTCAATTACTGTGATATTGTTTAGTTGTGTTCTATTTGTTTTATTTAAGTATTCAAAGGTGAAAACGAACACTCGAATATATTTGATTAGTACTATGCGGTCCAACCATTAATGAAACAGAAAAAAAAATTATATAAAAAAACTTCAATTAAGATAAATTATTTAAAAAAAAAACAAAAAAAAAGAGTGTCTATGATAAACTGGAAATATAAACGTGATATTTTAATGCTTAGTAACAAACATAATATTTCTATGGTACAAATACCAAGAAGACAAGGAATCGTTTTGAAATCCTCGGCAATAATTGAATACAACAAAAAAAGATCTACTACAAACCTACATAGTTAACGCCTACCGAATATACAAAAAACCTAAACATGACAACCAAAAGAATACTTTGCATCTACTCATGGAGGTCAAAAATAATCAAAAGAAGTACAAAAAACCCTCAAAAAATAGTCCACAAAAACTCTGTTTGAGTACACATAGTTTTTTAAAACTAAAGATAAATCGCAAACAATTTAAAATTATTGCAAAGAGTGCTATGAGAAAAAAATCAAGGAAATTATTCTAAAAATCGCCTGAAAAAACAACATACTGTCGGTTATCGTTTTTAAAAGAAATATTTGTTAATTAATTAAAATATTTTGTATGTTATTAGAAATATAATAATTTTTTTGCCACTTTGTCTAAACGTAAATCAAAAATTTATAATCAAGATATACTTTTTTAAATTGTCATTCTGTTGTCATTTAAAAATTAAATAAATTGACTGTTGAACTTTTTTAATAGTTTTTATTTAAATTTTTGGTTGTTTGTTTTTTATTTATTAATTCATTTACCTTATGAAGATTTAATATAAATTTTTCATTGAAATAGGTTAAAATTTGTCAATTGTGATTGTAGAAAATGCATTAGAGTATCCCAGCGTTGATGAGTCTCAAAAGAAGGAAGCAGCTGTATTTTTCCGCGAAAATTTAAAAATAGATACCATCTTGTGACTTTGAACTAAATACAGTCAGTTCATTTTAACTTAACTTACAAATTAATTTGTTGTTGACATTTAACTTCTTATTGTACACACACGCAACGTAGTCGTTTACTTGATTGAGTCTAATTATTACCTCAAAGAAATTAAAACACTATGTACACTGTAGCATTAATACCGCTTTTTTGAAGAACAGATTTGTAGTATGATCTGCTCTTAGGTATCTAAACATTATTTTAATATGATTTAATTTGTTTTTTTGCTTCATCAAGAAGTACAAATACAAATTAAACACCACTGATATTCTTAAAATAAAGTTTGAATGTTTCTTAAGTTTAAAGTCTAAGTGACAGTTTTTTGTGTTGTTCTTTTAGTGCCAAGACAAGCATTCTTTCCGTGACATATAGCAAAAAAGTTTCATAGTCTTTTTGAAACAAAATTTTTTGAATATTTACAAATATTTTAAAGCATTTTTACATGATTAATTAAATTATCTTTTATGTAATAAACTACAACAATTAAAATATTCAATAAAAATTAAATGTTTGTTAAACCTTAAAAATAAATTTTTTTTTTTGAATCAGTTTGTTTCAAGTTATAGACTTTGCGTACATTTTGAAAAATATCTTAAATGAATCTGCTTTAAGTGGAACAAACGTTATGTTTGTATATAAGTAAACAAATAATTGTTTTTAAACAAGTAAAATATTGTTTTAATTTTCAAGAATTTATTTATTTACTGCCTATAATTTAAAATTTTATAGGTAAATAAACGTATTATTGAATGAATTCTAAATTTTCGATTCAAAGAAATTAGGTTATTATTATTAAAATACGTTTACTTCTAGTTTTTATAACAAATTTATAATTTTTAAAAATAAACATATAAAATAGTTGATGTTGGATTTCTAAATTTAGAATATATCTAAAATTATAACAGCATTCTTTTCTAAAACCAATATTTTTGAATTAAATTATTTTTTATAGGTAACATTCCAATTACTTGGTTGTAATTTTGTATTTTTAGATCTCCTAATAAAATTACGCTTATACTTCATTTTTTCAAATGTTTTGATAGAATCTCGTAACAAATCTAATTTGCCTTTGATTTAAAATTATTGTATTACTTGGTTTGTAAAAAAATGCGTATATATTTTATTTTTTTGATACAATTGTGGATAAAACCTAATTATTTATTATTATAAGGTGATGTTTCTGACAGTATCTACCGCAACCATTTTATCAAAACGTAGAAAATATCTAAAATTTTTATTTAAATAATTTTTGTATCAGCATAACTTTGTTATATACTACGACTAAAAAATACCAAACATATCGAATATTGCATTTTATAGATGTTAGAAAAAGTAAGTATGTAAAAAATTTACATTTTGACGAAAAAACTTTTACACGAAGCAACCAAAAAAAACGAAATAATTTATACAATACCAACAGAATAAATTATTTTATTATCAGCACTAAACCGTGTTAAAAAGTTTTAAGCGTAAAAAATAATGTTTTTTAAAATTGATTTATTTAATACACGATTACTTTTTGTGGTATATAAAAAAACAAACGAATTAAGAATTTCATAGACAAATTAATTCTTATTGTTTAGCTCGGTAATTTAAATCACTTTTGTGGAATTAGCGAAGCGTGCTGTTTAATAATCTAAGATCGAGAAAGCAATAGGCGTAAATTAAATAAATTTAATGATTACCACTGTAAGTTTAAGAGAACAATTATGTCAAATACGATTATTAAAAAAGTTAATAAAGTTGTTTAATTGACTTCTACGACAGTTCGAATAAAACCGTAAGCTTAAATTGAGATTAAAAAACCATTTATTAAATTAGTAGATGCCATGGAGTTATGAGTTCTTCGTAGAAGGAAATTATGGTATTGGTGTTTGTTATTAGAAGTAGTGAATAAACAATTTGACACTTAACCTTACGGTTTACGTCTAGTTGTAATAATTGATGGCTTCGTCTACAGTTAAATAAGCAATGGGTTGTTTGTGGTGCGAGATGAGCCCATTAGAGTTGAAAAACATGTTAATCTACTTCAACGCTCGTACAGTACTAAAACTAATTATTTTTACTTTGATTTACTATAGTAATAGACTATACAATCATATTAATAAATAATACTTAAAAGCCATAACATTTCATTAGCATTTCTACCATTTACAGTTACGTTATTTACACATCTTTCTGTAATTTTTGTACTATTTTATGGCAGCCATTTCACATTGAGGTAAATTTACTTGTGCTTTTTAAGCTGTTTAAAGAAGTGAATGTTTAGCACGCTATAAATTTCTGTAGTTAGCATAGCATTCGCCTTACATTCCTTTCTTTTACAAGTTATGCCTGTCTTGATTAACTTCTTGCAGTTTAGAATGAAAATGCAAAAGGTCGCCACAGCCTATTAATAATAATTTATTACTGCGATTTTCCAGTTAAAATTAGAAATTCGATTATAAACAGATGGGAAGGTACGATCACGACCTTAAACAAAAGTGTTAGATTAGCTATGGCAAATACGTATGATTATGATACGACCCACATAGATACAACAGTACCATAAATTATACGCATCATGATCACGAAATAACCAACACTACATAAATTAGATAAATCGAGATAGAAGGTGGCGCAATCTATAATTAATAAATTCAATAATGTCTGAACGGCAACCTGTAGAACGAGTCGTGGGGAAAACCAATTGGGAAATAACGAATAAATAATAGTAAATAAATAACCGACGTTATTTTTATTTTAATATTTAAATATTCTAGCACAAAAAATTAAACCAATATTTATTTGGTTGAAACTTTTTGCACGAGTTTGATATGGTTTCAATAAAAATCCATGACCGTGCAACTTTGTTGTCACCTGTAGAACGTGTAGATACTGAGACTATTAGCGTAGAAGAAATTACCTGTAATTGGCAATTCTTAAATAATTAAAAAATTAACTAAACGTTAAAACCTTACTACTAACATGAACTTTATAAAGTATTTGAAATTAATGTCAAATTATAATTTATATATTATTCTGATTAGTATTAAAAAAAAAACATACTGTTTTTCTAACGTCTGAGTTGGAGTGTATTATTAGAAAACGTATATTAGAAGCTGTAGATTTGTAAAATTCTTTCATAATTGACTACGCTAAAAAACGGTCGATTACAAACGCCAGTAATAATTAAAGAACAATTATCACGTTAAAAATAATAACGTTTTTTTAAAAATTAAAAAAAAAATTTTTTTAGAAGTTTGTTAATACACCGTTTTGAGTTTGACGCGTGTATAATAACTGTTAATAATAACTTTCTTTTACAAACTCTCTAAATAATTAATCCACTCGTAATTTAATAATTTTATGTTTTATTCACGTGCAAAATAATATACGTTTTATGTTCATGATTTTTCATATAAACTTACTTTGACGCAACTGCTGTTTTTTTCTCTGTAAGCTGTTCTTGATTGGTTAAAAAATAGTTTCATGTTTTATTATAGCATAAAGTTATTTGAGTTTTACTAAAATATTTATAAAAACTTACATTATTAAAAACACTTTACGATAGTTTTGTTTCTACAATATAAATATTTTATTATCAATTATTTTTTATTAATTTTTATTTGTTATTAATAGTTGCTTACGCTACTAAAAAAATCTATTCATATTTTAAATAATTTTGCTAAATCTTCTTTGCTTTAAATAAAAGTTTGACTGTTACATTTACGGTGACAAGTAGTTGATATCAGAAGCAATATTTCAAATGCAAATATCAATGTTTTAAAAAATAAAAATTATTATTTCAACTATTTGTTATTGCAGTTTTTGTAGACTGAGTTTCTAGATAGGTCGTAAAAGTATTGCAAAATTTGCAAGAATTACACACTCTATTTTGTCAAAAATCATATTTATCTTTTAGTTAAAATGTTTATATACAACATTAGGAAGAACTGTTTAAGACGTCTTAACAGAAACTACACTAAGGTTATATCAGTTATTTTACGCAAGTGCTGAGATAATTGTACTCACAAAATACTTAAGTATTTTAAATAGCAAAATTTTGTTTTTTATTTGACCTGGGGACAAAAAAAGTGTTTTGAATTAAACATTTTAATAAATTCAGTTTAATCAAATGATTTGTTGAAAGTTCTCTAAATTTTTTTTTGTACTTTCTATATAATATGTTGTCCATGCCATCTTTATAGAAATAATTGAAAGTAATGTCAACATAATGTTTAATTTATGAGAATGGCAACAAATAGCAAGTTTTATGATTAAAACTGTTACGCTGGTTTTCTTGAAACAAAAAAAAGAGGCAACGGCTAACACAGTTTCCCCGGAGAGGGAGTCGCGCGCTTGGTGATGCTAAATTATAGAAAAAATCTAAAAAAAGGCACCGAGATGATAAAAGATTAAATTAGGAAGATCTAACCCGTAGCTGGAAAAGAACAAATAACACGACAGAAGTAATAACACAGAATATATATTTATTGTATCACAGAAGTAGTTGAAGAGGACGAAGACAGTACTATTATAGTTATATAAACGTTGCAAACAATATTACATGGGTTGATATCAGGCCAAATATAAGTTCCGCTCTTTGGGCAACACGTCGCACACCTACGTACCCTAATCGATCTGACTTTTACTTTTAACGAAGGAATGACTTTACTTTATTAAGTTAAATTTTAAGAATACGAAAATCAAAGAATCGAGAATCAAAGCGCACCCGATAAGTATGTGACACACAAAAAAAGAGTTTAACATTAATTGTGATTACAACCTAGTATGTACGTGTGGCCATTTTAATAATGCAATACTTACAGTTGTATATTATCCAGTAAAGGATTAGCTAATTCCGTACCAGTCTGACCTAAAACATAATATGCAATTTGACACAAGCGTACATACTGTGTTAGCACAAGTAATTTGATTTAATGCATACAATATTTGACGTAAAAGAATGCGCTGAGCCTCCCTCTAATAAACTTTGCACTTGTGTAAATATTTCTTTCCATAAAGTGGTGTACAACCTTTTCGCCTTCAGCGACCTCACGTCATGGAAACTTTCCGACAAGCAAGTGTTTTACCAACGTCACTGATAAGATTACAAGTAGAGGGATGAAACCCGTTCAAGAATTAATTTAAGCCCTTAATACAAAAAAACCTTATAAAATCACATACCCTAAAATAAGCTTTCACTCAACAATACGCAGAATTCGACCACATATTTACGTGGAATGGCGTGAAACAATTTATTAATGAAAGCCTTGTTGGGCCAGAGAACCGCTAAGAACGGTCCGTATTTTACAAAACGTTAACAGGAAATAAATTCGTTTTGACAGCCGGCTACGAAAAGAAAGGTGGGGCATGTCAAGGGACAAATTTTATAGTTATAACTGAACTTCTAATATTATTAGTAAAAAACATGGAGGCAACTATAAGAAAAAAAAACTATAACAAAGTTGTGTTTCAAATACGTTCTAATAAATATTTAGTTCTACGAGCAGTACTACCAACAAATTTTATTAGTAGTTATAAAGTGAACGAAGGTTTTTGTTGTAGCAACAGAACCAATTTCTTTGAATTGTTTTATTGATGCTACAAATCGATTTTGTCAAAGCAAAATATATTAGTCTTATGAACAAAAATTTTATTTCAATTTAAAAAAAAATATGTAAGTATTGCAAATGCGTTTTGTTACAAGAGTTAGTTCCTAATAGTATGTAAATGGCTATATATACTAATACACACGGTTGCGTTAAGGTTCATTATTGCGTAAATCTGATGATATTTAGGATTAAGGTTCTAGTGTCATTAGTTACAGTTCAATTCTTTTAGTTTTCTATAAGATTATGTACGGCTAAAGGTATTCACAGTGTTTTTACAATTTTCTTCTGATTGCTAAAGTAATATTTACATTAAGTTTGTTTTTTTTTGTTAAAAAAATGTAATTAGTTTTGTGTAACTCATTGTATTGTTACAGATGCGGTTAAAAGTTGCTACTCAACAGTAGCTGATACAGTTTTTGAGGCTTCCGTGAAAACATCACATCAAAAAAAAGTTGCAATATTTAAAAAATAATTGATAAATAATTTGGTTACTTGCAAAACCTAAACCTACTGAAACTCAATGTGATATGTTTAAAAATATTTATTGTACAATAAAATTTGAAACGTGCATTCGAAATATTATCGATTTAATTGTTTCATTTTAAAACCAAAACTAATGTATCATTATATTATTGAAAGAATTGTTTTAGTTCATTATTAAAACAAGAAAATCATATATTTATCGATAATTTAGTATCAATTCAAGAACGAATCTTTTAAAACACAAACCGAATGCAACATTTATTTTGCAACAGATTTGAATTTAAAATACCGAATACTGATTCAAATAAGTGAAACAGCTATTATATTGCACTTAGGTTTCTTTTATGTTTGAAACAAGAGTGAAACATAAATTTTTTGTTTTGAAACTGTTACTAAACATCATCAATTTTGTGTTTACTGGGTACATTTCCACAGGAGGAACATTGAGCAACTTTTGTATTTCAATGTGTTTTTTCTTGTTGACGTAAACTAAAATTTTCAGAAACATATGTAACCTTTTTGCTTCGACTGAAGCAACCAAAATTGTTACTTATCAATTATGGTTTCAGTTTTTTATTTTAAGCAAAAACCAGTTTTTACTGAAAGGATTTTTGTTTTAATAAAAAGTTGGAATTATTGTCGGCAAATAAAGTATTTAAAATTGCACGCAACAAAATTTTGGTTCTAGTTGTTGGTTTCCATTGCGACAGCAATACGTAGCGACTTATATCTTGTTTCGTAATGTTGCCGATTTTTCTTTGGAGTTTACCGGCTAAATTGGAAACCGACAACAAGAAACAGCAACCGCCATTTGTTTCCGACAACATTTAGCAGCTTCGTGGAACATTTTTTAAAACAAACAACAAGAAATACAAAAATTGTTCAATGTTCGTTTAGTAGAAACGTAGTTTTAGGTTCTTGCTTAGTAGTTATGTATTGATTTACTTGCTTAATTTAAAACTAACTCTGTAGAAATATATGCATTGGCAAAGTTTAATTTTTTCATTTATTTTAGAAACCGATTAAATTACAGGCGTTTTATTAAAATATTTTAAAATAAAATATATTATATTAAAAAGAAACAAGTGCTACTATTTAAATCGTTAAGCACCTTACAACAAAACAATAACATTTCATTAATCAAAGTTTACATGTGAACTATTAGTATACACTATTTATAAACAAAACCCACAAATCTTATTAACGTCATAAGGCAGAAAATCAGTAATTGTCAATAATACAAGTATTTTCTGCTATATTTACAATAATAACAAAAAATTACAAAAAATTGTAATCAATAATAATTTAATAATTCGTATATATCCACCATCATTTTTAATCGTTTCTTGGAAATTGATTTAATTAGTTTTACAATTAGGTCATGTTGTATATTGTCCTAAGAGTCTTGAACCAATGCCATCAGTTCTTGGGCGTTGCCTAGTTGTCCAGATGTGTTTAATAACGTTTTAATCAGGACTCTTTGGAAGTCATGGTAAAACATGAATATTGTTTTGATTGAACCATTTAGTAACCACCCGTGCCTTGTGAATATCCTGTAACAATAAAAAAAGCATACTTTAAAGCTATTTTTACATTATTAAATGTGTGTTAACCCTTTTAGTCCTCATGTCCATTGCAAATAGACATCAAAATTAACTATTGATAAATTTTAAGTGCCTGTATATTTTTAGATTTTGTATCGGTAATCCAACGTGCCAAGGTTTTTGACTTTAGTTTCTGATACTTGCAGTAACATCTAATAAATGCTTTTGATATTAAAAGTACATTTTTATAGTGTTGTCATCATGGCGTATACTTCGCGAACGCATCAAAATTAGTTTTTATTGTTTTTGCTTTGCTTAAGTTTTTTTATTGAAAAATAATGGATGAATTGTTATCAAAACATTTCAAGTAACTATAATGTAACATTTTTTACTGCCATATGTTCAGAAAAACATAATTTCAATGTTAAAATTGAAGTGTCTACGTGAATGGACACCGGGCTTCAAACTTTGTGTTTTTCAATACCATCTGTTTATTTTATCAACAACGTAGACGTTAATTTTTTTAATTATTAGCAAAATTGTATAACCCATCTTAATGTTACAAATGCTTTGAATCAAGTATTGAGTGGTGAAGATGTAGGTGCAACTACAACCAAATGAAATTAAAATATTCATTGGCTTACTTTTGTATATGTTTTGGTTTAAATTTCCGAGGATCAAGATGTATTAAGACAAAGAATTCAAAATGTTAATTTTTAAATGTGTTTAAGAAAGCGCATGGTTGCTTTATTTGGTATTTCTTTCTAACCTAATGGTTGTTATGACGAATACTTTCAAACGTGTAGTGTAATTCTTAATTCAGATAACTAATGTACGTGCTCGCTTTACTTAATGAAATCCTACATGTAAGAAGGAAACGGCAATAGTGTATATATGTCGGTGTTAAATAAAGCGCTAATAAACTCTATAAAGTTAGACTACTATATAATCATATTAACAATCGCTGTTTTCCATTAGAAATGAAAAAAAATTTCATGGTTGACGAACAAATAGTGTCTTTTAAGAGCCATCTCAGTATAAAACAATACGTAAAGGGGTAACCAAATCCATGGAAAATAAAGTTGTTGGTATGTAGAAAAAACGGAGTGATGTATGATTTCATTATATATGAGGGTTCCACCTACCGAATTTAATGATGAGATACTATAACAGTTTGGTTTTAAAGCTACTGTTATTTTACAATTCTTAAAAACTGCCAAAAAACTAAGGATATAGTGAAAAAGTTGCCAGTTTTGGCCAAAAATGGGTAGACAATAGACCTGTTGTAATAGTTTCAAACGTTGTAGGAGCAAGATATCAAAAGAAGGTAAAACTGTGAAATAAAAAAAAATAAACTTGAAGTGATCAAACTGTATAATTACAGTATGGGAGTTGTTGTACTTGCTCTTTACAGAATTTATATAAAATCAAGAAAGGGGACTTTGCGTATGTTTTTCTATGCAATTAATTTACCTGTTGTTAATAGTTGGATTGAATATAAACGCAATTTAGAAAAAGAAAATGCACACAAACAAGTAGAGCCTTAGATCTACTGCACTTGAAGCTTAAAATTGCGTATGATTTGATCAAAATAAATCGACCACAAATAACAAAAAAGCAAGGAAAATAATCAAGATAATCTATATCTCGTTTGCCAACTCCAATTATAAAGACCAAATGAGAAAGGCAATCTTATACAGAAGTTAGATAAGAAAACAAGTCTTACATATTAGACGGATGCATCAAAAAAACCTACGTGTGCTGCGAAAAATGACAAGTGCGTATCTGTTTTGTAAAAGAAATTAACTGGTTTCCAAATTTCCATTTTGCTTTAAATTTTATTTTGTAGTTTTTCTATTATGAACTATTAACAATTTAATCCAAAAAAAAATTAAGTTGTTTTAAAGAGTTTGCTAAGTGAGCATTGAGTCCCAGGTTAGTTTAATTATTTTAAAAACCTTTTGTTGATGATAAGTATTTACAACAATAAATAATTTTACGTTGAAACTTATATTTGTAAGAATTATTAAAAAAAAATGCTTAAAAATATAGAAAACATGTTATCATCTAAATCGAAACAAAAATACGAAGAAAAATGTTTTTGTTTTTGAGAGCGTAATGAGAGGGCGTAATAAATCCATAACGTCTAAGTAACGCCTTCTCTTATTCACGAAAAAACACTCGTTAACCTTTCCGTTGCAAAATTTGCAAAAATTTAAATTGACGATATTAATTATTTATTATTTTAAATAATTTCTTACATTTTCATCTCAATTAGAAGTGCGTACTACTTTAGTTTTTCAAGTTAAATTCAATTTTTTTAACATCTCAATTTTTTATCTGTTATTATGCATAACTATATAATTATTTTATCACCGTTATAACAAAGTTTAATTGTAAATTGCATTTATATTTTTAAAAACGATTTGAATGTATACCTAGCTGTCTGCAAAAACCCATTAAAAGTAGGGGTACCCAATATGAAATTATTATTAATTACAGGTTTTTGCAATTTTTTATTTTTTTTATTAACTACTACATTATTAAAAAATCATTCTTTGTAAAAATTGGTTAGATTCAAGTATATTTTTTTGTTAATTCTATTGACATTTATTATAAGAAAAATATTATTCGAATACGAGGTATATATCCTATGCAAAAGTGAGAATAAAAGGGATTGTTAAATGGTAATTATTGTACAGATAACAAACAATACTTTTATTGTTTAAAATGATAGATAACGTTTGTGAAGAATTTGTAAATTTTATTTATGATTAATGTATTCAAAGACTTTGAAAGTAAACTATCATTACTAAAATGTTATTCTTTTATTGTAAGGTGTTTAACGATTTAAATAGCTGCACTTGTGTTTGAGGTTTTCTTAATATACGGAACTTTAATTGCAAACATTTATAATATTATAGCGTTATAAAATGTAGTAATTTGAGTTTAGTTTGTAAAATAAATTAAAAATTTTTGTTTGCTAATGCATATATTGGAGCGTTAGTTTTGAAATAAACAAGAAAAGCGATACATAATTGCTTATTGAGAACAGTAGACACCTCGGCAGGTATAAAAACGTAATACAGACTGTTCGAGAATTATTGACAAGCGTTTGAATTTCCCACTAGATAATTTAATTTTTACAATTGGTAGTAGTGATTAAAAATAGTTTACATAAAATTGAACAAAAGTCTTGACAATTTATTGATATATTAAAATTGTAATTGTAATAATTACCAAAATCTGAACTAAGTCTTTAAACATCTGTTATTACGCTACTTGTGTTAAATAATACAACTTTTGGGTTAAGCAAAACAAAATGATGAGTATTTTTAATTCTGAAGAAATCGGTAATCAGCTTTGAATGTAAATTTTATTTATGGCAAAACTTCAAGTAACGTTATAATAAATATTATTTCTGCAAATGATTAGCAGTTAATAATTGCATCTTTTGAAAGTTACTACTTTAAGGATTGTTTAATATTGAACTACTGTAAATATACGCTGCTAGTTGAAGATACCCTTTACAATTGGACAACATTGACGATACAGATAGCATAGACACAAAATATGTAAGCCTGCATTAGTAAAAAAAAATGTAACGTACTAAATAAAATACGTGTAGCATTCATATTTTTATGGTGTATCGCGTTTGAAAACCCGGCGTTTTAATTAATTAATTTAATAGTTGTGGCGGAATTTAAATTTAAACTCATGATGGTTTGTAGTACATACTGTTTGTCCAATAACACTCATATATCTTGCAATGCAACATTAACGAAAAGTTTGTTGTGTTTTAATCTTTTAGGCAGAAGTGTATGTGTATCGTTACCTGTCCTTTTGATTGTAAACAATTAATATCTTACTTAAATACTATTATAATAACAAATAATTATAAGATTTGAATAATTACTTGCTTAATTTAAATGAGACACAAAATTAATTATATTAAATTGCAAACAAATAACTACTATACAAATGCAATTGGATGTAATCGAATTATCTGGTGCGCATGTAATTACTCAATTGACAATTCAAGTTACAAATTTATTGCATCTTAATCACAAATAAAACAAAAAACCAAAAATAATTAAGAACGATACTATCACGCTGCTGACCTAATTGACAACCTTCTGATTTACTTGGTACAACACACTCCTTCTAAAATCACCAAAACAACTGCGCGCCAAGTTTGAACGCTTGTTAATATTTCTCAAACACGTCAAATGAATACAAACTTAAAAGCAATATACTTAAACAGCGTAAATTAGCATTGGGAAATTTTGATGTCTCATTTTTTTTTCATATGAGTGTACATTACTGGTTTTTGATTCCTTTAAGAAAGTATTTAGCAGAAAAACACATTGTTTCATTTGTTGCAATAAAATAATTGATTTGACTAATTGTTGCATTATGTTATTACTTGTTTCCAATTTTTAAAATGTATAATTATGCAATTTTTATAAAAACTGGTAGTATAAAAAGACTTATTTCTAATTTTATGCCATATTTAATCTTTAAAAAAACATTTTTTTTGCTTTTATTAGTAGTTTATAGTAATTAGAAAGAATTCAATCACTGCATTCCACCTTAAATTAAACTTTGTTTTAAAATTTTAGACAAACAAAATAAATATTGTATTTTAGTTTAACAGTAATTGTAGATGTATTTCATATATAAGTTTAGTACAATTAGATTCTGGCGTAAATAAAAATTGAAATGTTCATACACAATTAAATTATTTGATATGCAACACGATTGTACTGCAGCAGGCAGTCAGGTTTGTCTGCGGTCAAAATTGGAATAATTTGTATACATAATCTTTAAAAAATTCTTTAAATCTTCAATTTTTATTTTCATGTTACAAAACTTACTAAGGTTATTATCAGTAGCTTTCAAGAATTGCCATTAGTCGCTGCAAGAATAATAATTCAATTTAATGATTTAGAAGGTCGTTATAACTAACATGTTTAAAATCAGTCAATCTTTAATAATTAGGTTACATCAAAAGATTTCTTTGTTTAACCATGTTAACATTTTTTAAATTATACCAATACAGTAATATCAATTTTTTTATTTCTGTTTTTCAATTCTTGCAAAATTAATGCTAATTTTTTACTTTCAATAAAAACTTAAAAGTATTTATTTTTTAAAATAAAATTTTGCACAGTAAATGTTAAGTTGTGTGAAACTTCTGCAAAGCATTTACTATACACGTTTCATGATTCCTGTAAAATAACAACGACGGTTGTTTTGCATGAAGTAAAAGATTATACTTAATGGTTGTACAAGTTAAGTATTGTGCTTTCTTGAAATATCAATGACCAGTGATTATATCTTCTTTAAGAGATAAAGCGGTACGTTAGAAAACACGCATAGGGGCGGCATCGTTTAAAAGACGTTTACAATAGAACAATGTAATACACAAATAGAATATTCTAAAATTTATGTTTGATTCAAATCCGGAAACGAACAAATAAATGTGATGGTATTTATGCTAATCCATATAGAATTTGATTAGAATACAATTCGTATGATAGAATCGTTATAATAATAATAATGATAAAGAAGTTCAAAACGTGAATGTTGTTGCATTAAAAAAAGGTTATTTGAAGAATTGCATATTTAGAAGTCATCACACAATAGTGACTCGTGTTGCATGTTGGCGACAAGAATTCGTATTTATAAAGTATATTAAGTCACGTTATATTAGGTGCGGCTTCGTGGGTCAACAGGGAAACGCTTTTTCATACCTTTTACAAATTTATGTAACAAATTCAGTTTGCGATTCCCATGTGACTGTAATGATGTAATACTTCCGTACGATCGAGAATGCAGTATTACGTGAGACGTATTAAACAGATCTTTATGACAGACTGAGAAATATTGATAATGTAAATGCCCAAAATGTAATTAATTTTTTTACTTAAGCACAAAGAAAAAAATATGAACAATTTGTATTAAAAGACCTTCATTTGCTTCTTATCCGATTATAATTTATAAACATAAATAAAATTAATATATCAACTGAGCTTGTAAGATTTAAAATTAAAATAAACGCGAAAAAAACTGAATTATTTACTCAATGTTTTTCTATTTGTAAAAATAGAATTATTCTAGTGCGCATTCAGCGACGTGTTTTGAAGCAAAATTCTAATAGCAAGTTAATATTTAAAATTTTACTAACTCCCAAAAGTTTGACATGTTTACTTACGATTTCTAAATCAACCAATCAGAATGCCAGCTGCAGCACGTAAATCGGAATTCGCACCTACAGATATGAACGAAGCTTAAAAGTTCTCTACACCCCCGTGAGAAAAAATACTAGAGAAAACATAAAATTTTCTAAGTGCGAAGCACGTATGTAATGTAATACGTGGTCATTTAAAAAAAAATCACACAGAAAAAATTTGAAACGTAAAGATTGCTATAAACCACGCTGTCGATAAAAATGTGGCTAGAACAAAGTCATATGTTTTATAATGTGCACGAATTTAAAATTATTGTATTTCAATGATTTTATAATTAAAATTGTTGGAGAATTGTTGATAATTACTTATAGCTACAAAGTTTCATACCAATTTCCTAGAAAATAAATTTTCAACATTTGTGCAATTAAACAGAGAAACCTATCATCCAACAACAGATCATAGACATTAAAACCTATTTTTGATCGATTTTCCTAATGGAATAAATAAACACAATGTAATTGAAAAGAAGTACTTATTATCTGCTACAAAAGAATATCAAAATATTTAAATAAAAATTTGAGAAAATTGTAAAATAATAATACAAACTATTATTAACACGTTTGCTACCAGGGCGTTATTATGTTTCGTCTAAATTTATTGGTAAAAAAGGAGATAAACAAGACCTATCTAATTATAGAGGCATTTTATTAGTTAATACAATTGCTGAAATACTAAGCAAAATACTTAATACGCGACTCATGCAGCATAGTGATGAAAAAAGTTTAGTGCCAGAAGAACAAAATGGTTTTAGAGTTAACAGAAGTTGTGCGGATAGCATCTTCACTCTGTATACAATAGTAAATGTGTTTATCTCAAAAAAGAACCTGTTTGTACGCGATTTTTGTGCATTTTAAACGTGCATTTGATTCAGTGTGTCACAATAGGTTATGGTGGAAATTAAAAAATATGAGTGTTTACGGTAAAACGATAAGACTACTCAAAAACTTTTACGATAACGCCGGCATGATTTTAAGCGTGAATGAAGAAACATCAAACAAAATTGAAGTAACTAGAGGCATTTTACAAGGAGACTCAATAAGTCCCCTGCTATTTACATTATACATTAGCGACATTATTAACTATTTTAAGCACCGCGAGTGCCGAGGCATTAATCTAACTTTCAATACTGAAGTGATTATGGTGTTATTTGCCGACGATATTGTAATTTTATCGGACTCAGCTAGAAACTGTCAGCGCCAATTAAACATTTTATCCGAGTATTGTAAAGAAAACAAACTAGCGCTAAATACAACAAAAACCAAAATTGTTAAATTTGGTAGGGGTAGACCGAAAAATGATTTTGATTTTTTCTTTGACAACGAAAACATAAGTGTAGTAAAAACTTTAAAATATCTAGGCGTAACTTTTTCTAATTAGGGTAAATTTAAATGTGCAGCAGAAGAGTCTATCAGAAAAACTAAATTGGCTTGCGTGAAAACAATAGAAATATTAAAAAAATCAAAAACTGATAGCTTGGATGCGCGAATGGTCATCTATAATTCGATTGTTAAATCAACACTACTGTACTGTGGTGAAGTATGGGCACCATTCTATACTAAATTGTTAGAATCAGTACAAGTGCAATTTAAAAAAAAATTATTTTTGGCCAAGATGTACACCTGATTTTATTGTTAGGTTAGAAATAGGAAAAGTGAAATTAGAGTACGATATATTAAAAAGAGCTCTAAATTACTGGATGAGAATTATGAACTGTAAAACGGTTTTACCTGCCGATAACCTGTAATAAAAAATACACTAAAGGAATAAAGAACGTTTAATAAAAGTAAAAATAATAATTTGACCACGGCAGCAATCGTAAGCACAGACCTCTGGGGGTGGGCTTGAATGGAAATAAATACAAAGGTGTGAACTCCTTTAATTTATTAACTATAACTTAATATACTGTTTACATTAGAGAACAAAAAAGAATATTTGAATTAAACATATTAGAAATAAAACAGGATTTAAAATAAAATATTAGGGCGCCAACCACCTTTAAATTGGTGATGAATAAAAAGCGTAAAATCTTACATCTAATTATTAATTGCTATTAAATGCAAAAATAGTAAACGGTTAATTTGTTATCGAGTGAAAAGTTTTAATAACTGAATTTAATTCATGTGAAGGTAACATGTAGTAACTAAATTCCAGTTGACTCACCATGTTAAATATAACGTTATCGGATATCTTCTATTTTTAGCACATCTTGGTTAACGTGATAAAATTCTTCAACAGGAATAAAACCAGTGTATAATAAACTTCAATAACGGAAAATCCAGTGATTAAACGACAAAACCAAAATAAAAGATCCAGAAAAGCCAAAAAAAGTAAAAGATTCAGAATAAAAAGAAAGGCCCTAAATATAAATAATTAGAATGGTTTTTTAAATGACATGCTGTACTCACGTTACATTTAGCAACGGCCTTTAGAATAAATTCCTTTGTCTAACCATTGCGCAACATTCCGAAATCACTAAAAATGTTGAATTCGATAGAAAAATTATATCAAAATAAAGGTAAACTCACCAATAATTAGATGGAATGAATAAAAATTAAATTGTATGCATTTTTACGCCATAATCAAGAAAATTTTGTCTTCCTTTCTTCACTCACGTGAACTACGTAAGATGTTCAAACGGAAGTGTACGTTTAAGCTACAACTCCGGTAGAGTTGAAACAACGCGACGTTGCCAAACTGAATAAATTTACGTGCAATATTAGTTGCAAAAATAAACAAATGTAAAATTAAATTTTAATGTAATGAACTCTAACGGGACGTTACAAACCTACAATCCGAATACCAGAAAAGGCTTTGATTATATTGTTTAGATTGCACATTACGTCGTTTTGAAAGTTGGTTCGACCTAAAAAAAACAGATGGTCGATGCAGGTACAAATGAAACTGGCACCATGACAGTGCAAAACCGCCAACAGTAAAGAAAATAAAGCAAGTGAATAAAGTAACAAACGTTACAATTTTTACTATTCCACCGCATTTAATCAGTAAGTTACAACTTTTAGACGTCGAAATTTATTAGTGTTTTTCTCGTACACTACTTAAAATAATATCAATAATATGGTAGAAACTTTCTTGATTTATTGGTTTTTTCAAGGCATTTAGGAAATCAAAGAATATATTTTTGTAAGCTCAAAAGAATTTAAGGAATATTCTAAAACAAAAGTTTGAAAAACAAATAATAAGCGAAGAAAAGGAAAGAGTATTATAGCAGCTGATACTTCTGAAAAAAACATCATAAAAGAAAAAAAGAAGACAAAAATAAAACAAAGAAAATATTTTACATGATTTTTTTCGTAACTTTAATAGCGACGACTAACTCAGTTGATTCGGTGATTGGATCGTGAGTTTCGATGTGTTAAATTATAAAATAACTGTAAAAAAGCGTCAAAATAGTAAGATATTAGGTTGATAGATACCGTTTGAATTTATCTTAAGCTGAAATAGAACAAATGACAAAACACATATGGTAAAAATGAGTATATTTATTTTATCACAGTAAATAGAATGAACAAAGTACTGCAGATAAACGCGATCAAATGTTAAAAAATAGGTTGATATCACAGGCAAAATATGAAACAAGCCTCCCTTGGTTGAGCAATACGTCGTACAACAAAGTGAACTAGTTGGCCTAACTTTTACATTCCAAAAGCAAATAAATTTATAGTTATAAATCATAATCCGAAACTACAACTTTTGATAATGTAGAGAACCAGAACGCACCGTCTAATCTTATATTACATTACAAAACAAAATTTTATCGTTAATTGTGACCAAATATGTGCGTACAGTCGTGTGTACAACTGACTGACAACGTAAAAAAAATTGAAGTAGGAAATAAAATAATCACAGTTTAGTTTTTCTTCAAAGCTTGCTACTAGCTAAAAGTATCTTCTCAGTATTTCCTAAAATTTGCTAAAATATAACTAAACGTATATATGTGCGTACATTTCCAACGCCAAGAAACTCATGTGGAGGTATATAAATCCGTTACAGACAATTACGGAAGAATTAAATTAAACCACAAAAATAGGGAACAAATGATTACCCCAAAAAAGACTTTCACTCAATTGGTAACAATATTTCGTCCAATGGATGCGTGTGAATAATTAGAAATAAAAGCCTTATTGAGCGCACATAACGTTAGATGTCCGCATTATTCCAACATTACCAGAAAAATGATTGTTTTACGATTTGACATTGATCCCTGCCAGTGCGGCGGAAAGTGGGCGTTTTGAGAATAAATCTTATACAGAGTACAAACATCATATCAAAACACTTTTAACATAACAAATTCAGGAAAAAAAGATTAATAAAGCTCATCCGGAAACGAGTGTTTTGCACAAATTTGTAAAGATGGATTTGAGAATCTTTATAAGGCTCCGCTACCTGAAGGTTTTGTGCTGGTAGAGTTTAAATCCAATAAAACCGTTGTCTATTTTGTTGGTAAAGTTCTTAAAGAACAGAAAAACAGCAAGGACTATAAAATTAGTTTCTTGCGGAATCAGACAAGAGGGACAACGATATTAAATCTCAACTGAGATTTTGTTGTAAGAATTTTTTTAAATTAAAGTTGTTAATTGTCTTGTCTGTACTGCAGTAAATTGTTGGTGCTGTTATCTTGACTTGGGGTTTTTTTGTTTTTGAGTTTTAAAAGTCTTTCTTTTCTATAAAGGTCTCATCGTTTAATCGATCTTTGATTTATTCGGTTAAATTTCGGTCTCTTCTTCTTTGTAAAGTTTTTCCAAATATTTTACCTATGTATCTCTTGTGTTTAGTGCTAATCAATTCATTTGCTTCTGTTTTTTGACTTCTAATTAATAACCAAATTTGTTTCTGTAGTCCATAGATTACTTACTTTTTATTCTTTTGGAGAAGTGTTTTTAGTTCGTTTGACTAGTGATTTAGTGTCATTACGATAATCTTCGTTTGCTTCTATCGTTTGTGATGATATACAGAGTTCACCATTACTCTGGCCTCGGTTTCTAATGCTTTTGCATAAATGTCAGCATAAAATGTTTAGTAGGTACTGTACTTATTTTTATTGAAAAGCTGTATATTTTAAAAATATTTTTGTTTACACGGGGTGTTTAGTTTTCGCTTGGCAACACAATGTTACACTTTTTTAAATAGCAACCCAATAATTTTTTTATGCTGTTCTATTCGGTCCGTGGTATCTTTGCCAGAAGGTAGATAAACGATAGACACTGGTTGAGACATAGATTCCGCTGTTACTCTTAGTTTCGCAGGCATAAACTTTGTATTAAATTGTTTAATACTGTTTCTATTGTACTAGAATTCACTACTGATCATTTTTGAGAAGGGTGATGATGAGACAACCATTCAAATATCTATCTTTATGGGTAGGTTTTCGATAAACAAATGTGATGATAAACTATCTTCATTTCGATTAACTAAAACGTTCAAAAATGGTAAAAAGGAGTTTGTTTCTAATTGTATAGTAAAACATATATTTTGATGAGTTGAGATTAAATGACATAGAAATTCTTTAAGTGTGGAAGGACCATGTTGCCAAATGACAAAGGCGTCATCAACATATTTGTATCAGCACTTAGGTTTTAGATCAAATGTGGATAAAACTTTTTTTTCAAAATCTTCTATAAATATATTAGCAACAACCGGTGAAAGCGGAGAACCCATGGCGGCTTCTGATGTTAGTGTGTGATGTTTCTCAAAAAGTAAAATATGTAGACATCAAACATTTTTTGATAATAGGTACTATGTCGCTTAACATATTGTTTTCGGTGAATAAAGATCTAACAATGTTAATTGAATCAAGTACCGACACGTTAGTGAACAAAGACTCGACATTAAAACTAACCAAAATGTCAGTCGGTTCCTCGAATTGAGTAGAAATAAATCAGTCTTCTCTGCTAAAAGTTTCAATAAAGTTGCAAAATATTTACCATCAACGAAAAATTATAGAATCGATTGAAACAAATAAAAACTCGTTTAATATTAACCGAGAATCTAGTTTTCCTTTACCGGAAATTTGGAAACTAGTTTTATCAATCCGAGGCTGTTCTATAAAAGCGAGACTTTACGGCGCAATTAATCAGTTTTTTTTCCGGGCTCTGGCTCCTGGCTCACTGCGAAGTGTGATGAAAGCTCAGCTTGTGTAATAACGACAACACGGGAATTATCCAGAATGAAAAAGTGTGTTACGAATGCCACCCGTGGAAACCTGAATTCTACTATATTTACTGATACTGATTTCTTTCAACTTCAAAGTTAAAAAAAAACAATCCTAAACTGCATAAGAATATTTCAATTCCTTTTATATTTAAGCGATGATAGTAATTTAAAGAAAGGTTGTGTCATGTTCAAGATTATCAGTAAGTAAAGAAACTAACACACAATAGTCTATCAGTTGCTTAAAATAATTATTTTATATGATTATAAAACTATACATTTTTTAATCTTTTATCTACAACACGTAGACTGATTTACACAAACCACTTTTTTATTTAAATTGTTGTAATTTTGAATTACACAGATTTTTTTTTTATTAGATTAAATTTATTTTGTGATAGATAATGAACCTACGTTTATGTGAAACGTCTTGTCTTGCAACTTAGTGTATTTAAAATTTTAAATAAATGCAATAAACAAGCGTATGAGATTAGTACGCCCGCAATAATCTTATTAGAAATTGAATAAACAGGTTTCACACAGCATAAAAATATAGTTAATTAAAATAGAAATGCTCTATAGGATTAAGATAAGCCCAAATTTACATCGACATTTTAATCACATTGTAAACCAATTAAAAACTTTTGAAATGTTTTATTTACCGAGTTTCTTTTATTAGTAGGTGTATAAGTTTTGTTTGGTATTTGCAAAGACTATTTGGTCATTGAAATGCAAATTTTACCAGCTTTTTTACAAACCAAACGTTTTTGCTCATGATTAAAAAGATCAAATAGTCACAATTATGTAAAACACGTATATTGCTTAAAAAAAATAAATAATTGTTATTATTTAAAATGTAAAATCCATCTGTAAAAGAAGTACAAACTACAATGTATTCAATAGCTTTTACTTAATTTCATGTGGTGCCAGTTGCGACTGAACAACCTGTTTTTATCTGTTGCGTTAAAACATATTACATTAATACAAATTTACGGATTACGTGTAATTTAGTAGCTTCATTTAATTTAGTATGAAACACAATTTGCATGCTAATGAAAGTTTCACCTTCCGATGGACAATAATTTAAAACAGATATATAGCGGACGTTACAATAATGTGCAATAAATTAAATGAAAATTACAAGAGGTGGAAAACTGATACCTCTGATAATATTATCCCAGTAGAGAGTATCACGCACTCCTTTATCATATACCTTGCATGTCTCTATTGATATATAGTCGCGAATGTCAGGTAAATTAATCATCACCACTGCGGTCCTTTTTTAATTCACTTTTACTAACTGTATATGCACCACCCTGAAGCACACCTGCACATATTATCACGATTGGAATAATAATAATTAAAATGTTTTCTTATGATGATTAGTTTGCAACAGTGAGCAGCTCTTTCATGATGAAGTACATATTAATTTAACAATTTATAAATCTGTTTGATGCATACTGAATTAAAGATAGATTTTGAAGTAGTGCTTTAATTATTTTGTTTAGGCGTTAATCAATTTTTTTTACTGTTTCAAATTTTTTTAAACTATAAATTTTATTATATTTTTGTTATTTATAATCTATCTATTATATATATTATTATATTATTCTGCACAAAAAATGGATATTTCAGGATTTTGTTATTCTCATGACAACTGTAACAGAATTAAATCGTTTTTTGTGCTGGTACTTAAAAGTAGTTTAACCTTTAGTCTGTTATAATTTTTAAACGTGAAATAACACCTAAATAAAACATTAAAAAAAATAATAATGAAAATAAACAGCAAAATTTTGTTAGAAATACGTATTATGCGTTCTATTGGTTTATTGTACGGTGTTAACTATTTAGTAGCTTACAACCGTCGCCAGCAATCATTCGTCAAGCGACACTTTAGAGCGCCAAACAAAAATCAAATCAAAACAAAAATTTCAGCAATGTAGTTTTACGTCACAGTAGTAATAAAAGCGAAATATTAATTATTTATGTATTTAGGTCGTAAAGAGGCTTTTATGTCGTAAGAATACGTGGACGCTGCAGAAAAAGAAACAGTTGCCTAATTCCCGAAAAATCTAAAGAGGTGTATAAAAAAACATAAAATGAATATCTTAAATGGTGCGACACACGAAAGGTTTTCATCAAAAACTGTTATTGTAAAAAAAGTATTCTGGCTTATTTTATGTATTTATCAAAAGAAAGAAAACCTTCTTCGATGTGGTCTTATTTTTCAATGCTTAAAACCACTATCAACGCGAACCGCAACATTGTTTATTTAGATTTTTAAAGAAAAAATTAAATGACCCAAAGAAAGTTTTGACCATAAAAGAGATAAAAGCCTTTATATACCAAACTCCAAATAAAATATATTTTATGAACAAGCTATATTAAATTAGTTTATTGTAATTTAGAGGTGTTTAACGTTTTTTAAAAATAAGTAGCTTTAATATTTGTGATACCTGAAGCCGCAAACAAAAGCTTGTTCAGTTAGAAGCGGACAGAAGATGCACTGCAGCATGCGTTACAAGCAGTTTGTGATGAGATACCGTATTAAAAACATCGAAAAAATATAACATTTCCTACAGAACAATGAGGAATCATATTAAAACTGGAGACACAAAAAGAAAGTGAGGTCGCAACAGCAAGCAACAAGAAACGCTTTTATGTCAACGAATTTTTTGGTTAGCAGATGTAGGGATCCCACAAACAAGCAAAGTTTTACATTTGTTGGGAAAAAAGGGTTTAAAGCATAATTTCCTTTTAAGAAACGGGATTAGCATGACGGAAATAGATGAGCTTATTTTACAAGAGACGCCCTGAGGTAGCTCAGCAAGGAGCTCAATTGTAATTATAGACGACTATTTTAAAAAACTAAAACAAATTTTGCCTAATTTAAATATAATTAACCAGCCAGAGTTTATTTATAACATAACTGAAAAGCGATGCCCTTTTACCTTTTATTATCAGCAACAAGTTTTAGCTAAAAAAAAATTTATTGGTCCAGAACACGCAAAATAATAAATTACGGTTGTTGCATACGGAAACGCCTTCCCTCCGATGATCTAATGAACTAGAACGGATAGATCTAATGCTACCAAAAGCGTCAATAAAAATTACTGCGAAAAAAATACGACTGTTGCTACTTTTGTTAATTGGTTAGATCATTTTGCCAGGTGTAAGATTTATTGATATTTAATGGTACACGCTCACTTTTAGAATTTAACATTGTAAACGCTGTTGAATTACATAATGTAACCGTTTTTTGCCTACTCATGAGCTACAGCCGCTTGACAAAGCTGTGTTTGGTTTATTTGAGCTTAAGTATTGAGTGTAGCAACCTGAATTCAAAATTACTGAAGGACGATTAGAACTCATTCTCACTTTTTTATCATTACTTTCTTTTTGGTCTTCTCTTCTCACTGTGTACTCACATGTTGGTGT
The DNA here is from genome assembly GCA_035610365.1 of Aquatica leii. Taxonomy (NCBI): domain Eukaryota; kingdom Metazoa; phylum Arthropoda; class Insecta; order Coleoptera; family Lampyridae; genus Aquatica; species Aquatica leii. The sequence continues at coordinate 38,795,746 of CM069435.1, read as the reverse complement.
CTTTAATGAGTGCGTTCAGCTTGTGATATTGGCGTTCTAGGTTCTGTTGAGTTTGGTTTCTCGGGTAGTAACATTTTGTTTTATGCGTCTTCAGTCTAAGTTAGGTCTGTATAATTTGGGGGACTGGGGTTTTTTTGGTTTTCGGTTTCTGGGGTTGGGTTTAAGTTTTTATTTGTAGTTTGGTTTACGAATTCCGTTTCAAGTTCGGTTCTAAGTCGTCGTTAGAACTACGTTTAGATTTATATCGACCGTGGGTCTGACTTCTTGCTAGAGGGAATTTTGTAATAACTTAAAATGCGTTTTAAGATGTACAAGGTTAAATATTTAAATAGCCATTGTCAATTTAATTGTTTAATTGTTGTGCTGGTATAAGGTTGGAAAACAAAACTCAGTAAAAGATAAAATTTATTGTCTATCAACATCTACCTTGTTACGTTGTTTTTCTTGTAACTTAAAAGAGCAATGACTAACTTAATTGTTTTGATTTTGATAGAGTCGTAAGGTTCGTGGTGTTAGATTATAAAATAAATGTAAAAATGCGCCAAAACGGTGAAAGGCTAGGGTTACCCGCAGCTGAAAGACAACAAATGACAAGACGGATGTGGTAACACAGAGTGTATTTAATTTATCACAGATAACAGTTCACGTAGAGGACGGTACAGAAATATATTTATATAAATTTTATCAAACGCTAACACATAGGTTGGTATCACAGACAAAATATAAACTACTCTTTTGACCGGATAACACATCGTACAACCAAGTGACGTAGTCGGCCTAACTTTGATATTTAGAAGTAAATTTTAATTTGTAAATTAAAATACAAAAATACGAAACTCGAAGATTTATAGAATCAAAGCAGCCGTGTAATAATAAGTAACACAATAAAACAATTTTCTAATTAATTGTGGTAACAACCTGTTATGTACGTTCAGTCGTTTGCACAATCAAATTAAAAATTCAAATAAAAATACAGACTTTTAATTAGTTTTCCACAAAGCCGGCGACTAGCTAGTGGTCCCTTTGCAGCATTCCTTAAAACATAATTAAAAGCTAACCAAGACGTATATGCGGCGTTATCACCAGTAAAGCCTTTTTTAATTATACGGCAAACCAGTGCGCAAAGTTTTCTTCAAATAAATTTCATAAGTTCAGTAATTGTTTCCTCCAATGCGATAACAAAGGTAGTGTAGATAGTATTAACTACCGTGACATAACGAAGTCAATTTTCTCTAAATACGACATCTGCTGATATTTCCACAGACAAAGAAAACGTGTGGGGGTATGGAAACCCGCTACAAACAATTACGAAATAAATAAATCAAACCACATACACAAGAGACGTTTATCTCAAATAAAAACTATCACTCAAATAACCACAATATTCTAATTTATAATCACATAGATGTGCGTAAAACACTTAACGATGAAAGTTTTGTTAGGAGTACACAACGCTAGATAATGTCTGCGTTAATGTAGCACTGTTTTTTAAGTATTGCTGCGTCACTAGACGTTTTGCTGATCATACTGTCAGCTTCTTCAGAAAATTTCTAAAGACTGATGTTATCGTCTTGCGTTCTTCGTTATATACTGTTTTTTGGCTCCGCTTCGCTGATCCGTGTCTGTTCTGGTCTGTTGAGTTGCGTTTATAGACTTCTGGTGACTTGCATGTTCTTCACGCAACGTAGATTTCCATGTCTTGCTTAATCTGTATCCAACCTCACGGTTAAAGTTGTTAGGATTTTTCATTATTTGAGTATTATTTGGTGGTGATAGTGTCTGCTTCTTGCTAATACCTTTACGTTTTCGTAATCAATCCGGTGATCTTCATTCTCATGTAGATGTTCCGCTACTGCAGATATGTCCGTGCGTCTGAATTGAGCGTCTCGTTGATGTTTTTTTACTCTGCACTGAATGCTCTTTCTTGTTTGGTCGATGTAACTCTTGCCGCACATACACTCTAATCTGTATATACCCTTGGTGTGTAGTCTCGGAAATTGATCTTTGTTAGGTGGTATGATCTGATCTATTTCCTAGAACCTTCCTTAGTTTGTCAGTGACTCCGACAACGTAGGGTAAATTAGCATATGTTTCTGTTCTGGTAATCACCACTGTCACCAGTAATAGCCAATATTTTTATGAAAGCTTTTGAACAAAAGGCTATTAACTCAAGCGACAAGAAACCGAAATGCTATTACAGAAAGAATTACAAAGTTTTCTTTAATACCTCAATAGACACCACAACAGTATCAAATTCACCATGAAGATAACAAAAAAACAAAACGCTGCCTTTTGTAGACCTTCTGGTAAAACGCACGGACAACAACAGGCAGTCATAGCGTATACCGCAAGAAAACACATACAAACCGGTATCTACACGCATCCTTTCATCGCCATCCACAACAGAAGAGATCCCTCATCAACACACTTCTAAAAAGAGCATAGAAAATTAGCGATGAAGAACATAAGCCGGAGAAGATTAAACACATCAAGGACAGAAGCAAGCTGAAGTTGCTGCGGAAACACCGTCAGCAACATTTGCTTACTTATCCTACGTTTCCAAAGTCACTGACTGACTAAAGTGGGTTCTAAGAAAGAAGAACATCACTACACGTTATAAAACAACAAAGAAAATAAATCAGTTCATACCACCTAACAAAGATTAACTTCCGAGACTACATACCATGGGTATATACAAATTAGAGTGTATGTGCGGCAAGAGTTACATTGGCCAAACAGGAAGGAGCATTCAGTGCAGGGTTAAAGAACATCAACAAGACGCTCAACTCAGACGCACGGACAAATCTGCAGTAGCGGATCATCTACATGAGAATGGAGATCAACGGATTGATTACGGGAACGTAAAACTATTACCAAGAAGCAGACACTATCACCAGCGAATAATACTCAAATCACTGGAAATAATGAAAAATCCTAACAACTTCAATCGTGAGGATGAATACAGATTAAGCAACACAAGAAGATCTACGGCTGCGTGAAGAACATGCAAGCAGTCATCAGACGTCTATGAACGCAACTCAACAGACCAGAACAGACAAGGATCAGCAAAACGAAGACAAAAGACGGTATATAACGAGGAACGCAAGACGATAACATTAGTCTTCAGAAAGCTTCTGAAGTTGTTACGTACATAAATTTAAATAATGCAGTACCCTGTATATTAGTTTAATTAAAAATTACTTTTATATTTCTCGACGCCATCTATCGGATTCGTTGGTCACTTTGTATTGAGTAAGCGATATCCGGCGAGGACCGGCATTTTGACTGGCACATCGTACAGGTGTTAATCTATGTCTGCGTGAGTGAAAGTTTCGTTTTCTAAAATCATCCACGTGTTGGGACACGATGGAAATTGGAAGTTTTCTTAAATAACTAATTTATTCACGCAGAGTAAGTGGGTTTTGTTTCTTTCTTTAATTAAAGGTAATTTTTATGTCTTTTTGGTTATCGCCATGTGCTACCTCCTAACTAGGGGCATTCTGGTTATAATTTAAAGCCCACCAGGGAAAGTTGTGATTTCGTTGCGATCGTGGGGTATTCGTATCGTCACCGGCCATTCTTACCACCATCCGGCCCATGAATTCTAGTCGATACCGATAGACGAGAGATAACCTCGACGAATATTGTGTTGGAACGATTCTAAATATTTATAAGGCCTGTGTTGGAATTAATTAAATCACAGAAAAGGGGTATAACAGCATCCGACTTTCGGGTTGTGTTATGTGTGTACTTTAAAATTTAAGTAATTATTTTGTAGATCTTGATTTCGTGAGGCATTGGTTTGACACGATTTGCAATTCAAATTATTTACAGGATTACGTGTCGGGGAAAGTACTTTCTTCACACAAGTGGAAGTTCCTGTGTTTGGTAAGTGATTTTATATGTATCTTATTTCGTTGTCAACAAGGTCGCTCACGAAACTGTTGTACATATTAATTTCGTGGTTACGAACGTTATTGAAGTACCATTTATATAGTAATTTTTTCTTCTCTCATTTCGGGTTACGCATGCTGTGTACCACCAATACTTATTATGATATTGTAATATTAAGGCCGTACTTATTATCATTATTTCGTATATCTCGCATGCTGTATACAAATGATATTTACTACCATCTACTCTTCGCTATTCATGTAAACCAAATTTATCTATGTATTGTGTGTTGCCGATACTACTGATTTTCTGTAATGAGAATTCTTATATCCTGTGATAATCATCAACGATTCTAGATTAAAGTTGTTATTGTGGTTACTTGTTCTTTTATGACAACATACCTTTCTCTTTAGATCGTCGTTATCTAATCACAAACGCTGGCTACTCGAACAGCCGAGTAGAAGAGATTACGAACCTTCGAATTGTTACAAGTGAGACCCGTCTGTCTGGAGCGGGACAGAAGTTACTGTGGGATAAGCTCTGGCGCCCTGAAACACCTTTTTTTATATCTCTTAGGAACCTACCCCTCTCACCGACTATTGCGAGTTGGCCGTGCAGGTTCGTAAATACCAAAAGCATGTAACAAAGTGCTACATTAAACAACGGCCGTGAAAGCTATATTTATATAAAAAAAACAATAAAAACAAAACGTTTACGGTTGCCATATTTATGTTGATCGTATATTTATTACTGTACAGCAAATTAAATTGCACAGAACAAACTGTACAGAAAAAAGTTGTATAATTTAATCAGATATACATATTCAACAAAAATAATTTGCTCCTTAAATGCGTTTAATTGCTTGGAAATGAAAAATATATTATAAAAATCAGTTGTGCTTTTAATAGAAGATATGCAACTATATTTATATAAAAAACGACAAAAAAACGTTTACGGTTGCTATATTTATTTCAATCGTATATTTATTGTAACAGGATAAAATCTTAATAACAATTAGGTCCTATGAAAGTTAGGCCAAACAACTTAAACAACAATTTCCCGCCTAGAAAAGGTAAAATTTGATAGCGGTATAAGTTTTTGAAAAGAATGTAGATACTGATAAGAACGTCAGAACGGAAAATTCGGTCACTTCTTGTCTTATCACGTACGAGGTGGAATGTACAACAGAGCCTGTGCTTAGAGCACCCGGAAAATTACCGGATCAATTCTGAAAGTACAATTATTATTTCTCTGTGTATTTGGATTAGTATTATGGATATTTGGTTATCGTGAATTACATTAGAGAATCACCGTATTGAACGGGATAAAAAGAAACTACCTCATTACAAGCAAGCCGCATTACACCTAAGGTAAGCACATTCGATTTTCAGCTTAATAACTAAGCTAACGATAGTCATTTTAGGCTTTTTGTTTTCTGTTTTTTTGTTTTTGCCCCTGTTGCTCGTTTCGCTTTATTTTTGCTTTTATTCGTTCTCTTGGAATATGGTGTTGTAAATACGTTGTATCGCTGTGAGCTACTTGCGATTTTGGGCCCTTCCATATACAACTTGTCAACGGGGAAGTTTATGTAAAGTAATTCGTCTCGCTGTACTTACTTCGTCAATCTGTCGCATACATCGGGGAACCTGCTTCGACACCCGGAAGCATTGAGGGCAACATCGACCTACAAAGTATATGATTTAGCGTGTGTTTGGTTAAATATTTGGTACGTACCTTCCCATCGAAGTTATGCCGAAGACAGCTGCGACAAGGTCAGTCCGTGTATTAGTGTTCGTCCTGATGTACCTGTTATAACTTTAATTGTAAATAGTTAAGATTTGTGAAGTTTAACTCACCTGATACCGCAACAAACAAAATAAGACATTTACACAAAAAAAATAGTCACTCATACAAAAAAAAATAGAACAATCACACCGCACAAAACAAAAAGGAAACATTCACACACCGAATAAGAATAAAATAAAAGGGATTCTATAAAAACGAAAATAAAAAGACATTCAATCGCATGCAACATGTGTTCAACTTTCAGGCACGTTTTTTTACACTGTTGTCACTTGTCACTTAACTAAAGAACGAAAAATCCCGTCACTTAAAAATTCTTGTTGTGTAAACCGGTCATTGATTCATATTTAGTTTTGCATTGTGATTATATCATTATTATAAAGAAGGTGATACATTTCTGTAGGGGATTCCAACGAGTAACGTTTGTAATTAACGATAAGCGTTTATTTAGTCATTTGATATTTCCTTTATTGTGATTATTATAGTTGCGACGTATATGTATGCATATATATATGGTTTACTTGTTATTTTGGGGTAACTGACGAATTGCGCGTTGTAGTAGTTTTGGTCCCTGTAAGAAAAGAGAAAAAAAATAAAACACGAAAAGAAACTAATCACCTTTGTCTTGCATTTAATTCAGTTTGTTTTTAAACCAACAAGGTTTACAGTTCATTAGAGAGGGTTAATGACACGGTGAGTAAGGTACATTTTGTATATGTATATATTTTATGTGTGATATATATATTTAGGATATAATTAAGGCATTATTATTGGTATGGGGCTTTTGTTTTATGTTGATTACTGGGGACTTGTATAAACGTGGTTGACGCTGTTTATGTATGTATCATCGATTTTGGTTAATTTGTTGATTTGATAGAGAAATAAACACCTTTTGGTTCTTTATCCTTGGCTTTTATTGTTGCCGTCTTTCGCGTGGTGTATTTTAGGTTAGTTGAGTTGGAAGAAGAAAAACCTAGGGCTAATCCCTCCACTTGGGTTCTGTGGAGGTTGTATGCAGAGTAGTTGCTTCGTTCAGTGGATCACTGAACCCTGGCGCCCGGTAACTGTGACGACCACCAGCACAGTTCCATCAGATCCACGACCCGAACGAGCTAGCTGGGCGAAGCACCCTTCCCCCTCCTTCCTCGTCTCCGCACCACCACAGGGAGTAAGGCGTGATAGAGAATTGGCACCCAACGTATCGGCCTCGAAAGTCAGTCCTGCAACTACAGTTCGTTTTATTTCTTTATAGTTCTTTTATTCCAGTAAGGATTAGTTTTCTTTTTTTGGTTAGTTCATTGGATATAGTTTACATATCTTCTTGCGTACGTTTTTAGTTATTAGTTAGTATAGATTAAGTTTAAGCAACAACAAAATATTTAAGAATGGATCCTAAATACCTCCTTCGTGATGAAGTCGTATACGAATTACGAATTCGTGGAGCACCGATACCAACGACATTACCGGAACTTAGGAAACAACTCAAACAAGTGTTGTCTGTTCGACCACACATAGTAGACGACGAAGTGGATACCGAGCAAGAATTACATCTTTGTACCTTAAAGCTTTCGGACTTGCAAACTGAAATAGAAGACTTCGATTATCAGAATCGACGTTTAGAATATGAACGAATTACCTCTCGGCTGTTGCACGTACGATCAAGACTAAATGGTTTACAGTCTAGTTCGGAAATGGGAGCGATTAAGGAAAATCATTTAAGCCAGTACCGGACATTATTTCAACAAGTAGGAGAAACATTTCGTCGAGAAGCACCACACACTGAACAACCAAGGATGTCGCAATCTTTAATTGATATGCCGAACGATGAGTTAGAAGATGTTTTACGACAAACAGAGCATCGATCAAATCGTAATAAAACTCACCAGTCACAGGACAAGCATTCTCCAGAGAAACCATGCTACAGCACTCAAATTGATTTCGCTGGAAAAACCCACTTTATGGACGAACCACCAACATCGTCGCCTGTTTTTGTAAATACTGCATCAGCAACCTGGAACAGTATAGCCAAACAATCACGATTTGCAAATACTACGTGTAGAGAAGACATCTACCAGAACAAATCTGAATATTTTCCTGGTCACTCGCAGTACAATTACCGTCAAGATCGATTACCCGCGTTTGTACCATTGTGCAAATGGAACATTACTTTTGACGGCACGACGAATGTCAACGATTTTCTAGAGCGCCTCGAAGAACTTCGAATATCAAGAGGAGTCACACCCGCCCAAATTTTTCAATCGATTGTAGAAGTCTTATCTGGACCCGCTTTGATGTGGTACCGTTCTTTAAAACATCAGTTCACCAATTGGGATGATCTTCAAAAGCAATTGCGAAATACCTTTTACCACGAGACTACGAATGTCGATTATGGGACGAGATTAGACAAAGAACTCAAGGAGCTGAAGAGAAAATTGTAGTCTACTTATCAATCATGGAAAACTTATTTAACAGACTTACCCGTAAACCACCAGAAACGGTAAGAATTGATATGATTCGCCGGAACCTATTACCGATTTACCAGAGAGCCTTATCGCTGGAAGTAGTGCTATCTTTAGCACAGCTTACTCAAATCTGTAAGTCAATAGAAGACGTGAATGATCGGGTACGAACTTTTCAACCACCACCTACCAACATCAAGGATCTGCTAGAGCCTAACTGCATGTATCGAAAACCCATGTATACGGCACGAACTGCAGCGGTTGAACAACATCCCATAGAACCGATGATGGAGGGCATTGAACAAGAAACTCCAATTATCAACGCCACTGCGGCAGATACCTCTTGTAGAGCCGCATACATGAGTACATGTTGGAACTGCCATCAAGCTGGTCATCGCGCCAACACATGCACTCGGCCCCTGCAAAAACATTGTTTTAGATGTGGAACACCAGGCGAGACTAGTAGGACGTGTCAAAAGTGTTCGGGAAACGGGATGCCAAGGAACTGAAAGGTAGGCCTTTTCCTTCGCAACCCAGCGACCTACCGAACAGCATATCACCTCAAACCGAACATCTGAAGCAAAGCATCTTATTGGACTACATTATTGACCATGCTCAGGAAGATAAAAGACCCTACCTCAAAGTTGAGATACTTGGACGCCATCTTTTAGGATTGTTAGATTCTGGAGCAAGTAGAACAATAATAGGACGTACCGGATGGATGTTTCTACAACAAGCTGGACTTACAGCTGACACCAACAACCCACCTCAGTGCATAGTCGCCAATGGTCAGAAGTGCCAGACGCTAGGAACCATTGCAATACCGATGACTTTAATGGGAAAAACCAAGCTAATTACCGCTCTGATTTTAGCTGAGTTTCCTCATCAATTAATACTCGGAATGGATTTTTGGTTGGCCATGGATATTGTCCCAAATTTAACTACGGATGTATGGCATTTTGGTGCCGAATGCAGTTGTGACACCTGCACCATAAATGACATAAGTACATTAAATTCCGAGCAAACGAAACAACTCAACATCTTATTGTCGAAACACTTCGATCAAGAGAATAAGGACCGTCTAGGGTACACCACTTTAGTGGAACACGACATCGTGACCGATGCACCTCCACTCAAACAACGATATTATCCGGTTTCCCCTGCAAGACAACAACTGATTGATGCTGAACTAGATAAAATGTTGCGAGCAGACATTATCGAACCATCAACCAGCGGTTGGTCATCCCCTGTCTTATTAGTTCCCAAAAAGGATGGAACTTTCCGATTCTGCGTAGATTTCCGTAAACTTAACGCAGTTACGAAGAAGGATGCGTATCCTTTACCATACATCTCGGCCATCTTGGATCGTTTGAAGAACGCGAAATATCTAAGCAGTTTAGACGTTCGATCTGCTTATTGGCAAATTCGCATGAAACCTTCGGCACGCGAATTGACTGCCTTCACTGTCCCAGGTAGAGGACTATACCATTTTAAGCGAATGCCTTTCGGACTCACCAATGCCCCTGCCACCTGGCAACGTCTGATTGACACCGTACTTGGACCGGATCTTGAACCACATGTCCTGGTATATCTGGACGATATAATTGTTGTGTCACCAGACTTCGAGACACATCTAGACATGCTACAAAAAGTTTTACGCGATTACAAGCAGCAGGACTCACCATCAGCAAAGAGAAATGTTTGTTTTGTAGACCACAACTGAAGTATCTGGGATACGTCGTCGACCAATATGGACTTCGAGTAGACTCAGACAAAATTAAGGCCATACTTGATGTTACCGCACCTCGGAACGTGCGTGAGTTACGACGATTTCTAGGAATGTCTGCTTGGTACAGGCGTTTTGTACCTCATTACTCCACTGTAGCAGCACCCTTACCGAGTTGACCAAAAAACGTTCCAGCTGGAATTGGACCACCACCTGTGAGAGAGCATTTGACTCAATTAAACAATCGTTGGTGACTGCACCCATACTTACTTGCCCCGACTTTGAGAGACCTTTTGTTTTGCAGACAGACGCATCTGCGTATGGAATAGGCGCGGTGCTTACTCAAACCGATACGGAAGGAGAAAAAGTTATTTGTTTCCTATCGCGAACACTGTCCCGTCAAGAGCGCAACTACAGCACGACCGAACGCGAGTGTTTAGCGGTCATTTGGGCCGTAGAGACTCTTCGTCAGTACCTTGAAGGGGTACACTTCACCGTTATTACCGACCACCACTCGCTGCTATGGCTACAAAAACTTCGAGACCCGACCGGCAGACTTGGACGATGGAGCTTGCGACTTCAAAGTTTCGACTTTACCATAGTCCACCGAAAAGGTAAAGAGAATGTTGTACCAGACTTTTATCGCGTTCCGTACCGCTACCAGAAGACCTCTCGTCGAAAGAACACCTCGCCATTATCGCTGAGCAACCTACCGATAAGTGGTATATCCAGATGAGGGCTAAAATCAAGAAAACACCATTAATGTACCCGAATTGGAGAGTGCAACAAGGTACCTTATTCAAGTACGTTAAAAGTCGGTTACCGGAACTAACCACAGATACAGAATGCTGGAAAGCCGTAGTTCCGAAAGAACAACGAAGGGAAATCTTAAAGGAACAACACGATTCTCCGACTTCAGGCCATATGGGAGTAGTGAAAACGTACTTGAGGATCTGTCAACGTTATTATTGGCCAAAGATGAAGAGCGACGTGCAGCGATATGTAAAGTCCTGCCGAATCTGTGCTACCTGTAAACCTGTACAGCAACCACCCGCTGGGTTAATGGGAAATCGCCCAAACATCACCGCTCCGTGGCAGATGATAAGCCTCGATTTAATGGGTCCGTTGCCAAGAACATCTCGAGGATTCACCCAAATCCTAGCCATCACCGATTATTTCACGAAGTATGTTCTACTCTTCGCTTTAAGAACTGCTACTGCAAAAACCGTGATCAGACATTTGGAGAATGAAGTTTTTCTTACTTATGGAGCCCCGCAGTATCTACTGTGCGACAATGGCGTTCAAATGAAAAGTCACGAATTCCAAAACGTGTGCCGCAAATACGGTGTCGAGGTCTGTTACACTGCTCTATATTATCCTAGAGCTAACCCGACAGAACGTGTGAACCGCGTAATTAAGACTATGCTCAGATCCTACGTCAACACTCACCATCATCGTTGGGACGAACACCTACCCGCTGTAGCTTGTGCGATTCGGACATCAGTGCACGACACGACGGGATACAGCCCATATTTCGCCAATTTCGGACGTGAATATATCATGAAAGGTAGCGATTACCGAGAACGTCTTGGAAAACCTATAGATCCCATGCCACCTGAAACAAACGAACTAATGAAACGTCAGGATGGTTTTCAGAAACTGTACCGGGACATTGAAAACAAGATACGTCTAGGACGAGAGCGTAATATGCGCTATTACAACCTACGGCGGCGAGACACTAGTTATTACCCAGGTCAGTCGGTATGGAGAAAGAACAAGGTTATTTCGGATGCTTCCAAGCGTTTTACGAGCAAATTAGCCCCTTTGTACCTTGGTCCTTTCAGGATCAAACGAAGACTGGGTACCAACACGTACGAACTCGAAGACGGCGACGGAAAAACCACGGGCATCTGGCATGTACAAGACTTAAAACCATTCTTCGATGAGAATTCGTCAATGTCCATTGGTAACGAATTGGATCGGACCCCACGTTAGAGCGAGAGGGGGAAAATACTCTATCGGCTTTGTAAACCTAGGATTAGTTTAGTTAGTATTTTGTTTTGCAAGTAGGAATGATTCATTTTCTTTTTGTCTTTTTCTTTTGAGTTTGAATTTATTTTTTTTGGTTATAATTGGTTTCATTTTTGAATAATTATTTGCTTAGTAAGTAGTTTAGTTTAGTGCTGTGGGTTCGTGTATTTAAATTTCTTAGTAAGATTAGGGTCTGTCTGTGTCGTTTCGTGTATAGTCCTATTCATCACATTATAGTACCTAACTTGACAGCGGTAAATTCGAGGAATTTACCTTTTTCCAGGTAAAGAGGGGGTTGTAACAGGATAAAATCTTAATAACAATTAGGTCCTATGAAAGTTAGGCCAAACAACTTAAACAACAATTTCCCGCCTAGAAAAGGTAAAATTTGATAGCGGTATAAGTTTTTGAAAAGAATGTAGATACTGATAAGAACGTCAGAACGGAAAATTCGGTCACTTCTTGTCTTATCACGTACGAGGTGGAATGTACAACAGAGCCTGTGCTTAGAGCACCCGGAAAATTACCGGATCAATTCTGAAAGTACAATTATTATTTCTCTGTGTATTTGGATTAGTATTATGGATATTTGGTTATCGTGAATTACATTAGAGAATCACCGTATTGAACGGGATAAAAAGAAACTACCTCATTACAAGCAAGCCGCATTACACCTAAGGTAAGCACATTCGATTTTCAGCTTAATAACTAAGCTAACGATAGTCATTTTAGGCTTTTTGTTTTCTGTTTTTTTGTTTTTGCCCCTGTTGCTCGTTTCGCTTTATTTTTGCTTTTTATTCGTTCTCTTGGAATATGGTGTTGTAAATACGTTGTATCGCTGTGAGCTACTTGCGATTTTGGGCCCTTCCATATACAACTTGTCAACGGGGAAGTTTATGTAAAGTAATTCGTCTCGCTGTACTTACTTCGTCAATCTGTCGCATACATCGGGGAACCTGCTTCGACACCCGGAAGCATTGAGGGCAACATCGACCTACAAAGTATATGATTTAGCGTGTGTTTGGTTAAATATTTGGTACGTACCTTCCCATCGAAGTTATGCCGAAGACAGCTGCGACAAGGTCAGTCCGTGTATTAGTGTTCGTCCTGATGTACCTGTTATAACTTTAATTGTAAATAGTTAAGATTTGTGAAGTTTAACTCACCTGATACCGCAACAAACAAAATAAGACATTTACACAAAAAAAATAGTCACTCATACAAAAAAAAATAGAACAATCACACCGCACAAAACAAAAAGGAAACATTCACACACCGAATAAGAATAAAATAAAAGGGATTCTATAAAAACGAAAATAAAAAGACATTCAATCGCATGCAACATGTGTTCAACTTTCAGGCACGTTTTTTTTTTACACTGTTGTCACTTGTCACTTAACTAAAGAACGAAAAATCCCGTCACTTAAAAATTCTTGTTGTGTAAACCGGTCATTGATTCATATTTAGTTTTGCATTGTGATTATATCATTATTATAAAGAAGGTGATACATTTCTGTAGGGGATTCCAACGAGTAACGTTTGTAATTAACGATAAGCGTTTATTTAGTCATTTGATATTTCCTTTATTGTGATTATTATAGTTGCGACGTATATGTATGCATATATATATGGTTTACTTGTTATTTTGGGGTAACTGACGAATTGCGCGTTGTAGTAGTTTTGGTCCCTGTAAGAAAAGAGAAAAAAAAAATAAAACACGAAAAGAAACTAATCACCTTTGTCTTGCATTTAATTCAGTTTGTTTTTAAACCAACAAGGTTTACAGTTCATTAGAGAGGGTTAATGACACGGTGAGTAAGGTACATTTTGTATATGTATATATTTTATGTGTGATATATATATTTAGGATATAATTAAGGCATTATTATTGGTATGGGGCTTTTGTTTTATGTTGATTACTGGGGACTTGTATAAACGTGGTTGACGCTGTTTATGTATGTATCATCGATTTTGGTTAATTTGTTGATTTGATAGAGAAATAAACACCTTTTGGTTCTTTATCCTTGGCTTTTATTGTTGCCGTCTTTCGCGTGGTGTATTTTAGGTTAGTTGAGTTGGAAGAAGAAAAACCTAGGGCTAATCCCTCCACTTGGGTTCTGTGGAGGTTGTATGCAGAGTAGTTGCTTCGTTCAGTGGATCACTGAACCCTGGCGCCCGGTAACTGTGACGACCACCAGCACAGTTCCATCAGATCCACGACCCGAACGAGCTAGCTGGGCGAAGCAATCTACCACCCCCTTCCTCGTCTCCGCACCACCACAGGGAGTAAGGCGTGATATTATATTTAAAACTGTACAGCAAATAAAACTGTACAGAACAAACCGTACAGAAAAAAACTATATAATTTAATCAGATACAAACAATCAACAAAAAACAATTTGCTCTTTAAATGCGTTTTAGTTGATTGAAAATGAAAAATAAATTACAAAAACTTAGTTTTTTGTTTTTAATAGAAGATATGCAACTATGTTTATATAAAAAAAAACGATAAAAAAAACGTTTACGGTTGCAAAATTTGTTTCTATCTTATTATTTATGTTTAAAACTGTACAGCAAATAAAACTGTACAGAACAAACCGTACAGAAAAAAGCTGTATAACTTAAACAGATACAAATAATCAACAAAAATAATTTGCTCCTTAAATTGCGTTTTAATTGTTTGGAAATGAAAAATATATTACAAAAAATTAGTTTGTTTTTTTAATAGAAGATATGCAACTACATATATTTATATAAAAACGATAAAAAGAAAACGTTTACGGTTGCTATATCTACTTCTATCGTATATTTATATTTGAAACTGTACAGCAAATAAAACTGTACAGAACAAACAGTACAGAAAAAAGCTGTATAATTTAATCAGATACAAACAATTAACAAAAATAATTTGCTTCTTAATTGCGTTTTAATTGATTGGAAATGAAAAATAAATTACAAAAAATCAGTTTATTGTTTTTAATAGAAAATATACAACTATATTGATATAAAAAAAACTATAAAAAAAACGTTTATGGTTGTCACTTTATTTCTATCATATAATTATAGTAGTAATTTTAATTTCTAGAAATTATGTACCTAATTGTCAATTATCGATAATAATTATAGTAACATACATTTAAGATTAAAAAAATTATTTAAATTAACGTAGATAGATCTTACACAATCTTGGCTTTTAGTAAAATATTTTTTTTGAAATTAACGCAAAAGAAACAGTATATTTATTACAATACTAACGCTATAACTAGATATTATTTATTCTAGTGATCATTGCAATTAAACTACACTATCAAGTATAAAGATTAATATAAAGTTAGCACGTTGTAGACGATGAGTATAATAGACATTTACAAAACAACAGATGGAATTCATCTGTCATTTATGGTAAGATTAGAGATCGCAACTGAAATGAATAGGTTACAATAAAAGTTCGTAAAGGAAAACTAGTTTACCTTTAACAATGATTTGACAAAGCCGAGATAGATAGGTATAGTTTGCAAAAATCTTTAATCAAGATAACAATTTTGATAGTATTAGCACAGACTATAAATCATCGCGTTAGAACAATCATATTGTAGTTTTTTTAATTCTTTTATTTTTTTTGTGTGTTGTTCAAACGTAAAAAATATTTTAGTTTAAACTTATTTAGTAAATAATTAAACACAATCGCAAAGTGTTTACTAGTTGTAATTGGCGTTTCTTTTTATTACAACTTAAATGGTTCGTAAACGGAGTAGTAACATGTAATTTTTAATATTATTTCCACATTGTTAAAAAAATGCGTAATTTTACTTAGTCTACTTATTAATGATACTTTAATTAATTGCTTGTGTCTGCCTAATGATGTTTCAATTTTATTGGATAATTTAACTGGGCGACTTTAAGTGACAAAAAGTAAACAACAGTGACTCTTTAAAATTGTACTTTTTTAATGCGCGATTAAAGATAAATAAAGACGGTTGTTATACGTTTCTCTTTTTGAAGACTTTGAAATACTGCATAGTTTAACAATTGACACCGCGTTTACTTTGTAAAGGTAGCGAGAGCAACAAACTCAACTTCAATTAAATATTATCACGATTTCTGTGATTAATTCGTAGGCGTTTTGTTATATTTGGCCACTAATACACTGGTCAACTGTATACAACCCTTTTGAGTAGTCGACCTTGAACTAAAGTATAATTTACCCTTCGCCTGTTCTCGTCCGTCTGGCTAGACTTCAACCAGACAACCTCCCACTGATGCACTTCCAAAATTAGACATTCTTCTTCCAGTAGATTAAATATATTTTATAAACGTAGAAGCAACCGAGTCTTAAAAAAAATGTAACAAACTTCAATTGATACTGTAATTATTTAAAATGGCGAAACAAGGAGATTGCTGCAAGATTAGCAACTTTTTAGGTTAACAACTTTTATAGCAGTAATTTTCTTAAAACTTCAATACCAGAAGCTTGTAATTTTTAACAAAAATTATACACTAGCGTGTATTTATGAAACGATTGCAGTTATCTGATTTAAAGAGCTTAATAAGATATCTAAATAATGTTCTTAATTAAGTTCATTGTCACAGATGAAAATATAAATTGAGTGCAACAATGTAAGTCGTCATAAGGATTAATTAGGTGTTAACTAGACTTTATTAATTTAGATGTAGAAATGAACCCGTGCCAGTAAACTACGTTTGAGGTTTTTGTCATCGTGTAAAGTTGTTACAATAAACAAAATTGTAATGGAGAATAAACATTAATTATACTCAAAGGTTATTAATACTACAGTAAATGAGGAGTTCACGAAGTAATTTCAAAGATGCTGGTCCATCTTAGGTCAAGGTTCCATTAGTCATTGTTTTTCGGTGAATCTGGTTGTTAACAGATAATCTTGAGAAGGTTGCTTTAACCCACCATCAACCCTATTGTTATATTAATAACAGCACGAATGTTACAAGCTTTGGTTAAATCATGTAATAAATCGTTGAGGCATCATTTGTAAATATTGTATTACGTTATTAAAATTAAAGCGAGTGGTTTCACCTTTATTTATGTCTATCCTATGTTTTTTTTTTGGGAACTTACCACCCTCATAACAATTTATAGACAACACGCTCGAAAGAGTCGTATATCACATTTCGTTAGAAAACATGTGGGTGAAGATTGTTTTAAAAGATTTTATTGCAAAGGATTCTTTTTATTACTCCCAAGTTGATCTTTATCTCTCGGTTTGTTGTCATTTGGTTAACATTTATTGTTGTTTATAGAATACATAAACGACTTTAATGCGTGTTTTCAATATCTATAAGAACTAGTAGCTAATTTGCTATGTGCGGAAAAGATATATTTGTATACACCTCGTTTGTAACGTCCGAAATGATATAAAATCGTTAAAAAACAATACCAATTCAGATATAAAAATGTTACTGAAAAGAAAGTTTTTTATTTATTTTAATATATATTTTTACACACGTTATTGTATAATTTAGGTTTCGACGTGTTACTTTCCTATTACAATTTTCCATTCTGGATAATTCCCGTGTTGATGAGCTTTCGTCACACGTCGCAGTGGACATCTTCAAAGCCTCGAATAAACGGGAATCCAGAATGGACAATTGTAACACATTATTATTTTTTAGTTTTTATAGTTACTGCTGACCTTTTCAATAAGCAATTGAATTTACTACCATAAAACTTGATATAATTAATATTCTCTTGTCTGAAGATAATGAAAATTAGTGATGCTAAACGATTAATCGTGCAACTTTGTAAGGTATTAATTCGAAGTATTAAATTTGTAACCTTATATGTGTAGTGATTGGTAGATACTATTAAGTTCACATTGATTTTGATGTATTACTTACGTGCACAACCTTGAAGATTATACGATCCAGTTACTGCAACTTTGTATGTTACATATGTACGTGGCTATTGTCGTCTGTAGGTGTTACGTTTATTTAAAGTACAACAGATTATTATAAGCACAATTTGTTATTATTTTATAATCAATTAATAAAAAAAAATATTGTTAAAACTAATAATTTTTTTAGGGCGGAAATTGTCTGTGCATCTACAAAACATAAAATATTTTATGTACAACTTTAATTTGCAACAATAAACACATCAGTGCCTTTATAAAAATAAAAGTTTATATTAAAGATAAAATCAAACCGTAATATTTTTTTATTCTCTATTGTTTACAACTTTACGGGTATTAACATTCTAAATTGCACTCGAGAATCTTCCACAAAAATTATTAATGATGTAAAGTGAAGACGTGAACAAAGTATATGCCAAGAAAAATATAATTATTGAAAAATAAATAAAAGATGCATTATTTTAGAAAAAAATAAGTTCTCATCTTATATTCTGCTTTAATTTGTTACGCCAGTATAAATTGGATTTCATGGCTGACAGCTACCATAAATCAAATACGTTTTTTTAATTTTAAGAAGGTTGTCATCACCTAAAATTATATACATGCATAAAGACGAAACTTTCTTTTTTATATTAAAAAAATACAATAGGAACAATAAAGATAAATATAAAGAATAATTAACAAAACAACTTTATCAAAACTGTCAGTCAGTGTAACAAGCTCGCATTCACTTTCCTGGTTAATATGTTCAATTATCACGTATAGGATCGAATAGGGAAAATAGCTGGGCGTACTTTAAAGGCTCAGTGAATGTTGATAACGGGTTTCCGGGCGGTTTCCGGCAGTTCCACCGGAAGCAAGCATCTGCAGTCGCCACCGTGCATGAAAATTCAAATTGGATGCTATCGTTGATTGAAACTTTACGTCTACTACCTGAATTTGTGGCATTGTTAACGCTTCCTACATAATGTTACTATCGGAAATTATTCGACATTTAAATTTAAAACATTGTTGAATAGTTAAAAAGTTTAGGTGTTAGATCATTAACTTGTCCACGGTGGCAGTTTTGAAAAAGATATTTAATCTAAACGATGGTACAGATGAAACTGTTAACTTTGTTAGTAGTTGCTCATTGCTTCTAATTTCCGGATTTTAAACACGTACACTTTGTTGCTAAATTAACATTCATTGCTACTCTTAACGTGTATATATTTTCTACTATTTGAAATTTGCCGAGTAATTAAACCTTATTTAAATTTCGTTTATTTTATCTCTGTAGTTTACTACGTTTATTTATTGAATATAAATTACTATTTATATTGTTAACCAAAACATGATAGGTATTTAGGTTATTGAAACAAATTCATTAAAAAGTGTTTTAAAAAAAAATCAGAAAACAATTGCTCAGCAACTTTTAAAAAATCATTTTTGTTTTCTGATTTTGTATTACTGTAACCGTTCAACGTTTTTTCTTGTTATTTTATTACCTATTCTATTCTATATTTTTAGTTCGTGGCTTTTTTCGAATTTTAACCACGGTTGTTAATGTTTTCATTGTTTAAATGAACTCGTGAAAAGAACTTTGCCGTCGAGTTGTACTATTATAGTAAACGTTCATATTTTTAATGGAATAGAAAAATGAACTTTACCAAGTTTAACAAAACATTTGTATGAATTCTAGCTAATAAACTTGAAAATAAATTTGGGCGGAATGTTTTTGTCAACAGAAAAAAAATATGATTCGTCGAATAACAGGAAAAACGTTTTAAAGCTTATAGTAGTACAAACATCTTTGTTATTGTTTATAACAGCTATTAGGCGTTGTCTTGACATGAAAAATTAAAAATATACCGGTTTTGTATATAGTATATCTTTTGAATATATGAGTATGATTGTGTGGATAGAGTATTAGTAGACCAAGCCCCAATTATTTTCAATAGAATTATACCTTATGAAGATTGTATTGCTATCAAAATTTTGCTGATATTTATGAATAAATTGAGCCAAAAATAATTTGAATTCTAAAATTTTTAACATGTTGCCGTTCTTAAAACTGTGCCACGTAGTTTAACCCACGGCTGGGTTTTGTTTTTTAAGTGTCCTGATTTTGTTTTCTGTAATATTACAAAAAACAAGTTTTAAAAACCATTAAGTCTAAAAACACTTTATATAACTTTAGTCTGTAGCGGTATTATTTAGTGTGATTTTAGACAACTTGAATAAAACTCAAAACTAAACATTTACAGCCACTTAATTGGGGTTTTATTGGAATTTTCTCGTTACACAAATAAAGTAAGATTAGTTTCAGAATAATTGTCAACTTAAAAGAATTCGTACACGTTATATATTTTTCTCTAAACTTGTTTTTCATTCGACGCGCACACTCTTCGATTATATTTGAATGTTACACACTCCCCCTTTGGTTTTCGGTAACCGTCCCGGAAGAAAACCAAGAAAATTGATTGAGTAATGAGGTGACGTTCCATGACGTTCTTGGAGGCGCCGACTTCGACGTAATGATGGAAGATTGGAGGGAATAACGGAGACGCCATCGGTCACTTGGCTTTGTTTCGAGGGATTTCTTTCCTCGCCGTCTGCAACATAATGATTAATATTTGAAGCAAGATCAGAGCTTACCGCAGTGGATTTTTTCCGTCTTCCTCGTTGGCGGATAGGACAAATGAGAGTTTCTGTCGTTCCTTTAGTATACGACTTGAGGGCCGATACATGATAATTGCCAAGAGGCACATCCGGTTCGTGGATATGAGCCACCTGGTAAGAAGTGGGCGAGTTTTGCTTAGTAATCAAATACGGTCCGTCGCGTCTAGGAGCAAACTTGGACGTAAACTGCTTGGCTGAGTTACTCAATTGGTGTACATCCACAAGGACCAAATCACCTGCGTTGTACGGAGTAACTTCACGTCTAGCTTTATCAGCATGTTTCTTTGCAGCATCCTGTTTTAGTTCATGGGTTTCTCTGGCACGTCTTAGCACTTGATCCATATTTTTTAAGTATTGAGTGATCCCAGGTACAAAATTTTCGTTTTGAATAATAGCACGTAGGTCGTGATGCACTTCGTATGGTGTTCGCGGTTCTCTTCCAAAAGCGAGAAACGCCGGTGAATACCCTGTGCTAGCGTTTATACACGTATTCATTGAAAACCTTACTGCAGGCAGAGCTTCTTTCCATTGAGTATGATTTTTACCACAAATGATCCCCAATTGGGTTTTTAGATCTCTGTTGCGTCTTTCTTCAGGATTTGCTGAAGGATGGTAAACAGGAATCAAATTTTGTCGAAAACCTAAACAATGAGCTACTATTTGCATCACTTCACCAACGAATTGAGGCCCATTATCACTGATAACTTGACGTGGTATTCCATACCGTAAAATTACTTCGTCGACAAGACATTTTGCACATGTCTCTGCAGAGGCAGTAGTCAATGCAAACAGCTCTATCCATTTAGTAGCGGTATCTTCAATAGCAAACACCCATTTCTCACCAGTGGAGGCTTCGGGTGGTCCAAACAAATCAATTGCAAGCGTCTCAAAACGCTGATTGGAGATAGGAGTTTGTAACAACCCAGCAGGTTTTAGGTTAGTGGGCTTATAACGCCGGCAAGCTATACATTTTTTGACATGATTAGTGACATCTCGATGCATAGTAGGCCAGTAAAAACTATTAGAAATTCGACGTAATGTTTTCTCAATTCCATAGTGTCCGCTGGTAGATAAGTCATGATATTCGCTCAAGACTTCTTCAATCTTAGATTTTGGGACAACTAATTGAGCAGATTCGGAATCAACATCAGGCACATAGCGATACAGCACACCAGATAGCATGACATAACCACGATCAGTCCATCGAGTATAATCGATTAGATTGGGGTTGTCCGATTCAAAGGTATCTATAATCTTTTTGATGTCTAAATCGCCTTTTTGTTCCTCTCTAATATTTCTTGCAGATTCTTGTGGCAAGAGCGTTGTTACAGTGCTAACAGAAACATTCCGTTGTATATCAACGTCAAAAGGCGGTCGTGAAAGACAGTCGGCTATGACGTTAGTTTTTCCAGGTATATAATCTATTTGTAGATCGTAGCTTTGTAACACCAAAGCCCAACGAGCTAAGCGACCACTTGGAGAACGCAATGACATTAGCCATTTGAGAGGTTGGTGATCAGTTTTAATAATAACTTGTGATCCTTCTATATAACCTCGAAATTTTGTTACAGCATACACCAAACTAAGAGCTTCACGTTCCGTACAACAGTAATTGATTTCAGCAGGAGTGAGAAGGCGACTGATGTACTCCACAGGCCTTTCATCTGCACCCTCCCCCTGGAGTAGACATGCTCTAATAGCGTATGAACTTGCATCGCATTTGATGATATAAGGCAAATTTGAATCTGCTTGTCTTAAAATTGGAGGAGACGATAACGCATGTTTTAACTTAGTAAATGCGGTTTCTTCAGCATCTCCCCACTTAAATTTTGCTGTTTTGCGAGTCAGTAAACTAAGCGGTTTTGAAATGTCGGTGAAATGTTCAATAAAGCGCCGAAACCAGCTACACGTTTGTAAGAACGAGATGACATGCTTGACATTAGTAGGTCGTGGCATATCTATTATTGCGCGAATTTTTTCAGGGTCGGCTTGTATTCCACCTTGCGTTATCAAATGTCCGAGATAACGAACCGAATCACGCGCGAACGTACACTTTGAATGATTTACACATAGTTTAAACAAAATAAGTCTTTCAAATACTTTTTGTAAGTCTACTAAATGTTCATCAAATGAACGTGATAGAACAATCAAGTCATCGATATATGCTAGTCGATTAATCTTTGAAATGTCGCAGGAGCATTGCGTAAACCAAAGGGCATGCAGCAAAAGCGAAAGATGCCGAAAGGGGTGATAAATCCTGTTTTATCACGGTCTTCAAGTTTAACGGGTACCTGGTGATAACCGGACTGAAGGTCAATAGTAGACATGTAGAGTGTTTGTTTAGCATTATGCAACAGATCGTCAATCCTAGGCAACGGGTATTTGTCAGGCACCGTGAGAGAATTTAGGCGACGATAGTCGATACACATTCTTACTTTTCCAGGTTCTTTTTTAGGAACCAGCACTACTGGAGCAGCGTAGGCAGAGTCACATTCTTCAATGATATTCAAAGCGAGGAGCTTATCAATTTCTTCTTTCAAAAGTTCAGTTTTCTTAGCGTTTAGCCTATAAGGAGGCACTGCTATTGGAGTGTCATCGACAAGACGAATTGCATGTTCAATGTAAGGAGTAGGTCCATGTACATTTTCAAAAACATTTTTGTAGTCAGTCAACAAATTTTTTAGACGTTGTTTTTCGTCGGCACTTAATGAAACTGCTTCGTTTTCGCGAAGTGAGGTAGTTGCATCAGTGAAATCTCTATTTGTAGTGGAAATAGCAGTAGCGAGTACGAGACAAGGTGGAGAATAAAATCCATACTTTGTATAAACATCATCTTCAAACCACCATTGCATTTTTGGAATGTTTAGCACAACATTAGCAGCAGTAAGGAAATCTATACCCAGAAGTGTCTTGCTTTCTAGATGAGAAGGCACAGCCATAAAACTAGTTGGAACAATTCTTCCTTCTAAAATAACATCGCATTGAAAGGTTTGAACAACAACTTCTGTGGGGACGCCATCAGCAAGTGTCATTGTAACTTTGTCGGGGGTAAACAAAAAATTATTGTTTTTTAAATACGTGTACAACTTATATCCAGCAATACTACATTTTGCTCCGGTATCGACACAAGCTAATCCTTCAAGGTCAGAAATTTTTATATGAAACATGGGACGATTAGCATTTGAATTAACCTCAGTCATCAATACGTCAAAAGATGATGTTGAGTTTGTAGCAGGAGACTTAACAAAGCTAGGTTGGCATTGAGGACATTGAGATCTTACATATCCTTGTTTACCACATCCAAAACAGACAAGTTTGTTAATAAGAGGCGAAGAGTTATTTTCTATAATGGGTTTTTGTGAACGTGCTAGTGAAGCAGCAAATTTTCTACAACCGTCTTTAACATGACCATAGTTATGACAATAGGTGCATTTAGGTCTAAGTTTTAAAGACTTATCAGTAGCAAGCAAATGGTTTTTTTGGGGTGAGCAAACATCATGTTTGTCCACAAAATTTTGTTCAACAGATCGAGCTTTGTCAACAAGAGTAGAAAAATCAGTAATTCCTTCTCTTGGCAACAGCTTTCTAATTCTAGAGTTCAAAAGACCATAAATCATATTTAATTTATGAACTTCGTGTAATTCAGGGTAGACAGGCAAGCGCGATAAGAGTGAGCGAGCATTGGCAACGAAAATATCCGTTGGTTCCTTATCACCTTGTTCTTTAGAAAACAGCTCACGAAATATTTGGTAAGGCGGTTTGTTATAACCGAAAGCATGACGCAACGACTTTAAAGCTTCATTCCAAGACGCGACAGTAGCTTTTGTACCATGCCACCAAGTTGCTGCGTGACCATCAAGTAGCATTGACAATCCTTTAATTGCATTTTCATCTGTAATGTTTAGACAATCTTTGTACACTGTGATAGCATCTATAAATGCATCACAATCTTTCGTTTTGTTACCGGAAAATCTAGAAAAGCATTTAGAAAAGTTTCCAGAATTTTGCTGAAACTTTAAATCAAGTGAATTAGCACTTTGGATAGGCGCACGAATATTTGCAATGAGCGTTTGCAATTGTTCGTCGGTCATATTAATGGTAGGGCGTTCCATAATTTGAATTGAATTTTCCGTATCAGATTCACTTTTTATAGAAGTTGGGTTATCGTCAGGCGGACGAATAGTACGGCTTCGTAAGTTATGCGGCATAAATAATGTTCGTAATATACTAACTAAGTAAGTAAAATTAATCTGTAGCGTTTGAGTTTCAGTTCGATAACTTTAGATACAGACAAATAGTTACAATTGCAGAGAATGACAGACACATGCTATATACACGATTGCGAAAATTAATTAGCACAATATTTAATCATTCAATGAAATGAATCAGCTGTTCTTTAATTTTATATAGGCGAAATTGAAAAACAACTACGTTACGTTTAATCACTGCACAAAATGATAGAAAGTTTCTTTAAATGTTTATATTCAATTTACACTAAATGTCATTGAACAGATACGCAACACGCGGTCGTATGATTGTACGAATAAATCGCGTAAATACAAAGCACTGCGTAAAGCAATGAATTATGCGTGGAATTTCCCACGAAACTGCATCTTCAAATAAGATGAAATTGTACTTACAATAAGTTTCTTCTGAAGGTTTTCTTACTTTCCCTGCACTACCGAAGCTTTCCAAATTCTTTTATGGGTTTCTGGTACCGTTTGCACAATTTTCCACTTTTAAAATTGCGTTGAAACAGCACTAAAGTTGGGCGCCATTAGATGTAGCGGTATTATTTAGTGTGATTTTAGACAACTTGAATAAAACTCAAAACTAAACATTTACAGCCACTTAATTGGGGTTTTATTGGAATTTTCTCGTTACACAAATAAAGTAAGATTAGTTTCAGAATAATTGTCAACTTAAAAGAATTCGTACACGTTATATATTTTTCTCTAAACTTGTTTTTCATTCGACGCGCACACTCTTCGATTATATTTGAATGTTACAAGTCAGGTTTCTACTATATATTATTATTAATTATCATCAGATATTACATAGTTCCACAGATAGAAAAAAAACTAATAATGATAATGATTTTCTGTTATTTTTCACTTCCTTAAATAAACTTTTATAATTATGTTTATTCTATTATTTCATCAGTCACTGCATAAGTTTCCGCTAATGATGTTTGATCGGCAGATACTTCCGATGCAACTCCTCCATGGCGGGTCAAAAAACTGTCCTCGGGTTTTTACTTTCTTTCCACACATTTTAACTTTAACCTTTTTTACTTTATTTGCGCACATCTTAATTCTAATTATCATTACAAGTGCTATTGATGCATAGAATGACAGGTTGCTTCATCAATTGCTTCTTCAAATTATCGGCCAAATTAGTTTTTGGTAATTCGAAACGTTTTTGATTAATAACAATATTTTCGAATTTGATCTGAGATAATTCAGGGAGTTTTATTTCGTTGAAAATCTCGTCTTTTATGTTAATGTACATTCGGTTATTAAATTCAATCGAGCAACTGACAGGTGGTTGAAGTACAGAGTTTTGACTTATGTATCTTAATTGTTCCTTTGGTTTGGCAATGATATTATAATAAATTTTATTTAATCGGCATCGTTTAACGCTTCTAATTGAGTTGTAGATTGTTCCACTTGGATTACAGTACAATTTTTGACATTATTTCAAAAAATGTTATTAATACAATTATTATTATTATTATTCTTAGGGTTATTACTGTGCTTAACTTTATACTTATTTTCTATTAAGAAATAATCGGTAACACAAGCTAATTTATTGTATTACTACACTAAATAATTACATTGTTCCAGAATATATGTGTCTTGGTAAAGTATTTTACAACTTTGTACATGGTTGAATTGTTATTTTCCACCACTAGAAATTCTATAGATATAATATTGTTTGCGGTATCTAATCCAATTTTGACAAACAATATTGAATAATAAAAATAATCAATAATTAGTTTTATTAATCCATTTAGGTATAAAGATCTGATTTAGTTTTTTGCTTATTTGAGAATAACGTAAAAAAAGGGTGCAATTGGTTCCTAAAGCCTAATATGATTGATTGCTGCAGTTTTTTTATGAAAATTTCTACTTCGTTTATGTTGTTTTCAAAAATGTCTACTGTTTCGAGCGTCACTGTGTAATGATTGAAATCTTTGATTTTGTGAATTTAAATAGGTTCCAATAAATACCATGTTTTCGTTTGTTCTATTTGTAAGTGTTTCTATTTGGTTAAACATGGTGTGTCGCACCGATACTTGGTGGCGCCTGTGTGCAAAAATTTTAATGGCGTCCATAAAATTTATAGTTAAACAAATTGTTTGGTATTGTTAAATAAAAAGTTAAGTAAAAAAAACAAATATCTATTCAGATGACAATAATACAAGAAATATAAAAATGATAAAATATACAAATCAAATACACTATGCAAGGTATGTTAGTACATATGTAAATGCAATGGTATAACTCTTAAAAATAACAACAAATTTTCCAACATGTAATTAAAACAAATTCTGCTTTACAAGCTACTTTAACAAATAAAAATTTCTGTCATAATTGTCAGGTAGACCTACCTAATAATACAAAACAAAATAAAATCTATTGTCAGTAATTAAAAAATCGGCATTTCACAAAAAATCCACTTTTCGAGCCTTCATGTCGGCGAATTTTTTTATGATATGGGGAATAACTATTTTTTCTAATACTATAGATGATTCTATTGAGATTGTAGATAAATTTAATAACCGTTCTTGACTCATGGTCGTCCCTAAATAATTTTTTATTAGTTTTAATTTGGAGGATCTTTCTGCAGTGGCAACAGATACTGGTAAAGTGAGTAAAATTCGAATAACAACTGCTAAGTTTGATATACTTCAATTAAATCATTATAAAATATAAACTTAAAGTTTTAAATATATTATTTTTTAAATGTTTTATTATAAGCTGGGTTTGTACAATTTCGTCGTATAAATTGTCTAATTTCTAATTTCTAATAAGAAAAAGCTTTCATTGACTGAAATTAATGCTTGATCGAGAAGGCAGTAAAATAAGTTAATTTTTTATAATGTTTTAGGATCTGAAATTGGTTCATTTTCATGTTCATAGTCGAACTGTTTAATAATCCCCTCGACAATTTAATTTCAAACTGTTTAGTTTTTTGTCGGATGGCTGTTTAAAAATTTGGTTCCACATTTAACTTTTTACAGTTTTTTTTTGCTGCAGTAATAACGCCATTTCTCATATGTACGGAATTCAAGCAAAAATTATTTTAATTTTTGTAAAGCTTTGTATCTTCATCGTTTCTAATTGTAAAATTTTACTAACAAAACTGACTTGCACTAAAATTTCATACCAGGATGTCTATTCTTGAAATTAAGAGAACTTCGCAGTTCTCAGTAGAAAATATAAAATCACTTCCTTCAGAATTCACTTCTTTTTTCTCTAAGTTATTAATCCTAATTCTTGAACGTAGCTGAGTGGAAATGTGATAAGAAGTTTACATTACGAGTTATACAGTGTTGCCAATGTTATTTTTTGACCAATCAAAATTGAGAATAATAAACATTTTATTTTGTTCTTGAATATTTGAAACAAAACTTGAAATATCATTTATCTGTCACTTATTCCGTGCTGTTGAATTAGTAGTTTTGAAATATAGAATAAATTGAAAATGAAAACTTGCCAAGTGAGACAAGCTCAAAAAGATATTGTATTAGAATTTATAAAAGGTGACTTTTAGTTTGAAAAATAAAGAACGAAGAAGTTATACTCAAAGTAATTATCTTTTTCACTTTAAAAACTGACTCAACAATGGCAAACCAAAACTTTGTAGAATAATAGTTAATTTAATTTACTATTAGTCATAGTTAACAAAAAATAATTGTAAACCAATATTGACAACACATTGTCATACTAAAAAGATTTTTTTTTCTTTGAGTATAATGTGTCGTATTTATACGTCTATGCAATAGTCGCAGCAAGATCATAATCAGCTCCTTCAACAAATCTGTTCAAGTCTGTTAATATTAAATTAGCTTCCAATATTTTGTTCTAATCCATAATTAGTAATAATGTTACAATATCCAAAAACCTACAAAGAGAAAAATTAAAACTAACATTAAAAAAAAGTTATGTAAAAATAAATCAATATAATTACTAATTTGAATTATTTCTTAAATGATTTCTTGAATTATTTGACATTTGTAGGCTAAAATAACTTAAACAATATTACAAAGCTAACGCGATGTGCCGCTTTTCTCATGAGAACTACAACTTCTATTGCTATAGACCAGTAGAAAAAAGTTCTCAGAACGTTCGCACGATAGGAACCGGAAAATTTTTCAAAAATAGAAACTTGATAGTTTTGAGAGAAACTCCGCTCAATTCTCAAGAGAACTTAATGAAGAATTATTTTCAGAATAGACGTCTAGATGTAAACTATATCAGTGGCGGCTGGTGGTCAATCATACAAGAGGGTCACTTAAAAAAAACGCAATGATCGCAAAAAGGCTAAAAAACATTCTTACAGTAACGTGATTTATATTTAAGATCAATTATGTTTAACATTTAAGATATTCGTCTATAATTACAATTACCAAAATAATCAATAGCAAGCTCATTAAAATTTACAATGATTTTTCAATGCTTAGCATAGAAATGCACATCTTTCTTATCTCATAGTATTGCCAATTGCGTAGAAATGTTTGAATTTTTAACATAGAGAAATATCGCTCTCTTTCCACTGTAGTCATATGTAAAGTCAATGAATTGTTTTATTTAATATATGTATCTATTCTTAGTTTTTACAAACTTTTTGATTATAGTCTTTAATTGACTTCACAATTGATTTTTACTTTTTCTTTTAAATGCTATAAATCCGTAACATTATTTTTACAACATAATGATTAATGCATCCTCTGAAAACAGTAAATATAAAACACTAAAATCTATTATTTATTTCAATTCCACAAATCCAATCTAACGAATCATATACAGAATCCTTGAATTACTGTAAACTTCTTTACTTTTATGTTTACTGGTTGGTCGAATTTGAAGTAAAGGCTGAGGGCGAGCATTAAATTTAAATTCTAGATGTGTAAACAATTATTAGCTATTCATTTTTTAACGTCTTGTACCACAGTTATTATAAAACAAAAACTACTGTCATATGTGATAAGAAATCTGTATTTAACACACACGTGCTGCGAAGATAACGATAGATGACGTAAGTCACGTAAGCAATGATAGCATTGCACTCAAAGATAATTGCACTGAGTATTATCTTTGGCGTAGGCGGCCGGCTGGAAACCCAGGGAACGAATTTTAACATTTACTTATCTTCTTTTCTAACTCGCAGAAAATTGTATTGTGTGTCTCACTCTTGATTAGAATAACTATCATCGTACTATAATGTAAGTGTGGACAAAAGTTCGTGTCAGCCTCGGGTAAATTCGCAAACTTTCGTATCTGTTGCGTTTAAATTGACAATTATTTAAACGCTGATAATTTGATTTAAACGCAAATTTTCAGTAATTTTAAAGCAAATAAAATACCTTTCTTATTCATTTTTGGAGGGTCATTGACCAAATGACCTAATAGAGAAGCCGCCACTGGAACATATAAACATAAATGTTGATATTTTATCCCCAAAATACCTAGCTTGATATTTTGATTTCTGATCAAATTTATCTGAATTTGTTGTGTCGTATAAAGCGTGATATATTTCTGGTAAATTTTTAAACAGTGACTTTATTGCATCAATTCTGCTTGACCATCTCGTAGTCAGATAATGCCTTTAAAGTAAATTTAACTAAGTGTTGTCTGACGATATTCCAACGTTTTGTGATTAACTTTAGCAGCATCATTAGCTATTAAATTTATTGTGTGAATGGCACAAAGCATATAAAACGCTCGTGGATTCAGATCTAAAAAAATTTTCTGCAAACCGCAATTTTTAATACGCATATTGAAACCGTTATTATAGTCCTGTCGCGTCAATTATTTATATTTAAATGGAATTTTTTTAACTCTTCTGTTATAAAAGAACTCAAACCAATGCCAGTTGTATCAGAAATCGGGCAAAAAGCTAAAAAATGTTCGCGTATTTCTAATTCTTTAAAACTGGTGTTAAAGTGGACAAAACTTATGCTATTACTTATTTGCTCTATATGTGAAATATCCGGTATATAGTCTTATATTATTGAAAAATACTTGTTCTGTCTGCATATATTCAAAATTGAAGTTTGGATCTCTTTTGCAAAACAGATTGATATGATTTCATTTTAGATTTTGAGGGCATTTTTTTAATTTGTGAAGTAGCACGTTGAATATGATCACTGATTATAGAATCCAATTTACTTAACATCTCAATACACTTTAATAAATTTCCGTTATTATTTTGAAATAACGATTATCTTGGCCTGAAAAAGCTAAATTTTGCCGAGCTAAAAATTAAATAACATATACTATTTTAATTATGTTATATCGTCGTTGTTTTTCGATTGCAAGGTTTTTTAATGGCACTATTAATTGTAGTTTCATTTTGTAATGCTTGACATAGTTCTGTCTATTTTTAATAGTTACTAAAGTGAGATACATTTTTTCATGTCTATTAGATTCATTACTAAATGTTACAAATCATTACAATCCCGAGAAAATTTATTAATTTCTTGCTCGAAAAGTTTGCAACAAAAACAAAAAACCATGTTTTTAGATATGGAATAAAGTAAATTTCTCCGTTTTTTAAACGTCTTTGACCCAACGAATCACAAAAAAATTGAACTCTGTAATTTGTTTCGGTATATTTTCAACTAAAATTTGTATAGTATTTGTACTTAGAGCCTTTGCCAATGATCTGGATCATCGTGAATAGAGTTTCCCTTGCTCAGATCTATATGAGTGTTGGTGTCATCAAAAGTTGTTAATTATTTGTAATCTGCGCAGATTGGTGCGCCGTTTGGATTTCTTTAGTATCAGTATGAGTCTTATTTTCCGAAGCCGAAGAGCAAGAAGAAAAAGTACTCAAAGTCGATGTAGACAGAACAGTGTGTTATCTTTGTGGTGTCTTTGTCACGCTCTTTGGTCTCGTTTTGTCTTGTTTATTACATTTTGGTAACCCGATAGTTTTTTTTCTTTTCTTTATAAGACATCCGAAAAATAATAGTTTTTACAAAAACAACTGTCAAAAGTTGCAACCAATATTTTTATATTTCACGTACTTTTTTATTGCTTAAATGTAATTTGTGGCTGAGTTGTGAATTTTTTGTTGGATTTTTTGTCATCGTCACAATAATATCTCATAACAACAATAACTCAAAACCATTTTTCTGAGCTTTCCGAAATCTGTCTTCAATTTTGAAAAAGGTGCTAATCATAGATAAATAATGTGCTAATTTTTAATTTTCAATAAACAAACTCCAAGGTAACCTACTAATTTGTTTATTATTTTATCCTAACAGCCTGTTGCCATACATAATGATTTGGAATTTCATTTTCTCTAAGAAAAAACCAACACTTTATTAAAGTCACTGAAGTGGCGAAAAACCCCACAAAAACTAAGCAAGCATATATTTATTATTCTCAATAAGCAAGGTAAGTTTATTGCAAATTTTTTACAAAGTTGCAAACAAATCCGCAAACTTTATAGTTTAGTTTCTAAATACTTCCGGAAAATTTCTGTAGTACTTGAATTTGTCCCCATTTTAATTTCAATTGTAAAGTTTGATTAGTGACGATCATCTGCCAAGTATCAGTAAATTTTAGTCTACTTGACACAAAGAAGCAGTGTATAGTATGCCAAATTATACCTATTATACATATGTTGGTTGTCTTATCTTAAGAACAATTACAATACTTCACAAACGCACCACTTACACAATATGACAATGTTTTAATGTTGTAAAAAATCGAAACTGCCACTTTCCTTATACAAGACTACGAAAACCGACAAGTTGTAACACATCGCAACGTGAATGAGATCGTTGACAAAATTGCAGCCAAGAAGCTAATGGCTGCTATTAATTAGGCGGTGTACGGGGCACTGACGACAATGTGTGCCTTCAATTTATGTTCTGCTTTTTTCTACAGGATTTTTCCTGTTTAAATACAGTTTATAATTTATTAACAAGCCTTGTAAACTGCATTCTCTTTATTGGACCTCTATAATTAATCTCATATATCTGACATGGTTTAAATAAGCCTGCAATTTATTAAATAAAAATCATAAAAATTCAGTGACGGTTTTTCTATTAGGTCATTTGGTCAACGACTCTCGGGAAACATGAATAAAAAAAGTATTTTATTTACTTTAAAATTACAGAAAACTCGCGTTTAAATCAAATTATTAGGGTTTGAATTTCATGCGTTTAAATTGAGAATTGAGATACGAAAACTTGCGAATCTACCGAAGGCTGACATTTAGGTGTGCCCGCGTGCATAATATTGAACCCGAATCGTAAATAATGTAGTTATTGTAATCAATTGTGAGACACACATAATACAATTTTATGCGCGTTACAAAAGAAGATAAGTAAACGCTTAAGGGGATTCTTTCCTATTTAAAATCAGGCAAAATTATCCCCATTTTTTGATAGAGTTTACAGCGAAACCAAATCACCAAATCTAATGTAAAAAAACTCATGTATGCTAAGTATAACTGAAGGTCGCTAATTGCTTGGCTTGGCCACAAAAGTGATACATACACAAAACAAAAACACATTAAAATTCACGTTTATTTTCAATATCTTCTGTTAAAATTATTAAATAAAAATAATCAAGCGACTTACATTTAACCTTTATTAATAAATCTGCATCAGCACTTAGACGAACATTGCATTTGATGTAGGCAATATCACTTTGAAAGTACCCCTTATTTTCTCAAAACGCAGCGTGTAATGCTGTTTCTCTTATCTTCCGTCTTTGTCGTGTAAGCTACAACAAATTGTTTGCCTCTATTTTACTGGAGATGTTGGTTTACGTTAACGACGTGAATGTTTTCTTTACGGACCAGAGTATGATTTGGATTTGTAGAATAAAGAAAGAATCGCCTTAAATGATTGCTTGTGGTCATAAGCCCGAAGGTCATTCTGCTTACTCAGTGGCAGTGCAACGCTTACGTGACTTACGTCATGTATCATTATCTTCGCAGCCCGTGTGTACAAAACACAGATGCTGAAATGCAAATTTCTTATCACATATGAAAAACTTTACAGTCGATTTTCTTAGTTGATCTATAATATTCATTTGTAACAGACGACTTATCGTTTTTGTTTTGTAATGACGGCGGCACAAGACAAAAAAATTAATAGTTAATATCAGTTTAGACGTTTACAATTTAAATGTAATGCTCGTCTTCAACCGTACTTTAAATTCCTAAGACCAGCAAACATAAAAATAAAGAAGTCTATAGTAATTTTAAAGAATCTATGTATGATCCGTCAGATTAAATTTGTCTATTTGAAGTAAATAATAGATTTTACTGTTTTGTAAGTTTACTGTTTTCACATGAGCCATTATGGTGAAAATATAATGTTACCGATTTATAGCATTTAAAAGAAAAAGTGAAAAAGCACTCGTTATCGGCGAATCACATGAAAAGTTGCATGAATTATCCTACTCTTAGTCGTATTAACATTTGATTACAAATACAATTGGACAGTGCTTGTCAAAAATCAACTAAAGACTACAATAAAAATTCTACGCAATCGGCATTACTATGAGACAAGCAAGTCATGCGTATTTTTATGCTAACAATTGAAAAACCTATTAAAAACTGTAAATTCTTATCATTTTAGTAATTGTAAAGATAGACAAATATCTTAAATCTTAATCTTAAATTGATCTTAAATATAAATCGTGTTAATGTAAGAATTTTTTTTAGACTTTGCGATAATTGCGTGTTTTTAAATGACCCTCTTGTATGATTGACCACCAGCCGCCATCGATTAAATTTTTAAATTATTATAAGAGATTTGAAATTTTGATTGACCAATTCCTTTGAAGCGCTTTTCGAGACCCTTTCAGACCTGGCGCCTGTGTGCGCCGCTCACATTGCACACATAAACGGTGGCTCTGTTTACATTATTAATAATGTATAGTATCCATCAAGTTAAAAATTTCTTTTTTTTAGGAGGAAACAAGGAAATAATTCGTTTAGTTTACTTGCGACGTTTCGTGTTGATTAACTAAGACGTCTTCACTAAGTCAGAAACAAAAAATAATTAAGTAATAAAGAATCAATGTTAATTAATTCCAAACAACATAATTTAACCATAAACACGACAATTATGATTATAATTAAACTACTTCTTGGGTGACCAAATTTTAGACATTTTGTTGTTGATTCTAATTCTATACCTTATTTTTCTAAGATAAGTAAGCATTTTAATGCAAGCTTCAGAACTACTGTACTGATCAAACAAGAGCTGTTTCTGCAAAACGAAATCTGGCGCTCATAAAAAACATTCTTCTAACTTGGACCTCCTCACTCTCCAAATAGGAATTGTTCTATTGCGAGCTGGTCGTGCAAAGTTCGTAAACTTCTAGAAGCTTGTAACAGTTAAAGCATATGACTATGTGATTACATTTGCGTGCGGGATAGAGTTAAAATTTAGGTTTTTTATAATCACGATCACAATCAAGTTTTTTTATCATTCAATGTTAGTGGTTAACCTTGTTCATCTCATTTTATTTATTTTTTTTGCATAGTCACCGTTATTTATTGCTCTCTCTCATAATACTCTATGTGTTATATGGCACTGGGTTTTTATTTCCTTTTTATTGAAATTTTTCTATTCTGTTGTGGTTTGTGTCTGTCTGCTGCTCACGTTGTCTACCACATGTCCAGTTTATTGACATTTCAACTGCGTAATTTGTTTTTGTAATAGTTGAGATGACACGTTGCTTATAAACATTCCACTTTAAACAGTTTAAATTTTCCGTACCCGCTTGGTTATTTTGTCATGTTTTTTTTTGTTAAAATTATAAGCTTTGTTCTGTCTAATATTATATTTATGATTTTAAGTGTGTTTGTCATTATGTTTTTTTACTTTTATTTATTTTGATAGTTCTTATCTAGTCGATCAATTATTTACTTAAATATTGTTGATCATTGCTAAGATTGATATTTTTCAGTTAAATTCCTTTGGATTGGGTATGTGAAGATGCTTTTATATTTACTGTTTATCTTACTTTTCACCAGTACGTGTATTAAGGATTTCCGAGATTTCTACATACTCAAAAAGCTTTTTTTGTACTACTATTATTTACGCTATTTGTCAAAATTTTGGTACTGTTAGAGTTTGATACATTTCATGTTACAGCTTTGTAAATTTTTGATATATTGTTTCTCTAATTTTTTTGAGCATTTTTTAATCATTTTAAAAACAAAACGTATTTAAATTTTTACAAAAAAATGAGAGTCGTTTCTATTATTAATACATTTTTTGGTTTTCGGAATAGCCTTAATTCAACATTAGAGATTCACCAAGCCAAGTAGCCTGGCTTAAAACGTAACAGCTAGCACATACCAATCTATATTTCTTCGTGTTTACACTGACTTAACAAAATGTACTAACAAAAAACGTTGCTATCTATGTAAGAAGTATAAATTAGAAATTTAGATTTCTTAGAACTCAGTTCGACTACTGGCTTGATTTCAAGCTAAGCCTTTGTAGAACCAAGTCAAGTCTATGAATCGTTGCTAAAATTTATTACTCACACAATTCATCATTGCTTCGGAATAGCATAAATAAATAACTTGTCATTGTTATTTGATGTTTATCATAACCTTTTATAGTATTTTTATGTTATTGTAAGAAATGCTTTTGTTTTATTTGTTAAATTTGTTACAACGTTAATTTTCAAAATGACGTCATTAGTTTTAGTGTTATCAGTTTGTTAAATGTGATAGTTATGGAGATGCAAATCTAAAATATTTATTACATTATTTGTTTCTAAAAATAACAAAAAAATATAGAATGATAAATTTTTAAATGTGTCGTTTTTTTAACCAATATTTTAAGTATTTGTTGTGTTGAGATAC
The DNA here is from genome assembly GCA_035610365.1 of Aquatica leii. Taxonomy (NCBI): domain Eukaryota; kingdom Metazoa; phylum Arthropoda; class Insecta; order Coleoptera; family Lampyridae; genus Aquatica; species Aquatica leii. Next base: position 38,759,207 of record CM069435.1, on the reverse strand, counting down.
GCTCAGCAGGTGACAGCGGCTAACGCTAGTTAAGACGGCTAATTGACAAGTATTAGTCAAATCTAATAAGTTATTACTCTTTAAAAATCTTTTCATAAATATACTGCCGCACTTTCTAGAAATAAACTATTACACAGGCATGCAGACAAAGCTTAACAAACACACATTCTGTTAGAAGACTATTCTATGTAAATACAAAAAAAATAGGAATTTACTTTAGAAAAAAAATCTCAATAAAATCGGTACTCATTAGTAAACATACAAAAGTAACTAATATGAACGTATAACGTTGTGAACAATACAAATTCCAAAAAGTAAATTGTTTAGTCCTGCTATGAACCAAACGGTTCTTAAAGTTAAAGTTCTTAAAAGTATATGCGTTGTTCGATACACTTCATATTGCGGTAATAAAGTAATTAGAATTCAATTATGCAAAATTCAAGTTGCGTTTATGTAAATATATGAATATCTTGATTTGATAGTTCAATTAGAAACTGGAAGATTAGTTAGTAATATATTGAGACGTGTTAAAACACCGAGGTTATTAGCAACAACTTTTTTACGTTTTGTTTTGATTTGAAAATTTTCATTAAATAATTTAATTAGTTTTTTATAGTCAGTTTTTATTTCATGTTTACAGTAAATGAAAAAATTTACAAGTTGTCATAAGCGACATTAAAATCCAAATTATAGCTCTAATAATAACGAAACGGCTTTGTGCTTATATTTTGATGTCTACCAAGATAACTTTTTTGACATTGAAATATGCAATAATCTTTACTCTGTAAAATTTTTTATACAATGTGAAATCAGATAAAAATTCAACTTTTTTGATTAGCTAGTGTTGTATTTTCATCAATATATTGACATGTTTAGTTATCATGATAAAACATGTGTTGTACACAATACTTTTCGTCACCAGTAACAAATCAATTAAAAACAATTTTAACCTTACTTTAGATTAACGTATACGATACAGATCAAATCAAGTTGTTTATTTACCGAACGAGTTAGAGAAAAAAAACGTATTTGTAATATAAAAATATGTGCATACAGTTATTTTTACAGGTGAACACTCTGCATTCATTAGGGTTAATACGCGATGATGCTATAAATAACATCACCTATCAGAAAAAAGACTTATGTAAATAACTACAACTAAAATATCGTCCTCAAAAAAAAATTATATTTTTAATAAATGTATTTTTTAGTTTAGTTTTTTTTAGCAGTTAATTACAATTACATACAATGTATTATTTTATTAAATTCCATGATAGTTCTGAAATAAGTTTTAACAAGCACATAAGAATTTTAAACGTTTCTATAATTTTGTTGGTGCAAAGTTCAATCATAAATACGTTGTGCTAAACCTAGTTAACTAATCTACTACGTTTAATGTCATTTGCATATGTATCTGTTGATTTAATTTTAAATTAATTTTTGGCACTTATAGTGCAAGTTTTGAGTTGCAACAGAATCTCAAAGATTTGTATCACTAAGATCATTAAAGTTTTGTAGTTTCTCTACATTAGTTTAGATTCAGCCTTAAAATATCCTCATATTTTTACATATATTGAATCGGGTATATTTTTGTTTTACATACGTGACATACTGCTAAACGAAACAATATTTTTTTTAGATTTACATTATATATACTTACTTAAGTACCTACTAGTCTAAACGTCTAAATGCGTTTGTGTGCCGGATACTTTCGAAAAAATAATTATAAAGATACGCCTTACAGTCAATTTTGAATTAAGTACGCGTTCTGTTTTATAAACGTATACGGGGTAGAGGCTGTGCTCAAGCATTAAAAGTAAAATTTTAAATAATTTTTGGTAATTTTGACTGTCAAAAAGACATTTGAAAAGAAAATTGTAGAGATTTTTTTTGTTGACATGACTAAAAAACTTTGGGTTTTTTCTAATTTTATCAAAACTAATATGTTTATAAGTTTTTCTATTATTAATAAATGCACATAATATAAATAAATAATAAAAATTTTGTTTAATTAAATCATTTTAACTTAAAGTCTTCTCCACAAAAATGTTTTAATATTTAATTTGTTTCGACATTTTTAAAAACGTCATCATCACTATTACTACAAATAGTATAAATTATTAAAAATGTAGCTAACACATTTAATTGCAAAAGAGCATTCCAAATAATAAAAATTAAACTGACAAATGTCAAAAATAACAAATTGAAACTAATATCAATAAACACACAGCCAGAAGTGATAAAAAAATAAACTAAGTTTAAAAAATAAAATGGAAAAATTAGAATTTAGGATTAAGAAGAGGAGAAGTTGTTATATCAAGAAGTTCATTAAGACATGTAGAAGAATTATCATCAGAAAGACGATGAATTTCTAAAATTTCAAGGTTATTAAGATAATGACCTTTATTAGAAAAACGAAGAAATTTAATATTAAGATCAGAAGAAAAAGAATAACTAGTAGACAAAATGTGATTTGCAAAGGCAGGACATGTATTAGAGATACCAATATTTAAATTTCTATTAATAAAATAAATATGTTCTTTTTAAACTAATTCTGAACTTACTTCCAGTTTGACCGTCATAAGAAGAATTACAAGAAGAACACAAAATTTTGTAAACACCAGATTTATCTAAAGCAAAAATAGGATCTTTAATATTAGCAATATAAGATTGTAAATTATTATTTGCAGAAAAAGAAAAAGAAACATTAAATTGTTTAAACAAATTTTTAAGGAAAAGATAAAAAGGGCTCAAGTAAGGAATAGAACCTAGATTTATTATATACCAAATTTTAAATAAATGGCGAAGACGAGTTCTATGAATAACTATGCTTAAAATTTGAAAAGGATAACCATTATAAGCAAGTTGTTTAATATTGTTTAATTCTTTATAAAACTGGTTATAGAAAGAAGAATAGAATACAGACGATTTACTAAGAACAAAAAAAATTATTCGGATGATTAGAGTGAAAAAAAATTAAGCAATCCGTATAAGTAAGTTTACTATATATTTCAAATTTAAATTTTTAATTATTTCGTAAAAAGTAGATCTAAATAAGGAAGAGAATTATTGTTTTCAATTTCTTAAGTAAAAATTTAATTTTGTGATGAAATGAATTAATAAAATCGTTAAAATTGCTTAGATTGTCTAAAGAACCATTAAAAAGAACAATGCAGTCATCTACATATCTAAACCAATAAGTAATGATACTAGAAAAAGAAGAAATAGAAAAAAAAGTATTTCCAATATTATTCATAAATATTTCAGCAGCAAGGGGAAAAATGTTTGAACCCATAGCTAAACCTGATACTTGAGAATAATAATTGTTGTTAAATTTTAAAACAATTCGCTTAAAAACTAAGTCAAAAAGAGGACAAACATCTAAGATTTGGCAAGTGTTTAAAGAACCTTTAGAACAAAGTAGATTACGAATGTGAGGTACAGATTCTTCAGGACGGATAGAAGTAAAAACTGTCATTGCCACTTTTTAAGCTCTACAAAACGGCGTTTTCAAATTTTTTATCTGACGTTTCATCTCCGCGAAAGCATCATCAACTTATCACATCACACATTATGGTTCTAAAGTCAAAAATAGAAAAAAAAGAACAAGTTAATATTTTCTTTTTTTTAAATCTAATAGGCGTTGTAACAAAATGTCAAAAAATTATTACGAGTGTTTAAATAAGCTGCCATTATTTTCTAAACACAAATATGCTCTCTTTACAGTCGAATTCAAAACGTGTTCTAATATTTCTTATGAGATTATATTAACTGCTGCTATAACCGATACCAATAACTGTTTTTCAGTTTTATAAGCTGCGTCATACACTTGGTTTTTCACATAACCCAAAAAAAATACAACGGATTCAAATCCGGTGATCAGGCTGGTCAAGCTACTTCACTGCGAGTTTCAATCCATCATCCAACAGAAAACTTCTGCAACAAATACTTTCGTATATTTCTTGAATTATGAGCTGAGACACTATTTTGTTGAAACCAGCAGTTGTTAACGATTACTAGAAATAATTTATGCAAGGCATCGTTCAAATCAGTTTGCAGTAGGTCAAGATACCTTTCATAATTTAAAGTGTTGTAAATAAAAAGTCCTCTTATGTTGCCATCCAAAATACCTATCCAAGTATTAAAGTGCCGGTTGAAAAGGCAATTGTTGGTTAGCATGCTTTCATCAGACCAAATGCCTTTAAAAAAAACATTTTGCTTTTTTTTTGATTTTTTGGTATACCGAAGAACATGCTTGTATACATTTCTAAAATTAGAATTTAATAAACTATCTAAAACTTGGTTCACAAGTTAATTACCTAACTCGGTAGTGGTTCTTTGTTAGATTTTTGTTTGCTTTTTCAAGTTATCGTTTTCTTTCTTACCTTTTCAGAGTTGAGATTATGACTTGTTTCACAAGTGGATAACCTAACTTTTGAGAAGTTCTTAGTTAGATTTCGATTGCTTGTTTGAGTTTTGCGCTTTATCTCACGCCCTGATGAAGCCCTTTACGAAAGTGGGCGAAACGTTGACAGCTTCGGTTGCAACAACAATGACACGGTCCAAACCCGAAATACATTCTAATGTTATTATAGATTCCGGCCGTGGAAGCCTTCGCTATTACATAATTATGTCAAGTCTTAAATTTTTACTTAAAACTTATGTTATGTTTAGAGACGATATACAACACCACTGTAATTATAATTTACAAAATGTAATGTTTTTAATAACATACAATATTTAAGTAATCAAATAATCTAAACTGCTTGCACACTTCAAATTATAAGTAGCATTTTATGACCATTTTTGTTAAAAGTTTTCAGTATTATCATATTACAGTATTTAACTTAATTACATATTGATAACCAATAATCACAGAAAATTGTATTCAAATAAATTTTTAGAACTAAAAAAAATGTTGCTGCAGCATAATGATCAGAGCCGTTATTTCTAACGATTGATTATATTAGTATAATTTATTTTTTATTTTATTCAAGAGGTGGTTTGTCTAGCGCCCCTGCACTGCAGTCTTCTTGGTCTTTTTGTGCACCTTTGATTTATTACTCTGTAACCCTTTTTGAGCTGTTAATAAAAAATAATTTAAGATGTTGCTCTCAGTTGGTTGAGAATGCTTGACGTGGTCTGCTCGCTTTCGGTCGAAACAATGAGGAAAGGAATCATAAGTACACAAAAAGAACAACAATAGTAGGGCACACTTAAATTTTTAATGCCCATTTAAACATTTGAAAAAAAAAAAAAATCTCAATAACCTTGTATGTTGTAAAAGTAGCAAAACAAACCAACAATTACACGGGCTATATAAAAAAAAAGAACTGCAGTGGACAATAATACGCGTTTTGTTAAGTAGCGTTTACTCACAAAAACATATCATAACATAAATGGTACTTGCATAACATAACCAAGACACCCAAAAACAACTTCCATAACCAACGTAACTAACTGTATACAAACATGGATGTATCCCCCACTGCCCTCAACAACTGTTCGTTCAGGCACACTCAATTTACTCCAGACTGTTTCCGTTAAAACAACGCGGGAAATTCAATTATTTAAATACTATATCTACAGTTCGACCATCCTGACTGTATGATCGACCACGATCATACGGTAAGAATGGTTTACACAAAACTTAGGTCTAGCATGGTATTACAACTTGGAATAATGTAAACTTAATAACTACTATAAAAACACTTTTCGATTTTTTTTTAATATTAAGCCATGGTTTCATATTTTCTGGGCTATATATTTGAGAAAAGAGGATTTGGGTTATTTGGAAACATTCGATATTCTCGATTATATATCGATCGCGATCGAAACATCGTTTTACTTCATAAGGGCGTCTATATCGCGGAATTAATTTTTTATTTACTCCAGTAGTGTCTACATTCCTGATCAGAACGTAATCGCCTACATTGTAAACGTGAGGTGATTTGTGCCTCATATCGTAAGTTCGTTTATTTGTCTCTTGCAATTGTCCCTATTGTGCATAGCTTCCAACTCGTTTTTTAATGGATCATAAACATTTTTTGATAAACACCGAAAAGTAACATAGGTGGCCAATTGCCGACAGATCTGCATGATCTATAAATTATTGACTACAAATTCTACCTGCTCTAGCACTCTATCCCACTGATCCCTCAAAGTGAATAATTTTGACAACATGGTAGTTCAATCTCGATTAATCCGTTCAATTTGGCCGTTGGTCTTGGAAGTCCCAGCAGCAACTTTAATATGAACCCCAGTCATGAACTTCTCAAACTCCTTCGATGTGAAGGCGGTGCCTAAATCCGAGAGAAGCCTCAAAAGGGAACTATAACATTAAAAATAAGACCGTAAATGACTAATGACCTCCGAAGTTTTATGAGTTTTGACTGCATACATTTTTACAAACTTTGTAAAGGAATCAATTATCTCATAGATATACTTCTTGTCGGAACTCGACCTCTCGAGAGGACCAGAATTGTCAACGTGAATTGTCAAAAATGGCTTATTGCCCTTTGGTATGTTATGTAACACACTTTCCGATTTCCCTAATTTTTGGGTTAATATCTTTCTTATTTAAAGCAAGTTTGATTGAATTACAATCGGTAATGATTTTAAATTTTAATCCCTGTAAATATATACGGAACCTATCCAAAGCGTAAACTATTGCTAAGAGCTTCAGTTCATAATTATAAAGTTTCGACTCTGACTTTGTAATCCGTCGACTAAAATAAAATGTTGGTGTAAAAAAACTATCGACTTGTTTCTGTAACAAAATCGTACCGTACCCCTTGGCAGTGGCGTCACAGTGAAGCTCGGTTTCTAAATGGGGAGAATAAATGGCTAAAACAGACGCAGTCGCTAATTTATTTTTCACAGTTTCGAATGAATCTACCTGCTCCTAACCAAACGAAAAATTTGCGTCTCTTCGAATAACATATAAGAGTTTTGCAAGCAAAGAAAAAGAATGAATAAATCTACGAAAGTAGCTTGCTAACCCTAAGAAGCGATGTACGTCTTTAGCATTTGTGGGCACATTATAATTCATGACATAACCTAAATAAACTACTTGATTGTCTAAAAACGAGCATTTATCGTTTCTAAATTTTAAATTCCACTTAAGAGCAATGTCAAAAACCCTACTTAAATGACTAAAATGTCATCCATGTAGATGAGCACCTGATCACTCCTAGTTAAGTTAGCAAATACATGATATATATAACGCTGGAATATTCCGGGTGCATTTGTTAACCCAAAAAGCATACGAAGATATTTGAATTGGCACATTGGAGCTATGAAAGACGTAAATGGAATAGAATTCCCGGCAACTATGGAGAATTGCTGGGGCGAATACTGTTATCCCTTAACAAACTATGTAAAATCTCCTGTAACTTATTTTCCTTGTTAAATGACAATCATCTAGGCCTAAATGATATCGGTTGATCATACTTTGCAACAATCCTCATCTCAAACCAATCTTGATCGACAAAACCAACTTGGGTAACGAGAGAACGTTTCTTTCCAATAAACAATTAAAGGACATAGCCCGCTCCGGTACGACATAAAACATCTTGATTATGGCATCTACATTATTTAAAAAAACAATACTAGTAAAAGTGCCTATAAGATCTAATTTCGTACCATTAATACCACAAAGGGATGGGAACACAACGGTTTTTTATTAGACTTATGGGACTTCCTGTATCAATTAAAGCAGTTAATTGGTATTGGCATACTACTTCTGACTCATCTGTCGTTGAAAAAGATATCTGCACTGTATATCTAATGTTTGCGGATGATTCCATCAGGTTAGCAGTATGACGTGGCTCTTCCTTCAAGTTTGTTGGATATTTACTTGCATAATGTGTTAATGCACCACGCTTAAAACACGATCCACGCTCTCTTTTAGGTTTCGAACATTTTGCTATCAAGTGGCCATTTTGATTACAATTGTAACATTGAAGTCCATTACCATGAGTTACAACAATATTATTAGATATATCACTTGACGTTGCATCCGATACAACGGTTTCTTTTTTAATAAAAGGTAAATTAGGTCTAACAAAGGGTCATCCTCATTTGTAACAGTCTTCATTATACGTAACAGATCTGACAATGTTCTAAAATCGTTCGTCCTTGCCTGTATTTGTAGATTTCTGTCTTAAATCTATCTTGCCTGTATTTGTAGATTTCTGTCTTAAATCTCATCAATTATATGATCGATCATCTCACTCTCAGCTAAACACATTTTGTTTTCTAACACTATTTTATGGCTAAAATAAACTTAAAACTTTTCGTACTTCTTCCATTTTTGCGCTTCGAATTTTTTCATTAAAAGTATCTTGCTTTGTCTACAGCTGAACATTGATTGAAGTTCCATTTTCAATGTGCTCCATGGTATAGTGACGTATACTGGTTTTGAATGAAACCACGACCTCGCTGAACCATTCAACCTCCCTGCTACGATAAGGCATATAACAATGTCATTCACATTGTACAAATTCTGTACTGCATCTATTCTCGTTATCCACTCGTCTACATTGTCGTCGTTTGCATAAAATTTAGGAAAAGCGTTGCAATTTCAGAGTTTTTTGAAAATGAATGTATTGGTTGTGGCTGTTGATACATAACCGGTACGTTACTAGCGTCGTCAGAACTACGACTTTCACGTGCCTCGTCGTAGAGTAAAAGGGATCTTACCGTCGCTTGTATAATATCTTTGATAGATATTGCACCTGGCATTGGACTTGCTTAAATTGAAATTACTTACAGACGGGTTCACATGCAGTCCATCGGCCATCTTGTATAACACAAAAGTATGCTGTTTTCCAAAATCTCGTATTTTCTACTTAATCTTAACACTTCAACAGTTAATCCCACGTCTGAAAACTATAGTAAACAATAATACGCGTTTTGTTAAGTAGCGTTTACTCAAAAAAACATATCACAACATAAGTGGTGCTCGCATAACATAACCGAGACACCCAAAAACAACTTCCATAACTAACGTAACTAATTTTATATAAAGACGGATGAATACCCCCCCCCCCCAAAAAAAACTGTTTGTTCGGGCACACTCGATTTACTCCGGGCTGTTTCCGTTAAAACAACGCGGGAAATTCAATTATATAAATCCTATGTCTATAGAACATTTCTTGACATGTGAACAAGGAAATTTTCAGTTTTTTTTTAAAGTTAATGGTAAAATTTAGTAAAAATACTAACTACCTAAATAAATTAAAAAAACAATAACCCCGTCAGAACTTACGAGTAATCAAACGTGTTATAATGACTTTTTTAAATAACTCTGCCACTTGTTTAATTACTCGATGCAAGCTTTCTGTATAAGTTTTTATTTTTTTCATATTTTATCGAAAAGAATAGATTATCTACGTAACCGCAAAATTCCTTTACAATCGAAATAATTTATAATCAACTCGTGGTATGGTTGCGTTTTCTCTCAACTGTATTTACGTTATCTAGAAACTGGTACAAGCGACGAGCAGAACGGACATACTTAACATATTCTTTTAGTCACGTTTCCGCTACCTGTTTGTTTAATTTTCTTTATCTTAACTTGCTTTTATAGGACTTTACAACAGATGGAAAATCGATAAAATGTTATTGAACGAAACAAAAAATTAGTTTTAAAATAAACGGTAGATAAATTTTAGCTCACCAACAGATTTGTTACGAAAAAACTGGTGTAGCCTTTTTAGCGACATTTCTTATAATTAATATAATCCTTGTTTATATACATTATAGTTAGACAATGACTGCGCTAAAATTGGAAACATTTATTTGGATTCAAAAAGGAGTAGTTTTGGATGCAAACGCAAAATTGACATATTTGGCGCTGTTTTTATTCATATTACAGATTCCTAAGTTACACATCAGTATATTCTCTTACAGTAATCTATAAAAGATACAGTTTCAGAGATTTGGAAAAGACATACGTTCTTTTTTTATTACATGTAAAATAACCTTGAAAGAAAATTATATCTATGCACGATAACACTTATGTTATGAAATTCGGTCTACGTAAACAACTAATATTCTGAGAAACATAATTATTCCCTTAATAGAAGACAATCTTATAATTGAATGTACAGTTTCTAATTTGTATATATTTGTTTATAGTATTCGAGCGATCAAAACAATAAAATAAACTACCAAAATTACAAAATTTCTACTCAAATTTGATATAAATTAGATTAAAGTTAACTAGTTAATGAATACACATGCTGATAAAAAAATTATAAAAGATAATTTGGGTGGGCAGGCATGTTTAGCTAAGAATGCTAAGAATGGTCCTTTAATCTCAATAAACAGAAATATTCTACATGTTTCTATTTATTACATAATAAAAACACATCTGGGATCTGGTATATTGTAGGTAATCCCGGTATTATTTTTGGCCGAATGCCTGCGTTTTTAACTATGCAGTGCACGCTGCTAAATATAATCACGTTGGGAGTGGTTGGGACTTGAGTTTTTTGATAACGATAACCGAATGATAACAATATACGAAATTCAGGAAAAATGCTTATTTGTTAGAAAGCAGTAAATACATACAGCGTATATGTGGTTAACAGGTTGTTAATTTAGAAGGCGAAATCAAAGCGTATATAAAAGCAAAAAAGAATTTATAAAACGTTTAAAAAAAGCAGCATTTTGAGCCGACGGATCTGACGCATTAAACAGTTTTCAAAAACAACAACGTTATGATGCTTTATTCAATGTTCTAAGAACTTCACAATTCTTCTCAGAAATTTGCTGATACTAAAAATAAATACTAAACAACGTTATCACATAAGACGTAGTTAATTTACTTTGTTATTCTAGGAAGGCACGTGCTTTCCAAGTTAATTCACAAAGATAACGTATTTACAGATGTTAAAATAATGTACCGTTTCGTAAATCAGTCAAATTATTTTAATAAATAATTAACACTGCAAAAATGAGATAAATATGCAAAACAACTATTTTTCGAGTACAATGATAAAATTTTTCACTCTAAACAACCGTATTGTGAAATGCATACAAAATAAGTTATTGATCATGTATAGAAACAAACCTGAGAATAATTTGATAACATAAACCTAAATAATGATTACTATGTTACTTTAGTAACGTGATAACATTACCCGATTAAAAACATTATCCGTGATTCCGATAAGCGGCGAGCGCTGTAAGTAATTCATACGAAAATTTAAATCATTAATTTGGTTCTGAAGTCCGAATCTTTGAATCATCGCCCTGAATTTATTGCTAAAGATACATCTAAAGTGCTAATAAGCTTGTATATTTATATTTTATGTGCCTTTTGAGTAGTATAAAAATTTAAAAAAAATTAAATTAGTACATCTTCGTTGGCTTCCGGCTTGAAAAGAAAATTAAACAAAGTAAATGAAACAAACCATACTCAACCGATTATAATTTTATCGCAACGTTTGCAGGATTTTATTTATTCTATATTTTGTTTATAAACAGAAATTCAAGTGTACGAATTATTTTTGCAAACTCAGAGTTTTAAGAATCAAAGCAAGTTAAGTAGTAAAACATTGTTTTGCACGTATGTCGAAACTAATAGCGTGTGTAAGTAGCTTACTTGTGCCGCCATCGTTTGCAATCTTTTAATAACAAAAAACGGTTTGAGGTTTTGCATTTAATTATTACCTTGTTTCCACTATCGCCATCTAACATTACTAAAAAATCTGTTTCCATATAAAGCTATCTCATTGTCTAACTATAATGTATATAAACAAGGATATAATTAATATTTATTAAAACTACTCAAAACGAAACAAGATAACCCATATAAATTGATTCAACTTATAAATTCTAAAAAAGTAATACGCAAATTTGATAAGTTATCTTTTTTCAAAAATTTACAATTTTACGTTGTAATTTGGATTGGATACAACCGAAAAGCAAACTAATTTAATTGTAAGAGTTGGAATATGGTTGTAGCGGAGGTTAATTAGCAGGGTACAACTCAGTTTTGTTTCGTAAATGTAGTCCAGAACCTTACTCCAAGCTACTTTCTTCAACTCATCATCGGTGAAGGTAGTATTGTCAAAGGCTCCTTTGATATACAGAAAAACACCCAATCCAATATCATTGTATTGGATTACATTTTTGCATCTGCTTGCTAGTTGGTAAATTGCTAGCTCGCAAGATTTTTCAAATTAGTATGCCTTTAAAATCCCGTCTTGTGTATACCTGTCGACCACTTTTTCAAAAAGTTATAAGATAAAGGTACTCAAGTTAATTAATCTGTAAGATTTTGCCATAGCGTACGTAGATCTCCCTGGCTTTTGTATAAATACCACCTTGACAATCCGCCAGCTGTTTGGTATATGCAAAAGTGTTAAGCTAGCTATGACAATTTTACATATTGCGTTTTTGCAAAGCAGCAAATCCCTTTTGCAGCATGATGAGATAAATTCCATCAGCTTCTGGAGACTGAAAAAGTTTAGCGTATTAATTCCCCATACTATGTGTTCAGAATTAATTATTCTTGCTAATTCTCAGTTGCCCCTCTTAAATTTAAGTTTTTAAAAAGTTGTCTCTTTCAGAAAATTAAATCAAAACCTTCTAGCACTGCTTGCTCGTGGGACATGTTCATTGCAGCAAGAAGTTTGAGTTTGGCTGCTGTGCTTGCTGACCAAAGTCAGTAGAGTAGCGATAAGCATTGTTATCCTAGTGTTAACTCTTACTTCAACACTACAGCTTGAGCTGGGAGAGCTAATTTTCGTAACAATAGTTTTGGAGTACGTACGGATTCTAGGTTGCAATTATAATACCTGCCAAAGTAAATAAGGTTGTCTCGGCTCAGCTAGTAAAGCTGCGCACCGTGGCATCCTATTTCCACTACCTGGATACGCGCCCAATAGGTAGCTTAACTCGCCAGATATTAATATAATAATAATAAACTAAAACTAAAACGTTTTTGTTTAAATTAATTTAATTAGAGATTTTGTACAATAATTGAGATATTAACTCAGTTTTTGTGCAGCAATGATAATTTTAAAAAAATCTAATTTGAAAAGATCCAGAGTTTTACAAATTTCAAATAAAAAAACGGACTTTTTATTTCAATGTAAAAAAAAACTCGGCGAATTATTTTTACTTGATTGTTCCAGCAACAGAATTGACTATATTCACGAACATTTTTTTACTTTAATTTTATTGACATTGAGTTGGTCATTTTGTTCTTTTTAAATTTTTCTTACTAAATCTTTAATTTAATTGACTCTTAAAAAATCAAATTTGACTTAAAAAAGCTAACTTTTATATTTTTGTGTTGATTTGAAGGAATAAACGTATAGGTTATGCATTTAAAACTGAAATCTAATATTTTAAGTCTTTGGATTTTAATTTTATTGACATTGAGTTGGTTCAGCTCCTTAATTATTAGATTTTAGATTTGATTAAATATTTAGTAACGAAAATTAAAAATAACAGAATGACCAACTCAATGTCAATAAAATTAAAGTCCAAAAATGTTCACAGATATCATCAATTCCTTAATTTTGTTCAACGAATTCTTACACATTGTATGTTTTATTTTCAACTAGAAAAAATCTAATAAAATGAAATCGGAAAACTGTAAAGGACGGAACATTTAGATTATTATCTCTTTGTCATAAAAAATAAATTTAATTGTAGCTAATCTAATTAAAGTTCATCATTATTATTTTCTAACATTTCAAAAGTTTTAATTTGTATATACTGAAACGCATCGAGGCTTCTAGATTATTCAAGATTATTTAAAACAATTACCAAAAGAGACAAAATGTTCTAGTAGCAAGTCATATGAGAATATAAACGGTAATCGCTGAAAGTTGCAAGAATTTGTCGATCTAAATAAATAAGTGTTTATAAATATTTAGTGATAGTTATATAAAATTACTTGTAAGTTGTTTTTCTTAAATATCGTTAGTTATACATTTTATTAGTGTTAGTTGTACTAAAAATTAGTTACATTTATAATAATCATATCTAAAATTAAATGTAAATAGTTAGTTAAAATTAAGTTCTTAAATTTGTTACAAAACTAGACCTTCAAATAATGATTCGTGTCTTTGATGCTACGTTCTTAAATTGTTAACTTTTGTTTATGCTTTTTAGCAGTTTTTTTATTACGCAACAATATCACTTTTAATTTTTGTTTGATGTAATAAACGATATAAATTAACGTTTCAAAATACAATTTAAATTCAGCAAATAATTAGACATTTATTTCGGACAAAAATATTATTGCAAGCTAAGACAATATAAATTGACGTAAAAACTTTTTTATGGTTTGTTTATGGTTTTAATTTATTTACAATCTGAAATAAATTAATACAACAAATATTGCTAGGTACTTTAGAAAAGTAATAAAAATACAACTTATTTTATTATTTTTAATCAACCCAAAGGTTTTTAGTAAAATTATAGCAGTGACAGATTTAATTATTTTAAAGGATAATACTCACTTGTCTTGTAAGTGTGACAACAGTGAAATTTAACAACCTATTACAAAACTACAATAGTAATAAAGGTTAATGTAATTTAATACATAAAAACTAATTTAACTTTTTATTGCTACACAATTTTTAGTTTGTACTTTTGATGTAAAAATAGCGTGACAAACGTTAAATTTAATTAATTAAATCTAACAGGTTGTACAACATTAACGACCTTAAGCACGTTAATAAAAAAATCGTATAAATGTAACACTCGTTATTAAATATGCAGAAAAATGGTACTTAAATATTATATATGCTGTAGAATAAGATATAAGCTAATAAAGAAATACTGATAAGAACAAAGCGATATACGGGAAAACGAAAAAAATAAGAGTAGGAAATTAAAATATAAATAAAAAAACAAAAGTACATAACGTACAAGATGTTTAAAAGGCAAGATAATTTGGATAAAAATATGTTAGAAAGGTGAAGTCGTAGACGTTGCGTTTATAGCTAAACTAAATAAAAATTAGATAACGTAGTGCAAAAAATTAATAGTAAAATCCTTTAAATACAAATAAAATTAAGAACTACCAAGAATTTATTATTATATTAAATAAAATGCCAAATTAACATAAAAAATGCCAGCATGATCTTAAAAACATTTGTAACAAAAACAATGAAAACATAGTATGTAGTAATAGTAATTACAATTTTTTTTAAATTTATTACTGCAAAACTTTAAGTTATTTCACAAAATAAACATTACAATAAAATAAAACAAAATAATGATATTTCTACTTAAAAAAGTTATTGAATCCGTTGACGTTTAATTCAAAATCTAAAAATTATTTACCTTAATTTTAATCAGAATGTAATTAGAAGAATATAAAATTGAGGCAACCTGTATATTAATTAGATTTAACAAATTGCTGTAATTATTCACAATTATAAAATTGTTTTGTTGGTAATTTGATATTGTTGTTGAAGTGAATTAAATCAATTTGATGCTAGTTTTTTTTGTATAATAAGTGTAAGAATGATTACACTTTATAAGTAACTATGCATTAAACTATTCATAATAATTTGTTACGGTTGTACCAAAATTTTTCTATTCAATGACCATGAATACAATAACGCAATGGATGTATTAAATTCTCGTTTTTGTTATAAAATACGAGCGAAGTATAAAAACTATTGTGTAATTAAACGTTCAACAGTATAGAATGATTTTTATTGTGTATAAAACAAGAAAAACATTTTACATTATCGAAGCGCGTTATTCTTGTCGACGTTAGACATCAAACGTTTGTACTATAATGCCCTTTAGTATTAAGTGGCGTTTGCAATTAGCTTGAGCTTTATCGAGTATATACATCTTTAATTAATGAAGTGCTATAAATGTACATACATAACACACCTTAAATATATTTACAGTAAGAAGTATTTTCAATATTGAATGTCGTGTTCTTATCTATAAGTGGTTTATTGAAAACATTTGTTGTCGGAAATATACGTTTATGTTTAAAGCGCAAATACATCTGCATCTAAATAGAAATCTTACGGTTGACGTACCGTAATCGATAACGTTTACCGTGGCACTTTACTAAATTGATACGCATTGTATATATCACAATAGTTATTAGTTTTTCTATATTACAATTTATTTTGTTGATTATACTAAACAAATTTGAGTTAGTGTTGGTTTAGTAATTCTAATTGCCAGTGACAAACCATGTTATAAAATAGTAGATTTTTTTTGTTTTAATGTCTACCTTGCACACATTCAGCTTAGATTTTTTCAAGTTAAAACCATAGATTATTATAATTATTTTGCACGTATTGCTATGAATACTTAGCGGAATAATCAAAACATGTAATGTTAGATAATAGAAAAAATTATTTTGAAACAAATATTATACAACAATTTTAAACTTTATAAATTTTATTCATAAATGTGAAAATTTTAAACAAAATTATTAGAACATATTTAAACAAAATTGTACTTTACGCGCTTTATTTTTGAAAATTGTTGTATTAACGTTTCAATCTATAACTGTTGAATTAACGCAACTCTTGAAATTATAGCAAAAGTTTCCAATTATTTTTGAACTGTGGCAGAATGTAATGTAATAAGTTGTTTTAATTTAAAAAACGATTATTTTGCTGTGGCTATGAAAACTGGCATCGCTACGAAAACCTCCGATCGATAAAACTGGTTTCCAAATCTCCGGTAAAAGAAAACTAGAATCTCGGTTAATATTAAAAGGATTTTTAATTATTTTAATTTTTCGTTGATAGTAATTAGAATCATTAGCCAAAATTTTAGTGCTTTCAAACAAAAATTAATGACCGGTTTCTAGCACGTGTTCCATCACCGCTGACTTAGAAGATTGTTTAAGACGACTATATCTTTGATGCTCCTTCATACAAATTCTTGAGCTTTTACCTGTTTCTCCTATGTATGCACAACCACAAGAGCAAGGAATGCTATGAACGCCGTCAGATTGAAAAGGAATAACGTCCTTCACCGGATTTGAGCGTAGAAGAACTATGTTGCCAAATGACAAAGATGTCATCAACGTATTTGTAGCAATACTTTTTTAGATAAAATGTGGATAAAGCGTTTTTATCAAATTTTTACATAAATATATTAGCAACATGTAACGTGTAAATTTCTACTGCGAGTCAAAATCCGCCTGAGGTTTAGGCAACTAACCGTAACATCGGTGTCCTCGAACCGTAGTTCGAAATCACGCCTACGGAGGCGCGAAAGTTGTTAGTCGTCGACGAATTATATTCATTTTTATGCTGTTTGTGGTTCGATTTACAACAGGGGAACATCGGAGAGGTGAGGTAAATTGAATTTCTTTTCATCTGGTAACATCTTCTACACCGACGTTTATTTTAGCCTTTTGGAAATAAATCCGATTGAACCTCCGGTGCAAATAAAATCGGCACTATGTCTTGTAGACGGCCAGACACATAAAGTGGGTTAGTATTCTTACACGTGTTAGTAATGGAGGGCAACCAACTAATCTTCACAATTTTTAGCTTCTTTCTTTGGGTCTTTTTCTGTCCTTGTTACGTTGCGGGTGATATTAAAGTGGATGCTGGATACTCGATCTTCGCTTTGGACGTCTTCGTCTGTTGTTCTGAGGTAGATCTACGTGTGCTTTTATCTGTAATCTAAGGAAATGGTGAACGCGCTAAACCAGTTCGGATGTTCGGGAAAGTAAGGAAAACTACTACGATATTCGAGGTATTTATGACACCTTTATATTGGAGTCGCGGGAGTCTCGCTGTCGACCTTATTTCGACCGGACGCTGTAGCCTTCGTTTAGCAGCGGCCGCGCTGCGTGCATGAGGAAACAAAGATCGTGTTCGTGTCGCCATTTTATCACCTATTTCAACTAAGATCGATCCTCGTATAAATATATATAAATGATTGCGGAAGTGGGAGACGACGTCGAGTATAATTATTTTCTTATTTAAGTTAATATCACCTAACGTAAAATTTTATTGTAATTCATAACCTTCTTATATACAATAATTCTCTCAAATGTTAAAATCACCTAACGTCAAACTTTATAATAGTTCATAATTATTTTATACAATAATTCTTTCAATATTTTTAACTGTGTAATGGTCAAGTCATTACAATTATTTATAATAACTTCTCAATCACTTACAGTAATTATTAAATTTTATCAAAGGTAGAATTTTGGGAGTTACCCGTATCTCTATATTTAGATTGATGATTATTATTTACCGGTCTTATGACGCTTGATCAAGTTGTCCCCCAGACTGTACGATTAATTAGCGGGAACGCGTTTAATTAGTAAATCATCGCTACCGTAGCCGCGGTAATTATTAGCTACGTAAACGATCTTAGCTTGTGTGGCTTCCAAACTCTATTTATTGTTACTTATTATGTGTACTTGTAATTGATATTTGTGCTTAATAATTTTTCTCTGTGGGGTTATATAAATAATTGTCAGGAGTTACCAGTGGCGTAACCGTCGCAGTTGTGTTGCTTCCGTTGGAAGGAGATAGTGAATCATTTTTTTAATAAATGATTATTGTGAATACTACATATGTTTTCTTTTGGGGAGACTTCGGGTCTAGGCTTTCCTTTTCTCTTCCCTAGACCATAATTTCTGCGGATAACAGTTCGAGAGAAGGTGGCGCACTTGGGCATTCAGCTTACCGGAACTAATTAAGTATCTTAGGATTTTCTTTAACCCGACGACCACCTGCGGCGAGGCTAGCCAAAAAGGTAAGCGATAACATCTGGTTGATTACTTTGAAGTGATACTGTTCTTCATTCCTTGTTTCTTTCTCCACCTTTCCCCATTAGATCACAATAAATATTGTAACAAATATTTCTGGCGCCCAACGTGGGGCTTTCGACGATTTTCTTCTTGAACGGGTTCTGACGGTGAATAAGTGCTACTGTTTACTTGATCAAATTTCTTATTAATTACTACCTCCTGCTTGTTATTATTTTTTCTAGTAGTATAGAAGCTCAAGTTATACTTTTCTAAAGTTTTGCTCATTGGTTGCTTGCTTATATTTTTCTACCTAGTGGGTGAAATCTTTTTTTTTTTCTTTTTTGCTAGAGTTTCGAATACTATTACGTGGGTTCGCGTTTCGTGGACTACTACAATTAATTTTAGTTTTGGGATTTTGTGTTTAGCTATAGGTTTTGCTTAAGGGAGCCGCTTGTGTTGTCAATTTTAATTATAATCTTACCGATTACTCATAGGATTATTTGGTGTTAAAATCTTAGTGTGTTATCTCGTGTGAACCATGTATTCTTTAGAAGACGAACTTCAATTTCTTACTTCATCGGATTCTGAAGCGGAAACAAACTTGGCCGATTGGGATGTAAACTTCTCAGGTGAAGATCCTTTTGAACTGATGAACTTTTTAACTAGAGTCGACGAATTGTGTATGTCTCGCGGTGTTTCGCACCACCAGCTTTTTCTTTCAGCTTCTGAGGTACTGTCAGGTAAAGCTCTTTTTGTATTTAGAGCCCGACGCTATTCTTTGCGTTCTTGGAAGGATGTTGCTACTCTTTTGAAAACTGAATTTCTACCGTTGGACTATGATGAACGTCTACTACATACTATTCAGAACTGTAGGATGCAACCTAACGAATCGATTGGAATGTATGTTGCTACTATCCGGCATCTTTTCATGCAATTGCTAGAACCAGTCTCGGAGAAGACACAACTGAAGATCATACGTCGCAATCTGACTTTATTTTATCAGTCTCACTTCGCACTCATCGATATTACATCTTTTTCACAATTGATATCCTTAGGCAAACGTTTGGAATCTAATCTTAGCTCAAATAATTCTTTTAACTTTTCGACATTTAAAGAAAATGATCGACTTCTAGAACCACCTTTGGGTTATACGAACAAAACTGCTGCCTCTATATCTTCGACTAAGGCTGTCGCTGGTTCTCTTCCAACTTCGTCGGTTCCTTCTTTTGCTACTACTTGTGTTCACTGTGGTCCTAAAGCTGAGAAAGCTTTACGACATGTTCGTTCTTTAGCTTCGCTTCCACCAAATTTTTCTTCGGTTGCTAGGTTTATTCGTCCCACTACCGATCCTTGGTATCTAGGTCTAATTGCTAAAGCTTCTACTTTTCCGCGACGTTACTCTCGTTGGTGTATTGTGGAAAATCTGTTATGTAAACGTGTACGTATCTCTCGATCTGATCCTTGTGTATGGAAATTAGTTGTTCCATCAGATCAACGCAAACAGCTAATCTCTGATCACCATCTTCCATCTAAGGGTGACCATCGTAGTGTTAAAAGTACGTTGGACGGTCTTCGTTCGCACTTCTACTGGCCGCATATGAGGTCTAAGGTTGCCGAATACATACGGTCTTGCTGTTGTAGCTCGCGACAAAACAATACTATGGGATCACACTCTCGCTTATTGCCAAGTACTATGAAGCGTTCTAACAATAGGGTTGCTAATAGGTTTTCTACCCATCGACATGAAGATACTACACCTGCTCAAGAGGTAAAAGCTGCATCTTTCTCTTTTCCATCGAGTTCTTTGGTTTCTTCTGCTGATGCATCGACGTTTCTTCCTCTTGATCGTTCGCTTTTCTTTCATCGGCGTCGCAAGCGTCGTAAATTCTAACAACGCTTGTTGACTCTGGATTGTTGACTTTAGCTATTAGTTAGGCTTAGGTATTTGGACTTTTGATTGTACTCTTTTAATTATCTTGTTTGGTATTTTGGTTATAGTAACTCGGATGCTATCCATTTGCCTTCTTCCAATTTGCTGCCACTGATTTGCTGTTCTTTGGATTAAGTTGCTTCACAATTTTCTTTTGGTTTTCTTTCTTTACCATCTTATTTCGGGACAGACTACCCTTCCGTATTGTATATAGTTGTACCCGCTTCGTCGGCATTTTTTTGGATTGGTATGTCACTTATAGGATTCTCTGCTTTACTGTTAGATTTTTGATTTTTTTTGGGATTTCCTATTCCGCTTGTCGGCATAAAAGTCTGGAAATAAACTTTTCATTTTGGGGACAGCATTTGGGACACATTCGGTTATGACTAACTACGATATCTTTTCTCCTCTTTTCTCCTCTCTTTTATTGGGCGGTTGGTTGGGCAATGAAGGGCTGGTCACTCCCTTTCGTTTCTTCTACGGAGAGAAGAACGAATCAGACACTTATATCTTGTCTTAGCTTTCTCCGTCTATTTCTTTTCTTCCTTTCTTGTTTTTCTCACTTCTTATTTTTTTCTTCTTCTTGATTTGTTGATCACCTACATGCCACATCTCTTTCTTTCTTCTTCTTCCTCCTAAAGGTTTAACCTTTGGGCGGTTGGTTGGGCACCGTAGGGTGGTCTCTCTTTTCATTCTTTTACGGGGTGAAGAATGAATCAGGCATTAAGATCAAGCCTTATCTTTCTCCGTCTTTCTCTATCTCTTATCTATCTCCGTCTGTCTTTTTTCTTCCTTTCTTGTATTTCTTACTTCTCATTTTTTTCTTCTTGATTACTTATCACCTACCTGCCATATCTTCCTTCTTTCTTCTTTCTCCTAAAGGTTCGCCTTTCGGGTTTGGTTGGCAGTAGGCTGGTTCCGTACAACAACATCGTGTACTCTCTTTTCTCCTTCTGTCTTTCTGTCCTTCTTTCTTACTTTCTTTTCTCTTGGGTTGCTTGGACACTTGCTTCTTTTCTTTTGCTAATTTTTTCTCTTGAGTGTTCACTGCAACTATGCTTCTTCTTTCTTTCTAAATTTCTTCTTTCTGCTGTTGAATTGGGTTTAGTGGGTTATTTAGTTGTTGAGTAGGTCTGAAACTTGAGGCAGACTATCACTCCGCTTTTCTGTACTATAGGTACGCCCGCTTGGTCGGTTTCTCTGGATGTGTGTAGTCATTCTTAGGGTATCTTTTCTGCCACTTATGCTTTGGTTTTTCTGGGAGTACTCTATTCCGTTAATCGGTTTCTACGTCTCATTGTGACAGTCTAGCGCAACAATTGATAATCTACTAGTGTTCGATTAGCAACAGATAATCGTGACTTCTTATTTCTACTTCTTTCTTTCCTTCTCTTAGGATTACTAATACTGGGCTTTTGTCCTTGGGGTTGCTTAGGGGGGTTCTTCTTTTTTTTCTTTTAAAGATTACTTTCTTTGGAATTTTCTTCCAAGGTTTTGCTAATGATTGGGGTTGGGATTTCATTGACTTTAGGGCTTTTGGGGTCCTTGACGCTAGTCTAAACTTCCGTCTTTTTCTCCTCTTCTTTTTTTCTCTTAGTTGTCTTGGATCGTCGCTCCGTACTTGGAATAACGTCTCGTTCTTTATTCGTACCCGGAATCACTATTTGGTGGCTTTAACGAGCACGTTAGTTTCGTGATATTGGCCTTCTAAGTTTTTTGGAGTTTGGTTGCTCAGGCAGTATCATTTTGCTGTATGCGTCTCTAGTCCAAGTTAGGTTTGATTGATCTTAGGGAACTTCGAAAGGTTCTGTTCCTTCATCTATCGGGTTGGGTTTCTGTGGTTTTTGGTTCCTGGGTTGGGTTATGGTTTTCAATGTGCGTTTAGTTGGTAACGAACTTCATGGCAAGTTCCACTCTAAGTTCTTTACGGCTGCGTTCGGATTTGATTTCGACCGTGGGTCTCACTTCTTGCTAGGGGAATTTGTAACGTGTAAATTTCTACTGCGAGTCAAAATCCGCCTGAGGTTTAGGCAACTAACCGTAACATCGGTGTCCTCGAACCGTAGTTCGAAATCACGCCTACGGAGGCGCGAAAGTTGTTAGTCGTCGACGAATTATATTCATTTTTATGCTGTTTGTGGTTCGATTTACAACAGGGGAACATCGGAGAGGTGAGGTAAATTGAATTTCTTTTCATCTGGTAACATCTTCTACACCGACGTTTATTTTAGCCTTTTGGAAATAAATCCGATTGAACCTCCGGTGCAAATAAAATCGGCACTATGTCTTGTAGACGGCCAGACACATAAAGTGGGTTAGTATTCTTACACGTGTTAGTAATGGAGGGCAACCAACTAATCTTCACAATTTTTAGCTTCTTTCTTTGGGTCTTTTTCTGTCCTTGTTACGTTGCGGGTGATATTAAAGTGGATGCTGGATACTCGATCTTCGCTTTGGACGTCTTCGTCTGTTGTTCTGAGGTAGATCTACGTGTGCTTTTATCTGTAATCTAAGGAAATGGTGAACGCGCTAAACCAGTTCGGATGTTCGGGAAAGTAAGGAAAACTACTACGATATTCGAGGTATTTATGACACCTTTATATTGGAGTCGCGGGAGTCTCGCTGTCGACCTTATTTCGACCGGACGCTGTAGCCTTCGTTTAGCAGCCGGCGCGCTGCGTGCATGAGGAAACAAAGATCGTGTTCGTGTCGCCATTTTATCACCTATTTCAACTAAGATCGATCCTCGTATAAATATATATAAATGATTGCGGAAGTGGGAGACGACGTCGAGTATAATTATTTTCTTATTTAAGTTAATATCACCTAACGTAAAATTTTATTGTAATTCATAACCTTCTTATATACAATAATTCTCTCAAATGTTAAAATCACCTAACGTCAAACTTTATAATAGTTCATAATTATTTTATACAATAATTCTTTCAATATTTTTAACTGTGTAATGGTCAAGTCATTACAATTATTTATAATAACTTCTCAATCACTTACAGTAATTATTAAATTTTATCAAAGGTAGAATTTTGGGAGTTACCCGTATCTCTATATTTAGATTGATGATTATTATTTACCGGTCTTATGACGCTTGATCAAGTTGTCCCCCAGACTGTACGATTAATTAGCGGGAACGCGTTTAATTAGTAAATCATCGCTACCGTAGCCGCGGTAATTATTAGCTACGTAAACGATCTTAGCTTGTGTGGCTTCCAAACTCTATTTATTGTTACTTATTATGTGTACTTGTAATTGATATTTGTGCTTAATAATTTTTCTCTGTGGGGTTATATAAATAATTGTCAGGAGTTACCAGTGGCGTAACCGTCGCAGTTGTGTTGCTTCCGTTGGAAGGAGATAGTGAATCATTTTTTTAATAAATGATTATTGTGAATACTACATATGTTTTCTTTTGGGGAGACTTCGGGTCTAGGCTTTCCTTTTCTCTTCCCTAGACCATAATTTCTGCGGATAACAGTTCGAGAGAAGGTGGCGCACTTGGGCATTCAGCTTACCGGAACTAATTAAGTATCTTAGGATTTTCTTTAACCCGACGACCACCTGCGGCGAGGCTAGCCAAAAAGGTAAGCGATAACATCTGGTTGATTACTTTGAAGTGATACTGTTCTTCATTCCTTGTTTCTTTCTCCACCTTTCCCCATTAGATCACAATAAATATTGTAACAAACAACCGGTGAAAGCGTAAAACCCATGGCGGTTCTTGATGTTTGTAAATAAAACTTTTCTCAAAAAGTAAAATATGTAGACGTCAAACATTTTTCGATAATAAGACGCTGAAAATATTGTTCTCGCTGAATAAAGATCTAATAATGTCAATTGAATCAGGTACAGGCACGTTAGTAAACAAAGAGTCGATATCAAAACTAACCAGAATGTCAATCGGTTGCAAACGAAAATTATGTAACTTCTGAACAAAATCTCCAGAACTATGTATAAATGACTCAGTTTTCTCTGCTAAAGGTTTTTATAAACTTCCAAGATATTTAGAGATATTATAAATAGGTGAATTGATAACACTGACAATAAATAAATGTTTTTATCAGTTTCATTAATGTTTGACGACTTTTTAAAAAAATTGGAAACTGCTCTTTTAATAGATAAAGAATGATTTTAAAAAATTACTGTATACGACCCGTTTGAGAGAAGATTGTAGATTTTGTTATTATAATTTAATTGATTTATAACAGTGACGTTCTTTTTGTTTTCTTTAAAAATGACTGCAGATTTATCCAGTTTAAGATATTTTAATGCAAAAAATTCCGATTTTGGAATGTTACTTTGGGGAATTCTTAACTTACAAAAAAATTTTGTAGTTTTCAAGGGGATTTCTTCTGCAAGAACATATAGACCTGCTTGGATAAAAGCTTCTTCAGCTAATAGAATTTAGTCTCGGACCATGATTACTTTATCTTCACGACCGTTTTTCTTTACAGACACAGCTGTTTTGGCAAAACATTTTAACTTTGTATTTGCTCCAAAACAACTTCTTATTGAAGACAAAAAAAATTTAGTAAAATACGTATCAGAAAACTTACGCCCGGATTTTTTAAGAGTAAATATGATTTTTAATCTGATAATGACTTCATTCATTATCCACTATTAAATATGACGGAACAATAACAGTTTCGACTATAATATTGAATTTTCAAAAAGTAAAAAAAAAATCTCTTAGACCTCATCAGGTTTACAATCTTTGTTGATTCATGGTGATTACGCTGTTTTTAATTTTTTTCACCTGCAGGTCTTTGGTAATAGTTGAACATACTGTAGAGATCAAGAATTTGGAAACCATTTGAGCACAGTTTCTAATTTCACCGTTGATGTAGACGGAAAGTCTTTCCTTAAGAAATTATTGCTTTAAAAAAAAATTATTTTTATTAGTATTCTCTAAATTTTCTTCATGGTTTCGTTTGTTAATTGAATTTTTCTATCCGGATTTTTTTTCTTCTTTAGACATCTGTATGTAAATTGAAATTAATTTGTTTCATATTTTATTAATTGTAAAAATCGAAAAAATTAAATTAAAAAATGGTTTAGAATGTTCTTGAGGTCGTTGTACAACTGGTGTGGTCAGTCACACGACTTTCCTATAAGGAATGATGAAGGAATATCTGCATATCTTTTTAAGGTTATGTTGTCATAAAACCATTTTTAAGTGATATGTACACGTTTGTATTGATTTTCTAGCATATTTGTGCGCCTTGATGTTACTTACACCTTTAGTAAATCAGTAAAAAAAATTGTCGCAGGCAGGATTCGAAAGTATATTACATTTGTGAATTCATTTTAAATTACAAATTAAATATTTGATAAACTGTTAATTTATTTAAATAAATTGTTGGCAAGAATTATCTCTATAAGAAACTGTAAAAATAATTAGAATAATTTACATACGTACAAAATTATATAAGAAAAACTGTTAAAAATGGCGGATACACTTACTTCCGGTTTCTTTATTAAACTCATTTTGTGACAAAGCAGAGAGAATATAAAAACCCAGCTCTACACCAAATTTCAAGTTACTAGGACTTTTGGTTCGAGAGTTATCGTAAGTACATTCAAAGATAATTTAAACAAGATGCAGCACTCCGTATACAAACAAGTCAAATATCTAATAAACTGTTAATGTTAGAACATTTTTTTATTGGAATAAATTATTAGGAAGAATTAATTCTATAAGAAACTGTAAAAATAATTTACATACGTACAAAATTATATAAGAAAAACTGTTAAAAAGTAAAAGTAAAAAAGGCAAGATACAAAAGGAATAATTGTAAATTTGTTGAAACAAAATAGTTGAAACGCATCACGCCAAATGACATAATGCTTCAGTAAAATGAAAAAAAATGGTGTTTGTTGTTTTTAGTTACATTATGAATTATGCAGTTTTGGACTAAGTTAGAGATTAACGATTGACTGAATTGATTTTAACATTTTAAATTATACAAAATTGTTACGTTATTTTTTATAATTGCTACTTTGAAATGCTTACAATTTAAACGTAATTTTTTGATCATTTTTAGTACAATTTAAAAAAAAATTACTATACATATCACAATGGAAAGCGATATTAAATCACTACCCCAAAAACAAAATTTTATGGGAAATAATAAAAACATCAACCAAAAAAAAAAGTTTGATTTGACTACTGAAGAGATTCTAAAACAATATTCTAGAAAACCACAAAAAAATCTCATCTTACTTGTCAATCTTTTTATTGCCTTGTTACGTGCAAAATTTTCGTAACGTAATACCGTGTATATCGAATTAAAATTAGATTCCGGTTTTGACGCCCTCTGCCGATCTTTCTGGTTACTGACATGTTGCGGAATTCATTTTGAAGCTGTCAACTGCTTAGGACAGTTTGTGTCGTGAATTGACCTAATCCAAATATTTTAAGTACATCCACTGTGATGGACAGGAAATTATAAGTTAATTACATATTTAACGTAATTTATTCGGCACAGGGTAAAATATTTGCATCCGGTTTGTTAGGATTCTTTTGTAATTTCTTTATTAATTTGATAGCCGTTTCGCAACGCTTTGGCCACATGTTTCGATTTAACTAATGAATTACAAGGAGAAATGAACTTCGAAAAATAATTGAAGGCCTATTAATTATCAGCACCGAAAAGGAATGTCATTTCTTCGACATCAGTCGATTACGATACTCACCTTTTAATTGTTAGAAGAAACAGCATTTGATATATATCGGGTTCTTATACTTAATGTCATATATTAATAATTTTGTAGACTTCGACTTTCGTGAGTCATTGCGTTGACACGACTTGCATTCATATTATTTTAGGCTACTCACCGGGGAAAACGTTTTTTTCGCTCAAGTAGGTACTGGATTGTGGGTAAGTTTATTTAATTATTTTGTCGCTGTCAAAAAAGTCACTCACGGAACTTTCGTTTATGTTAATTTCCGTAATTACGATTATTGTTGCAATACCATTAAGGTAATTTCATTAATCATTTTGTTTGTATCGCATGCTGTGTACAAACGATATTTATTACGAAATTTTATTCGCTATTCACTTCGACTCAACTCATGTATTGTGTGTTGCCGATACTTCTGGCATTTATGGATTGAGAATTAGATCTTGTTAATATTCTACGTTACTCAATTAAAGTTTTTATACCTGTTAATCTTTCTTTTATGGTAACATACTTTTCTCTTTTATTGTGGTTATTCGAACATCAGAGTAACAAGGATTACGAACCTAAAAGTTCGTTACAAGTTTGGACCGTCTGTCTTGATCGAGGCAGAAATGTTAATTATAAATGATCTGGCGCCCTTAATTATTATTCACTTGAACCTTCCTTATCTCCGACTGTGTGAGTTGGCCGTGCAAGGTTCGTACGACCTAAAGCTTGTAACAGCCTGTAATTTTCAAATTAATTGAAAAAATAGGCGTTAAAACGCTGAAAACAATTATAGAAGATAAGAACTAACAAACATAATCAAAAAGTTGTATGAGAGAAGAAGATTGTTTTTCTTGATGTTGCATAAACTTTTGATATCTAGTATTTCGAATGGAATTTTAAAAATGAATCGCAAAATTACTTACTTTGAATTAAAAGGCATCAAATCGTCATTTGTAGCATATAGAAGTAACACAACTTTGCACCACTAACTTAAACGTAAATAGATTTAGTAGGCAACCGTACTTTTTTACTAAATACAAGTTGTAACAATTTAAAATTTCAATTTTGTGCAATTCAAGCTAGCTTGTATGCAACCTTTCACTTGCTGTCGTATTTGTGGTCAAAATTTAACTCTGCTGATAAACTTTTTGTTGCAAGAGGATGAGCGGATAGTTTTACGGTTTATGTAATGAGCTACCGTTGGCTTGCGTGCGAATAATTAGTAGTGGGAAGCTCGCCGGATTTCTATCTTGAGTAAATTACTACCGAGGGCAACTATCTTCAACTGAATTAAGGTATTTATGTATGTCGCCTTACTTTAATCACCGATTTTTAGAGTTGTGACAGCGCGATCAAAAACTGCGTAGGTCAATCTGGAAGAGGGAACCCGCTGACAGTAAAATGTTTCACGATATATTTTTTTTTCACGGTAAATGCACCAGTTCTGTCATTTTGAATTAACAAATACTAAGTGCGTTAAAGATAACAAACCTTTTATTAATGTATTAAAATTGATAAGTTTAATTTGGTTCCACTTAGCACCACTCTACTTTGGTTACTGGTATCTCAATTTCCAATACCGAGCTATCCAAGACAAGTAAGTCAAAGATCTAATTTTTATGAATTTGTTGTTTATAGATAGTTCTTGAAATTACTAACATTGACAATGGTCATGTCGCTACTGGTTGTAGATAATACTTTAGTAATAGCATTAAAATTTTGTTTTTGATTTATATGGAAAAAAATATGTTAAAATTAACTTTTTTGACAATAACAGAGTTGATGATTTAGTCGGACCTCCCCCTTTTTGCAACAAATAGTAACTAAAAATATAAACGATTTGTGATCAGATTTACTAGAATTAATATTATACCTATCAGCTCTAAGATTCATTTGATTTTAGTTAAATTTTCATAATTTGTTTCACTTTTACGATTACTTCTTTACTAAAAAGTCGATACGATATATAATTCACTAAAAATTGCAAAAATTAAAAGGCGTAGTTTGTAAACCAAACTTGTAATTTAATAACATATCAACATCTTGCCAAGAACTTAGAGAACGTCGTTTTGCTATTAGAAAAAGATTCTACAATAAAACTTTAAAATTTGAATAAAAAAACGGTAGTTTCTTACATTCAGAACACTTTTTACCTCAACAAGAGATACAATAAACGTTTATTACTACAGTAAGATAAGTTAGTTGAAAAAATACAAGAGAAAAATTAAGGAGTTGTCAGGTTTAAGTTGAATAGATTTGTTGATGAGATGTCGCTACATTTGAAAATTAATGAAACAAGATGCGACAATAAAGAGAAAAAGATAGAGCTTTGCATACGTATTTACATGTCAAAACGTATTTCTTTAATAAAGTTTTATGCGTTTACATACTCAACTTCACATCTTTCTTTCTTCGATGCTAAAGGGCCGACGAGTGCCGTTATGTGTTGTAATACAACCATTGCGATCGTAATTACGATTTCTGATTGAGACAATTTGTTTAATTTTCTGCTGTTTGATTTGGAATAATTACTGCGTAGGATCGTTATCTACAGGATTTCTTTGGAGGCAGCTCATGGAAATTTACAATGCTAGTTTTTTAAGTTAAGTAAACGTAACGTCAATTATCAGATTGTATAAGTAAACTAATGTATTGTTGTAATTTCGGTTATGTTCTAACCTACATTAAGTGTGAAGTGTGGTACTGTTTTACTTTTGTGTTTTAGCTAATTTCTTTTTTCATGACTAAGGACTAGGACTTGGGCAGAGCTCTGGACAAGTCGATCGATCTACCGGTATATGTAAACCATTGTTACATGTGGCTCGAGTAAGGTTGTATCCTACTTTTTTACATTTTATGTAGCGTTATTTGCTTTAAAAATTCATTTTTGGTCATGCGGTTTTGACTAGGCCAAGTTTGCTTAGACCTCTTGATTGAGAGCACGTTTACTTAATCGTTGGGAAATTTTTCCCTCTTATTTAATTTGTTTTGATTACTCTACGAGTAATTACTGAAAATTTGTTTCTACGATTATTGCACCGAGGGAAATTACTCCCTAACGGTAGAAATTACTAACTTTCTTTAGGAAACACAAAAAGGCATAAATCTTATAAAACCAAGGTGTACAACGCTAGTACTGCCATTGTATTTTACATTATATATTTAAAACGACTTGTAGTGAAAGCAGTAAAAACTATCTTTTTAATAGACGCCATGTTTCAAAATGTCTGGAGTTCTCTTTTTAGTACATGTTTTTAAAAGAAAACAACCAGTTGTTTCTTAAAATCCATTAATATTTTTTACTATTCGATAAAATTAGAAACAAATGCAGTTTAATTAATTGAATTAATCATACCTTTGGTGAGACATTAGTATAAACATCATTTAGTAAAACTATTTTAAATTAATTAAGGTTAAAGTTAATCTTATTTCAGTGCGAAATGTATCTTGCGGAAAGTACTAAAAACACTTATATTAAGGTCTCATCACAAGGAAAATCCACACTTTTTTTGTTTGTCTTGGTCGCCATTCTGTAATTTTGCGTTTCCATCTATCTTCAGTTTGTTATCTTTGCTATTGGCGAATGTCTTGGTCAAGCTTATAGTTTCAAGTCCGTAGGTATTGACTGGTAGAACACATGTATCATATAGTTATAAGCGGCTTTCGGCTTAGACCGCGTCGTAGTTAAACACCCAGACTTAGGATTGGTCCTAGTCTCTCCTTGAGAGCCGAAACAAAAAGTAGAACTTGGAACGTTTCAGAAAGACATTACAGCTTGCATCTTCAGAGTGGTAAATGTCACTAAAAGAAAAAGTGTAAGTGACGATATTTATACCAATAGCGATTAGCGTGATTAAAGGAACTTATCTTTCCGTTAAAGCTTGACTGACTTCTTTATTACTTGGAGTAAGTGTTTGTGTTCTTTCCAATAATGTTGATCTTTGTCTTAGATGATATAATACTGGTAGCCAAGTTTTTCTCAGTCTTAAACCGTCTTCTCGGTTTATATTATATGAATGTTTTTCTATTTCCACAGTTTTGCGGATTAGTCTGGGAAAGTAGAAAAGAGTTCTAGCCAACACTATAGCTATACGTGTGTCAGATAACGAAAATCTACAAAAAGAAAAGAAAACATTGTTGGAATCTCTACTACAAAATGAATACGGGTTCAAAAAGATCGAAAACGCATGGAAAAGAGCAATAAATCCAAAAGTGAAACAAGACTTATCAACTCCTACTAGCACCGCTTATTTACCATACTGTATGGGTTTGACAGACAAAATAAACAGGGTGCTAAAGAAACATAATATCAAAACTGTCTTTACGACTAAGAATACCCTAAACACCTGGTTTACATCTGCTAAAAACAAACAAGGGGCTCTAAAACATGCCGGAGTTTACAAAAACACCTTGTTTCTGTGGATCAAGTGATACAGGACAGAGTAAAAGAATATATGGCTGACTGCAAACACCGCATAGTTACTAAATTAGCAGTGGCAGAACACGTGTGGAACCAAGGACACACGCTGAACCTTGACCAAACAAAAGTGTTGGCTAGAACTCGTTTCTACTTTCCTAGACTAATCCGCAAAGCTGTGAATATAAAAAAAAACATCCATGTAATATAAACCGAGAAGACGGTTTAAGATTTAGCAAATCTTGACTACCAGTATTATATCTTCTAAGACAAAGATCAACCTTCTTGGAAAGGACATAAACACTTACTCCGAGTAATAACGAAGTCAGTCAAGCGTTAACAAAAAGGTCCGTTAATCACTCTAATTGTTATTGGTATAAATATCGTCACTTACACTTTTTCCTTCAGTGATATTTACCATTCTGAAGATGCAATCTGCAATGTCTTGCAAAACGTCAGTTTGTTTGAGTTCACGAACGACAATACGACAAAAGCCAAGTTCTACTTCTTGTTTTGGCTGTCAAGGAGAGAATAAGACCAAGCCCAAGTCTGGGTGTTTAACTACGACGCGATCTAAGCGGAAAGTCGCTTATAATCATAAACATAACAACCGCGAAAGCTTAAGGTTTTATATGTATTATATAGTTTAGTTCTTAAACTTCTGAGTATTTCTTAATTTTTAAGTATGTGCTAGTTTTCCGAAAGCTGCCCAGGCAAGTCTAATTCATCTGGTAATTTTCGCATGGTGGTTTTCTTTCCTTTTCCAAGTTTGATCACGTGACCTAGGTATATTCGTCTACATACTCAATGTAGTTGTTGTCTATGTATGTATTAGCATCATCAAGGCTTAATATTTTTGTCTTGCTGTAGTCCATTTTTAGATCTATGTTTGCAGACGCTTGGTTTATTTGTTGTAACATTTCATTTAATTTAAAGCCAACGCGAGCAACTTAGAGGAGATAGTATCTCTTTGACGCACTCCTCTTTGTAATGGTATTTTGTCTGTCATCATGGATTCGTCAATTTTAAATTGACAAACGACATGAAACTTGTACACAATAAATAATAATAATAATAAATAATAAAAATAATAAAGTTAAGGACTACTCCACTCTAAACTTTTAGTGCAAGTTTCTACGTTGTTTGTACCTAAAATGATATTAGTTGTTATGTAAAAAGAAGTGTTAGCTTACTCACAATATATTTCAGTGGCCTGAAGAAGTGCACGAAACGTCGCCATAATAAAATCTTGAGTGGTTTAATTGTCCCTCCTAGAGAAGAACTTCCTATAATCTAAGTCATTAATTCAATATTAAAGGAGGACGTAACTACAGTACTTTTGCATATTACTTGTGTCTACGTATAAAACTGACAGAATATCAAAATCTACAATTTTTAGCTATTAGACAAATATTTTAGAAAAACGTGAATTCAAGAACGCGGAGAATCAAAAAGACAAATTTACCAAACTGATCAATCCAGATTAGCAGCAATATATTTCTAAAATAGTTCCACTTCAGTGCTTTCTTTTTCTGGTATGACAACACAAATGTTTTTAACATAGATATGTAATTTAGTGTTATCCAGCCTATAAATAAAAAGTTTCTAATAAACGAAAACATCCAATGATACCGTTTTTACTGTTATGTACAACGCACTAAGTTATCTTTTAGGTTTAAAAGAACAAGTGATAATAATACTATATTTTTTACTTTTGTTTCTATTATCAAAAAATCCTAAAAGCATATCCGAGTAACATTATTAGAAATCATTTTTAATTTGCATATGACTTAGAACTTACTTAATAAACAAAAAATTGAAGAGAGGGTATCAAACTACCTGAACAAACAGTGAAAGACGATGTTAAGCGCAAATATACGCAGGTTGAAATTTGTGTTATTGCTTACTTATAGATGCCATTGTTTTTTATTGTGTTATTTATTTTCAGCAATTTATTTATTACAAATTAAAATTATGTTCACAATTTAAACATTTCGATAAAGTTACCACACTTAATTTGAATCAGTTCACGTTATCGAACGTGTACTGTACTATTATCTTCAAGCATAATTATTGTAGTTTACTTGAATAAAATAATTAATACTTATATACTTGTAATCATACTTGCAAACTGATTACTTAAAAAATTGCATTAATTTATTAGATTTTTTGTACAAAAAATTGGCATTAAGTTATGTCAATAAAATATTAAAAACAAAACTGGCAATTTTGGAAAAACTCTTAATCTATTCGAGTATTAAAGACAACTTATAAGAAATGTTAAGTATGTACGAGTTCATTAGCAGAAGCCATGTCAGCGTTTACCATTTTTGTAAATATTTTAATAGCCGTTTAAATTTAAAGCATTCTTATTCTGGCAACCTACACAACTGCAATTTTAATACTGCTTTCGTAGCTTTTTGTTTGTTTTTTAGTTAATATTTGATTTCTATCTATAATTTTAAATAATGTTTTGTAAATTTTATTCATGGAAACTTTTTTATTATTAATTTTTTACGTTCTTTGTCTTGTAGTGTATAGTTTATTAATATACATTTGGCTGTTATAAAATACACGTTTTTTTAAAGAAAAAATTATTTTGTTATTCCAAAAATGGCACAACATAGTTGTTTATTAAAACAAGGCAACGAAGATATTAAATATTTTATGATCCGTTAACTATCATATACAGTTACGTAGACATAAACGTAATTTAATGCATTTCATACTTTACAAAAATGTAAACAAATGCATAATAATAAACTATTAAGAAAGTAAATTATATTAGACCGTTTACAAAAATAAAATAACCATAAACTTTTGAATAAGCACCGACAGTTAAATAGAAAAAAAAATTAATGCCTACCAAATGCATTAATAACAAAAAGTGTTATTAAAGTTACAGCAATGGCTATAATAAATATAACTTTAGAAATGTTAATTTTTTTTAATTACACAGATATTATCGACATAACTTTTTCTTAATTACCGTGTAGAATAGAAATCGTAAATAAAGAGTTTCGAACTATTTATAAATTTTAATATTCAAAAAATACCACTATTATTTATTAACTGTAAATTTTCAAAATATTTTTGTATTTAACTTGTTACTGGTTTTTTTTGTTAACAAAATTATGGCACAATGTTGAGAAGGTGAATTGTTGATTCTATCAGTAAATACTTATGTTGGGTTTATGTAGGCACAGCATGCAGTAGTAGAATAATAAATAGGAAGATTTGTTGCAAAATTCTATCTATAATAACAATAATACACGTATAATTATGCTTTTGAAAACAACAGATATGCAGACCTCGTCTTAATCTTCATTTCAACCCCGCGACCTTTTGAATTTTGTTTAATTCCCACACAAATACATCAGTGCATACCAAAACTACAAGATATAAATCCTTCTAAAACGCCTCTTTAGCATTATTACTACAAGTGTACACTAATAGAATATTGCTCTATCTATTTACAGAATACTATTGTGTACATTTAATGAGAACGGTATTGTACCTAAATTTTTTTCAAGTTCGTATTACATATCCGCGTATGATAAATGTTCTTAGATGTAGATTTAAATTTTGATAATGTGGGTGTTTTATAAGCTGCACGTTTCTTGTAAAACTACCTACTCTCAACATAAAACGTATAAAATATTCTTTATCAAATAAGAATAATTATTTATGCTTCTTTTCTTAGCGTTGGCTTAAAAAGCACAAAGAGTATACAATTTATAGCCAGTTCACTTTTGGACACAATACGGAAATTGTAAATAAAAAAAAAGTGTATAATAGCTTGTACAAATTATATTAATAATATATATTGAAAAGACGATAAATAAAGCTTTCATTTTACAACATGATGAAAACAGAAAACAATATGATAGATAAACTAAAAAGGCAGTTAAGAAACAAAAGACAAAAATTTTTGCATAAACAAAAACCTAAGAAAAACACTTAGCAAGCAAGCCATAGAAAGTCGTAAAATGTTTAAAAATTTCCCAAAAAAAAAGAACAATCAATAATATAATACAAAAAAAGACCGAGTTCTTAAAGATAGTGAATGCTTTATATGTACATGAAAAGCATACATAATAAATAGTAACAGGGTTAATAAAATAATTAATAAATATGTGTTCTTAAAAAAATTAATTTTTTGGTTAATTAAAATACGTATTTTTTTATTTATTATTTTATCAACATCGGTACTATTTCAACCCTAAGTCAATTGCTATTTAATATGGTAATGAATCAGATTCTAGAAGACGTAGTAACAATAGAAATCCCCAATAATGAAGATAGACTTGCACGCATAATACGCTGAAGCGTAGCGGCCCGATCAGCAAAAGCTCAGTGCGCCTCTTATACTAATTTGGGTCTATGACATATCGCCGAAAAGACAAAACGCTGAATAAACACTACGCCGACGTTGTGGTCAAAACGCCGAAAAAGTATCATAGACAAAAGGCCAAAGCTGGTCAAAACGTCGCAAATAGTCACGTGGACAAGTAGCCAAAGGTGGTCGAAATGCCGAAAAGCTAAAGAACCGTAGACATTGTTTTACAAATAAACAAACTCAATAAACACGTAATGTTTTCGGCGTTTTCGACATTTTTAGCATTGTAGCCAACAAACTTTTTTGCCGTTTTGGCCGTTTCCGACATCTTGTTTACATATATATTTTGGCAAAATTGAGAGTTTGCGCATAATCGGGTTTGACGACATGCAAATCGTTTCTTGCTTTTAGACGTTTTGATCACATTCTGTGATTTATTCACAAAATTATTTTCTACGTTTTGACCATTTTCGGAATTTTATCCACGGTAATTCTTTAGCGAGCAACTTTGGTGTTGTGTTCATTCGGCGTTTTATCTTTTTGGCAATATGTCTGAGTCCATGTACTAATTTTTGCAACGTTGCACCATTAACACATCAGCCCAAAAAACTGATAAATATAGTGTCACCTAATATGTCAACTACTCACAACTTCGTAGTATTTAGTATAATAAAGATTGTAAAGATAAATAAGACTATAAGTTCGGTTGTTTAAAGTCGACACTGAGGATGACAACACTCGGTGATTGTATGTTTTTATGTTCCCAATTTAAAATACCATAAGTGGGTAACGATAAATATTTTTAAACGCGCGTCTTTTAATAAAATATATTACCTTTGTTCAATAAATTGCTTTATGAACTAGCAAATTATAAGATACAAAAATAACATTTATTCGTTTATTTAACGACTTTCTGTGTAAATTGGAAGTTTTTTCCCAAGGGGGCATTTTTAAACCCTAGTGAAACGAGGATTTGAAAAGTCGAAGAGCGAAAAAAAGGGTAGAGAGTAACTTTCCGGTGTTGTAGTACTCCAAATGACTTGCTTGCTTTTTATTAAATTTTTCTTATATATTTTGAGGCTGTTTGACAAACAAAGACTTATTTGACAAGCTCCCAAAAACAAAAAATAAATGAAAATCAAGAGGAAGAAAAAATGATGCATTCAAAATTATCACAATTTTTTATTATAAAATGAGCCAATCTTCCCAAAGATAATGAGTAAACTATTATTTTTAGAACAATAGATAATAAAAAAATGTAAAAAGGACATAATGTCAACCTAGTACAATTGATAAAGAAAATGATACAGATAGTTTTCAGAGACAAAATTAAAAATCAACAAGTTCTCATATTGCTAACGGAAATAATTAAGATCTAACTTTATGGATAAATTCTGTTAACCTTCGGATTACCAAGCAATTTTTGAGGCGCCGATTACCAAGTGGGGTCAGATTTGACCTCAAGTTTTTTTTTTATTTTGTAAAGAAAAACCGATTAATTTGTAATGGTAACCTTTATTAATATTTTAAATTAACATTAGATTTCATACAAACTAATAAAAATATTTAAAAAAATGTAAACATAAATTAGTGCAGGCAACAACTATTACATATTATTGTAGTTTTTTTCTGGCAATGTTGTTTACATACAAAGAGTTTGCACTTTTTACATGTTTCCGAACATTATTTGTCATTTGCTCCTGGACATATCTTACAACGACTTCTTTTTGGGCGAGCGATAGTTTTGTCTTGCCGTCCCACTTCCTCTGGTTCTGTGTCTGCCAAAACTATCGCTATTGCATTCTGCACATGTCTTGAAGTGTACGTTTTTTGTCATGTAGGATTACTAATTCAAACCCAAGTTTTTGCAAAAATAATCTCCTTGGGGATGTTTTCCCTTTTTCAAAATTTTCAAGTTTCGTAGTGTATAGAATAAATGCATTCATGGCAGCAATATCAAGGAAATTAAAAAATAGAACAAAAGGCCAGCGATTTGTATTTCTTCTGCATGAGTATTCCTTCACCATTTTATCGACGCTGTCCACAGCTCCTTTGCAGCTATTATAGTCCAAGATAACTTGCGGTTTGTAACTGAGGTCTTCTCCGGACAATTCCAAATCTTGGTGTTGCGTTGAAAGTAGCATAACGCTTCTATATTGTTTAGGTACGCAAGATACTAAAATTGTGTCTTCTCCATATAGAATTTTGCTTGAGTATTCTGCTCGATTTCTTCTGGGAAAAAATTCTTTTGGTATTTCTCTACGTGTTTTACGAATTGTTCCGGTCAAGGTTTTTGATTGCTGCAGTAGCTCCTTTGCCAAAAACATAGACGTAAAAAAATTATCTGTGGTAATACCATAACCCTCTTTCAAACCCTCAACCAAATCTAAAACTACCCGCTTCCCTAGAAATAAAATTTTATACTCGTGCATAAAAAAATAAAACTGTGTTTTACCTTGTTTCTGTTCTGAAGCGTTATAGTATATATTTGAAAATTCCAGCAATGTCTGTTACTAACATCGCATAAAGCCCAGATTTTAATTCCGTATTTATCTGGCTTCCACTTCATATACACTCGAAAGGGACACTTTCCACAGAAGGGAATAAGTTGTTCATCAATATATACTTCAGCATTAGGGTTATTCGATTTTTTGCAATTTGCAGCGAGAATATCGTGAATGTTACGAATAGCTGCTAATTTATCTGTTGCCCGTCGTTCTTCTCAGGTGTCCATATCGTCAAATCGAATGTATTTCAAAAGGTCTCTCATTCGATTACGAGACATTGCAGCACAAAAAATTGATTTATGGCGAGACATGTATTTCGTACTCTACAGCTCCAATATTGGTTCTTGGCGTGCTTTCAAACCACCAGCTAGAAGCAGTAATCCAAAAAATGCATGCAACTCATCCGCATCTACTGGCTTCCACGTATCGCCTACAATTCTTTTAGCTCAAATGTTTGTTTCTCTAAGTATTATGTCCATAATGTCTTCCGAGATAAATAAATGGAAAGCATCTAGGCATGTTGAAATATGTTCACTGAATTTTGTTAATCCTGGAGGTGTTTTTAGAATATTTCGCTGATTTCATCTTCTAACATGAGGCTTATTTTTTTTCCGTATGGAACCATCTTTACCCACCAGTATATTTTTATTATTGTGCGAATTTTTATCACTGTCATCGTTTTCCGAACTTTTAATCGGGTTTACATCAGGTACACTTACTTCTTCAAATTCGGCATCACTATCGTCAGATAAAATTTTATCTTTAATTTAATTCAGTAAATTAATATTGCTAGCTATTTCTTCCACTTCACCCTGAAACAAATACTTTCTAGCCATAATTCAACAACAACTATTTCCAATCAAATGTAATAACACAGCAGACACACTTTTCAACTGATTCGAACAAACTCACCGAATGTAATGACTAAAAACGGAATGGTAGTAATCATGATTCAGACGAATAACATGTTGAAACACGTTGAAACAAGCAGATTAGATGACAAATGCAGACAAAATATTAGAATTATTTTTTAGAACGTCGGTTACCATGTGGGGTCAAATATGACCCCAACGACAACATTTTTTTTACATTGCAAAACAAATAACAATTGAAAAATTTGTTATATATTATTAAACATTGTTGAAAGAAACTCAGCTAAAAAAATATTGGGACAGTTGTAAAAAAAATTTAAAAAAGGACAACAAAAACAACACGTCTGGAGTCAAAAAAGACCCCAATGGTAATTGGAAGGTTAATAATCAAGTGATACGATTATGATACAGTCAAATTTTTTTATATGTTTTTACAGTTTTAATTACAATGATAGCTATCCTCAGTCAGAAACTTCATTCAGAAACCACAAAAAACGTTTCATTAATAAATACTTTGCAAAGAATCAAAAAAGCAGACAATACATAAAAAAATGAGTTTGTTACTGATTAAACAAGGAACTACAGTTTATTGAATTGCGTGAAAAACTGTTATTAGTAGATTTATTGTTTAAAACCGGACTAAACTATTGGTCTAATATTTTACGGTTCTTGGAAAGGAAACATCATCACTAGCAGTTGAATTTAACACGGTTGACAAGAAAAAAAAATAAAAGTACCATCGACATGTAAAATGTAGCTCAGTAAGCAATAAAAAAAATTATGAAAATTATGGAGTTAATAACATAATTTGGTCCATTTCTGCAAGAACATTTCAACAAAATGCCAGTTTACATTACAGAGATCACAAAGAACTGGTTGCAATAATAGGAAAGTAAGAGCTATAATTGTTTAAATAAATAAAGATGACGTTCAATACAATGTTATAATTGTTTATTTTATACCGGACTTAGCAAACATTGGCCAACTAGCCATTGCTGTAAGATGTTGTTACCATGGGAATTTAGGTGATATCAGAAATGTACTGGATACGTCAGAAGAAAAATAATCCGCTCCAAAAGCAAATAATTATGTAACACAAACTGAACTTTACACAATTCCACGTTAAACACGTTAGCAAAGATTCAAGTAAATCGTGAAGACTGTAACATTTATAAAATGGGATAACTTTATAATAGCGAAGACTTCCACGGCCGGAATCTATACTAACATTAAAATGTCTTCCGGCTTTAGACCGTGTCATTGTTGTTGTAACCGAAGTTGCCAACGTTTCGCCCACTTTCGTAAGGGGCTTCATCAGGGCGTGAGATAAATCACAAAACTCAAACAAGCAACCGAAATCTAACTAAGAACTTCCGGCCGTGGAAGTCTTCGCTATTATATTAACAATCTCTACGGGTAGAATATTTCTTCTAAAACCTGCGTATTTTCCATACTTCGCCACAAACTCGTCAAGCTTTTGTGCAATTTAACTTTTCTTAGTCGCTGTCGTGACCACAACATCACTCCTGCATTCCTTAGAATCAAGTTTCACATTCATACACGTTCTTCTAAAAACATCCTACACCGTGCTAGTCTAGCGTTGATACGCGAACGGATTAAGCAAACTAGGCGAGCGTTAGACACCATTTCGCAACAACTCTTTTATCTTCATCTTGAGTTGGCCAACATTCTATCCCCGGATGATTGGAAACTCTACGACAACATTACTTACCAACAGTCTGATACCACTCTACGACTAACCACTGAAGGTCATCTCAAAAAGTTTCAATTATTGGAATCCAAGAATCGTAAAGTTTCATCTACTACTAACCCCTTAAAGACGGTTGTCAATTTATCTAGTTTAGTCCTCACCTCAGAACAGGAATCGGTGCTCTCTAAGGGTTTGAATTTTGCGGTTGCTCCCAAACGTATTTCTGAAGAAGATATTTTATGTGCTGTTGAGTCTTCTATAAGACATCTTCCTTGCCACATTTCAGATCCCATTCGTATTAAAACTGGCAAAATCCTTGAATCATCTAAAATTCCTAAATCCAACATTTCTAAGTCGGAAGAGTCAGCTCTAAAAAGTCTTCGTTAGAACCCTGATATTATTGTTTTTCCAACCAACAAAGGCAACGCCACTGTAGTTTTGAATCAAATTGATTATGTTAGGAAAATCAATTCTATTTTGTCTGAGGAAACTTACGCTCTTCTAACTCACAACCCCACTTCGAGGATTGAACGTGAGGTCAGCCAAATCTTCCAATCTACCTCTTAAAACTAAACGTCGACTTACCCCATCAGATTCTAAACCACATCGTCTATACGAACTTCCCAAAATTCACAAACAAGGTATTCCTTTTCGACCTATCGTCAGTACTATCCAATCTCTTACCTACAAGCTAGCCAAGTTCTTGTCCAACATTCTTTGCGAGTTTACAGGTAAAACCTCTTCTCA
Source organism: Aquatica leii (assembly GCA_035610365.1). Taxonomy (NCBI): domain Eukaryota; kingdom Metazoa; phylum Arthropoda; class Insecta; order Coleoptera; family Lampyridae; genus Aquatica; species Aquatica leii. The sequence goes on along the minus strand of CM069435.1, from coordinate 38,717,261 downwards.
CATCCTCAACTCTCAGCATTTTATTCAACGTCTAAAAACTATAAAACGTGAACCCCAAGATCTTCTCGTGAGCTTTGACGTTACTTCACTTTTTACTAAAGTTCCTATTAGAGATTCGCTTATTATCATCAAACAGATTCTGTTTCAACATGGCGAGGACTTGAGTTTGGTTCCTCTTAGTGATAAGTGTCTATCCTCTACTTACTTCCAATTGGATAACAAATTTTACAAATAAGTTTCTGGTGCTGCTATGGGTTCTCCTCTATCACCTGTTGTAGCTAACATTTTTATGGAATCTTTTGAAACGGTTGCTTTGGAATTATCAGTATTAAAACCTAAAGTGTGGTTTAGGTATGTTGACGACACGTTTATTGTTTGGTCTCAAGGTCATCTTGAATTGTCTAAGTTTCTTAATCATTTTAACAATTAACACTTAGATATCAAATTTACTATGGAAATCGAAAGTAATGGTTTTCTTCCATTTCTTGACGTTCTTGTGACTCGTAAGCCCGACGGACTTCTAGGCCATTTTGTCTATCGCAAACCCACCCATACGGACAGATACCTTCATGCTTCGTCTCATCATCATCCTGCACAGAAACGTTCAGTTATTAAATCTTTGGTTCATCGTCCTTTTCTATTTGCCAACCTGAGAATCTAGACTCGGAACTCCATCATCTTACTAGAACCTTAGTGAACAATGGTTATGTAAAGCGAGATATTTATATAGTTATTAATCGTCGTCTACATCCACGTACTCGATTACCTAAGGACATTTCTATTCCCGAATCCAACCCGAAATTGGCTTTTTTATCCTACATTCACAAGGTTACAGATCAAATAGAGAAACTCCTTCGTAAGAATGGTATTAAACCCATATTCAACTGGACAGGCAAAAACTCTCAGATGCTTCCTTCTCCCAAAGACAAATTTCCTACAGTTTCATCTCAAGGTGTATACCAAATTCCTTGTTCATGTGGTTTAGTATACATTGGTGAAACCAGTCGTTCCGTCATTACTTGCATTTCAGAACATGATCGTTGTATAAGGAAAAGATATATTTCCAAGTCTGCGGTTGCTGAACATCATTTTACTACAGGTCACAAGATAGATTTTGATAATGTTGATTGCCAAATCTCCATTCTTTTTCAACAGGAAATTCCGAGAAAGCATAGAAATCATCAAACACCCCAATAACTTCAATCGCAATCATGGTTTCGAGCTATCATTAGTCATTTATCGAAAACACGCCCCTTATCAAACGTAACCCAATCAGAGTCGAGCTTAACCATTCGTGACGATCCTTTTTCTTTATATACGGAGACAATTTCTTCTTAATTCGCTTCTACGGAGTTTAGAATCTGGCTTGGTTCACAAGTTGATTACCTAACTCGGTAGTGGTTCTTTGTTAGATTTTCGTTTGCTTTTTCAAGTTATCGTTTTCTTTCTTACCTTTTCAAGGTTTAGATTATAGCTTGTTTCACAAGTGGATAACCTAACTTTTGAGAAGTTCTTAGTTAGATTTAGTTTGCTTATTTGAGTTTTGCGATTTATCTCACACCCTGATGAAGCCCCTTACGAAAATGGGCGAAACGTTGGCAACTTCGGTTACAACAACAATGACACGGTCCAAATCTGGAAGACATTCTAATGTTAGTATGGGATAACTTTTCTTAACTTAATTTTACTAAAAACTTCTCATTTTCTCTGACTACTAGCTACCACCGAGTTTTCTAGAGAAATGTCTCCGAGAACTACTATATTATTAGCTGGTATATACTTAAAAACTTCTAAACAAATTTGTTCCTATATCAAACTTTGATTTCTCAACCAGTATACAAAACTATGACATAATTTTTTAAAACTAATACTTAAAACACAAATAAATTAAACATTTATGAATTATGAAATGCGCATTAGATACATTTATATTAACAAAAAAAAATTCAATTTAAGTGGATTTGTACTATAAGTAAGTATAAAATAATATTACAATTAAGATGAATTTAACTTCGAAATTGCAATGTAAAATTGTATTAAAATGGCACTAATAAAAATGAACTAATTCTTAGAAAATTATAAAAACAAATAATTGCTTTATTTTAGTGTATGTATTTCAAAACAATAAAAAATCACTTCTCGGATTCTGTGATTCTGCTTTTGTTTTCTCTAGATATCTCGCTGCTGTAGGTAGTTATCCATGCTTCTATTTGCGTTTTTAACACAGCGACTATGTGCTGCATTTTTCACTCATTGCCTTCCATGCATCCTCTTTTAAACGTATGTTACGGTGTATGTTATCTTTAGCATTCTATAACAATTAGTACGTTTGGTAAAGTTGAATACGAACATAGTGGTCTTTTGGTTCATTTTTGGTACAAAACACAGAAGGCGAAATTCTTTGATGCGCAATCCGAAACCGACTGGCGTTGGTGCACTTCTAAACATACTCGCAGAACAAATTTTAGGATGAGAACTAAGTATATGCGAGGCGAGGCTAGTTTTGCGAAAGTTTTGCGCAGTGACAACCCAGCTTAAGCAGATGAATTGTTTGTTAAAAACCATGTTGATAATGTGGTGTTTGATAAATAGAAATTTATTAAACACTTCAATTTTATAAAAATTGTCTACAGTCAATCAGCTTGTAGTTTGATGTTTTATAGATTTCTACAAAATAAATCAATAGAATTAAAGTACAAGTTATAATAAATATTAGTCAAAGTACTAATTTGCTTGTCTAATAGAAAACAATTAGATAAGCTTTTAGTTACACCATAAGAGCTTATTTCTAGAAAAACTTATTAACCTTGATGTAACAATCTATTTAACGATTTCTATTCAAAATTTTAGCACTATTATAGTCCAAAAATAGATATTGAATTGAAAACATTAATTCTTAATTTAATCAACAGATACAAATAGTGTAAATTGTATTTCTAGTTTACATTAACGTTAACGATTAAAATAAATTTAATACCTACACGTTGACACGATTGTAGTGTATGCCCAGATTATAAAATTCTGTATTATGGTGAATATCAGAAAAACAAATTATTATAAAATATGTTAAATGTAAATCATAACTTGTTATTGTTTTAAATATATTTGCTTAAGAACGTTTTATTACATGTTCTTATATTGTAAGTGGTGCAAGAAGAGCTTTGTTTCGCATACGCTTTATGAAAACTTTGTCATTAACATACTATCCGAACTCATTTTATAGGCGTGTACGTTGCTGAATTAAAATTCAAGCACGCGTATTATTTTAGCAATAACGCATTACACGAGCTGCTATTATCATTACAAACAGCCTCCAGTGAAGAGTTTCATTCTTATCTGGCGTGTTTCCTTATTTCACCAATTCGTCAGCAAGACCATTAATCATAGCATGTTATCATAAAATTCACGTACTTGTTCAACAAATTACAGATGTTAACGATTACCTTTGAATCATAAATACAAGTTCGAAGACACGACAGCACCTACGGCGTAAAAATGTTTTTCGATAATGCAAAACATAACAACCGATGTATTTCGTCGAATAGTCGTTTCCACGAAATCTTATCTCTACCCCTTAAAAAATAATGGCTCGGAAACTTGAGAATAGTTATTTGCAAGAAGAAAAAGAATTATTTCCATAAACGATTCGCCATTTAATTGACAATAAGGAAAGTAATGGCGCACCTGCTAATGCATGTTTTCTACGCTTAAAAAGTGATTGCAAAAAAGCTTACGGGTAATTAGCAAGCCTTGTTTAAACTCGAGAAAATTGCATCGCTATTAAGAATATGTAAAAGATATAACGTTCACCAAATACAATTACTATAAAACCATTGGAAATTTATTGGCTATAATTCTGACTAAATAGCCAGACAATTTCTTGCGCCCCACCGTGCTGTATATCAATGATTACGACCAACCAATTTTATTTATTGACATAAACCAGATATTGATAAAAAATCACCTGCTTAAGCACCTGCACTATTATAGAGGAATAACCGCGCCCATATTATTTCTAGAATGACAACATTGCTAGACATAAATTGCCTACATATTTTCCAACCAACACGGTTATTACAAGAAAATCGAAATGGACCTAACTAAATCTTTTCGACTTAACAATACAATAAAAACCCACTCAAATTTTATCTAAATTTAACCCTATTGTACTTAAAACTTTAATTTTACAAATATCAAAATCGATTATACACATAATTATTGAAAAAAACTGCCAATAAAACTGTAAATTATTGATCGTAAACGACGGTCGAATGACTTTAATAACATTCACCTGACTACCGAAATACTTAACGGTATCGGTTTAACGATTATTTACGTCAAAAATAGTCAAATACGTATTTTATGAATATAACGCTATTCTAATTACAACCCGAGCGGGGTTAATTTACACATTCCTTTTCATAAAAGAATTTTAATTCTGTTAAAAATTCTCTTAAGACTAATTTGTCTACGAATTTGTTATTAGGAAACTAATTTAACGTTTTAATTAAGTTCTGGCAGTGTATTTTACGTAAACAGCCTTTTCAAAACTAATTAAGATTTACGTTTTATAAATTTCAAACAAAGATTTTAACGTTGAATTAGATTAAGATTAGTGCCAATGTAAATGAAAATTTGTTTTGAAAGAAAAATAATCCAAAGTTAATGAGATGCGTCTAAGCTGATAATGTCTAAAACAACTGTAACACCTTTTTTTATTAAATAAATACGAGTAACAGCGTGTAGTAGCAACTTTTTTTTTTAGTTATGTGACTTTTGGTTTAAACCAGATTTTTAACATGTTTTCACACGTGTTACAAAGTTAAACGTAAGAATATGTGAGTGTGTATATAATTTATTTTTAGAACAGTCAATATAAACCACATGCGAGAATTTTTCCCGCCAAAATTGTCAGGAATGTTAACAACGACATATGCTGAGTTTGTCAGTTCTCTGCTACGACAGGTTCTATGTAAAATATATTTATAAACGGGTACTTTTTTTCTAATTAATTTTAACTAAAGTATAACATTGCTTAGATTTTTTAGCAATCGAGACTTCGAGTTTTTAAAATACTCGTGTTATCTTTATTAGCTTTTTAGCATACCAGAATTAGTGGTAAATTTAAAATATCAACTGGTTTTTTAAAACCTCACAGTTTTAATTAAAATATTTTGTTACTATTAATATTCTGTTATTAAAGTATGTAAATCTATTATTAGACATAAATCAATATCATTTTTTAAACAGTGTCAATATTAGAAGTACAACTAGAAGTATTTTCTCTCGATAGTAAAAATATATTTATGTGCCAAATTTTAATTCATATTTGAAAAAAAATTACAGTATTATCAACTGCGACAAATAAGCATAAACTCCTACTAAAAAACATTTCTTAACACTTTGTTGTTTTAGTAGAATTTAGGTTTCCACGTGTTGCATTCGTAATACAATTTTCCATTCTATATAATTTCCGTGTTGTCGTTATCACACAAACTGAGCTTTCGTCACGCGTCGCAGTGGACATTTTCAGAGCCCGGAACAAACCGATTGATTATGTCGTGAAGTCTCGCTTTTAGAGATCGACCTCCGATTGATAAAACTGGTTTCCAATCCTCCTGTAAAAGAAAACTAAAATCTCGGTTAATATCAAAAACGATTTTAATTGTTTCAACGGATTTCCTAATTTTTCAATGATAGTAATTATAAAAATTTGCTAAAATTTAAGTGTTTTCAAAGATAATTTTATGACCCGTTTCTAGCTGACAGATTGTTTAAGAATACTACATCTTTAATATTTTTTAATACAAATTTCCATTTTACTACCCGCTTTTCTTATGCATACACGACTACGAGAGCAAGGAATGAAGGAATGCTATAAAGGACATCAGATTGAAAAGGAATAACGTCCTTCGTCAAATTTAAGAGGAGACCCAATTTAGGAAGAGTAGAAAATTGAGTAACAATGTAGTATTTAGACAACATTATTTTTATACGGTCTATGGTACTTTTGACATAAGCAAAGACCATATAATATTCAGACGTTTAACGGTAATACTAAATAAAGTGCGTGCAAAAGTTAGCCGTCCGCTAGGGCAGCATCTAGTAGTCGACTAACCAAGCACTTTAGCTTAGATTCAAACTGTCACGCTATTACTTACGGTGTTGTCAATTTTACTAAGAAAGCGGGCGAATAAATAATTTTAGAATGGGATAAAATTGAAGTCTTTCAAATAAAATTTCCTTCTTTTAAATAATGAAATTTTTTAAATAATTATTCTTATCTTTCCCTTGACATTCATAAATTTTTGTTTACGCAACATTTGTCAATTGTTTGTTGAACGTTTATGTCCTGCATTATTTAAAAAAATTTAATTATTGACTATTTTATGTTTAATGGTCGGTGGATTGATCCACTTGATTTTATTCTGTAAGTTTTATGTGTTAAAAATTCATTATGTTGTTACTATGTTGTTGACTTACGAGTTTAATAAATTACAGTTAGCCTGATGAAGTGCTCGCCTTTAGCACGAAACGTTGCCACAAAAATAAATTAAAGTGGTTTTACATGCCCCTCCTAAACAAAGAAGTCCAAATTAATTAGTTAATTAATTAATTAGTGACATAATACTCTCTAAATAAGCCTAAAGCATAGTTCGGAGTTTCATTGAAAATACATAAATATTTTACTGAAGAAAAACTCTAATGATTTAAAGATTTGAATAACATTGAGTTTATTATACTTTCTTAGTTACATGTAAGGTGCGTTTTGATTTTAATACCGATTTTAGTTTAAAAAATGTAACGCCAGTAAATTATTTTCTTATTGACAGTAGCACGCTATAAAATACTTGCCACAAATCTGTAAATTTGCATCTATTTAATATATCTTGTTAAGGAAAATTACCTATTATTGTCATAGAATGCTTCAAGTTAATCCGGTTATTAGGAAAACTTGCAATTTGGGTTGCATACACATTATGACTCAATTACTTAATTACTTAAAAAAATGATTTCAATGAGTATTTTTTAATTTAATATTTCAAATTATGGCTTTAATTTACGATTTAAAAACGGTATCAATATTGCATCTTGTTCCAATTTTCTTTCAGAAGGGCTGTACAGAACGAAATTATGAAAATTTTGCTTCGTTTTTAAGATATACGCAACTGACGAAAAACCGTTTACATTTTTTATTTCCTTATCAAAACAATTATTTAAAAATTTCTCTCTGTACCGCCCCTACTTTTTTTTTAGAATTTTTAGAATTGTCAGGTTCTACAGTTAACAACAATCAGATGTAGGTAGGTGAATAAACTTTTTTTACTGTTCTTTAGTTAAAACCTTTCTATTAAATTTCTGCAAAAATGATGAATTCCGTTCTTTGAAGATTACAGAAACATTTTTTTAAACTGGCACTATTTACTACAGATAAAATGCTTTTTATTTAACAAACAAAACATTACCGCTTTGGGATTATTAAAGTCGCTGTCGTATGTAGTTGCCGTGTTTGCAATTTTTGTATTTTGTATTTTGTAACTTGAGGGTTATCAATAAAATGACCGGAGTTGGAAACATTCCTGTGTGAAGTGGTGCAGTGGATGCAAGGATTAAAAAAAGATGGATATCAGTTTTTATTGGCAAATAGAGTAAATCATAATCCACTCGAAAATTCATTTGCTGTTGCTGATTGCCAAAACATTTCGTCAAGTTTTACAGTGGACTATTACTATGAATCTTTTGAAACCACCTGAAAGTAGTAATTGTGAAGAGGACGACGATGTCTATGTAGAGGGTGTAGAAACTATTACAGACAAAGAATTAAAACTCGATATAAGTGAAATTCCAGCAATGCTTAATACAGAACTGTTTCAACTCAATTTAATGAATTAGAAAAATGTGCAACGGTATATTTAGCAGGATACGTTATAAAGAAGACATTAAAAAAAATTAACTGTGACGATTGTAAAAAATTAAGTTCAAATGTGCCATTGCAAAACAAAAATAAACATTTATTAATACAAAAAGGTTATACCGAAAACATCATAATACATATAATGATTCTTTTAGAAGGTGTTATCGCAATTGTAAAATTAATTTAAAAGTTTTTTAAGGTATATTTTAGTGATAATTCTATGAGTCATAATTTTTAAGAATGTTTATTAAACATGTACCTATGTATCTAAAATTAAAGTAAATCATCCTGAGTGGTTAGTCAGAAAGTATTGATATAATTAATGTTAATAATAGAAATAAAGTTGTTCCGTTTGTCTGCTGTCTGCATTTTTAATCAAAAGACATTTAGAAATTTTTAGCTTTTGATACTAAAAACTAAAGATTTAGGAATGCTTTTTTTTATTCGCCCTTTTTAAAACTTTATAATTCATGCTTAGAAAGAAAAAACACGATTAACGGTATTAACAATAGTCATTAGATGTGGCAACAACGGTTTAAAGCACTTTAAAATTTAGTAAATAACCACCGGTTCTATTTTTCGCTGTTCAGGTAAAATTTCTATTTGTCTTCTTTTTTCTCACTAATTTAGCTACCTTGTTCTTTTTAAATTTTTTAAAATATTTTTTCTACGACTAACAGATAATACAATACATTGTATGTTTAATTGCGACTAGGCAACGTTGTCCATTTCCGTACAGGTCAGTCATTTGAGTACAGGTCAAACCCATTAACGTACAGGATAATGACGTAATTTAAAAGACTTAATACAAATAAATATAATACAAAATACAAATATACCGTGCATCACAAATTATAAAATTGGAAAACGAAATTAATGAGAGTCATGTAGAAGGTATAACATTACTTTTATAGTGTAAAAAGAATGATTTATTAATTGCATATTTTAGGTTATATTCGTAAACGTTGACATTTAGTGGCGACTTTCTTGTAATTAAATATATATATCTTTTAAAAGTACAAGGTGTTTTCTTGCAGGGTTTTCTTTTGATGGGAAGGATATGTTAACAGTAATTTATCGGACTTTGGCTTTTGCAGTATTATAAACAGATTAAGTAATCCAATCCTTGAAATAAAATTACTCATTTTATAATAACATGATCAAATTAACTTAAAGAAGTTAGTATTTATTAGAAAATCTATCAGTTTTTTAACTGCATGAAAATTCAGAAATAACCAATTATCTTTTGGCGTTCATCGATAGTTGCTAGATACCAAAATGTTTCTTTTACATATGCCTGATAGCTGTTTGTTATTATTTATTCTTATATTAATGCAGTTTTGATAAGGGTTTATGTATACTTTTACTACAGATTATATTATATACTTATAAAAATAATCCATTCGCACATTGTTGCTACCTTGCTAAAAATTTAATCACAAATATTTTGAACTTACGTGATAATAAATAACAGAAGATAAACATAAATACAATAAATTGTTACAAGACTATTGCAAACCACTTGTTTATATATTAAAAAAATTATATATTTAGATGTAATTTCTCATATTTAAACTAATTTTTCTGTAAAGATTATTGCAGCATATTAGATCCATTAGAATAATTAACTATCTTGCATTTTCTAAAAGGAATTTGTTTAATTTTTTTCACTACGATGTTCTTATTACCTTCTTAGTTCGGAAAGTTTCATTCTTAAGAATAACACCTATTAATTACAAATTGTCTTTAAACATTTACAAATCTACCTGTTAACGATTCAGGCTTCGACGTGAATATATTTCTTTTATTTACTGGCTGCAAAAGCAAAATCTTGTAATTGAATCATTAGTACCTTTTAAACCAATCCAGCTTATTCATATTAGGTTATGCTTCAAATTAATGTATTAAAAAAAATTCAAATAATAAATGATTTGAAGTTAACTAAAATTGCATGTATTTAAAGCAATTAAATTATACTCACCATTTCTTTAACTAGAGATGAGTAAAAAAAAAGTTTTGACATAATTTTTTTATTGTCATTTTAGGTATTAGCAATACAAATTTTTAAATTATTTTATTTTCAACGTTACTTTTTTCAAGTACTGTAGTTACGTCCTCCTTTAATATTGAATTAATGACTAGATTGTAGAAAGTTCTTCACTAGGAAGGGCAAATTAAACCACTTAAGATTTTATTATGGCGACGTTTTGTGCAACCAGGCGTGCACTTCTTCAGGCCACTGAAATATGTTGTGAGTAAACTACACATTTTTTTTTACATAACAAATAATACATTTTAGGTACAAACAACGTAGAACTTACACTAAAAACCTCTACCTAAAATGTATTATTTGTTATGTAAAAAAAAATGTGTATGTGCTACGGTTTTCCATTAAAAGAGAATAGAATGTAACGAATAAGAAAAATTAAACGTGCATTTAAAGATCTAAAAACATAATATAAAGGGTTTTTTAACTTAAGTTAGCATGAGTTCAATAAGGAACCTAGTACTACTTTGTCCACCGATTACGATGTTGAAAACGAAACAACAATCAAAAATTCACGTGTTATGTCAAAAAATTCTATTTTCTCCAATAGGGGCATATTTAACTGGAAAAAATAACCACTATTGGAGTTGAGAAACTCCGATGCTTTTTTGTCCTTGTAACTCGCAGAGACGCTTTAGTGTTAATGTTTAGTGACGTTTGATCGGCTCAAGAATTGTAGCCCCTGTGTTTTATCAACGCGCATTGACTGACGACCGGTATCGAAATGTTATCCGCCACACTTCGAGAATTTTTGGATGATCTAAATTTGATAGATAGACAACAAATCTACTTTCAATAAGATGGAGTTTTTGCTCAGAACGCTTACCAGATTCATAGATTATTACAAAACTTCTTTAATTACATATATTTATCATCTAACGGTCCGAATGCACCCTACAGACCTAATGCCTATGGATTCTTTCTTTTGGGGGTATTTAAAGAGGGTGGTATATAAAACCTGGTATGATAATTTTGATTATTTATAGAAAGGCATCATCCATAATATTTATGGACTCATTGCCAGGGTATACCAGAAGCGTTTACAAGCGAGCAATAATCTAAATTAAATTTTGTTGTTTTTTGAAGTTCATAGTAATATATTATATACTAAGGTTCTTAATTGTGATTTATAACACAAAAATAAATTGATAACGTAAGTTTTTTTTTGCTAAAGTTACTAAAATTGTTTAAAAACCAGTAGTAAAAAAAATTTTTAAATAAACGATACTGTTTCAAATCATGCATATTTTTTTAATTTTATAGTAAAGCCAAGTTACGATAACTAGCACAGTCTTGACGAATTTGAAAAATCATCAATAGTTTTTTGTTTTTTGACTGTACAATAAATGGTCATAGGACAATTTTTGTTTAGAATTAAATTTCCTATCGATTAAAACTATTGTGTACTGGGTGTACTATTGGAATAAATAGAACTTTTTTACATAACTCGTGGACGCGATGTTTGATTTTCGTTTCACCACCGTAATCAGTGAAAAAAGTGCTACTTACTAGTTTGCCCTTTTACTGACTTTGTAACTTTAATAATAACAAAGTTAGCAATTAGCAATGGTGTCAACTTAATTTTGAAGACTCTGTATAAACATATTTGTAAAGCAAAAGATTGGGGAGTCCAAATCAATGTTGGATCTTGTAATTTTTGAAGGGGGAGCAAACAATTTCTTTTCTTCATCACTCCTAGCAATTATTCATATATAGAAAATTCCTAAGCTCCGCGTGCTTTTTACTAAGAAAACCACTTAATAAGTAAGAATCTTTAATTATTCACATGACATAATATTCATAAACCTATGCCAAACTATTTTTAGTATAGACATATCTTAGAAAACATTTTGATTCTTACATAACATAAACGTGTTAGTTCCATCGTCGTAATTGATTTGGCCATATTGGCATCGATGATAATGTTTAATTAGTTTTAATTGGCTGAAGCTTCTTTCGCAGCTTGCAATATGAGTTTACAATAAATAAATCGAAACTAATTTTTGAATGGAGCTAATTTACACGGTACACTCAATGTAACCATATCAAATAATATTCATTGATTCTATCTATGGATGTAAACGTTTTGCAAAAAAAATTATTTTGAGTTTAGAACAAGCAGTTCAAGATATTTCAAATTAAACTGACTTGGAGAAAGATTTTTTCACACAGTTTCACATATGAATACAGGAATCACTCATGACAGGGCTTAAAAAAATTATATACAAATTATAACCTTGGTTTAAAACAAAATTACCGATTATTGAGGAACCAAAAATAAAATAAAGTATCAAAATATTGCAACCAAAATTTTATTTAAATTTTTAAAAACTAAGAATGATCTTTAATCGGGCGGATATAGCAGTAGGTGTAGTTTAAAACAGCAAAATTCTCTATTTCGTTTTTTTACAACAAAATCTGGTAAATGAGAAATATATAAATTATATTTCAGAGTGCACATTACTAATACCATTAAGTTGTATGGCAATTCGTAAAGGAGTTCCGAGATTTATTTCTAGTCACTATACACAAGCGGAAATTACACTTCTGATACGAAAGTCGTATTTGATAGTAAGTACATAATCTACAGCAACATTTTTCGATGAGTTCTGTGAAATCTCCAACATTGTTGTTGAGAACTTTATCTTTTTTTGTGGTGGTTCAGGGGCAGAGTTTCTAGATTTTCTTACTTTCTTATAGAGTAAATAAACGACTTAGCAACATTAATTCTGAATGCTTTTAGTTTATCATATTTTTTTGTTTCCTTGTACCTCTTGATCTCTTTGGTACAAAAGCTAAGCGTTGTTTACTGCAACGTCTATCATTTGGATGAAAATTTTAAAGTACCATTTATGGTATTTGAATGGTGTTTTATAGAGAGATATACGCATGTTAGACAAGTCCACATCACCCATGTGAGTGTTGTACTGCTTCACAATCTGAGGACACGTAACCTACACTTTTTTGTTTTCCTCTCTGCTCTACCGTTTGACTTCAAACACTAGACTGTGAGAGATACAAGAACTAGCCTATGTAACACATTTTGTGTCAGCTCATTTCACAATAACTTATCCAGCCACGTTGTCGACTCTGTAATCAAAAGTTTCATTTCAGGAGTTCTTTATCTTCTTCTAAAGTACATCCTCTTAACCGGTTACTTCTAATGGTGCTCAAGCTTGTAACGTGTTTTTCTTTTTTTAGATATTTAACTAGTTCTAATAAACAAAAGAAATTGTCAAAATATAGAAAAGACTCATTGGTGGATTAAATTGACCTGCGTAAGTAGACTACAACTTTAGGGAGAAGACTTAATGCGTTTTCTATTTTGGTAAATTGCACATTGTCAAACGTATTAAAACCGATGTAAACAAGAAAATCGTAGACGATTCAAGAAACGCCGGCTTGTACAACCATCTTCAAGCTCTAATTTTTAGGTTTTTTTTTGGTATATATTGATGCAGACTTTTAGCTTTCTTCTTCTTGTACGCAATCATTATTTCGTTGACAGAAAAAAAACAATCATTCTTAACAGCAAAAAATTTCTGTCTTAAACGTTTAATGAAAAGACAGGTTTTGAATAATCTATCACCGTTTGGATCAACATTGTTATCCTGAAAATGCATAATTCTTTGCAATTTTTAAATCTTTTTACAATATTGCTATATCGTAAGTTAAGTCCTCAGTAGTCCTCAAATGCCGGCATTTGTATTATGCCCATAATTAGCTCCATTCTCACAAATGATTATATTTCCGCAATTGTGGTGTCAATAAAAATTCCAATAATCATTGTTGAATATAAGTTTGTAGGGTACAAAATTTACTCAAATAATTGTTGGAAGTATGTTAAACGTTGTTACGAGTATATTACGCGTTGGAATTTACATTTGACTATTTGCAGTTGTTTCTTAGTGTTTTTGCTATTAGTTTTTTTAGAAGGTTGTACGACGATAGGTACATCATCATCTGATTCTCAATCACTGAGCGTAGCAGTGAGTAAGACCTGTTCAGATGCAGGTTAAAAATCCGGAATCGTATCATTGAAAAGTCCCGAACACCTCTTTGTCGTCTGAAAACTATCCAATGTCTCACACCAAGTGGTAGAACAGCAATAAATTGCTACTTCTCCTTTGCTCTTCCATAGAAAAAAGCAACTGTTTAAGCCTAAAGTAATGAAATTATTACAGAGATAAAAAATGCTACTAATTTTTTGAATACAACTTTTAAAAAGCAATGTGCATTGTAGGATACAAACATTCGTGCAAGTAATGCTTCTGTTTGTCATGTATGTTTGTACTACCATATATTAGTCATTGTAACAGTAAGATTAAAAATATATTCAAGATTGACGTGGTAATATATTATTGAAACTTAACGAACTTGAAGATGGCTGATCTACCATGACACCTACTTATATATAAAACTACACACGAATAAAAAATCAGCTGGTTCAAACGTTCACAGTGAATGTATCTTACACTACACACCGCGAAAATAAAGTCATTTATTGTATACGTTATTTATTTATCTTCGGAATAAGCAAAATAATTCTTATCGTTTATAATTTTTTTAACATACAGCAGAAGAATTTTTAGTATTTTTTTGAGGGGTCATTGACCAAATGATCTAACGGAGAAGCCGCCACTGAAGACAAAATATGTTTGATTTAAGGAAGTCGGTATCGAACCGTGAATTAGACGAATAGGAAAAATTGGAAGGAATAATTTTAATCAAAATAAAGTGTTTAGTAATAACAATAACAATGAGCCAGACACTTATAACAAACTCGTAACTTTGTGATAGTTACAAAAATAACACTAAATTATATTAATAAATGTAACCTGTCAGATTAACGTTAGGCCAGTTAGGGTAATAAAACCTTCAAAGCTAAACGACTATCTTGTTTATTAAAATCAATAATAACATATTTGTTATTAACAAATAACTACGATAATTACATATACAATAGAAAATTGCTAACAATTTTTTAATTTATGGTGCAACATAAAAATATATCAAGTTGCACTCAGAATATTTTACTTCAATTTTTTGTCGGAATTTCTTAAAATTTCCTGAATATAAAATCTCGTCCTAGATAGAAAGAGTTTCAGAAGTGCACTTCACCTATGTTGTTATCTGTAAAGCCCTCTTGCCCCAGGTTTCCGTGTCTACAAAAGAGGGTGATGACTGATGACAAGGCATATTTTAAACTCTCTTTATGCAGTTCCACTTAATGTGAAGAATTCTTGTAAAACTACGTCATGTATGTATCTGCACCCGTTTAATTTTTCCTTTTAGCTTTATGCATCGTTTTAATTTTATTCTGTATGTAATTTTTAATATGTTTTAAAACAACGCTTGGTACTTTGTATAATTACATTTTGCACGTCTAATAATTCATTTTATGAAGTACATGTATGTAAATGAACAAGTAGTTTGCATTTTAAAAAGCTTTCCGTTTTAATTAAATCAAATGTTATTTATACGAGTCCGGGTAAATGCAGAATGTTATGTTTGCGTTTTGCACAACATTTTAATTACAACCATTTTTACAACGTCGCAACTTACAGATGAGTAATGTACATATATTTCTATCCAAGTCTTTATGAAAGTGATTGTAAATACATTGTTTTTCAAATTACAGCAATCGACCTAAGTCTTGTAAGTTTATTTATGTATGGTAATAATTTCTGAACATTGTGTTTCTTAGATGACAACTAAGCTTGTATCATTTTCAACTAGTTGCCATATTTCAGATTACAACAACGATTAAGGATGTAACTACGATAAACATAATTTAAATATTTTTATTTAATGTTACTCTGTAATAAAAGAGAAAGTTGTAAATACAAGTCACTAATTATCACCCCTGTGGTTAATTTCGTTGAATGACAACATGCGAGACAACGGATGCTTCTAATTAACGTTTTTAAAATTTCTTAATTTTTGAAGTTGATTGTGATTAACAAATAACACAGTTAATTAAGTTTTATATAACTAATAAGAACGGGAATATGTTAATATCAGTTAGAGAGGGTTCTCGTGTTAGTTGTCACATGAACCCCTAAATAACATTAATTTACATTAGTTTGGGACTCATATACACACATACGTCTG
Source organism: Aquatica leii (assembly GCA_035610365.1). Taxonomy (NCBI): domain Eukaryota; kingdom Metazoa; phylum Arthropoda; class Insecta; order Coleoptera; family Lampyridae; genus Aquatica; species Aquatica leii. The sequence goes on along the minus strand of CM069435.1, from coordinate 38,701,185 downwards.
TTACGTTCTGCACTTTTTAATATTTTCGTAAACACAAACGTGCCAAAATATTTTTTGTGTGTATTATAGATCTTACATTATCTTATGAGCTGTAGTTTAACTTAAGAATGTAAAATTAGCAAATCCCATTAAATAAAAGATAAACATTGTAGAAATCTATGTTAGCAGTTATAATTTCAGAATCTTTTTATGTGTATGTATATATATTCCGCATTCCGTTGTATGCAAATTGTTATCATCAATAGTTTATTTTGTAAAAGTACCATTGATGTTCACTTACGAAGGTATTGGTTACAACATAACCTTTTTTTTATTAGTTGTTACTTACCATTGTTTTACATTATTAAAATTGTTAATTATTTTCATGTTAATAAATTTCTTGTTTAATTTAAACATTAAAGACAATTGAGACAGAAATAAAATTAATGGTACATGGCCATGCAATTTTCATAAATTTATTTATTTTAATCTGAAAACACAATATCAGTTTTGTAAACTGTAAATAACTATAAAGGTGGTAAACATTGTAAGTTAATTTTACACCCGCGTAGTTCAAACTAGCTTTGAATAGAATTGCGGGATAAGCCACAACGCAAAGAACATTGGGGTTAAAACAATGTCAATAAAATTGTTCAAATGCCATCAAAGTCAGAGTAGATGACCGTTTCGTCCTTTTTGGGGCTAATCAGTAGTGGGAGATATACCATAATGCAACTCCCACAATCGTTCCAACAAATTTTATAGCTTTATATCCACATACAATTAGTATAACCATTAGCAAAAGATTGACGGCAAAGCCATCTCATAGTATAAGTTACTATGTATGAACTATAACTGTAAATAGCTATAAAGGTGGCATAGATATTTTACCAATGGTTAAGGTTGTAAGTTAATTTTACACCCGCGTAATTTAAAATAGTTTTGAATGGCAATGCACCAGAGTAAACTACTGAACGACCGTTTCGCTATTTTGGAGCTCATCAGCATTAAGAGATATACTCTTATGTAATTCCCACAATCGCATCAACAAACCTTATGCTTTATATTCACATACGATTGGTATCACCATTAGTAAAAGATTGATGGCAGAGCTATCTCATGGCATAAGATACTATGCATGAAGGATAACTGTAAATACTTATAAAAGTAGTAAACGTTGTAAGTTACTTTACACGCGCGTAAATCAAGATAGCTTTAAATAGAACTGCGGGATAAAATCACAACGTAAAGGACGTTGGGGTTGAAGCAATGTCTTATCAACAGTAGCAGATACACTATAATGTAATTTCTACAATTTTATTATTTTTATTGGGTAGCAGCCAGCTACACTTCCATCATGCTTGGCAAGCGTGGCGTCGTAATGCCAAAACCTCTTAACAAACCATGAAAATGTCGAGTTTCTTAACGCAACTACCCCAGGTGAGTAAAATCTACGATTCAGAATTTCACGGTGTAAAAGCAGTCAGTTCCAAAAATTCTGGGGGAGGAGCTTCTGCTGCTTCAGTTTTCAAGCAACAAAGGAAAAAACGTACAAAACCCATCTATATTGTTACATATAATGCAAGAACTTTGAGATCTCAAGATAAACTAGATGAACTAGAAGAAGAGCTAAGATATATAAAATGGGACATCATTGGTATCTCCGAAACTCGTCTGCCAGGAGAGAAATGCACCACACTTAAATTAGGACGTATGCTAGACTTCAAAGCAACACAAATGACAAAGACTACATCGGTGGTGTAACCATCATTATAAATAAAATTACAAAAACACTGTTACAAAATTCCAGGCGATACCAAAAAATAAGAGATATAACTTACCATACATATGCACCGATAAGTACGACTGACGACGAACATATTGAAAACTTCTATGAGAACCTCACCATAGCAAAAGAACAAAAAAACGCACACTTCCTAATAGTTACGGGAGCTTTAAACGCTATAATTAGAAAGTAAAACAAGGAGATACAAAACACATCGGACACTTTAGATTAGGCGGCAGAAACAATAGAGGAGAGACCTTGATGAGCTACCTCAACAAAAAATAAAAAGTAAAGCCTGGACAAAAAACGAAATTGACTATATATTTGCGAATAACAAAAAAACATGTAAAGACGTGTCGGTCTTAAATACATTTTATACCGAAAACGACTATAAGCTCGTAAAAGCAAGTATCAACATTGATACGAACGTAGAACGCAATAAACTCTTTAAAAAACAACGTTACCCAACTGGAGATGTTCTAAAATTAAATAAAGAAAAATACCATAACGATTTAAAACAAAGACTACTAACACCAATAAGCATGCTATAATATCAACCAACTACGGACAAAATTACAAGCGTCATAAAAATCTTGACTAAGAAAATATACTCACACACAAGAAATTCCAAAGATTGAAAATTTAGCGCTTACACTTGAAAATTACTAGAAAAAAGAAGAAATAAACCAGATAAAACATCGGACAGTTTTGAAAAACTAACAACAACGGTAAAGAAAAAAATTTGAAAAGATAGAAGGGATCACAGTACAAAAATTATATAAGAAACTATTAAGGATAATTGTAAAGTGAAAATATTACGTTCAAAAAGGAAAACTAAAATGAAAAAAGTAAAAAACGAAAATAACTTAATAGTACAAGATAAAAAAGATATCACTAATGCCCTGAGGAACAATCCCATAATTTTAGATGTAGAGAATAATTTAAAAAAACGTTTAGATTAGTCAACACTACAAAACATAGAGAAGAGTAGAAGAGACTGAGAGAGACCTACGTTCAGAAATAGACGGATACAGGTTGAAGAAGAGACTATTTTTATTGTCGCAAATATTAATACGTTATGAAAAGTTACACCGCGAAAACATCTAAGCGAGTAAACAATAAATCAAAAATTTGCAACTAAAAGTGTTTGTTTTCCCAAAACGTTTTCAAAGTAGTGAGCGGCTCAGCGTTATATGAGTCACAAACGGTTTTTTACTAGCATTGTTAGAATGATATAGTAACCTGGGGTGTGTTATGTTTGCTGTTTTTTTTTCTCTAGTTAACTGGCCATAGAATTTTTTGTGATAATAGATTTATCTTTATTACTAAGCAAGTTCTTCTTGACACCTACATGCTTAAAGAAAGTGAGAACTCTCTTCGTTCTTCTAGACGTAATAGACCACAAAAGAATAAAAACACATATGATGTAAAAATAATACACGTCTGCTAAATGAAAATTTAAATAGTTAATACTGGTGCGTTGTTATCGTTGTCAAAAATAGAGCGGTATGCCAAAAAAATTTGCACGTTTGGTAAACCTTGTCATACCAAAAGTTCTTGTAGCCTAACATCAAAATGTGTAAGTTTTATAAATAAACACATCAAAAACTGTTTTAGGTTAATGAAAATTTAATGTTATAGACAAAAGAACATTAGAAAAAGTTCTCACACAAAAGCTAAAATTAGAGTAATCTTGAAAGTTTTTTGCCACGTAATGTAATTAACAATTTCTATGGAAAGAATATCTCTTTTAAAATTTCCTAGTTTTTTAAACTCGGCCACAAGGTCGTCAAACTTTTGTGCACTTTAACTTTTCTTGACCACAGTATTATTTCTGCATTCCTCAAAATCAAATTCCACGCCCACACACGTTTTTTTTAATCATTCTATATCGTGCTAGCCTAACGTTAATACGCGAACGGATTACACAGACCAAACAAATTAGACCCGATTTCTAAACAACTTTTTGATTTTTATCTTGATTTGGCCAAAGTTTTATTTCTGGATGATTGTAATGACTTTGACAGCATTACTTACCAGCGGTTTGAGACTACTCTACGGCTTACAAATGAAACTGATCTCAAAAAGTTTCAATTGTTACGTATTCTTTAAAAAAACATATTATGTGCTATTGAGTCTTCTATATGACATTTTCCTCGCCACATCTCAGATCTCATTCGTATTCTTGAATCATATAAAATTCCTAAATCCAACATTTCTAAATGAGAAGAGTAAGCTTTTAAAACTCTTTGAAGTGACCTCAAAATGATTGCTCTACCAGCCAACGACTACAACGGTACTGTTGTTTTGAACCAAACTGATGACGCTGACAAAATCCATTCTATTTTGTTAGAAGAAACGTACGCTCTTTAACTCAAAATCTCACTTTAAATATTGATCGTAAGGTTAACTCTAAACTACTTTCTATAACCAAAAAAGACTTTCCCTGTCAAATTTGAAACTACAAAATTCACGAACAAGGTGTACTTTTTCGACCTATCGTCAGTACAATTCAGTCTCCTACATACGGACTAGCCAAGTTTATGCCCAACATTCTTTGCGCATTTACAAGTAAAATCTTTTCTCACATTTTCAACTCTCTCAATTTTATTCAACGTTTGAAAATTATTAAGTTTAAACCCTAAGATCTTCTTGTGAATTTTGATGCCACTTTATTTTTACCGAGGTTCTTATAAAATATTTGCTTATTATTATGAAACGATTTTTGTCTCACCACGGCCCAAAATTTGAGTTTTTTAATTTCTCGAAATAAAAACTGATTATCGTTCAATACTTCCAATTCGATAACCAGATTAAAAACTGCTATGGATTTTCCTTTACCTATTGTTGTAACTAATATTTTTATAGAATCCTTTGAAACGGTTACATTGGAGTCATCGACATTAAACTCTAAAAAGTGGTGTAGGTATGCCGTTTATTGTTTGGTTCTATGGTCGTCTTGAATTATCTAAGTTTTTTGATCATCTTAACAACCAAACCATAAAATGTACCATAGAAATCAAAAATAATGGTTTTCTCCTTTCTTCGTTCTTGTGACTAGTAAGACCGACAGATTTTTGGGTCATTCTATTTATGACATACCTACCTATACGGAGTCTTTGGTTCATCGCGTTTTTTTCTATTTACCAGCCTGAGAATTTACTCAAATCGTCGTCATCTTACTAAAACTTTGATAAATAATGGTCATATAAAGAGGGATATTCAAGTAGATATCAATTGTCGTCTACGTCAAACTGTTCAAATACGTAAGGATATTTTTAATTTTAAATCCAATCCTAAATTAGCGTAGCTAGCTTACATATTAAACCTATATTCAACTCTCAGCTTATTTCTTCTTCCAAAGACAAATTTCTTGCATCTTTTTAAGGTGTGTATCAAATTCTTTGTTTATGTGGTTTAGTGTACATTTGTAAAACACATCACACGCATTTTATAACACCATGGTATATTAAGGAAAAGGCATATTTCTAAGTCTTTTGTTGTGGAACATCAATTTACTAAAGGTCACAACCTAAATTTTAATAACGCTTCGGTAATTGCAATTTTTTTTCTTTCTCAATAAGAAAATCCCAGAAAGCATAGAACTCATCTAACACCCCACTAACTTTGTTACCATGGTTTTAAACTAACTCCTTTTTGGTTTCTAGTTGTTTTTAGTTTGTCGAAAACAATACTTTTTTTTATATACAGAGACTACTTGTAATCAACTTTTCATCAGCGAGTTCTGTTGGTTACATCTACAAACACTACGACTAGCTTTATGGCCGGCGAGAAAGCGTGGACGACTAAAATATGATAAAAAAAAATAAACCTAGGCACTATCTCATAAGCCACTAGTAGAATACCTAGTCGGAAACCAGGTGACCTAGAATAACCCTCTGAAAGTAAATTAGGCACAAAAGGAACATAAGTGAACAACAGATAACAATCAAAGGATATATTAACATTAACTCAAATCACCAGCTTTAAACGTATCAAAGTAACAATAAAATCATATAATACAACATAGCGTAATTCGTGAAATAACGTGGTCAACATTGGCACTAATATGTACTGAATGAGAATAGAAAAAAAACAATTACACAAGTATGATTTATTACCCTGCGGTGTGCACGTTATTTACAAAAAATCTAGTTTGCCGGCTGCTACCTCACAACCATAGCTATACATCTATCGGGTGAATAAACAGCCCAACTAAAAATGAATAAACGTACCTAAACACCATAGATGTCGCATGAGTCGATATTAAAAGTCAAAAGTCAAAATGTCGGCCATCGGCCCAGATGGAACGTAAATCCAATTATAGAATGTCGTAGAATAATCAATCGTAACTACTAATGCAATATTCAGACTGTAGTATAATCTTGCCCACTTACAGTAACCGAGCCATACTTATGTAATTAATAAATGTTTGAAATTTTTTATACCTATTAATAGGGTATATGCATGTATTTTTTTAATATTTTTAATTCACTGTTTACATCGTCATAGGTTCGTAAAATATATTATATACTGTTGAAGATGCTTCAATTTAATAAAAATAAAATATTTAAAACAGAGTATAAATTTGAGCAGTTTAAACGCCGCCATTTTCGCGCGCTTTTGATAACGTCATATGCTATGTCTAGCGCATATGCATGTTTACGTTCTCGCTGCTTGAAATTTATTTTGTGTTTAATAACGGTTAAAACCATGGAAAAAGCTCCAACGCCAGTTTATAAATATTGTATTGTGCATAGATGCAAAAATACTATTAAAAGTGCATCTGATAAAGTGTTTTTTCCTGTTCCCAAAGATGCGAAATTACGAAAACATTAGTGTAAGGTTATAAGAAGAGATGAAGTGTCTCCAACAAGTTTTTTACATTGTTGTGAAGATCACTTTAATATAAGTATATATTATTTATGTAGTTAGTACGATTTCAGTTTTTCTAAGTCAGTTTTGTATTGAATATCAATTACACAACTGTGTACCCTACATAGTTAATAAAAGTTTAATAAAAGTTATCTAAATTTTTTATAAATATTTACATTTATTTTCAGATTGAAGGGGATACAATAAATTACGTACAATACAACATAATGAAACAAGAAAGGGTTAAAGTTTGTTTAAGGTTAAAGAAGGGAGTTTCGCCTCACATATTCTTATGCCAAAAAGGAAATGTACCACCAACAGTTCAGAGAATAGGTGCTATTAAAAGGCAACGACTATCACTAGTAAAAGAAGCTCTTTCAGGGTCTACTGCGAAAAATGATGTTTTGAAACCCTCTAAACAACCAGAAACAATATTATGAAATAAGATGTCATCATAAATGCACTTACTTTTGTTAGATTATCCGATTCTGCTTTCACAAAACCACTTTCAGTTATCGAGCTAGATGTTTTCACTAGGTGTTAAAATGGATACTAAAAAGATTGCAAGAACATTGTTTTTCCGCACGGAACATTATAAATACCACGCAATAAGTGAACTAACCTACAACACGCTTTTGACAACATAGCATTTGACGTCACATTTCGAGCCAACCAATGATGTTGCGTTTCGCAAGTTTAGATTACGCGCGCAAAATTTGCACTTTTCATTAATTAATTTATGCTATTAAAAATAAATAAAAAGATAAAATTTTGGTGTAGATATAATATCTAAACGATCAAGATTCGGAAAAAAAATGTTTTCCCCAAATTTAAACCACATGCATATTGCCTATTCTCGACGTTTTTCATTGCATTTACGACACGAGATAGACGAGATGAATTCTACGTTATAAACGACCTTTCCAACCCTGATGCTGAAAAGAAAAAATTAGTAAAACCAACCACATGTAAATAAAACCGCTATTAAAAAAAATTAAACGGAAGATTTTATCTGCAACCAGCACGTATCTGACAGAAATCGCACCGAATTAACTTTTTACAAGAGAAGAAAATGTTAGCCACCAAAATAAATAGCAGAAAAGCACTTATAGTGAAAATGATGGCCTGACGCACGGCTGATTACAGCAACACGTTAAAAGTCAAAGTGAACAAGAAACGTATTTAGTGACCAAAATTAAAGCTGTCAAACACTGGCCAATAGAAATTTTCAAACCGAGGTGCTAACTTTGAATTTTTCTGTATACAGGGTATTTCGTAGACAAAACAAATACAATCGTAAATACTTAAGTCACTTCTGTCAAGTTTAAAATCTGGCTTGGTTCACAAGATGATTACCTAACTTTGTAGTTCTTTGTTTTATTGTCGTTTGCTTTTTCAAGTTTATCCTTTTTTACGGTTGCTTGTTAAATTTTTTTTTACGCTTAGTCAGTCTAAATCAAACATATGCACAGGTTAAAAAACCTAAACAACACGTACAAAATTTTCCTATTTCACAGAATCATTATCAACATTAACAGCAATATAAAATGACAATTAACACGTTCGCGACCTTGTAGGCATTCGATAAAAACAATTACAATTATGTCGCTGTCAAAAGTAAATACCTAAATGTCTTCCAGAACTTAAAAAACCTTAGCATTGACAGAAATGTTCTTCAGCAAGCCACATCGTTTGAAGATCTAAACCCATCTGCAGGCGCACTTTCCCAAGCACCACCACTTACTCATAAATCTTCATGTCCTCAGCCGTCATCATTATTACGGCAATCATACCCAAATCCATCAAGAAATACAAACATATCATCGTCAAAATCCAAAGATTTGTATAAAGCTCCAGAAGAAGAGATTCAACCAAAAAAGATGAACTTGTGGTTTTCAGATTCTAAACAATTCTCAGGATTCTGGAGATTTGTACAGACCTTCAGATCTTGAGAGCGATGGATCTGCTAAACATTTATTTGAAAACGATGGTTCTAGCAATATAGAAAATGATGAGAACATTTTTGACGTTACAAAAACCGCAAGTTCTCATTAATCGGGACTTTTCACAAACTTGTTTACTAATTTTTCATTTTTTGGACAAAGTAGTTTAAAAATAGACAATATAGATTTATCTCAGTCCTATGACATTTATAAGCATTATTGTTTTAAATACAAACAGATTCGCACACTACCTCATTCGGGCTAGACTACTTGGCCGTCGATCTCTAATGAACAATTAGACTGATATCAACAGAGTAGAGCTTAAAAAGTTCCTAGCTGTTTTACTGATAATGGGCATTAAGAAACTACCAAAAATGTAACTATACTGGTCTAATTATAATATGTACATGAACAACTTAATCAAAAGAACGATATCTCGCAACAGATTTGACGTGTTACTGAGATGCGTCCATTGTTCTAATACTAACAATCCAACAACAAATAACGACAGATTTGCAAAAATAAAAATCATCGTCTATTTAATTTGCCGCTAGTTTCAAGCAACATTATTTCCAGATAAAGACATCGTTATTGATGGGACTATGGTGTCTTGGAGGAGTAGACTGGTGTTTTGACAGTACCTTCCTGCAGAATCACACAAATACGGAGCGAAATATAAAAAATATGTAGACCATAAAACTATACCTACAACTTACGGATTTATGCAGAAAAAAAAACGGTTTCACTGTGGCTGCAAGAGAAAACACGAAGGGACATACCTATAACATACGCATAGAACTATTGAGTAACTTCAAGAATTATGAGTAAAGTTTATGCATCGATGAGTTTTAGATAAGTGTCAAACTGTGCAAAGATCAATTGAATTTTCAGACATTTGTGTGTGGAACTTTACGTAAGAGTAGAAAAGATGGGATTCCGGTAGTAAAATAGTTGTACAAACGCCCCGTATTGATACTAAGCTCTCTATACATGCTCATACTGCTGAACTCGTACCAACCGGAACTAAACATTGAAAAGGTGAAGATGCAGTCAAGCCTCCTACCATTATAGTATACAATAAAGCAAAAAAAAGCGTCAACGTCTCGGACCAAATATCGTCGTAGTACACAAGTCTCTAAAAGTGCGAAGTGGTATAAAAAGGTAATATTCGAAATCGTGCTCGGAACGAGCATTGTCAATGCTTGGGTGCTTTATAACAATTATAACACCGGTGACATAGAAATGAATATGCTTAACTTTAGAAAAAACATAATACAAGGGTTGGTCAACGTGGAAGACGAATATTCCGTCGCAGATGTATAAATGATTGTGGAAGCAGAAAACTTACAGAATGCAAAAAAGAGGAAACGGTCAAAGATAAGCCATGGAATACTAAAACCTAAAAACTAGCCAGAAACAATAGAAAACAGTACGTTACAGAAGGATTCAGCAAGAAAAAGGTGTCAAAGAAGCAAGAGCTAAAGCAATAAAAGTTCTAACGTTTTTTGAAGACTATGACGTAGAATCAATAATGTGCATTGAGTGTTTTAAGAAGATCCGTAATTAGTTTTATTTTTCAAAATATTTATTTATTTTCAATTATACGATATAAAAGCTATTTTGTGATTAGAATATGAATTGATTTCAATCTGGTATTATTATATAAGCTAATTTTGTATATAGATAGAATCAAATTATTTTTGCATCTATTTTGGTGTTGCAATAAAGTATTCCATCCGAATACTACATATAACAAATTTTTTTCTTGTAATCATGGTTACCAGAACATTGCCATTTTGATAGGTAATATTAGTTCGTGACCCACCGGTAGACACAAACCATGTTCCCCACACCAACATACAATTTTACTGTAGCCGTAGCTGTTGTATTGAGGATCGCCCAAGTAAACACAGCTTTTTGTTGCTTATTTAAATGAGAATAGACAGTGACCCGCCAATGGACACGCAAGTCTACTATAAAAATACTGATTGACTCACCGGTGAAACACAATGTCGCAAACGTGTTAAGCATACCAAACAGATTTAATACAAATGCTGTCTAAAAACAAGTTTACAGAAATAAAAATTAGAACTAAAATGCCAAGTTTTATCAAGTAAACCGAAAGATTGTGAAACTAAAATATTATCTATTTTTGAGAAAGTAAGAAAGCATCTATATTTAAACAGATCATGTCATTATAAAGTAAATTGTTATTTACTTTGCATGGGCACAAGACATTCACTTTATTTTTGCAAATAAAAGTTCTTTCAATTTGACCTCATCTTTTCAGTTTACTGAAAGAGTTGCTGCCGCCTCTTCTAATCTGCCAGCATCTACAGCATCCAGAGATTAAGCAACATCTACAGTTGACTCTAATTCCGCTTGATTTTTTTTAGTTTGTATGAGGTGGGACAATAATCCTGCTAGTAAATGGTCAAAATCCTTCAAGCTATTGTTGTATTGTTGATCGACATCCATATCAATGTAAGTCAGGTTTTCTATATTGTCATCCGACTCGTACAAGATTCTTTCAATTCTCTTTAGTTAATAACCGCAAAAATAGGTTTTTCATATGCCTCGTAGTCTTTTGATACCTGAAGAACCTGTCACTCATACAGCAACTACACACAATTTTAAATAAAATAATTTTTAAGTACAGTGCTTACTCGAGCGTTCCAAGCTGACCTTAGAATGAGATCTGAAACATATTCTATAAGCCTAAAGGTGCGTTGGCATCACAGAAACAAAAGAAGTAACGCATGCGCCATGCGCCACCACCAACGTGTTAACACAAAAGTGAAAATAGTAAATCAATTAATTATGAAAATAATTAATTAATTAATTAACAGTACACTATTAATTACAGAACAAACAGTTAAAAGTAATATTTCTTATGTTTACTTATGAATTAATAGTTTTTCGGTTAGTAGAATCATAAAAGCTTATCAAGTTTTTTTTATAAGCAACGTTTCGTGCGGTCGTGGAACAAAAAAATGCAATTATAAAATAGATTATACATTTTAAGAAGTTAATAAAAACAATCGTTTGGTAAATATTTTTCCATAATTATCTTAGAAATAAGTATCTGTCTAATACAATTTTATTAAACAAAAAAAATGTATTGTTAAGTAGTAAACAACATTCTTTTATCAATAATGTTTTAATCGATACGTAGTTACCTACGTTAAACTTATTAAAACGACCAAGACAAGAATCGTTAATGTAATTTGCATATAAACTAAATAAAAACTGAAACTTTAGAGTAAGCACTAGAATTTACGAAGTAATACAGAAATTGCCGTAATTACCGACAATTTCTTTATATATTAAATGCGAATTTGATTACAAGAACCAGATTAACTTGTTAATAAACACACTCATTTAAATGGTACCAAACTGTACATATTCGATAAAAATACAACTGAAAGTATAACCTAAATCTTAAATTAACGATCGTACCAATTAAAATTTAATTTGTCATTACAATATTATAATTAAAGATTCTCATAGATACTTACTACCTTACTCCTACATACTATTCTAAACTTTTGTAGTGCAGTAAGCAAATAATTTCTTGTAATAGATTTATAGTGTATCCACATGGGTGGTGGCTCAACTATTAAAATTGTAATAAATTATAAGTGTTGCTTAAGTTTCTAAAATTAATACACGTTTAACGGTAAAGTACAGTAAGAGCATTTTGGATAACGGGTCAAAATATTAATATAACCAAATAATGATATACAATAAAATTATAATAAAAGTAAATTTAAAATGTTGCAATTTAATAAATTTGTAAAAACTTGTAATAAAAAAGGTAAATTATATAAATGTATCTAAAAATGATTTTTTTAAATAACCTTGTAACAAGATATGTTGTAAATAATACAAAATTTTGTTTTAAAAAAGGTGGTTCGATACATATTTATGTTAATTTATAGAAATTTGCAGCTACAAATTTTGTAGTTAACGTATTAAGCAAAACAACTAATAAAAAGTGAAAATCAAAATAATTTATTAAATATTGCAAATATAAAAAAAAACCTTTTTTGTGTTTTTTATATCAGTGTAACACATTAAAGTATAAATAATATTAAAATAAAATTATAAAAGCGTTAGATACTTAAAATTTTTAAATTGTATTTGTTAACTACGAAAAATTTATTGCAAGATGAGATTTTAGATAAACTTTTCAACTAACGTTTTTAAGCGTTTATTCTTGAAGTGCAAATATATGTTTACATTTCGTTTAAAGAACTACTTGATATTGATAATTTTTTCATAAATTACATTCATCTAAAAAAATTTTTTTTGAGCCATTACACTATTTTTGCTGATTCATTTGACACTGAGGTCATGCATCAGAAAATAAAATCTTTTTTCCGTTATCATTTGGCTTTTTGGGAAACCTTGTCTTACCACCTTTTCAAAATATATACGGTCATAAATTTGATTTAGAAGAGTAAAAAGCTATATTTTACATACCTATAAAGAATAATAGATAAAAGTAAAATAACATATTAAATGTAAAAATAAAATAATAAATGTATAATAGTAGATTACATACCGAGGCGGAAACTATTCCATTTCTGTCGAAAGAACTATAGTTTACCGAGAGGCATAGCATCGAGGTGAACTAGTTCTCGAGACAAATGGAACACTTTTGCCAAGGTTTGTATACAATTTTATTCACAATCAGCCATTAAATAAAATAAATAACATGAAACTAATAAAAAATGAATGAAAACCTACCTCCAAAATATTATCGTTTATTTCGGTAAAATATTAACACATAGTAGGCACTTCACAATTGACATATACGTATTTAATTTATGATTGTTATTTTATCAAATTAGTTAAAACATAACACACACGAATTACAGGTTCGGAAAGTGTACATTACTGACCGTGAGGTTTCATTACATACTCGTTTTTTTTTAACCATGGAAACCGCTCACTTGCCAACCTTTAAGAGGTTCGGAAAACTGTACGTTACTAACTGAGTGTGAATAAAATATTAAATATATCAGTATTTGCATTTGGTGTTTACTTTATGTATCTTCAAGTTTGTTGCATCAAAGACCAGCAGTACTCTGTCAACATGATTGCGTTCCAATTTCTAAAATTTTATCTCTGGAATTTAGTAATGTTTTTATAAAACCGTTCTCTGAGTTCATCCAAAATTGCCCTTAAATTTTTAGAGAAAGGTCCAGGTGTGAGTGCAAGAAATGTACTTTAAAAACACGTTACATACGATAGCTTTATACGCTGACAGCAATTCATAAGCATTGAGCGACATAATTATGAGTTTTTGTTGTTACCCAAATAGTTCTCACGCACATTTGGCAAATGAAAACTAAGCCAAAAGATTTATCTAATTTGAGAGCTCACAAAAACTCGTTTACTTTAAATCCGGCTGAGTCACGCAGTAAGGTTGTCAATATGAAGTAAATCAAATAAAAACCCTTCATCATAATTTTTGGAAGTACTGAGATTAGAAAATATTTATGTAAAGATATGGTCTTAGAGCTAAAGCAATATTAAAATACTAAATAGTATGTTTACATTTCCTAGAGAACTTGGCAGTGGAACTCATACAAAAACAATAATTTGTGAAATGAAAGCAAGATTTGCGTTAAACAATAAACACAACAAATGGCATTAATTTACGCGTACTGTTAAGTGTTTTGGTTAAACTATTGTAACAAGTAATAAAAACTCCGCCTGCAGTGCCGCTGGGTAGATTGAGTCGGTGCTGTAACCGGTCCCAAGCCCGGATAAAGGAAAAGGGTTGAAACGGTGGATTAGCAACCCATCTTTCAAAAAAAAACTGATGCGCTAAAAGTTTAGATCGCATGCTTTGAAATCAGGATGGTCATAAATTACGACGAACGCTAAGGAAACGGACGTTGAGATTGGCTACATGGAACATTCAGGAACTTAGGACAAAACAAACAAAGGTTTTGAATAAGCTAAAAGAAAAAAATATTTTATCTGTGTTTTAACTGAAACAAAAAAGAAAGGCAAACGAAATGAGAGAATATTCATTTTTACAGCGAAATGTGTAAAAGTGCACGCGCAAAAAGATAAGTTTCTATAGTCGTACATAAGAAATACAAAAAGAATATCAAGAGTTGGAAAGAAATAGATAAACAAATAATAACGCTGGAAATAGCAAAAATGGAAAAGTCATAGTAATAATATGGGTGTACGCTCTAAGCGAGAATGCTGAAACGGAGATAAGGAAGAATTTTATGACAAATTGTTGCAGATATTGAAGAACATAAATAACAACAAAGAAATGTACATACTCGGAGATTTAAATGCCAGAGTTGGACGGAGAGAAAATGACTCGGCGGTGGAAAAATATGGCAAAGAAAAAGTAAATAATAATAAATTATAAGATAGTCGACTACCTGATCCAGCGAAAAAATTCAAGATAAAAAACTAATGACGTAAGGGCGTCTCGTGAGGCAGAATGTGGGTCGTATCATTATCTGGTGATAGCAAAAGTAATTGTAAATTACAGAAAATCAGACGGTATAAATAGAGAAGGAAATAACAAAAAAGGAAATGAAGAACTGCAAGCTGGAAAATAATATCTAGAAAGCCTTAAACAAAAATCTACACACTTGTTATATACATTAAGATTGACTACAAACCTTCAAGGAATAAAACATGAAGAACTAGACACAGAAAAGAAGTATCAACTTATTAAAGAAAACATACATCAAACAGCCAAAGAAGCTTTAAGTTATCAGGAAATGGACCAAAAACAAAAGCCAAAATAGTGGTCAGGAGAAATGAAGAATTTAATAAAAAGTAAAAAAAAAAGTTTATCAAATGTTGCTGCGTACCAAGGACTCGGAAGACAAAAAGGTATATGCACGATGCAATAGAGAAGTGAAAAAGATGGTGGTAAAGAAGAAGAAGAACGAAATGTGGGATAAAAAGTGCGAAGAGATTGAGAGATGTTTAGGAGGAACTAGAATAACACAAGCATGGAAGGCCATAAAAAATCTAAGAGATGATAGAAAGGAGACAAGAAAGGTAAACTTGCTATAAGAAGAAGAATGGCAAGAATATTATATAACATTATTAACGGAAAATAGAGAAAAAAAAAATAAACAAGATTAAAGTTGATAAAAACATAGAAGAAGAAGAGATAAATGTAACTGAAATCCAAAAAGCATTAACAGACATGAAAAACGGCAAAGCTCTGGAACCGGGAAACATTTCCATTAAACTAATAAAACATGAACCAGATATTATGTTGAAAATTCTAGCCGAGCTGTTTAATGCCTACCTGATTAGGGGTGAAGACATTCTAGCGGACTGGAATTTGGCATATATCAATTGAATTTATAAAAAGGAAAATAAGAAAGTCTGTGGGAATTATAGAGGGATAAGTGTCACTAGTTCAATGGGAAGGTTGTATGACAGGATTCTAAAAAAAAGGATCGAATCGGAATATGAAGACTTAAAAAAAAAGAACGGTTTTCGTGCGGAAAGATTATGCTTAGATAATATATTTACCTTTCAGCAAATAAAAAAAACACGGAAAGCCAGAAATCAATCATCTCGTATTTATAGATCTTGAGAAAGCTTATGAAACAGTGCTATTGACAAAACTTTTCGATGTGTTGACAAAGATCGGCTTTAGTAAAACGTACATTCGTACAATTTGAAACTTATATAAGAGCCCAGAAAGTGTCGTGAAGGTTGGGAAAGTTGGAAAAGTTGGAACCATTTACAGTTACGAAGGATCTCAAACAAGGATGCTGTTTGTCACCCACTTTGTTCAAGATATATGTTCAAGAAGCTTTGGAGAACTGGAGGAAGAAGTGTTCAGGAATGGGAATTGATATCGAGGATAAATGCTTGACAACTCTTTTCTTTGCTGACGATGAAATAATTATTGCAAACTGCAAAGAAGACATTGACTACATGCTAAAAAAAATTATAGAAGAATACGAAGAATGGGGTATGAATATAAACAAAAGAAAAACAGAATAGCTACGCATAGGAAAGGAGCAGGAAGACCCGGATGTACAATTAAGAGAATTAAGGAAATGTGAAGATTATAAATACTTAGAAAGCATGATATCAAGGAAAGGAACATGCAATAGGGATATAACATATAGGGTTCAACAAGGTCAGAAATGTGTACAAATGTTCAATTCATTACTTTAGTCAAATCAAATTAAAATAAATACAAAAATGACAATCTACAGAGCAATAGTAGAACCGATTTTGACATACGGATCAGAATGCTAGCAGTTATCGAACAGATTATATAAGGAGGCCAAGTAGAGTGTCCAGGCTGGAACGTATACCGAATCAAGAATTTAGAAAGCGTGTAAAAAGAACATATACGACTATAGACGGGGTAGAAACAAGACAACTTCTGTGGTATGGACACGTAATGAGGATGGAGGAGAATAGATGGCCAAAAAGAACTATGAAGTATGTACCAAGGAATATAAGAAAAAGAAGAAGGCTAGCATTAACATGGAAAAATGAAATAAGAGAGACAATGACGGATCGAGCTATTGATGAAGAAGAATGAAGAAATAAAGAAAGATAGCGCTCGAAATGCGGGATGCGGCAGAGACTGTAGGACGAGCGTAACGCGGTGTAACTATCGCTGCGGGTATATACGCTACAATCAACTACACGACAGCAATTTCCACGCTGAGTAGGGTACAATCTTGAATAAAATAACTACATTAATACTAGTTTAGATATGGACACAATCACGTTAGATTGTGTTTTCGCATTATTTGTTCGTTTGATTGAAAAAACAAAGAAAACGTTGGCGTCGAGTTTATTCTTTATCCAACAGATTCTATCAATTAAATAATTTTATACAAAATTTGATGATCATAGAAACTATCCAGGTAAATGTTTTCAAGACTATAGATTGTCCATAAATAGTTGTGACAAGTTACTTGGTCTATTGTCTCCACAGAAAAATGAGAACAACATGAGGCACTCGTAATTACTTTAAAGTATAGTATAAGATTTATTTATTTTAATTTGATTTTTAATATTTATGGAAATAACCTAAAAGAACTTAATACATTTCAACGTCAAAACTAACAAAAAACATTTATTATCTTCACTAATACAATTCCATTAGCGAATACTCAGATGCCTGTGAATCAAAACTATTGCCGTCTTGCAAAATCAAGGGAATCGTGTCAATCGTTTTGTCTGTTTCGCCGGTGAAGAAAAACTCCAAAATATTTCAGGTGATTGTAAATACTGATGCGGTACTGTACAATAAACTGCTTCAGGCTGGACATATTTTAATTGGCTTTGACGGATGCTCAATCTATGATGGTATGGAACTTAAAAGATGTTTTACGTGCAACGCATTCAACCACACGTCGGCAAACTGTCCACGCAAAAATTCCCCTGTTTGTCCACTCTGTGCAGAATTCCATGGTGTACGCGACTGTAAAGTAAAGGACGTACACAAATATAAATGCTCAAATTGAGTATACTACAATAATGTGAAAAAAATTGAATGCAACTTCAATCATGCGGCGTGGGATCGCAATAATTGCACTGCATACACACAAATGCTTAACACATTAAAACAAAATACGTTCGGAATTGATACAATGAAACATAAGCCTAGTAATAATCTCAATTCAAAAAACTTGTAAATGACTCAATTAAACTAACATGTGATGAACACTGTTCCCAAATAGATAATAGTTTATATATCTCGGGGTCAGATTTCAGAGTAGGGCATATCAATATAAGGTCCCTATCATCATCCTTTAGCGAAGTGCCCTCTTTATTAGCAACTAATAATTTTAGCATTTTTGCCATCTCAGAAACCTGGTTAGATCCCAAAGTTCTTGATAATTTGCTGGCTGTAACTAACTTCAATTTAGTTCGAGAAGATCGTACAACCAGGGGAGGCGGTTTGGCAATGTACATTTCATGCAACCTCAGGTATAAGGTCATGATAATTGAGTACACCAGCGCGACTAAACTCGAACATCTTTTCATCAAAGTAAGCATCAAGAAAATAACTTATGGTATTGGTGTATTTTATCGACCACCAGATTTATGTTGTAAATAGTTTCAAGACTTTGAAAACATTTTGGTTTACGTTGCTCCTCAAGTGGATAGACTTATTATTATGGGCGACTTGGACGTAAACTTTCTGAACAATAATAACGACGCACTTAAATTAGAGAACATTTTATCAGTATTTGCTCTTAAGCAATTAGTGAAGGAACCTACGAGAATCAGTACTACATCTAAGTCACTACTAGATATTATCTGTGTCTCAGATAATTTGGCAAGCTCGAATGCCGTTTGTGAAGACGTTAACATAAGTGATCATATGTTAACGTCGTGTACTCTTGATATATCTCACATAATCTCCCAACACAGGCAAATCACATGCAGATCATTTCGGCATTTTAACCGGAATGCTTTTATGGAAGACGTCAATAATTTCCCATGGTATGATATAGTGACCATGCCTCAAATAGACGATAAAATTCATTTTTTCAACGAAGCTTTCGCATACCTATTTGACTTACACGTCCCTATAGTAACGTTTACCCCAAAAAACCAGAGGCCCCCGTACATAACACCAGTTACTCAAATTATGATTAAAGAAAGAAACAAAATTCATAATAAATACAAAAATTTCGGACTGCAGGCTGATCTCGCAGCCTATAAGGACATGCGAAATTTTGTAACTACGGCAATAAAACACGAAAAGAAAGCTTTCTTCAATCATCAAATTAATGAAATAAAAAACAACTCTAAAAAATTGTGGTGTTTCTTTAAACAAAACTCGGTGCACAAACGAACTCAAAAAACCATGTCATTAAATATTACCGATCCTAATAAGATAAACAACCACTTTGTTAAAGCTCTTCCCTTTAAAAACATTCCATATAATAAAATTGACTACTATTATAAAAACAGCTACGATAACATTACAGAAAAGTTAAAGTTCAAGCACATCTCTAGTACGGAAGTAAATAAAATAATTAACTCTTTCAAATCCAGTGCTGTAGGGAACGATAACATTAGTATCGTTATGTTGAAATTAGCTGGCCAATTGTGTGCAGATATTATCACACATATAATAAATTTCTCTATTGATACAAGTACATTTCCAGACAAGTGGAAAACTGCGTGTATTATACCGCTTACTAAAGTTAATCAAGCAGATGACTATAGTTTATTAAGGCCGATATCTATTTTACCAGTTGTAAGCAAAGTCCTTGAAAAGTGGATTTACAAGAAAATTTCAGATTTTGTTGAAAAAAACAACATTCTACCCTTTTTCCAGTCCGGCTTCAGACCTAGGCACAGTACAAATACCAATATTCTAAAAATTATCAACGACTTTACAAACGCTTGGGATAATAATGAAGTTACTATATTTGCTGCACTTGATTACTCGAAAGCTTTCGATGTTTTAAATAGACCCTTACTTGTTGCAAAACTACACTATTACGGATTTTCAACTCAAGCCTTAGCCTGGCTAGAATCATACTTGCAGAACAGAAAGCAATTTGTAAAACTTTCGTTGAACCATAAATCAATATGTTCAGACATAATACCTAACGACAATGGCGTACCGCAAGGCAGTATTATAGGGTCACTTTTGTTTATTATATACACCGCAGAATTTGACAAAAAATTGCAAAATCAGTATGTATGCTGATGATACGCAATTATATATACACTCATCGGTTTCAAATTTCAACGAAGCTATTGAGGAAATGAATGACAATCTTCAAAGAATTATCACAATGTCGGATGAAAACGGTTTAACTTTAAACGGAGAAAAGTTCTTTGTATCGGCAAAGCATCGGTTAGAAAAAAATGTTATGATACCATTAGATCCAGTATCATCATAGAGAGACAGGAGTTAACATTTTCGGAGTCGGTTAAAATATTGGGAATCATAATTGTAATCATAAATGTCGATTGAGCTATGGCAAATTAAAACTTTTATATGAATTTAAAAATTACTTACCTGCACATATTAAATATAACTTAACATGCAGTTTAGTCCTCAGCTCAATTGAGTATGGATTAATAACATACTACGGTCACTTGACAAATGAGTTTAAAAACAAGTTGCAAGTTGTTCAAAACAACTGTCTCAGGTTTTCTTTTTTTATACCTAAGCATAATCATGTTACCCCATATTATAATAAACTCAAAATACTTAGAATAAGTGATAGATATATAATGTTATTTCTGACACTTCTATATAAAATTCTTATGTCAAAAACACCAGCCTACTTATATTGTACCATCGACTTTATAAAACGTGAACATGGGCAAACAAAACGAACCGCGCGCATCCCTAAGCACCACTAAAAAATTCAAAGGTTCCTTTCAATACTTAGGCGCATTTCTGTTCAATAAGTATTACACAATATTGAACACCAGCTCATTATATAATTTTAAGTTAAAATTAAGAAATAAATTATTGTAGCAAAGAAATCTATATGTAAAATGGGATGCAATGAAAACCAGCTTTGCTGATTGCATCCTATTGACCACGCAAAATGTATTTTGTTAAGGTCAATAAACATTATTATTATTATTATTAAAAAGTTTAATACGGCTTATAATTAAAGAAAGATGTATAGCAATATGAAAAATTCTGCAGCTTCTGGAAATGCTTTTCCCTTCAGAAGAAAAATGGATATGTATAGCAGTTCTATTCTAAAGAAAAAATAATTTTTCTAACTGCATAGGTACTAGGTACCATTGACGGTAAACATATTTGGATAATTTGTCCTCCAAACACAAGCACAGAATATTTTAATTATAAGAAGTTTTTTTCAATGTGTTACTGGCCGTCACAGATGCGGATTATTGTTTTACGGTCGTAGACGTAGGATCATGCGATCGGAAGGTAGATAGCAATATTTTTAAAAGTTCAAATTTTGGAACAAGACTGGTAAAAAAGCAGTTATATTTCGCTAGAACAAAGTCACTTTCTGCTTCCTTGTACATGTGGAATTCGCTGTACAAATATTACAAGTTGGTTATGTTTTACATAATTTTGTCAGAAGTCGAGACGGATTAGATAGTAAAACTTTATATATAAATCTAATGAGAAATATTTAAGCGATAGGTACAAGAAGCCGTCAAACTGCTGAGCAAGTTATCAGAGAAAGATTCAAGAATTATTTTGTTAGCGAAAATGGTGAAATCTTGTAGTCCTGTAGAACGTTAGTGATGTACACGCTCGTGTCGTTTAGCACATCCTAAAGAAAGTGTTTTGTTTGTCGCGACAAGCCACCGTGTCTGCGCGGTTACGCTGTGGAAGAATCATTGCGATTTTTACGCTCATGTAGTTTGGCTGTAAGAGTAGATAAGCTTTACAACGCAAGACAATAGTGACAAAAGCGCTGCAAGTTTAAACTTGCCAAAACATAACAATTTCAGTTCAAACCTATGAGCACAACAAATTGACAGCGCCAGCTTAATCTAACATTTTTCAATGTAAGATTCCAGTGATTTTACCCAACAACAATATAATTTTAAGCAATTCGTGATTAATTAAAATAACTGATTCATCTTATGATTTATTGTAATTATTCAATAGTTTAATAATTTGTCACAAGGAAAAGGTCAAGACGGGGTTTGTGTAAAAATATCCAAAAAACATAAACCACATTCGAGGATAAACCTTGTAATAACTTATGCTCAAAGACTTTAACAAACAAATTCAAGATAACGTTATTTGTTACGATTTTTCTTTGGAAACTACTGTTAAAGATAAGGTAAAAGAATTAAGAAGTGCTAGAAAACAACTACATGAGGAAAAGAAAGATAGTTTAGAAAAATTAAAAAAGGCTAGACGATACTAGTAAATCAAAAGATTCTATAAATTTAATAGAAGGCGAAGAAGCAATGACTGATAATACGACAATGATTTATCCTACTTTGTATTCACAAATCTTAACACCTACTTTGTTGAGTAACACTAACGTGTCACAAACATTTGATAAAAGCTTAAATGACAAAAATGCCTTTAATATATCAGATTTTGAAGCTGACCCTTCTAGTCTTTTTGATAATATAGAATTAAAAACTATTATCGATATTGAGGAGTTAGCTCAGGTATTGAAGAAAGAAGAAACAAGTAATAATTCGTTTAAAAATTCTTATACAAATACAACAACTCAATTACATTCTAACTATGCACCTCTTCCTAGCACTTCGACACAGTTAACTGTGCATTTAAACTACAATATCCAGTCTCCGTACACAACTTATATTGTTCCTTCAACGTTTGGTCAAATTTCAACAACAGCTAATAATAATGTCAACGGTTATTATTGTAATTATGATGTAATAACAACAAACGCAAATCAAAACTTAAATTCTTATAATTACAACTTTGAGAATAGGGATACCTCGATATATAATATTAATGAGTCGAAGAAATTTTTTAAAAGTGTTCCATATATCATGAAAGCATTAGAGACAGAATTAGACAATACACATTTTCCAAAAATGGAACATTTAGTTTTCAAGATAGCTTAAATAAAATGCATTCTAATAAATCTCAAGATAGTGGTAACAATAGTGTGATTAAATCAAATGACTTGGGGGATATTTATGACTTATTGCCAAAAAATTTACAATATTCATCTAAAGATATTTGTACAATGGAGTTTTCGTTACCAAGAGTAGCACGTGCATGTCAAGCATCAGGTGATCATAAAAAGTTGTAGAGCATTTATTGGCTATTTCCGAATTATTGGATTTAAGATTTTCAGAAAGCGATGTATCTAAGGCTTCAGTGTAATAACGATAAGAATAAAGCATTAGATATACTTATTTCGTGGCAAATGGCTGTGCGGGTTAATTATAAAATATTTATTATTAAGTCATTATTTATTTGCATTTATTCCAAAGCGATATTGCATCAGCAAACACATATATGATTTTGTAGTGTTCTGTAATTATATTATGCAATGCGAACATATATAGCTGCGTGCTTATACATATGACAAGACACGAATGTGTAGAATAGTTATAGTAAGGATGGGACTAGTTACAAATAAACTACTGATTTTCCAAACTTTTTTACAAGGGCTTTAGAACCGCTTATAGCCAATAAACATTTTTCAATTCAGTTTATGGTGATGGTTTATAGGGTAGCTAAAGTTGTTGTTATATATTTTTATTATTTGTGGTTGTTGAGAAAGAATAAAGAAACAAATATTTTTTCTTCTCTCAAATCTACCTGCTTACTGAACATGTTTGTGTTTTAAAACTTTTCACTTTTATGCTCTTCAAAAAAATTTTAAATCTAAAATAATTTTCTCATCTCATCCAATTCAAATGCAAGGCCATAACATTATTTAAAAGTAATAAAAATAGATTAAAAGAACCACTTTGAAACAGTGGGTGATAAAAATCATTTGGATTCAGGAGTTCATAAACGACTTTATACTAAAAACACATACAGTTTTTCCCAAATATCCCAAGACCGACCTATAAGTTTTAAACGAGCGACGAAAAAACATTTAAAATTTGTAGATCACCAAATAGTTCATAAAAACTACATCTAAGATATTTTAGAACTTTTATGTTTGAGTTTAATTAAGAGATGGCAACCCCTTATCGGCCTGTCAATAATGTTAGCTCGTAATTTTAAGATTGAATATAATTAATTGTCTAGGATAATTAGAATGTTCAATAATTCAGACGCGTCAGTCTGCAAAACGTCGCCAAATCTAATAATTCTAAGCAAATAATTTATTGCTACCCACCAACAGCGTCCTCATACTGGGATAAAAATAAATATACATTAATCAAAAATAATCTATAAGAAAATAAAAATTAATATAGTACTTTATAATCCAACAAGCTATAGCATCAATAATAATACTAACTTACCAAGAAAAACATAAAACAAAAGCAAAATATTTGTAACAGATGTTCGAAATGTCAACTGTTCATTTCCAGACACTTTTGAGAACCACTGCTAACTCTAGGTAGGGCTTGCAAGGTTACAATTTTAGAAGTGTTTCTTATGCGTCTTTTCATATCGTGAGGTGTTGGCGTGTTGTACACAATTTTTTTATATATCCCCATAAAAAAATTGGTGTAATTAATTTCGGGGATTGGGATTATTTATTATTTATCGTTAGTATGTTATTACTATTATTATTGTTATACTCTATTCGATTATAAACTTATTATTTTTATAATTGTTACATATATCTAATATTCCTAAACACAATAGGTAACTAGATTTGTCAAAACTTTGATTTAAAAAACGGAAAGAGTTAGCTATAGAACATTGTAGTACTATTTCATAAGTGATTGAATAGTGCATTTTTGGCAGATTAAAAAATATGTTGTTCTATTTAAACTAATAAAATTATAACCACTTAAATTTCTTAATTGAAAAGTTTTAATTTTTAAACACCTTGTATTATATGTAAAGTTTATTATAATTGAGATATCAAATTCGATCTATCGTTACACTTCACTGTAAATTTTCTTCTGATAACTTTTCTCAAGTCACTCAAATATAAAAAGTAGGTATTAATTTGACAAAATTTAAATTATTTAAAAACCTTAAGGTTTATGTCTCATCACCTCTTATTTTAATCGGAGAATCTCAAAATGTAATATACAGAAAGTTTCATTTAAAAAAATACAACTTTGATACTTTTACGGTCTTTGCAACAATAATATGAAAATAATTTTAAAAAGTAACTGTAATAGACCCCGATATATCCCAAAAGCGAAACTTTTTGAAAGTCACTTATATTGGTCACCGTATTCCGAGTCGTATAGTGTGAATAATTCTGTATATGTGACTAATTGCTGTGCAAAACAATTTTTCAAAAATGTCAATATGGACATAAATATTTTCAACATATTGTTGATTTTAATAATTGTTGAGTAAACACTATACCAATTCATTGATTTTGATTTGGATAAAGTAAATGTTTTAGAATTTTGTTTAATAAAATGCAGTAATCATTAAGACAAATATTAGTTTCTACAATAGGAAAATACATTGATTGTATTTTAAATTAGATTAAATTGTAATTATAATTTGTTGAAGAGTTTTTGTAAACTGCAATGCAACTCAATTTATAATATTTTATTTAATGTTAAAATCATTTTTAAAGGCAGTTACAAAACGTAACAGTTTATTGATTCAAGCCTATAATACTACTTGGCATTATGGAAAGCTTGAAAACATTATAAGAAATAAGAAAAATACTTACTGATGCATTTTTAAAGTAACGTATATATAAAGTTCGTTTTTACCAAAAAAAACTACATTAATTTTTGAGTTAAATTTTAGTGAAGACCATAAAATAGATTAAAGCATCATTAGAAAACAAACTTCCGGTATATAAAACTATTTTAAAACGAATCCAATGCTAGGTGGTCTAGATTTGGGAAGTGATGCCAGCGAGTTCTACATTCTTGCAATAGTGAACGCGTTGTGGTACGTACCGAATATAATAACTTAAAAAGATTTATGCGTGTTGTCGTTGCAGCAATAAATAAAACAGGCTAATGCCAAATATAATGGACTACTGAAAGTGCATTCCAATAGATTTCCAATCAAATAAATAAATAAATCGCTTAGAGTGTGAAACGAAACGGTGCTAATTCTTTAAACCGCAGTCAACGTAATTAAACTTTACACGGCATTTCAATAAATAATCTTTTTATCTTACCAAAAAATTTAGCTTTAAAAAGTAGTTGTAAAATTTATTATACTTTCGCAAGCTAGTCAATTGACGTTTAATTTTTGAGTCGAAAGATACAAAAGCGATACAACAAGTATTTGCATGCAAAAAAAACCGTTAGAAACTAAAACGCGGATTGAAATACTAAAAAAAATTTTCGCTTATTCTTATCAAAAATACTAACCTGTCAAAATATAAGTATTGTGCGATTTCTCAAAAATGTTTGTAACAAGTAATACACAGTTAAGAGAATTGCAGTTTAAAAATAGTTATTTATGAATAAAATTAATATAAAAAATTTATTTCATACATTAAAAACAGGAGCGTTCGATGTAATCTGCGTTTTTCTTGAAGTAACATACAACTAAAAAATGACATTTTTTCTGACAAATTGCCATACAATGTTAAATACTACACTAATTAGGTAATTAATCCTTTTAATTATTCTACAAGCTAATTAAAAATTTATTCGGTATTTTAAAAAAAATTGTTTTAGTTAGTTATACATACATCTCTTTTCAGTGTCCAACAATAATGT
Source organism: Aquatica leii (assembly GCA_035610365.1). Taxonomy (NCBI): domain Eukaryota; kingdom Metazoa; phylum Arthropoda; class Insecta; order Coleoptera; family Lampyridae; genus Aquatica; species Aquatica leii. Next base: position 38,674,320 of record CM069435.1, on the reverse strand, counting down.
GAAAGCATTTTTGAGCACCATTTTCCTTGATAGCAATTTTCCATTCCAGCTATAACCTGATGAAAGCGACCACTCACATCTCCAGGATTCCATGGAAAAAAATCTAAATGTGAATCAAGAAGTTTACTAACCAATTCGTAATTCATTTTTCAGGTATTTAAAACCTTTACCATTACCATTCATTGCTTTTACAACATGTTTTATCAAACCAAGTCTGATATATGCAATGGAAAAAGTATTGAAACGTTCGACAAATTATTTTCAAGTTCGAGAGCATTCACATAGTTTTTATCCATTACCAAAACGTTCACCAAAAGATTCTCAAAGATAGCGGAAATGTATAAAAACGGTACAAACAAATCATCAGTAGTTATTCGATGTCACAAGTGTTAAGGAGATGTTTAAATAAATAAGTGATTAACGCGTGTTCGAGATAAATATAACGGACTATAATCGTACGTGACTTTAACGTAAACAAGTGTCAGTGTTTAGATAATAGAAGTTATCCGCGGACATTATTTCTCGAGTGATTGTAATACATAAATTAGCGTAAGTGTTTTTTTTTTAAATTTCGTTAGATTTAATTAGTTCGTGTAGTTATAAACGTGTAAATATTTTGTGTATAAATAAATTAGTTTTAGAATTTATTACAGTATATTTTCTCGGGATTCACAAGTGGTTCATAATTTAGAATTGTGTTTCGGTCCTAGTTCATGTGATAAAGAGTCCATATCCATGCAGTATACTAAGTTATCTTGCATGGAAATCAGATGTTGCAACTTCTTTTGCCGTTAACGGTAAAAGCATACTCTAGTTTTCTTTTGTTTCCTTTTCAAGCAAGTTCTAACCATTTAGTTTTAAAGCTAAAAAAATTTACATTTTAGATAAATTTAGATCACGAACTTAATCAGTTTGAAACTTTTTATCACTAACGTGTTCCTTTGAATCTAAATGTAAACACCATGTTTGTAGTGGAATCTTTAGCTATGAACTGTGATGAACAGGTCTAATGTCCAAAATAATGTTTAGATATTCTTAGTTTTATCCGAGATTCCATAAATTTTTACAACACAAAAATATCAGTCTGTAGAGTGATCGTTTGGCTTTCTCCATACCATGGGAACCGCAAATGACATGTGACGCAATTTTTTTGGGACTCACCATACACCTAACAATAACTATTTGGATAATTTATACAATTTCTAAAGAATTTCAAGGAAAGTTTGTACAATTTTTAGAAAGATAACACTATACTTTTATAAACCAAACAATGGAATTGAAGCACGTTACATACAAGATACGGTTCACTCGATAAACAGTGCACAATTGAAGTTTCAAGCTTTTGAAGTGCATACTATGCCATTAGTCATCAAATTTCATTACTTTGTTGTTTTGAACAAAATGTGAAACTGTATAAATAAGCCAATTACAACAACATGATCTCATTTTGTGAATCTGCACACAAAAATGTACAAGAATCAGTCAAAATTATTTATTTAAGAAAATTTTTTGGCAGATTATCACAAAATAGTAAAAACTGATAATTGTTTTTGTTGTTACTGATAAAGTTAATATCGTTAAATGTTCTTTGATTTCTTTGTATGCGATGAAACCTTAGTGTATTAGCACATTGCTGTTCAGGTTATTGTGCAATTATTCAACATTACGGTTTACTCGATTGCACTGAGATAGGAAATGATTTTTTTACTTTTTTATGCAAATAATACCGAACCTTGTCCATTTGTGTATTAATAAATGTTATTTTGTTTACACAATAAACATTATTATTATAATAAATGTACTAATAGAAGAACCGAATTGCTTAATCAACAACATTCAGAAAAGCATGTTCATAGAAAGTATGTTTTAGAGTAAATTTTTAATAAATTCAATTTGTTTATAACGAAAAACAGAATGTTGAAAGAAATAAAGCGGCAGACGTGGCGTTGCCGGATTGCCGTTTTTTCTTACCTCATAATCTGACTGTAGAAATGTATCTGTAGTTTTTAGAAAACAACATTAATTTAATATTGTATGACATGCGAATAATAAGCATGAACTTAAAGATCAGTAGGTAGGAAGAATGGAGTTGTTTCACACTACGGTTTTCTTGTTTGACAATAGTCGTCCACAAATTTCTAAATCAGTGGATTGAAAATAAAAATTTTATAGAAGAGCCGCACAAATACCAAATTTGTCACCTTTAGATTTTTTTCGGTGCGCTCACATAAAAAGTAAATTTTATTCCAGTCAGTCAACTCCATACAAGTTTTAAGGCAGCGCATTGTAAACGAATGTTGCCAAATCACCTCAAAATGTTAAATTAAGTTACTTACCTTTAGAAGTCAATTTCTTGCAAGCCATTGCTTCAAATTTGAAAAATAAGGCTGACAGATTTACATCATCTATAAAATGATGTAACATTTGACTTTCTTTCCATTTACGGGATTTTTAACAAAATCACGATAACTGCCGTAAAACGCGCCTGTTTTGTTTTCTAGCAGTCACCCTGTATATATGTTTTCTAACTCATGTTTCTAGAGTATCAAATGTTTTCTTGTAGTCGACGAAAGTTAAGTACAAAATTATATTGTGTTTGTACTATGTTAAGTATTATTTATAGTAATTGTCAAATTTCTGCGTCAACCTTTTGACATAAAAGGCTAATTATTGCATACCTTTGTAGACGTGTTGTAACGTCCCGTTAGAGTTCATTACATTAAAATTCAATTTTGCATTCGTTTATTTTCTGCAACTAACATTGCACGTAAATTTATTCAGTTTGGTAACGTCGCGTTGTTTCAAATCGACTGAGTAATAGCTTAAGCTTGCACTTCCGTTTGAACAATCTTTGGTATTTCACGTGAGTGATGCAAGGAAGACAAATTTTCTTAATTATGGCGTAAAAACGCATACAATTTAATTTTTATTCATTCCAACTAATTGCTGGTGAGTTTACCTTTATTTTGATATAATTTTTCTATTGAATTCAACATTTTTAGTGATTTCACAATGTTACGCAATATAATTAGACAAAGGAATTTATTTCAAGGCCGTTGCTAAGCAGCGTAAGTACATCATGTCATTTAAAAACCATTCTAATTATTTATATTTAGGGTCTTTTCTTTTCTTTTATTTCGGTTTTTTTATTTACTGAATCTTTTATTTCGGTTTTTAGTGGATTTTCCGTTATTGGAGTTTATTATTCCTTGGATTTATACATTGGTTTTATGCTTGCTGTTGTGTTTGGAAATCTACATTCGTTCGGAAGAATCTTATTACTTCAACAAAGAATGTGCTAAAAATAGAAGATATCCGATAACGTCATATCATATATGGTGAATCAACTGAAATTATGTTACTACATTTTACATTCACTTTAATTGAATTGTGTTATTAAAACTTTTCGGGATATATACTCGATAACAAATTAAACGTTTACTACTTTTGAATTTAATATCAATTAACAATTAGGTATAATATTTTATACTTTTTATTCATCACCAATTTAAACGTGATTGGCGCCCAAATATTGTTTTTATCCAAATATTTTATTCCAAATATTGTTTTAACCTAAATTTTGTTTTATTTTAATACTGTTTTATTCTAAATATTGTTTTGATTCAAATAATGTTCATTGTTCTTTAATATAAATAGTGTATTATGTTATAGTTAATAAATTAAAGGAATTCACGTCTGTGTATTTACTTGCATTCAGACTCACACCCAGAGGTCTGTGTCTTCGACTGCTGCCGTGGTAAAGTGATTATTTTTGCTTTTATTAAATGTATTTTCACATTTTTTATTATACGTCTTTATTAATATTTTTATTACAGTGTCTAATATATTTTTTTTGTGTAGCAATGTAATTATTGCGTTTTTTCATTCTTTTGATATTTTCTTTTCTTCTAAACTTTTGTATAATAAAGTTTTTTAACAATGTCTTGCTTTATTATTTTTTATTTTATATTGTGTTTTTGATTTCGGTAATTTCTATTTGTGGTATTTTTGACCTTACAAGTGTTTTTATTTTCCTTTCTGATCATAACGGCTATTTCGGTTTTTGCTATTTCATAACGGCCATCTTGATCACAACGTCTACCAGTAATATTTGATCATAACGGCCACCCTGTTCACATCGGTCTTTCTTTTAGTTGATCACAACGGCCAACTTTACAAATTGATTATAACGGCCACCTTGATGATAACGTCTACTTTTACTCATGTTTATAACCACCACCTTGATCACAACGTCCATCGACGCCAGTAGAAAAAAACGTCATACGACGATGATTGCAACGACGACCTTGATCATAACGGCTACTCTGATCACAACGGCTACTTTGATCACAACGGCACTTTAGAAACTGATTATAACGGGCACCGTGATCATAGCATCCAACTTTAGTGATGATCATATAACAGCCACCGTGATTATAACGGCCACCGACTGCAGTTAACAAAAACTCCCAACAACAATTATCAGAATGACCATTCTTACTCAAATCATGATCATAACACCTATTTGATCACGACGCTGATTTTTAATCATCATAAATAACGGTTCTTTTTGAATATGCTCTAAAAGTTGTTCTTCATAAAATAGATAGAATAGAAAAATATTTTTAGGCGCATTTTAGGCAGATTGAAATAAGATATGCGTTTATGTAATGATTATTAAAATTGTGCAAAAGGTTATTGAGATATAAGATTTTAAATTCTTGTGTACATAATTAGAATGTATTGAGGTGTTCTTGGAGTATTTGGAAACTTGGAAACGATAATCGAAAAAATGGAATATTCTAGATCCTGATAACGTAAGAACATAAAAAGTACCCAAAGAAACTTAGAGTCTAATCTGGCCCGAAGAATGTTGTGTCGGTTTAAATAAATAAAGTACACGTGCAGGTTTAAATAAATATAACGTCGTGTAAAAAAAATGTGTTGATAAAATAAACTAAAAGTGCGGACAGTGTTTTTGAAATATCGAGTGATAGTTATACATAAATTACTTGTTGTTTTCTTAAATATTGTTACATTTTATTAGTGTCAATTAAAATTAGTTATATTTATCATATCTAAATTAAGCGTAAATAGTTAGTTTTTGAATAAATAGATTTAAAATTTGTAAGTATTATGAAGTGTTATTGGTGATCTTTTATTTTGCAAACTTAAGAAAAAATTGCATGCAACATAAACATAAACAAAAAATGCATTAGGCGTTTGTTCGAACTTACACATAGTGCTTCATTTTTTGCTCTAGTTACACGAATAACTATAAAATAACCGATCTATTTCAATAATTGCATTTAGTGTGTGATAAATAAAAGCCCATGATTACAAAATTAATTCTGAAGAAAATGTTTACAATATTTCTTACTGTATCTAACGAAAAGTGCCAGCTATTTTGTAATTACCTCTAGCAACGTTAGTTGCGTCCCTGCATAAAAAATACTATACAGTGTGTTTCTTAATAATATGCAAATATATAAAATTATAAATTTAGATGAAAAAATTTATAGCTTTAACAACGCAACTAGATTTATTGCAAAACTGTATTTTTTAATACAGAGCACGCCGTTTAATAGAATCAGATTAGAGCTTGGAGTTTCTGATAACAATAACCGAATGATAATAAAATTCAAAATTTTAAAAAAACATGTTTATTGATTAAAAAAGAGAAGAAAGAAATACATAAACGTGCATTTGATTAGTTTAAAAAGTGAAATTATAACATCAATATAAGCAAAAAATGACAAAATAAAAATTCTAATAAAACATTTAAGAATCAAAAAGCCAAATAAATCGAAAATAACAAACCTGTTGCATTAAACAGTCTCCTAAGAATGTTGACGCTGTGAATAAAAAAAATTTAAAAACAATGTTATGACGATTGTTTAATTTAGTTTTAAAAACTACACATTCCTTCTCTGTAATTTGCTGACACCAAAAATTAAAATAAATAGAAAATAATTCGAAGATAAGGTATTTAAAAATACGTATTCGAATAAATAAATGCACCGCCAAATATGCAAAACATAATTAATACATACATAATTTAAAAAAAAAACGGCGCATCGCAGGAAAACAAGTTAAGAGAGCTCTTATGTTTTTATTTGAACGGGAAAATCAAAAATTAATTTTATTTGGGAAAAAACTATTGGCGTACAATTTTTTTTACAAGCATGAAACTCAATGCTTGTACGCACGCCACTGTTAAAGTTGAGAACTATTTTTGTATTAAAAAATATACTTTTATTAACCAACACTCTTCGTTACATACAGTGAGAAATACTGTAAATATTTACGGTAAGTTGTATATTATATTCCTCTTTAATTGAACAAGATTTCTTTTAGGTTCTTTTTTGAGGAGGGGCATCAAAACACTTTATGTGTCTATGTAAGGCAACGTTTCGTGCAGCTGATTGCGCACTTCTTCAGACTTATTTTATACTAAAAAATGGTGTGTCTTGACCTAAACTATGAGGACAATTAATCATAAGAACTAACATTGAAAATAAATTAACTGAACACAAGAACAAATACACCACAACAGTAAGAAAAAGGAGTACCAGGTAACAGAAACGTGGACTGTAAATATTTACTTCAAAATTAATTTTTGTAATCATTGATCTTTATTTACCACACGATAAATGCAATTATGGGAATGGACCGATTATTTTATAGTTATTTGTGTAACTAGAGTAAAAAATAACACATTAGACGTGAGTTCGAACAAACGTCTAATGCATTTTTTGCTCATACATTGCATAATTTTGTTCCTGAGACTGCAAAAAAAAAATAACTAATAACACTTTATAATACATTCTACTTATGTACACGAGAGTTTGAAAGTTGTATCTCGGTAGTCCCTTGCTGATCTTATTGATCCTTACATCATCACGTGGCTTATTTCAATTTGCGTAGAGCACGCCTAAGATGATTTTCTTTAACTATTTTATAAAAAACATTTTTTGTAGCTTAATCAAAAAAAACTTAATAAAGAAATTAGAAATGGGGTCGTGATCCGTTATGATTATGATCCAAGTAAGAGTTGCCGTTCTGATCAATATTCTTGAAAGGTTTTGTCAACTAGCGTCGGTAACCGTTGTGACTATGATAGCTGTTATGATAAGCACTAGTGGCCGCTGTGATCAGGGTGGTCGTTGCGATCAAGGTGGCCGTTATGAAATAGCAAAAACCGTGGTGGCCGTTGTGATCAGAGCCTTTTTTTGTGATGTGTATAGTTTTCTATAATATTTTATAGTATCTTTACTTATTTCTTTTTTATTCATGGTTTCTTGTTTATTATCATTTATTAATTTATTAATTATTTTTGTATTACTTTTATTTGCTTTGTTAGTACTGTTAAATTTGTTTGTGTCTTGTTTGATCTTTTTCCGTATTTGTTTGTTAATCTTTGCATACTTAACTGTACTTTGTTGTTCCTTTCTTGTTAGTTCGTTTCTTAATTATATAAGTTCTTTAGTTTTATTACTGATTTTTTTCTTTTTGATTACGGTTTTGTTTTTTTTAGTTAGTAATTTTTTTCTCATATTGTATTATTGCGTTTGTGATTTTTATATTTAAACCATCTAATATTATTGCTATACCATAAATTGTTTCTTAATTTTTGTTGGTATTCTTTTTGAAGGTTTTTGTTAATTTCTCAGTCTATTGTGTTTTTCTTTATGTTGATTATTTTTCTTTATTCTTTGTTAATTTTGATCGTTAACTAGTTTTTACCAGTCCATGGTTACTTTCTGTTGCAAAAATGTTTATTACAGTGACCTCATTTATTATGTTTTTTTTTGTGATAAGATGACAAAGTCTTTTGTTTGTCTACTTAGGCTGATTCAGAACCATTTACCCATTTTTAGTACTGAAGAATCCCTAAAAGTTAAAACAGCATAAATATTATATATACATTTTAATTGCATAATGCTATATTGTACATTTAAATAAAAGTTAAGGAAATAATAAAAAATTAAATAAAAAATTTGCGGGTTTCTATAAATGAGACAGAGTACAGTGAGATTAAAAAATTACTTAAAATTAGAAATAGTTTAGTTTGAACTAACAACAAACAAACAAGCAAACTTTTTAGAAACAGCATTAAAATGAGTAAAAAAACAAACAAACTTTTTAGAAACAGCATTAAAATGAGTAAAAAAAAGACAACACAAAATTAAACAGCAAAATTATTATTTATAATTTAGACTGATCGTTTAAAACAATTATTGAAAATTAAATAATTATTTTTAATAACCGCAAGCCTTTTCCACAAACTAATTGTATTTAATTTTAAATGAATTAGAACAAGTTTTGTAGAGAAGATTTGCAGTTATTAAAAATGATTACTTTAAATAAACTCTACTTAAAGAAAATGAACCATTTCTACAACATACTAAGATATAGTCGTTGCCAAGAAAGATATTTACGTCATACTCATATTCATCTAAATTAAATAAAAACTTGGTTATAAAATTAGTTACTGGCAATGCTAATTGCATTTAATCTCAAGACTAATCTACAAAATTACTATTTGTTAAAGAACGGTTGTTTTCAGTATATTTGTTATTATTAAATAAAAATAAAAATTAGTTAAATAAATAATTAAGTTGATTAAACATACGATGCTTTAAATTGAACTTTAACATGCTTGGTTGTTTGTTTGTAAGTTTTATATACTCGATAGAACTGAAACTTTGAAATGCAAATAAGCGGCTTATAACAAATGTCAACTAATGTAATCAACGATGGAATTAATTGAGCGATGTATTCATAACATAAACAAAAAATGATGTTGTCTCTGTTGTACGTACAGTTTTCTCTTTTCATTCAAAGAATCGAACGTGTTTTCTAAATTTGGTGCTGACGCAAGAATCGTTTTTCGTTGCAACGACTATAGTAGATTATAACGTATGGCATGCAACTAATAAACTTATTGTAAATTTTATCAAAACAAAAACATTAAAAAACAGATTTAAATTTTTAATTTGTAACAACACTTGCAGTAATAAATTATGTATGACGTTTATTATGTAAAACAATATTTAATTTAATTATTCAAACACTCAATACACATTTAATAGCATTATTAGTTTTCTAGCAAAATAATCAGATTTTATAGACAAAAGAAAAATTAAAACGTTTAAAAACTAGAACTAGTTGAGCACTTTAAACGTCATAAATTTGTAGAGTTGTGTACATAGGTTTGTTGATGATCATTAATAGGTAATATCCTTTAAAACGCCCTAAGCAAAAGATAATGCATTCCTTGATTGTAATTGTGTTTAAATACGCCAATAATTACATTTCTAAAAATTTTTTTATTCTACGATTATTAATGGTCGATTTCACGTTTTCTTGAAGGTAACTAACTATCCACAACTACACAAAGCTTTAGTATAATTTGTATACGCCCAATGCAATTAAGTGTGTATATTTTACATAATTAATAATATATAATAATTTTTGTGATTTGAGAACATGTTATTTAGTTGTTTTAGTCATAAATATTGTTGTCTAATGTAAACGCAAAACATTCGATGTAGTTTATTTGCAAAAGAAAACAAAACAAGATTTACACGTTAGAAAATTTATGTAAAAATCTTCCATTCGACTTTAAAAACAGATGTTGTGTTTCTCAACTACAATGTATTGGGGTGCAAAAGGGCTTCAGATGACAACCGAGCTATTGCTGCTAAAATATTTTGCTGTTGATTTAATTTAATGCTGAGATTCGTTACATTCTTGTTATATTTATACTTTATAACAACGATAATAATTCAACCTTATAGAATCTTCTTTGAAATATGCACTTAGTTTTTTACTTATAACTTTAACAAAACGTTTTTATTTTCTAGTTTAGATGTATTGTAACAATTTCTACTTTTTCAAAAGCACTAGTTTTGTTGTCTTTTGCTTCGCTCTGCTAAATCACACCCGTTTTAGTTTGATAAGCTGCATCTAATGTAATGCAGTAATTTGCTAGTTTTTGTAGTTTTTTTGTAATCTTGGTATAGTCATGATCAGTGAAAATGGAGATTTACAGGTAGAAATTAAAGGACGTGATCACAGTCTAAGAAAAGATCCCAACTTATAAGCGTGCAATAAACGTTTTAATTTTTTAAGTAAGAACAACGAAATGACAATAGTAAAGATTTATTTTAGATTTTGTTTACAATTAGATATATAAATAAACCCTATGTTTAAGCAATTACAAAAAATATCCACATTGATACGTATGTATTGCTGGTAAATTTGGATATTTAATGGATGCGTAAAAAGCAATAAACTTATTTACACAACAAAATATTAAACGGGTGATTTCCGAGAAAGTGCCAATTTTGAATGAATTATAATCATTGAAAGAATATTTTTTGCGTTATGTCTCCGACCCCTTTTATACAACTATAATTTATAAGCCCTAGAAATGCCAGCTTTATGTTTAAACATATTTTAATGTGAGTTCTGTCGTGTTGAGAGTAATAGTAAACGACCCGAAAAAGGGTTACTTACTTAACTTAACTTAACTGAATTAAGTACGGGCTTTAATTAAACCTTTTCGGTGTGTGTTATAATTTAGCGTTCAGAGATGTTTGTATAAAAATAATTTTCTTTTTTTTGCATTGTAAATCTAATTTCGTGTGCCACGCCACTCTACGTACTGATAAAAATTTTGGATCGGTTTGAAGTCCATTCTTATTAAGTCGTTGCAGACTTTTTGAATTTAACAGCTCGCTAGTTTTTTTTTTTGGATTTCTTTTTCTTCTGTGCCTCTGTAGTTTTACGACAAAAACATAATCATAGATACGACGGTTTGTTATTGTTTCACAAAACTCCAGCCTAACTTTAATTAATAATAAAAAAATACAATGTTACCACTTGGGTCCCGGGAACAGTACTGAAACCGCATTAGTAAGTATAAAGTCAAAAACATTTTTTGCTATAGCAACAAAATAGTATATTATATATACCCTCTAAAAATAACTGAATTCGGCATTTTTTGTTAAACAAAAAAAATGCCTGGACGAAAAAACAAAAGAAATTTTAAAGACCGTCGATTATGCAATTGGGATTGGAGCCACTATTTAAACAAACTTTGAAAGGTGTCCCAACTATCCTGAATTTATTAACATTGCCAAAAAAGGAACTTCTAAAGGTATCTGAATTTTACAAAAAAAAAATATTTTAATTCTTTGTTTTACGTTTGCTTTAAAGATGTTGATTTTTAATAAATTAATGATTATAAAAAGTGTTAAAAACTGAATTATACAAGTATGCACAATTTCATTTAGTAATGTTAATTAATCCACTAATCAAACAGAATAATTAACTTGGTAAAGATTCTTTATCCTCCTCAGTGTGTTTAGTAATTAATTCAATCTTCTTCGTTTAGGAGGGACATATAAAACCACTTTAGTTTATTTTTGTGGCAACGTTTCGTGCTGAAGGTTAGCACTTCATCAGGCCAACTGTAATTTATTATACTCGTAAGTCAACACATAGTAACAACAGAATGAAATAAACAGATAATTTTTAACACATAAAACTTACAGAATAAAATCAAGTGGATCAATCCACCGACCAAGGACATTAGCAACTTTACGAGCTAGTAATTAATAATAAATACAACATTAAACATACAATGGTCAATAATTAAAATTTATAATATAACGTAGGATATAAACGTTTAACAAACAATTGACAAATGTTGTGTAATCAAAAATTTATGAATGTCAACGGAAAGATAAGAATAAAAAGATAAACAAAACTGAATAACGATAGATCTAACCTATATAGTTATCTCACAATTTTGGATATTAAATTATTATAAACACTGCTTAAATTGTTGGTATCGTTGTTAAAATTAATATTATTATTATATATGTATATTGATGTATAGCATTTCGGAAACTAAGCGCTTTTTCAAGTTGTTTTCCACATCTAGAATTCAGTTCAGCCGTTCAGAATGTTCTACAAAATATATATATACAACTAAAAATATAAGATTAAAAAAATTTTACTTAAATTTTTTGAAAAATGTCAAAATTTGAAAGTTAAAATTATCTAACTAGATAATTCAAAAAAATGTAAATTTTACAAATAATATTGTTATAAACTAAGATAATGTAATTAAGAAACAATTCTAAAAAAAATTGTTTTAAATCATAAACTGAATCAGAATTGTTTACATTATCCTAGTTTATAAAATTATTATTTGTAAAACTTACATTTGTTTGATTTATCTAATAAGATAAATTTACTTTCACATTTTGACATTTTTCAAAACATTGCAAGTTAAATTTTTTAAATCTTATATTTTTAGTTGTATATATACTTTTTGTAGAACATTCTGAAGATGAGTTTAATTTGTTAACAAGCTTCGAAACATGTTAATATATATATAATAAAATAATTGATTAATTTATATTGGTTGTCACAATAATAATTTTATTAAATTAATAACCAATAACAATAAATCCCCTCAGCAATTTAACTAAAAATAAGTTTCATAAAAATTAATAAAATTTAAGTAAATAATTTGTAGTCATACCATTTTATAATATAGTTTAGTTTGAATTAGTTATTTTAATATTATGTATCACTTTAAATCTGAGATAACTTGACAGTTGTTAATTAAGCAAGATATAATTAAAAGATTGCATTAGTGATAAATTCAGAAAAAGCATTTTTTCTAGTTTGTACAGGTTTATTTAATGGGTACTTTGCGCAAATAACCCAAGATAAAAAATAACCCCGTCAAGCGTAGTCTAAAAAGCCCATACCCAAAAAAAACCGTCAAAATGCTCAATTTATTATTTTTGTAAAATGTATAAAATGAGACATGATTTTTTGTTTGATAACAATTTTAATTTGACCAGACAGGTAAATTTATATGACTTCAAAATTGCATAGTACTTGAATTAAGTTTTCAGATATACCAAATACTTAATGTGGAGGGGACGACACAATAAAAACTAGCTGTTCAGTTTTCTGGCGACGCGACGTTCCGTTGGCTAAGATAAGGAAGTACTTTCTTCATTGTAATAAAGTAGTAATTTCTAAGAGTAATTTGATTTTAAAACTGCATGTAGCCACGCGGTAACACTGCACGTTTACAGATACTAAAATATTAATCTTGTTACATAGTTTCTATGGTTTTAAACATTATAATTAGTAGTAACCTTAAACTATGGTTAATGAATATGGTGCAATACTGACTTTATTTTTTTTTGTTTAGATGTATCTTATTTGGATTCTGAGAAAATATTCCAGGTGATTATAATAGCAAGGCTAAACCCGATACTCATGTTACAAAAGGAGTCTGCAGATAGTGTTCGTGATACAATGAGTGTAATCAAGTTGCCAAAGATTGTTGATTATTGGGCATTATCATCTAGGATATCTCAAGTTGCAACTTTAAAATTGCGGAGACCACAAAAGATAAGTTTTTCCCAATTTTGGAAAAAGTTCAAAGAGACACCGATTTGGAAAACAATATTTAGTTGACAAAACTATAATCGCATATAAAGGTATTTATGATAGTTATTTGCATTTAAAATAAACCTTAGAAATAGGATTAACTTTATGTAAGACTCTGGTTTTATTGCAGATTCTCTACCAAGGTTCTATAACATTTGAATTATTGGAACAAACAGCAAATGAGTTGACTGAAGATAAGAAAAGTTTAGTTAGATTCCAGTGTTGTCATAGCCTTATGCAAAGCTATAGATGATCCAAAAGCTTTGCTAATTTTTTGTGACAACTGGTTTTCAAGTTTAAATCTTTTTATTTACCTTAAAGAAAAGTTTGATATTATTGGTCTAGGCACTATAAGATCTAACAGAATTGGTGGATGTAACTTAACAGCGAATAAAATTTTACTGAAACAAGGTAGAGGCTTTTACATTTATAGAGCAGACATAAATGAAAGAGTTATAGTCGTAAGTGGACCGACAACAAGTGTGTAATATTTGTATACTCTATGTAGAGTTCAGCACATAAATAACGTAAAACAATATTCAAAAACAGAAAAAAGGTAAATGTACTTTGTCTAACTTTAATTACGCAACACAACAAAATATGTGTATATAAGAAAAATGCTTTATTAGGACTTCATAGTAGCTCACATCGTTGCAAAAAGTGGCATTTTTCAAACTTTACGAGGATTTTAGATATTGTTATTGTATAAAAATTACTGTGTTGCTTTAAAACAGAAACCAGATATTCTGAAAAAAATTAAAATAGAGTTAGCTTCATATTTGACAAAGACAGAAAAAGCTAAAAAGAAGATCAACTGTGTTTATCTGTTAAATCTGAACCGCCAAATAAAATCCAGTCTTCAATTGTTCAAAAGTCTGACAAAATAACGCGATTTGATAGTGTTGGCCATTGGTCATAATTTACCACCAAAAGAAAATGCTGACTATGCAGTACATGTTTTACAAGAATATCTTGCACTAAGTGTGACAAAAGACTATGCCTTACATCAAATAAGAATTGTTTTTACAATTACCATGATGAATCATAAATGTTATAAAATATTTGGTTTTGATTTCAAATTTGCATAGCATTTTTTTTCTAACAGGTAAAGTTTTTTTTGTAATACAAAATTAAAAAAGGTCATACTATTGTAAAGTGCTTAGTCCTATTTCATTTACTTAGATGTATCAATCTAAATCACAGTGTAGTTTTTAATAATTTATTACTGTATTTTGCTTTAGTGTTCAGCAATAGCCTGCAAGCATGTTTTTATTCCATTTTTTTTATAACGTTTTTTTATTGTTAAGATATTTTGATGATGAACGTGATGCTCAACATGATCGTCGCTTACAGTGCCAAGATTTTCTGTAAAAAAATTCATGTACAAATTCAAAAAAAATTTTAGGGACATGTTACGTCTTAGAGACATTTATAGTTTTGAAGAAGTTCTGAAACGACTTTTCCATAGTTTCTGTTTCTTTTCTATTGTCAAGAAATTTAGTTACTTTTGAAAGACTTTTAACCGTTTTCAACCTCATTTAAACTTTCCTCAAAGTAATAGTATTTTATAAGTTTTTTATTTGTGAATCTACAAATATAAAAGTTTATTTTTCCAATAATTCTTTAATAACTCAAAATGGGTTTATTATATTATATATTATTTTATTTTTTATTTTTTATAAATTCTCAAAACCTTCCCATTATTTTATTTTAAGTTTTTATTTTAATATTTTAATAAACGCTACATCCCAGTAAACACGGATTGAAACTGTTACAGTCACAAAATTAAAACAATTGTTTCATTACGTTGTTTCGTGTTAGTACCATTTTTATATCATTTACATGTAACTGACAGTAAATAAATTGAAAGAGTTCCGATTTTTCACAATCAATTTTAAACCGTTTCAGTACTTGCAATTTTTATCCCATAATCAGCAACCGTCTAAAAACTGATTTATTAAAACCGAATATTTTTTGAATAACTAGAATTGTTTAAAGATCGATTAAATAAGATTGAATTATTTTCAAAACAGTAGAATCGTTCTAGGAAAAACGAATACTTTGTGATTAGTCAGCATTAGTCGTTGCTATACTTTTGATTACTGTCGTCAGCGCTGCAAATTGA
Organism: Aquatica leii; assembly: GCA_035610365.1. Lineage (NCBI taxonomy): Eukaryota > Metazoa > Arthropoda > Insecta > Coleoptera > Lampyridae > Aquatica > Aquatica leii. The sequence goes on along the minus strand of CM069435.1, from coordinate 38,658,704 downwards.
TATCTTTTCACTTGTTCGGTTGCAGTTTGATAAGTGATGCTGTGTGTACAATTACGAAATGGAACAATAAACGGTAAGTCGAAACATTTTATTATAATCCATAAATGTAATCGATATTATTATCATTTCTGTTCTTTATGTATCATGTTTTAATTTGTATAAAAAAATGTAAATTGACACACATGGTTGCGTTAAGGTAGATTATTGCGTAAATCTGATGATACTTTAGGATTTATAATTACAGTTCAATTCTTCAAGTTTTCTATACGATTATGTACAGCTGAAGGTATTCACAGTGTTTTTATAACTTTCTTATGATTGCTAACGTGATATTTATATTAAGTTTGTGTTGTTTTTGATTAAAAAAATGCAATTCATTTTGTGTAACTCTATGATTATGTATGTATATAAATAAAATATTTATTTCTATGTTACAGATGCGGTTAAAAGTTGCTACCCAACAGTAACTGATGCAGTTTTCGAGGCTTCCGTGAAAAGACCACATCCAGGAAAGTTGCAATATGTAAAAAACTCAATGTGATATTGTATTTAAAAATATTTATTGTGCAATAAAATTTGAAACGTGCATTCGAAAATGTATTATTAGATTGTTGAAAGAATTGTTTTAGTTCATTATTGAAACAAAAAATCATACATGTATCGATCATTTAGTATCAGTTCAAGAACGAAGCTTTTAAAACGTAAACCGAATGCAACATTTAGTTTGCAACAGATTTGAATTTAAAATACCGAAACTATACTGATTCAAATAAATGAAACAGCGATGGACTTATAGCTATTTTATTGCACTTAGGTTTCTTTTATGTTTGAAACAAGAGTGAATCATCAATTTTTTGTTTTGAAACTGTTACTAAACATTATCAATTTTGTGTTTACTGGGATGTTTCGACTAATTGTCATCTTTAGGCGTAAGCTATAAAATAAAAAATATAAAATCGAATCTTATTTAAATATAAACTTACTACATTAGAATTAAAAAATCAAACAAATATTACATAAACTTTAAAAAACTTTAAAAAATAATAATAATAGAAATCTGAAAAATAATATAAATTAATTAAATTTCTAATGATGTTATTAAAAAACATTTTATTTATTATAAAAGATACGTAGATGCCATTTTAGTTATATTTAAAGGCAGTGAATATGATCTAAATAATTGTTTTAATTTACTAAACTTATTACAACTAAATATAAAATTTACAATTGAAAAAAAATCAGACTGTATTTTAAATTGTCTTGATTTATCTATTAAACGTGTTAATAATAACCTTAAAATTGATATTTATCGTAAACGTACAACAACTGATCACGTTATTCCTTTTTCTTCATTCCATCTACTCTCACACAAATTAGCAGCTTTTAGATTTTTCTTTAACCGATTATATACTTTTCCTCTTGATTGTGATAGTTTTAATAAAGAAATAAATATTATTTATTATCTAGCTAATATTAATGGTTATCCATTACATATTATTAAAAATTTACAAAAGAAAATTTTGTCTTCTATTAAAATTAAAAATTGTTCATCTCTTACACCTGTCTCTAATCAATCTAAAATATATTTTTCTCTTCCTTATATAGGCCCATCTTCATTTCAATTTCAAAATCTTTTAAAACATTTTGGCATTAACATTTCTTTTTCGTCAAATAATAATATTAAATCTTTATTTGTTAAGATAAAATTAATATTTTAGACAAATCCGGTGTTTATAAATTAAAATGTGGTAATTGCAACGCATTTTATATAGGACAAACAGGTCGAAAGTTTTCTATTAGAATTGCTGAACACCTATCTTGTATTAAAAATAATAACATTTTATTTAATCATCATTTTGCTTATCATATACTAAATTGAAATTTTACACATTTGTAATAAAGGTTTATGACTAATTTTTTTAGAAATACAAGAAATTATTAAAAATTACAATTTCAATCGTGAATTATCCCTTAATGAAGTTGTTAACTTTAATAACAATTTACTTTTTCTAAATTAGTTTTTGTTTGATTATTTCCATTACAAATAGAACTTATTTTATTTTAATTTTGCTATTCCTAGGGAACTTGTTTTTTAAGTACAGGAAACCCGGACCGTTTTTAACTTTTGCTTTAACAAAAATTTTATTAATCCGAGTTTAATGTGCAAATTCTAAATATGAAATTTGTTGCTAATGATGCTAACAGTGTCATAGTTTTTTTGCGAAGTTATTTTAGTAAAACACTTTCTGTATCAAACTGGCGAGGTCACAAATCTTAGATTTGACTCATTGAATGTATTGATATTAGACTATTTGTTGGCTTGTTATCTTTTATGTCAATTTTAGATTCGTGTTTGTCAAGATTTACATATATTTAAAGACAGAACTAGAACACGTAGGTATATAACACATACTTATAAAACAAATTTTTTTAACAAAAAAAAGGACTTATTAGACGTAACTCTTAAGATTAACTGTAGACGTTGTAACAGGTTTAAGGCGAATATGTTTGGCATCGACTTTAAAAAGTAATTTCATTTAACAGAACTTATGTCGTTTAATTGTAAATACATTAAATCAATTGTTTTTACCATTTAGTGCATTTTTGGAAGTCCATTCTTTTTTTGTTTTTCTCTTTTTAGTGATGTTAACAATACTGAAATCTTTGAAAATGCACATAGTTCAAGAGAATTTTATTTCCATGTAAATTTAAGAGAGATCATTTTCTCGTGGATCCCATCGTCAGAATTTGACTAAATTGAATTGGGACCACTATTAAGTTATCCTCTTTCTGATAAAAAAAAGTAATCAAAACCGGTCTGTGTGATAAAGAATGATCGCTAAACATGCATAATATAAATATTTCGACAAATTGAAGAAAGACTTTTTCTTGAAGTCGATTGAAAATCATCACCAAATTGGATTAAAAAATATTGCAAAAGTATATTTTATTTACTACAACTATCACTATATAGGAACCTAGAACTAATGCCAAACCTGAAATTAAAAATTTTTGGGTAAAAAACTCGATACAGTAAGTTGTAATGTTGCTTTTTTATTAATATCTTATAATTTAACAATTTTATTTACGTTTCAATTTTGATTAAAAAGATTTAATTTTTATAACGTTAAACATTAAATGTTGCATTTTGCAGCAAAACAAAATCAACGTAATTTTACTATTTTTTATTTTTTGTTACGTTATATTAATAACCAAATATTTCAACATAGAGTAGACAACTTCTATTTTAACCTAAAACAGTAGAAATCAAATATATTTTTAATAAAATTGAAAAAACTTATGAGAAGGTTCAGTCAAAGAAATATGGAATGACTTTTATCACAAAACATTGTTACAATTCAGCTTCGCTTTAATATAAAGAGGAAAAAAATTAAACCAAAAGTTGAAGCATGAATTGTCGCATCCTACTGCTTGTAACAAAGAGACAAATGTAAAGAACAGTAATAGCAGCGACAGGATACTTCAGAAGCACAGATCAAAAGACCTTTACAATCAGAATCATCAAGCAAGACGGTTGCAACCTCTTCAATTCTCCAGAAGTTCTTTAACCAGTTAGTTTCTCTTTAACTATATTTTTATTATTCATAATACCCCAACAAAATGACGTGCATATCTTTTTGTTCGTTTCAACAATTATTACTTTAAGTAATTTGCTTTTGCACTGTTATTATTATTATTATTTGTAAAACGTCATTAACTTGTTGTAGCAAATCAACGCAAACGGTAAATAAATAGGTTTTAATGGAAAGTTATTACTATAAAATTATGTACTCTTAAACAATTTGCATTTGTCAAAATCGTTTATTACTAAATGAAACTATTTTTATAATTTATTACATAAAATTGTGCTTTGAAGACAGGTTTTAATTATCTTAAATACAAACCATACTTATTACTACCGTCGACAAAGAGATCAATTAATAATTAAATAAAAACGTACATGTTTAAGAATTCGTGACATAAATTAGATTACTTTTGAATCATTCATGCTAATCTAAAATTAAGCAGTTAAGTAATGATCTAATTGCCAGATAAATGTTAATTACAGCCACTGCTATTACACCCTTTATACGATAATTTTTTGAAATAAATGGCATACTATTTAATTTAACTGACAACGCCATGTGTGTTCAGGTTTGCATGCGAACAAGATTATCAGTGCAGTAAGATATATTTCTATTATCCATTACTTTAATTAAAAAAATGTTTTGCGTTATAATTAATTACAAAAATAATACAACTAAAGTATGCTTTTGTATAGTTTTTCTTTTTTAAAAACCACAAATATGCTTAACTATAACAAAATAAATTAGAAAATGAAGATTTAATTATTATTGTAATTTTAGTAATAAAAATTCTAGCTGTCAAGAAGAAATGCAAAATAATTAACAATGCTAATTATATGTAAATTAATTAACAAAACAGAATACATCGTTATCTTTTGTGCTACAAATTAGTATTTACTTGTCTAGATAATTATAATTATTCAAATTGTTTAAGTTTCAGCCATTTTGGGACTCAACGATTAACCAAATTATTAAAAAAAAACATGCATAAACTGCTTAGTTTATTAGCTATTGTTAGTAGTGTAGCCATAAAAACGTTTGATTCTTTGTTTGGAAATTAGAATAACATGTACATAACATTTTGAAATAAAAATATAGTAAACCAATTTTGTACAATAAAGACACAATCAAACATTTAAAAAATTTAAACTTTCATTCAAAATTTAAAAAAATGCTAATCAACAATCTAAGATTATAAAATTAAGAATATGATAAATTAAAGATAGTGAAGATATAGTCACTTATTAAAGCAAAAAATGAAACATGGAACGAAAAGTGTTAGGTATGAGAATTGGAAGTTATATAAGAGTTATTTATACACAAGATATGTTAAAAACTATTACACATTAGTTTGTTACTAGAAACCACATAATTTCCGGTAGTTTCAAATATTGCACTGTTGGCTAGTTGTATTTGGTTCGGCTTGTCTTCTTGCTAGTGAACATCTTTAGTGACTAGTTTTTGTTCCTTCGGGGCAAATAGCTACTGATATAACTGGAATGAAACAAGAAAATTCACAGATAAAAGAAAAAATCTAAGATTAAAGCAAGAAGATTAAATTTCTAGAAAGAGAGATAAGGAAGAAAAATTTTGTAGTAATGGGTATGATAGACGAAAAAAAAAGAAAAAAAAAGTAATACTAAAAAAAATAACAGCAGTTTTGAATACTATAAGAGTTGAACTCGAAAAAAAAGAGGATTTAGAATACTACCAAAGAATAGGAATATTCCAAGAAACAGCAACAAAACCAATTTTAATTAAAGTTGAAAAATTTAATTAAAAAAAGGAAATAATTAAAAAAACCTAGAATTTAAAAGATACAACTATATAGATAAACAAAGATTACCCCAAAACAGTGCAAGAAGACCGGAAGCAATTAATGAAGCATTGATGAAAGAAACAAAACGAATAAGACAAAAGGCACATATGAGGTATAATAAATTAATACTAAATAGCAAAATATACGAAAAAAATGACAAAGAACGTGAAAACAACTTCTGACAGAAATGGGAATATCAAAAGAACAACACTTACAATTTAAAAGATCAGTTACCGAAAGATCACCAAACGAAGACCCCCTAGTAACTCACTTACGTAAAATAACAAAACCTAATAAGAAAAAAAAACTAACTACAAAGAATAAGGACGTAAATAAAGGCAACAACAGAAGCAATAGACAAAGATATGAGAAATGATACAAAAAAATAGGAACATTGAACATTAGAGGCATAAATGGAAAAGAAATGGAGCTAAATGATGCATTTGAAAGACCGGGGTTGAAATGTTAATAGTATCAGAGACTAAAAAAAAGAAGAGGAATAGCAGAACTGAATAAAAGACATTTAATAATATGGAGTGGATAAGATAAGAATGAAAGAGCACAATCAGAGATTAGCTGCATCCTCCACAAAGGCATGATAAGTAAGTTAAATAAATGGGAAGCAGGATCTGATAGAATACTAACAATTGAATTAAAAAACCCAACACAAAAAGAAACTACAATTGCAGCATATGGACTAAACTACAAGACAAAGACAAATTCTGGGAACAGCTAAATTTGACAGTAGAAGCAGCCAAGAGAAACATTGTGATAGCTGGAGATCTAAATGCTAGAGTAAGAAAAAACAATGACACACAAAATGTAAAGAAAATTCGAAGAAGAAGCACAAAATAACAACGGTCGTAGACTGCTAGATTTCTGCGATATACTCAATAATTGCAAACACTTTATTCGAACACAGGAACATCCACAAGAGCAGTACCAAGCAGAAGAGAGTACTCTATTATTGATTACGTAATTGTAAAAAAAGAAAAATCGAGCAGTAATAAAGGACGTAGCAGTTAAAAGAGGATTCAAAATAGGCAGTGACCACTATCTTGTAATAGATAAAATAAAACACACGGGAAAAAAACCCACAAGTTGTCAAAAAAAAATTACAAAGAAGCAGAGAAACAATTAGAACTTATAAGCTGGATAGTGAAGAAATAGCAAAAGAATTTAAAGAATACATCAAAAAAGAAATAGAGAAGATTAAAGATAAAATAGAAAATAAAGATATGGAAGAATTATGGAAAATATTTAAAAATACAATAGTGGAAACAGCCAAAAAGGCATGTAGAACATATAAAGAAAGCAAAGATAGGAAACAAACAACGTAGTGGTCAGAAGAAATAAAAGAACAAGTTAGAATTAAGAATGCAAATTGTAAAATCTACATAAGCATTAGAACAGAAAATAATTATGAAAAGTATAAAAAACAAAGAATTAAAGTCAAAAAATTAGTTAGAGAATCAAAACAGAAGGCATGGAAAATGTTTAGAAAGAAATTAGAAAAAGATAGCAAAGGAAATCAAAAACTATTCTTCAAAGTTCTAAAAAACTTAAGAAAAAACAAATACAAATGTTATCGCTATATAAAATAATAAAGGAGAAATATTAAGAAGCAAGACCGTAGTTAATGAAGTACTAATCCAAAACACTATGAAGATGAACGATTTAAAACTAAAATAATAGTAGTAACCAATGAGAAGAAAAAGTTAGAGATGGAGAAAAGATAAAACAAGTAAGCAACTTTCAATACCTGGGAGTAACTATAGAAGAAACGGGAAAACAAAGTATAGAAGTAAATCAAAGAATAATCAGTTAACAAAGTATACCACGCACTGAGCAAAGACCTTATCATAAAAAAAGAAATAACAAGAGAAGCAAAGATGAAGGTGTATAATGAATGACTTGGTATCGAAAGCAATAGGCACAAAAAAAAAGAGGAAGACCAAAACAAAGTTGAGTTGATACAATTGAAAAGGTACTGAAGAATAAAGGAAAATCGTGGACAGAAGCCAAAAAATTAACAGCAGATAGAAACAATTGGAAAAAAATTATTGTCGAATTAAACGAATTACTGGGTTTATGTTTAGTGAAATACAAGATTGTGAAATGCTTTTGTGAACGATTTTAAGTGTAATCTTACACCCTTATGGGTATGCAGGTTTTTTGATTATATATGTATTAAGATAAAATAGGGAGGGTTGCATCGAATTAATTTCAGTTTACAAACGTAACCAAAAACGTTTTTTAGACGATCGGGCACTTAGCATAATTTATATGTATATTTAAGATGTACTAAACATGCATGATTAGATTTCCAACAATAAGTACTAAATATTTTTTTTATAGGCGTAAGAACTTAAAATAGCAAAAGAAGCGGCAAGTACAAAAGAAGTGTTTATTACATTTTTTAAGAAAAAGTAATATAACACAGTTGCTTGTTTTCTGTATTTACAAATACACAAAATATGCTTATACGTAAACTAAAAAGCGGCCTAAATCAATCCTAATATAAGCGCTTACACATTCACATGACATGCCGTACGCTATTCAATTTTATATCCATTATTAAATTTTGTTAGAATACAAGTACAACCCAAGCTTAAACAATAACAACTACGCAGGCTCATATAGATGCTAAGCTTATTATGTTAAAAATTTGGTATATTAAAAATTTTCTAGTATAAGATGTATCCTCGACACGCCTACTTTTCGTGGTTGACTGTCAAATTTTAAAAGCGCGAATTCATTTTTCTTTCGGTAACGTTTTGTGCACAGACCTCTACGTCTAATAAGGCTTTCAAAATTAAGTTGTTTCACACAATTCCATGTGAATATGTGGTCGAATTTTATGTATTTTTGATTGAAAGCTTATTCGGGGTAAGTTGTTAGTTTTTTTTTGTATTGAAACTTTAAATTGATTTTTTAGCGGGCTTCTACACCACCACCTGTGTGCCTTATCTGTGGAGCTGATAGACACATGTTACAGTTGGAAAATTTTTATGATGTCACGTCGCTGAAGTTTAAGGAGTTGAATACAATGTTATTGGAGGAAATAATTAACCAAGTTGTGAAGTGAATTAGAGAGAAGCTCGGCGCATTTGCTTATTTTAATGATCGTATGAATTAAAGACAGGATTTACTTGTGATAACACCGTATGTACGTTTTTGTGTTAGATTTCATATTACGTTTTAGGTAATACTGGTACGGAATTAGCTAATCCCCTACTAGATAATACACAACTGTAAGTATTGCATTTTCTATTTTTATGAGTACTACTTTGTTGGTCATGTCGATTGTTAGAATGACCATACGTACATGCTAGGTTGTAATCACAATTAATGTTAAAATCTTTTTGTGTGTCATATTAGTTTCTGATGCGCTTTGATTCTCTAAACGTTCGATTTTCGTATTCACGTAATTTAATTTAAGAAAATACAGTCGTTCCTTCATTAAGTGTAAAAGTTAGACAGACTAGGTCATTTTGCTGTACGACGTGTTGCCTAGTCGAAGGCGTAACTTATACTTGGCCTGTGATATCAACCCACGTAATATTGTTTGCTACGTTTATATAACTATGTACCGTTTTCGTCCTTTTTAACTACATTCTGTGATAAAATAAATATATATTCCGTGTTATCACTTTTGTCGTGTTATTTGTTCTTTTTCAGCTGCGGGTAGATTTAAACGATATCTCCCTAATTTAATCTTTCATAGTTTTGGCACTTTTTTAGATTTAATTTATAATCTAGCATCACAAAGCTTGCGACTCACTCTCCGGGAACAACTGTGTTAGCCGTTGCTTCCTTTTTTTGTTATACAAAAACCAACGTAACAGTTTTAACAAAATAAATCTATCTTACAGTAGCCAAAACAGTTCTTACGGTAGTTATGACTTGTCTAAAAAGAAATGATTAAATAAAGTGATTGGAACTTTTTTGGAACATAATCATGACTTGGGGTTTCACAATACTCAAATCAGTTGAACTGCAAGCTACAACTGCTTTGATTTTCTTGTTTGTGACGGTTAACCGGTAGTAGCATCGACATGGGCTGCTTCTCTGGGTAGTACGGTTGTCATCTAGTAACTTCAGGCTGAATATCTGGCAGGTTTCAGAACAGATGTGGTCTCAAAGTCCAAAGCCCAGGAGTCTTTGTTGTTGCGCTGCCTTGGAATAATACTGGAAGAGCCTAACGCGTCCTTGATGTTATAAGCGGCGTACAACTTTTTGATGCATTTAAAAAATAATACGTTAAACTGATTTTTTTATTTTTATACACAATTGGATAGTTGTGCTATTACAATTTTGAAAGCTTGTGGGGGCATATACTTTAACAAATTTGAAGAATATGAACGGGATGTAGTTTAGTTTATTATGCGGGATTTTAATTCGGCTTCTTCGCCAAATATACTCATGCTTTCTGCTAGTACATCTGTTTTGATCGCATGGGTAACCCATTTTGATCACATGTCGATTTTAGAGCGGGTTTTTAAGAGATATTGTGAATTTTCGGTACAAGTAACTCGAGCGCCAACCAAAATATGTAGACATTTTTATTATTTATTATTAGAATTAATAATTTTTTACTTACAGGATGTGTTTAATAGTTTTTCGGATGGGTTAGGGGTTCCAGCGGTTCTTTGTTCTAGTTGCCGAATTTGACACGTCCTACTTATCGGGCACTTTATTTATCCAACAAAATTTTTTTATTAGTGCTTTAATTAAGATGGCGTTTTTATAACTAATTATTTTACTTATGTTTACCTATGCCAAACTCTACGACGGCGTGATATGATCCACTAGTATAGAAAACCCGTAACAAAGAGAAAGTTAACAAACGATAACGTGTCAGACTTAAACTTCATTACTACCAACGACTTTTCAGTAATAGATTTTCTTTTGCAACCACCTGTAAAAATTTGTCTGCGATAACAACGATTGGTTTCTTGTAGTAAAGATATAAAATGTCAAGGAGATATACAATTGAGATCGGTTAGTAAGTACTTCAATGAACCGATTGTTTTGTACTTACTAACCGAAGGGACTTATCATCCGAGGTAAAACTTAATTTTTGTTGAGGTCGTACACACAGCATTTATTTTATACTTACGTTCTCGGTTATGTTTATGTCATTTGGTATAATATGAAGTCAGACATGTCGTTTTTAGAATACGTGTCATTAACCTTGGGATTACCAAGCAATTTTTGAGGCGCCGATTACCAAGTGGGGTCAGATTTGACCCCAAGTTTTTTTCTTATTTTGTAAAGAAAAACCGATTCATTTGTAATGGTAACCTTTATTAATATTTTAAATTAACATTAGATTTCATATAAACTAATAAAAATATAAAAACAATATGTAAACATAAATTAGTGAGGGTAACAACTATTACATATTATTGTAGTTTTTTTCTGGCAATGTTGTTTACATACAAAGAGTTTGCACTTTTCACATGTTTCCGATCATTTTTTGTCATTTGCTCTTGGACATATCTTACAACGACCTCTTTTTGGGCGAGCGATAGTTTTGTCTTGTCTCGTTGCGGTCCTACTTCCTCTGGTTTTGTGTCTGCCAAAACCATCGCTATTGCATTCTGCACATGTCTTGGTAATCCTTGAAGTGTAAGTTTTTTGATATGTGGGATTAATAATTCAAACCCAAGTTTTCCTTTGGGATGTTTTCCCTTTTTCAAAATTTCCAAATTTTGTAGTGCATTCATGGCAGCAATATCAAGGAAATTAAAAAATAGAGCAAGAAGCCAGCGATTTGTATTTCTTCTGCATGAGTATTCCTTCCCTATTTTATCGACGCTGTCCACAGCTCCTTTGCAGCTATTATAGTCCAAGATAACTTGCGATTTGTAACTGAGGTCTTCTCCAGACAATTCCAAATCTTGGTGTTGCGTTGAAAGTAGCATAACGCTCCTATATTTTTTAGGTACGTAAGATACTAAAATTGTGTCTTCTCCATATAGAATTTCGCTTGAGTATTCTGCTCGATTTCTTTTTGGCAAAAATTCTTTTGGTATTTCTCTACATGTTTTACGAATTGTTCCGGTCAAGGTTTTTAATTGCTGCAGTAGCTCCTTCGCCAAAGCCATAGACGTAAAAAAATCATCTGTGGTAATACCATAACCTTCTCTCAAACCCTCAACCAAATCCAAAACTACCCGCTTCCCTAGAAATGAAATTTTATACTCGTGCATAAAACGATAAAATTGTGTTTTACCTTGTTCCCGTTCTGGAGCGTTGTCTACCATTCCAGTATATATTTGGAAATTCCAGCAATATCTGTTACTAACATCGCATAAAGCTTAGATTTTAATTGCGTATTTATCTGGCTTCGACTTCATATACATACACTCGAAAGGGACATTTTCCACGGAAAGGAACAAGTTGTTCATCAATACATACTTTAGCATTAGGGTTATTTGCAGCGAGAATATCGTGAATGTTACGAATAGCTGCTAATTTATCTGTTACCCGTCGTTCTTCTCGGGTGTCCATATCGTCAAATCGAATGTATTTCAAAAGGTCTCTTATTCGATTACAAGACATTGCAGCACAAAAAATTGGTCTATGGAGAGGCATGTATTTCGTACTCCACAGTTCCAATATTGGTTCTTGGCGTGCTTTTAAACCACCAGCTAGAAGCAGTAATCCAAAAAATGCATGTAACTCATCCGCATCTACTGGCTTCCACGTATCGCCAACAATTATTCTAGCTCGAATGTTTGTTTCTCTAAGTATTATGTCCATAATGTCTTCCGAGATAAATAAATGGAAAACATCTAGGCATGTTGAAATATGTTCACTGAATTTTGTTAATCCTGGCGGTGTTTTTAGAATATTTCGCTGATTTCGTCTTCTAACATGTGGCTTATCTTTTTTCCATACGGAACCATCTTTACGCACCAGTATATCTTTATCATTGGGCGAATTATCATAACTGTCGTCGTCTTGCGAACTTTCAATCGGGTTTAGATCAGGTACACTTACTTCTTCAAATTCGGCATCAATTTCATTCAGTAAATTAATATTGCTAGCTATTTCTTCCCCTTCACGCTGAGACAAATATTTTCTAGCCATAATTCAACAACAACTATTTCCAATCAAATGTAATAACACAGCAGACACTTTTCAACTAATTCGAACAAACTCACCGAATGTAAGGACTAAAGACGGAATTGTAGTAATCATGATTCAGACGAATAACACGTTGAAACACGTTGAAACAAGCAGATTAGATGACAAATGCAGACAAAAAATTAGAATTACTTTTTAGAACGTCGGTTACCAAGTAGGGTCAAATATGACCCCAACGACAATATTTTTTTTACGTCGCAAAACAAATAACAATTGAAAAATTTGTTATATAATATTAAACATTGTTGAAAGAAATTCAGCTAAAAAAATATTGGGACAGTTGTAAAAAAAACTTAAGAAAATACCACAAAAACAACACGTCTGGGGTCAAAAAAGACCCCAATGGTAATCAGAAGGTGAAGCAGGTATTGTTTATATAAGCAGAAATACGATTCATAATGAATTTTACAATAATGTCTCTTCTTCTAAATCATCTTCTATTTTATACAAATTAATTAAACGTGTACATTTCAAACTTTATCGCTTTACGTTTGATACCCTGGCTATTCATGTTAACAGCGCAATTGCGTTGTTGCAACTGATTCATCCGAAAGCTTTTTTTAAGTGTGCTGCCATTGCTTACATTTGCACTTTTAACAAGGATGTTTTACACACATTAACGGTGCCATTCGGGCTTCATTAAGAAAAAAAATATTAGGTTATGTATTATTTTCGGAAGGTTTTAGTAATTTCAAATAGATTTATTAACTGAGATCTCTGCACTTACTAACCGAGGTATATCGACTTATATGGGCTTCTTGACGGGACCAGCCATTTCGTACGAGGGTACTTCTTAACCGGTGTCTTGTTACAAGCTTCTAGTAATTTACAAACCCTGCTCGGCAAACTCGCTGTAGGATTGAAACAATACCTATCGGAGAGAGAGGAGGTTCAAGTGATAAGTTTATTTTAATGAGCACCAGATTTCTTATTGCAGATATAGTTCCCGCTAGATCAACACAAGAGACCCGAAGCTTGTATAAAATATTTAAGGTTTGTAAAGCTGGAGGAATTGAAGAAAGAAACTACATTGTTAACAACAATTGTACTTTAATTACTTTAAAAGGATAACTTAAAGATTAAAATTAGAAACAACTACAATTAGATATAATTTGATAGTTCCACAGTAGGTAAATTTAGTTTGAGTACGAGTATATGTAGGTTCTAAAACACCGGTAGTATCGGCAACTCACAATACACTTCAATTATAAGTGTAACAGCCAGGACATACAAAAATCTTTGTAAGTAAATCACATTAAGAATAATAATTGTCAGTTGACGTAATGAGCATGCGATAGCAATTTAACTTAAACTAATTGATTAATAGTAATAAGAAGCAAATCATTTTAAACGTTTGGACACGAGTAATAAATATAATTTATGGGCAGCACCGTAGCGAAAGTGTACTTCCAGAAAACGTTTTCCTACTAGCTTCCTGTAATCAAACTACCTTAAAATAATCGTGTCTACCTGGTGACTCACAAACTCTACAACAGGTGAAAAGTAACATTTATAAAAAATAAGAGAACCAAAACGTATCGTATGCTGTTACATATGCACTTTTGTCCAAAATAGTATTAGTTAAACGTCAATTGCCTTTGAATAGAAATATCAATCGTATCTGCTCCTTGCATCGCAGTGTTCGTAAGTTCAATGCTTTCTTTTATAACTTTTCCAT